>CM020508.1:17521514-18206514 GCA_009823395.1 Thamnaconus septentrionalis | reverse complement strand
CCTCTGCGTCAAGGGGACCCCTGACTGAGTGTTATAATGAGAACAGAGTCAGCCAGACACAATGAAACGTGATAAGCCGATCTCCTGATCTCAAAGGGGCACGTGCACGCACGCACACACACACACACACACACACACACACACACACACACACACACACACACACACACACACACACACACACACACACACACACACAAACAGAGGGGTGTCCCCCGGGGCAGTGGCTGGTTCAGCTAATGAGCAGTTGACCCAGTGAGGAGCCGAGCCTGCAGATCACTGCACATCAGAGGAAAAGCGGGGTGTAGGGAAGAAGAAGAAGGTGGAGAAAAAGAAGAAAAAGACAGGCACGGCTCACAGTCCGGGGGAGGGGGACGACCCCGGTGTGACAAACAACAACCGTGCATCATATACGGACGAAGTGGGGGGTGTAAAAAAAAGAAAAGGAATAAGGGGGGAAATGAAAACGCGAGGAAGAGCAATAAAGAGAAGAAGGAGAGTGAGGCAGGGAGGACAGTGTCATTAGTCTGCAAGGCAGCAGGCCACCTCAAGTAGCAGGAACGTGGCCGCCCATCTGCTGGTGGTTAGAACAGCACTGGCACTGGCACAAAGCCTTTGAAGCACCGGGAGGAGGGAGGGGAGCGGAGGGGAGGGGAGGGGAGGGGAGGCTCACCCAGAACCAGTGCAGCACGATGGCGACAGCAGCGTTTGACCTCGTCGCTGCGCCGCCTCCATCTGGCCATCCAGGAAATTTCAAAGACGCTGTTAAAAGTAGGGAGATAATTGGCCAGATTGGAGATGAATCTAAGCAACACCCCCCCTCCTCTGACCACCCCCTAAAAAAAATTGCAAACCTGCCTGTCCAATGGGGATGCAAATATGTAATTGATTTTATACACACCAGTAATATATATTTGTATATATATTACTAACCCTAACCCTAACCCTAACCCATATACTGTATATACACACACACACAAGTACATACGTTAGGGCTGTTAATCAATGCTTTTTTTTTTTGCGAATAATCTCTAACTTTCCATCGTTGACGACTAATCGCATTTTGATTTTCAAATTTAAAATTCTGTTGTTTTTCTTTTTATGTCCATATTTGTGTAAAGCAATACTTACCGCATGTTTTCGTTGGGAACCAAATGATCTTTTGGATAATTATTTCTTTCCAAACGGTGCATCTGGACCGACTCATTATGACACATGCATTTTGTTGAATGAAGTTGAACGGAACAACACATGATCCCCGTCATCAATCCAAAACAGTCATGTCAGGAGGTTGTGAAGAACACTTTCCTTTCTAATCATAAACACAAAGAACCACAAGGAAGCAGGAAAACTGCACTGTAAGTTCTGCGGGTGAAAACAGACGACTCCGCCAACAAAGCACAGTGTTTTCTCATCCCCGACTCTGGCGCTCTTCTCCTCTCCGTTCTCAGCCTACTTCACGGAGCTGCACAGTCGCTCCGAGCGCTCCCTGCAGCAGGCGCTGTCTCCTCTCGGTCCCCTCTACACCCAGAACACGCGGCTCTTCGGAGGCCTCTACTCTGACCTGCGGCAGTACTACAGGGGCTCCGCCTTCAACCTGGACGAGACGTTGTCGGACTTCTGGTCCCGCCTCCTGGAGCTCATCTTCAAAACCTCGGCTCCCGCAGACGTGAGTGGGAGAGCTCAGTGGGCTCAGCTGAAGGGGAAATGAAAGCGAGTCTTCAGTGTGAAGCAGATTCAAAGATCTGATGGTACAATCACATGTAGAAAGTAGTGCATCACTACTACAGCTACAGCTTCTTAAAATAGTGACCTGAGTCATATTATCAAATGTTCCAAAAAACATGGACCAAATAGAGAGGATATATTTATTCAGTAATTCACACCAAATGGTTATGACAATAAACATTTTATACATTTTTACTCACATATATTCATGTAATATTAACATTTATGTCACATAGGACCTACATTTGTCAATTGGGCAATTTAAAACTGGCTTGTGACAAATTGCTTCTGCAATGTTTCGCACATTATTCACACAGTTCCATATGTGTAGTGCAGCTTTCGAAAAATGTAATTTGCCTCAAAGGGTTTGACATTCTGTATGGATGCAAGACCCTCGACCCTGAGACCCTTAAAAGTTTTGTATGTGGAGGCAGCAGCGACATCACTCCTCTGCTGCGTCTCGCTGTGCCCTGCAGGCCAGCCTGTCGGAGGAATACCTCGAGTGCGTGGCCAAACAGCAGGAGACGCTGCGGCCCTTCGGTGACATCCCGCGGGACATGAAGGCAAAGGTGATCCGGGCCTTTGTCACGGCCAGGTCGTTCGTCCAGGGCCTGGCTGTCAGCGGGGAAGTGGTCAGGAGGGTGTCTCAGGTGAGTGTCCGCTCTGTTACCATCGTCCCCGGAATAAACAACAAGTCAAACCCCAACAGCCCTGTCAAATATCCCCACACTTCAAAACTGAGAGGCTTCTTGACGTACACTTCTTCTTCTTCTTCTTCTTCTTCTTTCTTCTTAATCTTCTTCTTCTTCTGCTTCTTCTTTCTTGTTCTTCTTCTTTTTCTTCTGAAGTGTCTCACTTCCCTTTACTTAGTTTACTCATTTAATCGTATGTGCACAGATACAATCAGATACAAAAAGGACCACACAATATTAAATCGAAAAAGCAGTAGGCAGAAGCTGTGAAGCTCATATTTGAAGAAAGTCAGAAAGTCAACGGCTACAAACACCAAAATGTAGCAAACCCAAAAAAAGAAGAAAATAAATGAATAGATAAATAATTACACAGAAAATTGCAGAGCTCTAAAGATGTACGCTGGCATTCCACCGAGCAGTCAGAGCATTAAAACATGTCATTCATTCTTTTTGTATTTCTCAATCATAATCTGCTTCAATGTGTTTTTAAATTGTCTCATACTTTTGCACTGTTTAACATCATCTCACAAGCTATTCCATGACTAACCAGCAATGGTAATACACATGCATTCAGTGCAGCATGAATAGCCTGTTGTTGAAATGAAGTTCCCATCCCTGTCCTTTAAGTATTATTTAGTATTTTTTAGTCAGGGGTAAATTATTTCTAGTTTTGTAAATTATCTGTGCAATTTGGAGATCCACAAAGTCAGTGAATTTTAATCCTCCTAACGTAATAAATGGTTCATTTGCGTGGCGATATATCCATCCTTTAATTTTTATTCTCAGCCTGGACCTGGCATTTCCTCCAACATTCATCACTCCTGTTATTTAGGATTTCAGCCAAGTTTTCTAAACTCATTCACGCCATCACGACATGACCGCTCTTTGAAGAATTAGCTACTTGCTTCTCATAAAGCATTTGCATTATGCATCTCATATTAATATTTCTTAGACGTGATTAATTGTTTTCAAAACAGATACATACACGAGGGAGTGGCAGCGAAAGTAAGATTACAAACAAACATCGAAAAATGCCAAGAAAAACAAAAGCCGGAAAATCATTCCAAACTGGGAGTCGTCTGCTGCTCACGTTTTTTGGATTTGCCTTCGGGTTGTGCGCACACTAATAATTTAGTGTGAACCTCAACATCCTACAGCAGTTGCCTACTCACCAAAAAAAAAAATCAAAAGCGAGTTCAGACGGACGCTAAAAATACTCGGCGCTGCTCTGACCGCTGTTTTATCTCCGTGCTGTACCCCTGGTTTTTAAAGTTCTCCGCTCTGACATGCCATACAACCGCTGCCGTCGCCCTCGCCAGGTTTTCCTCAGCCCCGAGTGCATGAAGGCCATGATGAAGATGGTCTACTGCCCCCACTGCCGCGGCATGGCCTCGGTCAAACCCTGCTCCAACTACTGCAGCAACGTCATGAAGGGCTGCCTGGCCAACCAAGCTGACCTGGACCCGGAGTGGCAGAACCTCATCGGTAAGACTCAGGAAAAATGATGCGAGACATTCCATAAAATGAACGCGGAGGTTGAGTGGATTTGTTTGAACAGGTGCTGTTTAGAGCATGTACTGCTGTGTTGCTGAAATGTATGAATAGGTCACTGCTCAGGGGAAAAAGGAAAAGAGACTTAAGATACAGAAAGAAAGTGGAATTGGACTTTTTAACTTTTTTTTTTTTTAATCTTTCGACTACAGTTGACCTTGGATCAAAATGATGTAATCAATACAAATTCACTGTTGTTGCATAGTGCCGCTCCTTTTAGTGACATAATTGGTTCATTGGACTGATGCCCTCAAATGTCTCATTTACCAAATTGTTCAGTCACTCTGGCAGAACGCCCAAACTGGAGCTCAACCCATTCAGTGTCCCAGTCAGTCAGTCAGTCAGTCAGTCAGTCAGTCAGTCAACTGAAGAGGCGCGTCGTGCTGAACTCTGTATCTCCTACACTTCACTTTTTCTTAACTGTTGCTGCCACTTTCTTTGGTACTTGGCTCTGGCAAGGTGGAGGAGTGAGTGTACATGATCGTTGGGTTCTGAGTTTTGACAGTTTTTAAGTCACTTTTTAGAAGGCAGTGAACTCACCGCTCACAGTTCCCACGGTCATTCTGTGCCTCTCCACCCCCAATGCAGACACCATGATCCAGGTGGCCTCCAGCTTCAGCACTGAGCCCAGCCTGGACATGGTCCTCTCCTCCATGCCTGCCCGCATTTACGAGGCCATCAACTTCCTCAAGGAAAACATGGAGACCTTTAACGCCAAAGTAAGGCTTTGTGTTATTTCTAACTGAACCTCCTGTCTGAAGCAGCTGTACTGTTGCTGGCGATGTGGAGAGTGGTTTCTTTTAGATCTCAGCAATGTGATTTAGCATTAATCAGCCAGCTTTGTCACTGTTAGAGATGTAACGTTAACAAGGCCTCTGAGGAGCCGCACGTCAATATTCTCAATTATTGCTGATGTGAGGTCTGTCTGTCGCTGTTGTGTGTGCTGCATATTTTTCCTTCATCTTTTTTTATGGGCCCAATATATTTGTTTTTAATGTGTTTCAATCAATCAGTATTTTACTTGAGGCAAGGCCAGACACTTCTTATTCAAATCTTTAAAAAATATATTTTTTGTGACAAAAACAGCCTGTGTGATGAAACCTTTGTCTACAGTGACATCTAGTGGATTTTACCAAAGCTTACACCCACTGCAGTTGGGAAGCGTGTGTCTGGAAATCCCAAAACTGCTCGTTCAGACACCCTCGTGGTTAATGTCGTGAGGTTTCACAGTCACTGACTTGTGCATCTCTGTGTGCGAAGGTTTACCAGACATGCGGAACTCCAGGAGAAACAGCAACCGGAAGTCCGGTCGTTCAAGAGCAGAGGAAGAAGAGCGGCTCTCTGACCGCGACCGAGTACAAACCGTCGCCAACAGCCGGAGTCCGGCTGGCCATGCAGGTCTGCGCTCTTTCCTGATTTTTACGGAAGCCATTTTAAATGTAACTGTTGAACATGAACACGAGTCTAACATAAGTAATAATTACATGGATTTGTTATCTAACCAGCATTTGATTCATGTTTCCAATTTGCTGTGATTCAATAAATGTAAAATACAAAAATGTGACCTGTGTCGCCAGGTGGCAGATCTGTCCAGCAAGCTGAGGGAGATGCGACAGTACTGGATCCAGCTCCCAGTGGCTATCTGCAGTAAACTGGCAGCAGGGGGCGCCAATCAGGATAAATGCTGGAATGGCATTACGAAAGCCAGGTGAGGAAGTAGGCACTGGCAGGCTGTTCAAAATGCATCACTTACGCAAAGCAAATTATTCAACAGTTTCGCCTTTCTCTCTGTCTTCTTCCGCTGCGGTCATGAAAAAGAGCAAACAGCACGACAGAAGTTGATGGTTACTTAGACTCAATGCTGCCCCCTGGCGTTGAGTGAATCTGTTGGCAGGATATTGGATGCATGGCAGGAATAAATATATCCTCACAACTTCAATTGTGTCGAGATATGCGTCAACTAGCTTTTGAGCCTGTGAGCTTTTTGTCTATGGTAAATTGAAATGGAATTTAACCAGCTGCACTATGTCCTATTTTGAATGACATTTTTCTCTTGCGCTATACAGTGACCCAAAAGTTACAGTTTGCAGTCATATTTTAAACAGCAGCAATTGCCTTAACAGGAAGTCTGTTTAGACAAGTTCATCTTGTCCACTTGTTCATGTGAATGAACAACACAAACATAAAAGTGTGTCAATAATGCATTTCTCAAATGGCTAAAGTAGTGCTGTGTGTGTTTAACATTTTTTGGCGCTGTTGTTGATGATGATGATGATGATGATGATGATGACAAAGACAATATTGATGACAATGATGATGATGATATTTATGATGACGACAATGACGACAATGATGATGATGATGATGATGATGATGATGATGATGATGATGATGATGATGATGATGAAGTCCGCCTTGAAGGTTGAATTGCCCAGTCATGTCCTCCTCCCTCTCGCCTCGCCAGGTATCTTCCAGAGGTGATGGGCGACGGTTTGGCCAATCAGATCAACAACCCGGAGGTGGAACTCGACATCACCAAGCCGGACATGACCATCCGACAGCAGATCATGCAGCTCAAAATCATGAGCAACAGGCTGCGGAACGCCATGGATGGCAACGACGTGGACTTCCAGGACGCAAGTAAGCCCCGCCCCTTTTTAAAATCTTTCAACAAAGCGTCACTTTCATACTTCCGGCTCACACCATCTGCAACAATCCCTCTGACCTCCGACCCCCAGGTGACGACATCAGCGGCTCGGGAAGCGGCATGTGCGGCGGCCGCCACTGTTTCGGCAGCAGAAACGGATTCGCCTTCGCACCCGACAACAACCAAATCAGAAGCGCCACCGCGTCTCCAGGTCGCCCTGCCCGCCTGCTCGTCCTTCTGGCGCCACTGGCCGCCCTCCTGCTCCAGCGATGATTGACCGCCGCTGCCTCCATTCACTCTGACTCAAGTTCGGGGGAAATGCGCAGCAGGGGAATTAAACTTTGCCAAAATAAAAGAAAAAAGAAAAAAGACATCTGAATGCTGAAAATCAGACCTTTCGTTTCGAGCGAGACGAGCAAAAACGTGGACATAATCTTTCCTTTGCTCGGTTGTGTCGTCGTTTTGGCTGTGATTCGTTGATGTGGTCTTTTGTTGAGCTGTCTTCAGTGGATTTTTTCGAAACGAGGATGGTCTGAAGAAGGACGACGTTGACTGAAGAGGATGAAGATACGATCGGGTTGGTAACTGACGGGGATCTACTGACACTAACCAGGAGGCGGAGCTCAGTAATTTTAGTGCCCCGACACGTGGTGCGTTCAAGGCTTTTTTTTAAAAGGGAAAAAAAAAAGAAGATTTTTTTTTGGTCTCATTTCTTAACTCAAGTCAAAGTTGTCTACCTTCAAAACCCGCATTGTGTATGTTGTAAATGTTTGTGTACATTATTTAGCGAGAAATGACTGACTGGCGCCGTATTGTGCCATGAATGTACAGTATACACTTATATTGGCAATGGAACCCCCTCTCCCCCCATCATCCCCTCACCACCAACTGTGATGTAGTTGTTCAGACGTTTCGGTGTTTGTCGGCATAAACATTCAGTAGGACCTGTGTGAAAGACTGCAGCCAAACATGGGTCAACATGTGTGGCCATCTCATTCCATCGGACACGCAGACACTCCAGAGGAGAGACGCCACTCCCGCCAACCCCCCCAACAGCTTCTGCACTTGTGAACATAAGCACTCTCATTGAAGCACAAATGAGCAGTACTGCGAATTTCACTGCAAACATGATAAACACCACCCAATCGACACTGCATTTTTCTTGGGAAAACTTCACAACTTCACAATTCCCACCGTGCAGCAGCGCCTTCTCTGAATTCACACTGAATACACTTGCAGCAAAACTCTCACTGGCCTTCATACTTTGCATTTTGCGTAAAAACCGCGAGCCAACGTGCAGTTTCTGTACATGCGGCCCGGCTACTCGCAGCCTGTGCACACCTTCTGCCTGGCTGTTGGTCATTTACACAGCACGACTTCCTGTCAGCCCCTGTGGCACATGACTGGAACACATACACACAGTGACATGTATGAGGGCTGTGGATGAAGCAGATGTGTTGATGAATCAGTGTATTTAATCACGCATTTCATTCATTAAAATCTGTTTGATCGTATCAGTGGATTTTGACCTCAATGTTTTGACTTGATTGTTGCTGCGTGGTGTGGATGACTTAACTATTTAAAGGTCTTTATGCTGATGTATTTTTTTTTTTAGCAATGTTTTCTAATAATAATAGGGTAGCTCTCACCTGCCAGTGATTTTTTTTTTTTTGCTTACTTTTGCTCGCCATTCTTATCATAAATCAGCCAACTTTGAGGTCGCAAAACCATAATGCATAACCAAATTCTTGGATGAAAGAAACTAATGACGTCATGAACATTTGAAGGAGCAACCTAATGGTTTGATCCAGGGGTTGCCTCGCCATGATGAGAAACACTACTGGACTACTTATAACTTTTAAGCAAGCGGAGGAATTTATTTCACAGGAAATTGAAAACCCTGGCAGGTTTTAAAAATGTGGGCGTTTCCCTGGAAGAGAGCATGCTGAAATGTATTATGGGTAATGAATAGTTCAGTGCACAGCTAGGCCTTTGGGCCCATTTCATGAATCTTCTTGTCGGGTGTGGACTACGCCAGTGTTGACATGTTGAATCACTTCAAAAGGTAAAATCTGAAGCTTTTTTTCCTAATTGTTATCTGGAAACAGTCCACTGACTGAACACCTTTGTTCTGTGCTCATAAGCAAAGCAGTCATTTCGCATTCACACTCACATGTGCTCTTTTGAAAGTTGCTCACACCTAAAGTTAAAAAAAGAACAAAAACAAAACAGCAGCACGCGGAATGTGGAATGTGTGCCGCGTGCACTCGCTGCTGAGTAAAGATGACGGTTGTAGGCGTACATGGCGCAGTGCAGGCAGCAGCTGATCACAAGTGAAGCACCATGTTGACAGGCTGCAAATGGACTGTCTTGGCTGCAGCGGTCCGTGCTGTCAGGTCTGACTTCCTGGCTTGAGGAAGACGGTGGAGGGAGGCAGGAAGCTGCCAGAGATAAAGGAGATGTGAGACAGGATGGAAACTGGAAGAGAGAATTGATCCAAGACCACCGGGGGCCTGAAATCTATCCGACTTTGTTTTTTTTCCTCTGAAAAACACACCCTGGAAGTGACTGCAGCCATCATTACAACTTTTAAGAGTGTTGCTGCATCCTCTTGAGAGGGCCTCAAAACTCTCTGTCATAGAACACTCCCTCAGCCTCATCCTCATCCAAAAAGTCTGCAACATCTAATTACTGCACACTCCAAAGGATGATTGGATTGATTTGGTTTAGTTTGGGTTTAAACTGCAAGGTCACCTGATTGATTGCATCATTAAACACGTCAGTTGGGCATTTGTTTGCCAGGGTGGCACAAGGCTTAAATCTTTGACGGAGATAAACACTGCGGCTGAGTTTCATCAAAGGAGGAGGCGGCCATAAAGACTGTAGTTTATTTGCCCTTTAAAAAGTTCCCAAAGTGGAATCATTTAAACCTGCTAACAGACTGAACAATCAACTAGCTGCTAAAGTTTCCTTGAGAGGTAATGATGAGATGGCTCAGAGTAGATAAATCAGTTTGATTTCTGTTTTTAACCTCTCGATTGCACTCGATAAAATGGAATACATTCACTCATATGTTTTTTTCAACATTTTTTTCAGCAATAGACTTAAATTGACCGGTTACTGTATAACTGAGAGGCGTTTTCACTGTTGTATCATCGTTTTACCAATATTTTACAAACAGTCCAGTGATGATTAGTTCCCTGCTTTAGTTTGATTCAATTCCAGCCAGTTCAGCTTTGTTGTGAATATACAACAATATGCTTTAAAATTGGAATCCACTGTAAACTGGCCACTGCCCCAACGTGACCCCGCCAAACAACTCTGACCTCTGCATACTGAAGTACACAGGGACATGAGGTCATTGACAATAATGTTTGCAATGTTTTTGTGGTCAAACTGAGGTGGGATCATCTGAATATGAAAGCGACTGGTTGAACATCAGATCCAGTGTGATGTAGTTTAATCACTGTGCTTTTCAATTTTCACCACAAACATATCACACTAATCCAGTTTGGCCCACCGTGTGATTAAAGCCCAAGTCAGCCATAGTGCAACATATTTTTTTTTTTTTATTTTTTTATTTAAAAGTCACTTCATCACAGAATAGAACCGCCACTTGCAGCTGAATTGTCTGCCTTGAATAAGGTAACCGGGTGTGCTACCAACATTTGGTCGCTAGATGTCGCTACTCTGACGCGCTGCGACGCTGCTTGGTGGGGGTGGGGGGGGCCTGACCATTGGGCATTGAGCGCGGGTCAGGTGGAAAGGAACGGGTGATTGGTTTGCGCTCCGCCATCCTCGCTCCTGATTGGCCAGGAAGGTGTGAGCGAGAGAGGAGGGAGAGGGAGAGCTGACATCCAGCGGCAGTCTGTCCACACAGTCCCCGCTGACTCTGCCGGTGCAGCTCACACACACACACACACACACACACACACACACAGAGGCTGGGTTGAGATGTGACTGCACGTCAGTGGAATAACAACGCGTTTCTTTGGGAGGATTTCTCTTTCTTGTCAGCCGGATAATGGGGGAGGACAAGCGGGGACGCAGCCCGTCCGCGCCGGCCACTTGGGCTGCGGTGCTCCTGCTGTGCGCGCTCGACTCCGTGCGCGCTGTGGAAGGTAGGTGTTCCATCTGGGGGAGTTCACGTGATGCGGGGCGCATGGCTTCGAGTTCAGGCGTTTCGCGCACCGGCTGTGTAGTTGGAGCGTGTTGCTGCTGCTGCTGCTGCTGCTGCTGCTGCTGCCCGGAGTTGAACTTCTCTTCCGTCTCCCGGCAGGTGTGATGCGTCGGGATGCTCATGCCTTGAGGTGGCGTTGCGTGCGTGTGTGCTTGCGTGGACTTCAGCGTCTGGCTTCAATGCCCTCTGATGCAGTGAGAGTGCGGTCAGCCCAGTGCAGCGGTGCTTCACTGAAGTCGCTGGAAAAATAAAAGAAAGAACAAAAAGCCCTCAGACTTGGAGATTCTGTTGGTTTCCTCCTCTCGCAATGTAAAAACTTATCACGGTCCAGGGTTCTGCTCCCCGCACGGCCTGCCTGGGTGGAGTTGGGTGCATGTTCTCCGTGTCTGGTTCCCCTTCCCTCCTTCATCTGTCTGACGACACGTCTTTCAGTTGACTGGTGAATCCAAATTGTCCACTGGTGTGTTTGAATGTCCCAGTGTCTGTCTGTGTGTCTCGGCCCTGCGAGGAGCCGGCAGCTTGTCCAGGGTGTGACCCCGCCTTCGCCCTGCGTGACAGCTGGGACTGGCTCCAGTCTCAGTGTGGCAGCCAGAGTGCTGGATGAGAGGTGGTTGGGAAAAGAAAATAAAGGATGGGTGGGTGCTGAAAGTCTCCAGTTGGGGAAACAAAATTAACCGTGCAAGGACGCCATGTGCACCCATTAGGATTCCAGTGTGATTGTGTCTGTGCAAAGCCAGATGCTGAAATTCCACTTGTTTGTCTGAGAGCACTTTACAGCACATGATGGTTCTGATGGACCAGGTGCGACAACAACGTGATGTGCTTGCCCCTCCTGACTGCTGCTGCTCAGTCAGGAGGGAACCACTGATGCTTAATTGTTGCATCTCACAGGTGCTCTGCTGCCCCCTGTCCCCTCCCAGCATCCCAGCGTCCCAGCATCCCCTCTGGCTCATCCGCTGCTCTCGCTGCTGCTGCTCCCCAGGCGCCGTTGATCTCCAACCCCCAACCCCCCTCCGCTCCCCCACCTCCCCCCAGCCACCCGCGATGTTGCGCCCTGCAGCTCCTCCCGCGCTCTTTAATTCCGAGGACCGTCCAGCGGCGCCGGCGCCTCGACAAAACGCGTTTGCCAACCTGTGGGGCGGAAGTTCTGCCCTCAGAAATCGCTTCGAGGCCCCTGCGCTCCTCATCCTCCTTCTTTTTCCCGCAACCCCCCGCCGCTCCATCCACCTCCCAGCCCGTTCATTTATTTATTCTTTCCCTTTGCCTCCTTTTTCTCCTCCCTCTTGTCTGCTCTTCCGCCCCTCGGGCACCTCCTCCCCAGGCTGCACCTTCTCTTTTCATGTGCACCACCTGCCTCGCGTGCCTTTCTCTTCCTCACCGCAAGCATCACTTTTTGCTCCGCCCGCATCCGCTGCTCCTCCGGCGTCCCCCCAGCCGAGCACCTTACCTTGACCTCGGCCCTCTTTCCCCCACCTCCCCCCAGCGTAGTGTGTCCTCCTGCTCCTCTTTTGGAATCTTCCTCCACCTCCACTTCCTGCTTTCTCCTCCTGCTGACGCCGCCGTCCCATTTGCAAGCGGCAGTTTAGCCTACCGCTGCGCTATAATGGTGTGCATAATGACAGACTGTGTCGCCACCACCACCTCGCCACCCCCCGCCCTCCTCTAAGACATGTAAATGTGATGACGGGGGGGGGAGTGCAGGTCGTTTCAGATTAAACGGAAGTCTTTGAAGTCGGTGCGGCAGTGAGTACAGTATGTGGACGGAGAGGTGGGAGGATAAGTTGAGAGGAGGGCTCGGTGTGTGTGTGTGTGTGTGTGTGAGTGAGTGTGGGCGGCGGGCTGTTATGTGGATGTGGCGGCAGCGGCGGTGGCCTTTTCATGCTAAGTAGCTGCCTAATGAACCGCTGTATAAGCTGACTTGCATTTGTTGGTGTAAAATAGGTCCGGCGCTGACACAGTGTGTGCACACTGCTGCTACTCGATAAACTTCGGGGTTTGCTTTAAAGCCCCACACACACACACACACACACACACACACACACACACACACACACACACACACACACACACGCCCTGGGTTTATATTAAGCTTCTCCTGTTTGTTGCCCCTGTGTAGCAAGCAAATTCCCGAAAACATGCCAAGGATTTGCTCTTGTTTTTCCAAGTTTTAATCCGTCGCAGCGGCACAGCTTGCAGTCATTCACGTGTCGGTTGATTATTGCCTTGATTGATGGATTAACAGATTAATCCCATCACAGTTTTACCAGATTAGCTGAGATCTTTCTTTTTGTCTTCCCAATTTGCATTCAAGATAGAATCACCAAATCAATGTCTTTTTCTTTTAACCGAGGGGATAATACATGATTAAAGGTATTTCCCGTACCCCCCGCCCAACTAATCTAACTGACGGACTAATTGTTTTCGTGCTAATCTGTTGATAAAACCATGTTTGGGAAAGTTTTTCTGTCCTTAAATAGAAATCGTATGAAACGTCTCAATCAGGGCTTAATTAATACAAGTCCTAAATTATTCATGGAAATCGTTTGAAAAATTAATTCCTGTAAAATATTCTTATTAAATTATGCATCTGTCATAGATTTCTTGACTCTGGCTCGGTGGTTGTACCCTTTTATACAAACAAAGTGGTTCCTACAGGTTAAAATATAACGTTTGGCTCATAAAATTTGAATCAAATTCTTATATATAAAAACAACATTGACATCAATCATTAAGTATCTTCCTCCATATATCCCTCTCTTTTTAGTGAAAGCAGGTGTGTGAAGTGTGATGAAAACCTTTCCTTGGGCAGGAAGGAAAATGCCAGAGCACTGTTGAAAAGGTCAAATCTCTGATGAAATGGCATTCAAATGTAGGAAACATAAACATCAGTTTTACACCATGTTAACATACAAATAGTCAACGGCACTAACAGGTCTTGGACAAGATGACCGGCAGTTGCAGCCGCAACACAAATCAGTGGAAGTGCGGCCTCGGCCAAGTGCATGTTGTTGTGCAAAAGTAGATGTACATGCTTATTGTATTTGCAATGGTTGTGTAGTCAAGCCAGGGTGTTGCAGTGGTTAGCGGGGTTGTGAGAGA
This sequence comes from Thamnaconus septentrionalis, assembly GCA_009823395.1. Lineage (NCBI taxonomy): Eukaryota > Metazoa > Chordata > Actinopteri > Tetraodontiformes > Monacanthidae > Thamnaconus > Thamnaconus septentrionalis. The sequence continues at coordinate 18,192,617 of CM020508.1, read as the reverse complement.
GTAGTGGGTTCCATTCCAGGATCTTTGTGTGTGGAGTTTGCACAATCTCCCTGTGGCTGCATGCATTCCCTTCAGTTCAGCTACTCCGGCTTCCTCTCACAGTTCAGAAAAATGTACATTAGACTGCGGAGGTGTGAGGGTGAAAATAATTTGTCTTTAAAGCCCCTTACACACAGTAGGTCCGAGACGACCGTATCTGTGCTGTTTGAATGCAACCAAGAAAGGTCGGAGAGGTATAAGTTAAGGAGCAAATTAGCCGTCTACAGAGGTCATATCAGAGGCGAGTCGCCGTCCCTCACACCTCTCTGGGTGTGATGAGTGACCTTCCACCCTAGAAGGATTTAAAACCGATGCAGAGGGAAAGCTGCAGCAAATTGGTAGCAACTGGCGAAAAATAGAGAAAAGGCAACAGACCGAGGAGACCGTGTGTTGATTCATGCGATGAGGTTTGAAGCAGGTCCTGCCTTCCTCCCTATGTACGCCACTCTTTCCTCGCTGCGGATGCCACCTGCTGTGATTTACATTTAAAAATGAGCATATGGAAATGGCAGACTGGAAAGCTTGGTTTCAGTCTGCACAATGTGAACAGGGAGACGTGATGTGTGAGCATTTTTAAGTAAGAAGGAAAATTGTTTTTGTCCAAAAAATGTTGATTTCCATTCTTCAGATACTACCAGAACCATTTTAAAGTAACTCTGAGGTGGCTGTCTGTGTAAAAAGGCCTGATGTCGCCCTGTGCTAAACCAAACCCCAAGACAGCTGAGATAGGCTCCACCCCCGAGACCCTGAGTGCCACAGAAGTGGTCTTAGGTAATGGATGGATGGCTGTTGTCAAACCTAGCTGTTGCAGTTGCTGCAGGAAATTTTGCGTGTAATATGTTGTCAAACTGATGTATGCGCTTTTTGTGAGAGTGTCATCGGCGTAGCGAGGCATTTTCAAATGGGACAAAAATGACAACATTCGTTGTTGCGCCTGCTTTTTTGTCTTGTCTGAAATTGCAACAGTCACACAATGGCCCTGACGTTCCCTCCGGATTTGCACCTTTTCAGAATGCCCAGAAGGCTCTGCAGTATTCTGCCATTCGACCCTGTAATTTTGAAAGCCAACGCAAACCCTGACCCAGCGGATATTGGCGGGTGTTAAGTGCTGCATGTCCTACAAAAACCCCTGGGAGGGGAGGCAAAGTCATCAGTGACCCAACCAAATGCCCTGTCAGCAGCGGACTCTGTCTAAAAATGCTGATTTGTGACAGTGTTGAGTGTCAGGTGGAGGGGGCAGGGTTGAAGAGGTAATTTATTTTTCCCTTTTTTTCCACCAGCAACTGTAATCTGAGCCTGATTTAAAAATAAATAAAAATAAAGCCAAAAAAATTTGGACTCTCTTCAGTTGCTTGACTTTGCAGTATATAGTCCTGACAAGCATTTACACCTAGTGTCCCGTCTGCCGTCTGGGGAGAGAGCTAAAGGTTAAAGATTCCAGATCTAGTTTTCAGATGCCGTGTTAACATGACAGAGCTGTAATTTCAGCACAAAAGCGCCTGTGTGTTTGTGTGCGCAGGCTCGCGCACACGTGCGTGTGCGACAAACGACAAACAAATGATCAAGTCAGCGAAACCCATCACACATTTATTGAGGGAAAATTATGCAGATGGCACACTCACTCGCGGCTCATGTTTTAAACATGCGGTTCTATATTCATCCGGTGGCAGGTTATCAATGTGACAGACAGATTGTTGAACTAGGAGGGGAAAAGCGGGAGCTCGGGGGAGAAGGATCCGTTGCATCAGCCCTGCGTCTCCACCGTCATGCCTCTCTCCCAGGGCCTCCCCCTCGGTGTGAAATCTTTCCACATTCCCATTGTTCCAGAATGAATTTGCTTGTCTCCTTCTCTTCGGGAAAACCCGCAGGATTGTTTATTTCGCCCGTCCTGGCTTTGTGGTGCTTGATTTTTTTTTTTTTTGCAGCAGCAGCAGCAAATTGAGCATCAAGAGGCAATTTCATATCAGTCAGTCTGGTTTTAGGTTGCAAACCTCCCCGCGTACCCACGGGCGCTCGGACTTCGCAATCACAGTTTCATCAGAACAGGAAGGAAATTCTAGCCCAACGCACTAGAGATGTGATTACTAAGTTCTGTTGGTGTGAAAATATATCCTTAACTATGAATCTTCACACCATGGCTGTTATTTTTCACACACCCCAAGCGAACCTTATATTGCAAGGAAGAAGTTGTTTGTCCGCTGCGGCCGAGATGAATCATGTTTGCGAGGGTAGAAAAATGCATTTATTTCTTTATTTATTTGTGTACGTTCCTGGCTGCATTTCCTTACCAAATGCTCGGGTCACAATGTGCAATCTCTTGTTCATCTGGACATCACACTTTGGCTGTACTTGTTCAGTGAGACAGGAGTGCAAAATGTATTAACCTGTTAATGCCACTTGTGATGGGCTGCTCTGCTGTGTGCGCTCCTGCAGTGGGACGCGACAGGACCCAAATATGCGATGAGCCGGGACGATAAAATCCGCTACTCTGACAACGCTTCCTCGAACCCGGCAGGTCTTCTTTGGGATCAACAGCCATGGATCTCAACTGCTCTTGCAAAAACAGTTTTCTGGCCATTATTCAAAATCGTATCTCGGAGAACAGAAGGGGAAGATTGTGCCCATTTTTCATGCTTTCACACGCAGACGCTGATCGTGGATGCCCACTTTGGAACTGAGGCGATGCATCAATACTATATGCATCTGTGAGTCTGAGTTATAGTTATCTGTGATGTTGAATATGCCAAGTTCATCCTTCAGCTTTCTCTTCTGCTTTTCTGGTATCGAGTTGCAGATGATCACTTTTGAATAAACTGCTTCCAAAAAACCCCCCGAAAACCCAAAAATAAGTGATACATTTGATATTGTGTGCAAGCGTCTTCCTCCTTGGCCAGGTTACATAAAAAAAAAAGCAGCCTGAAGGGGGTGCTCCTGGGTCCCCAAAACTGGATAAATCAGGGTTGCATCAGCCCCACAAGGTGCTATACCATACTATTTCTGAATGCTAATGTTTAACCAGGGCAACATTTTGCACTTCTGAGGGGACTCGCCGTTACAGTGTGCAGGCCGATCGATGCTTTTGAAGTGTTGAACATAGGGGCTGATCCGCTCTGAATAAAGGCCCCTGGACAAGCGATCTCGCGCGGCGGATCGCTCACACCAGTGACAACCAAACAGCGTCCGAACCACCGACGTTCCAAACATTTAAGTCCAATCACTGAGCCCTCCCCACCGCCGCCGTCACTGATGGGATTTCTGTCAATGCTGAGACGTGCCGAGGGCTCGAAGATTGCGATGCCCCGAAGTCCTGGGGTTATTTGCATAGCAGCCAGTGTAAACAGATCATATTTCCCCGATATGAATCGTTAATTGATACCGTTGGAGAGCAGAGCGCGGGTTGGCGTAAAAAGAGATGAAAGAGTCTTTTGTTTTACGCCTAAATTTCTTCGCCTTCCCTTTCACCCGGCCCCATTATACTGTCACTTGAACTAATTTGCAGCTCAAAGAGTCACATCAATACACTGCCGCCGCCGCAGTGCCAGGCAGGCGCCGATGGCATGCTCTTTCATTTGTTCCGCTCTGTCCCTTTCAACATGCAAGAGTCAAGCGATGGTGTCAATTACTCTGTTTCAGACCAAGGCAGACATTTCATTTGGTTGCTCTTCCACTACTGTCCCAGATTCCTGAGGAAAGCATCCTGGACCATCTTGACCTCTGGCCCCTTGCCACCCTGTCACGGAGAAGGAGACGCAGGGGAAGGAGAGAATGCTGAAAAACACGGCGCATTTAAATGCAAATCAGGGGTGAAAGGAAGCGGGAGGGATCTCTTGAGACAGAAGTCCTTGAGGTTTGGAGTGGCGATGGCAGGGCGCCGTCCTTCCTCTCCAGAAACAAGGTGTCACGCTCTCTCTTGCAGGGGAGACGGCGGTGTTGGGCACGACGCCGAGCAAGACGAATATTGGGGAAAGAATCCTATTTATATCCACCTGTAAGAAGCTTAACCCAAGATTGCGTGCACGCCTTAAGGCTGCAGCTGTCTATTTCACTGCTCGTCGAACTCTGGAATACTTCCTGTATTTTCCATCACTTCAAATTTCAATATCGCTTCAATGAAAAAAAAAAAAAGTCAAGTTGTTCTCAGGATCTGTGCTCCTGAAAGCAAATCAACAGTTAATGTCCTTGAATGTTGCAAAAAGCAGAAAATCAGTTTCCTCCTGAACCTGAAATTATTCCTTGTTGTCTGTTCCAACAATCAAAAACATTGAATTAACTACGAGCGAATCACATCGATGAAGCGGCCGATTATTTCAACACAACTGTGCCAGGAGAAATGTTTGGTTTTATTCAAATTACTTGACAACTGCTGAGATGCTCAGTAACAATGTATTTACAACAACAACAGCAATTGTACAACAAGCTGCAATTATACTTGTGCATATAAAAAAAGTCAACAAGACACTAAGACAGAAAATAGTTATTTGTTAGTGTAACTTCTCTAAGCTTGCTCACCAGCCAAATCACCCGAATCAGAGCTGCAGTCTGTGGAGCTCATATTCATTGTCCTGCTTTGTCGGACACACACTCCTCACCAAAAGTGAGGCTTTCAGGTCCCTTTTTCTTCTCTATAATCGCTTTATCCGAGAAGAGAATGCTGTGCTTTAAGTACTGAAGCGCTGAACTAAAGAAACAGGTGGACACGTGTTACAAGTGGAGGTCAAATTAGTAAATTCACCTGCTTGAAGGAAAGGGAAAGCGCCCACGAAGCCGCCACCCAATCAACAGCTCCGACCAGTTGACAGACGCTACACAACAGGCTTTGTGGACTCACTTCAGATGTTCTGAAGACTGTTGGGATCTCCTGAGTGAATGTTGAGCGTGTGACCCGCTGAACTCCCCTCCTGCTGGCACGTCTTTTACGCAATTACAATCGATTGCAGCCCTGTGAAAGCGAGAATGGTTCAGCTTTGATTACACAAACGTAAAACGCTGGCTGCTCTCGCCTGCCTCAGAAAAAACACCAAAACAAGACAAAAAAAACGAGAGACGTAGGCAGCTTTGAGAAAACATCGATGTGTCATCTGACCTGGGCAGGAGAACTGGCTCTCGTGTTAGTGGATGTACCTCGTTGTTGATGCACTTAACCGTCTTTGATTGCGTTATAGGATAGAATTTGATAAAGATTAATGCGAGTCGCTGCTGCGGAGGGAACAATCTTCCCTCCTGCAGCAGCGACTATAGCGAGCGGCGTTCGTCTCGGGTTCCAGTCGCCTGGCGCTGCACGCTGCGAGCTGCGGTTGTGAGCTCTTGGACCTTTATGGCTCAGCATATGATTGAACATAATGGTCCATTATTTATTTGCAGCTTGAGAGTGGGCACTCTGCCAGCCATTTCAGGGTCCCTGCCGTGGACATATGGTCTCACAGATAGCTGTGCTGGATATCAAGCACTGTTTCACTGTTGGAGCGGGCACAAAGAGGGGGAGGACATGATGGCTGAGACGTCAGTATTTTTTTTTTTTTTTATCGGAAAAAATGTATTCCTTCTCTGCACTTTGAACAGGTTGCAGGGAGAAAGGATCCCTGATTAGGATTTCAATCAGTTTTAATTTAAGGTTTTACAAATGCCGCTGTCGTGGAACACGTGGGAGGGTGAGTGGGGGGAGATTTATGTGACTAAAAATTACGGCAGCGAACACATTCATTTTCGCCGCTGATTAGCTCTCCGCCGCAACAACGTGATTAAAGGCTGAATTTATAAGCGATAATCCCGTTGTTGCTCATTTTAAAGTCTTGATGGATTTATAGGCTTTTAGTTGAGACCATAAATTCTTTGATTCTGTTGCCTTGATGTGTACTTGAGTTGTTTACCCTGGATTGTTTACAGCTCATAATCCCCAGATAAACTTCATATCATCTACGAGCAGTATTTGCTTCGAGTTTTTGTTTCACGTAAATAACAGAAGTGCTTTTCTGATAACAACTTGGACGCCTGGACCAGTGATATTGGACATTTTTAGCTCCAGACTGTGTTTCTGCAGTGAAACAATCTTCTTCTCATTCACCACACGCTCGCCTGGTAAATATTCTGCGAGAAGATTTAGTAGAAAGATGCTAAAAACTAGGTCACCTGCTGGATCACCCACTGAAATTCTTTATTTTTAATGTTGATATTAAAGCTGCAAGTAATATATTATTTTAGATTAATAGATGAATAGATAAATAGATGAATCGACTGAATGTTTTCTCCAATTTGATTAATCAATTATTTGAATATGAAAGAGCAAATCATACAAATGTGAGAGACACATTTGATTTGGGAAAGTTTTAATCAAACATTTTTTCCGATCGATTTGAGTGGATCAATGGATGAATCGTTTCCGCTCTAGTAGATATCCTCAGTTCATTTCACACTTTTTCATCTCTCAGAAGGAGGCCTGAGTTCTCTTTGGTGGGTCGGCACACAGGCAGAGAAGTGACGACGGGAAATCAAAAGAGCATTGTTGAGGTGGAGCACGTGTTCTCACAGTGTCCACTTTTGTCTGGCTAAATGTCAAACACAGCTAGCGTGCACGTGGCACGACCCCAAATCTCTGCCTTTTTGTGTGTGTGTGTGTGTGTGTGTGAAAACCTTTTTGCCTCGTTCTCCAAGGTAAATTCAATACGTGTAGGCAGGCGGGTTAAAGCGGAAACCGGGGCAGAGTAGACGGGCAGCAGAGCGAGACGGCAATTTCAGTTCGACAGTTGTACTCCGTGCGACGGGATTTTTGATTCCAAATCTCCTTAGAAGGGTGGAGAGTGATGGAGGAGGACAGGAAGCAAAGTGACAAAGGGAGAAAACAATCTCGGTGGTTAGCCTTGTGGCAACTTAAACAAAGAGCACTAAGTGTACAGGCTGAAGCTGGAGAGACAACTGAACAAACACATAGACTTAAAGCAACAGATAGAAGGCTTGCAAATGAAACCTATACTGCAATTCGAAACATTTGCAGAATTTAAGGTTTCACTCTTTCACCCATTGTCTGAACTTTTTTTGGACCCCAGTGTCACGGCCTCGCACGATACAAACATCCCCAAGAAAAACATTTCAGAGATTTCCTGAGACGCACTCACACTCATGGCCACTTTATGAGGTGAAGTGCTCTTCTTTGGGCTTGGGTAAACCCCAATGGCTAATCAGCCAATCACATTGCAGCAGCTCAGAGGATTTAGGCATGTAGACACGGCGACGACGACGACTTGCTGAAGTTCAAAGCGAACATCAGAACATCATCCCGCTTCATGGGAGAGGATTTAAGTGGCTTTGAACGTGCCGTGGTTGTCAGTCACTGTCAACATTAGAGGGACGTCTGGGCCCATCCCTGATTAGCCACAGGATGTTGGCTTCAATACTGACTCCATCCTGTTTCATGGTTAAAGTTTACTAAATAGTGAGTCCGTTCTAAACTCATTGGCAAAATTCATTCAAGGAAGTCCTTCACTACATTACTACTGCTATTTTACGAAGGCACAGAAGAATCTTCACTGGATAAATATGTAGTCTGTACTTGTGATGTACATATCGATATTTTTATCGATATATCGATCGCCATTCAGAGTAAAATTTTGTATCGATAATTGGAAGAAAATATCGACATATACAGTATACATTGGTTTTTGACCACAGCCATGGCGACTTACTTCCGACTGCTGTAACGCACCAAAGCCCACTGCGGCTGCACAGTGCACACGCTCGGCAGTCGGCATGCAGAAGTGTTGTTTGGTCCTACTCTTGTGATTTTTTTTACTTTTTATTTATCGAAAAAATTACAAACCAAAAAGTGTTTTGATTTTGATATCGATATCGCAATATCGACCCCAAAAATATTGATTATTGTATCGAATTGGAAAAATGTGTTATCGCCCATCACTAGTCCATACCATCAACCTGACAGCCCATACAACACTAAAAGTTAGGCAAGAGCGGCTGTGACACCTACTGGCTGCAAGGTTTGAATTTTATTGTCACTGGCCGTTTGAAAAGGCAGAGAAAAGATGTGGACTGCAGGAGATGGCTGCCAACATGTTGGTCCTGAGCCAGAATCAATAATTCACTAAAACATACACTGTGGGTGTGAGTGTCTGTGTGTCTCTTTGTGTGTGTGTGTGTGTGTGTGTGTACTAGTACACGAGCTACAAGTCAACCTGGACACTCCTGCGTTTTAACACGTTTTCTTCACCGTGCAGCGAGAAGATGAATTTTTTACACGGGTGCTGGCCTGAGCACCTGCTGCAATATCCAGAGTAAACACCGCGGTGTTCTGCAGCGTCTCTGGATTTCAGACAATGCCAAATATAAAATCTCCAGACTCGCTGGCCAGCTTTTGTCTTTGCTTCAATCAATGGAACACTCACATCCAGCGTTTAATCGATATACAAGCAAGGAAAGTTGGTTTCACCATGACAGCCCCTGTCAACCACACCTCTACACGCCCACCAATCACTTTGTCAGGTACAATGTTCAATAGCTTGTTAACACGAAGCGCTAATTAGCGAATCAAACGGCAGCAGCACGGTTGTCGGTACCAGACGGGGCGGAGTGAGTATTTCCCAAACTGCTGATCGTCACAACAAGGCATCTCCAAGGTTTACACAGACTGGTGCCAGAATTGAGAAAATATCCAGTGAGCAGCAGTTGTGTGGAGGTAATAGGCCTTGTTGATGTCAGGGGTCAGAGGTCAGAATGGGCAGACTGGTTAGAAAATGCAAATTACAACACAACACTACGCATCCAGTCTTGATGGGTGTTTCCACTGGTTAATGTGAGCATTCATGTAATTTATGTATCTTCATGAGAATTACATGTGAAAGGCTTTTCTTTCCCTTTAATTGACTCTGCGTTCTTGCCCTTTGCGGCTGTTTTTCCACGCAGCTGTTCCCCTTTCACGTCTCCGAACTCGCACTGAACCTTGTGGCGTCTCATCAATGCTCATTTAGCTTGAAAGCAAATCATCGCTCAACGTAAATGTCACATGGCTGGCGCACTGCTCAGCCGTTTGCCGAGGTGGTAAACACTTGTCAGACTTGTGTCGATGCGAGTTATTTTAGTGTGAACCACGAGTCAGATTTTCCTGGTTCACGGTCCTTTTTTTAATGTTGGAGGAGGTGAAATTATTCCACCTTTGGAACGAGCAGTTTCTCACAGACTGGGGAATCTGACTATCTATACTTCTGAGAGCTTTTCTCTCTCTCTCTTTTTTTTTTTTTTTTAACACCGAGTCATGTGACTAACACATTGCCAATAACCTTATTAGTTGCAAAATGTTCCCACGGCTATTTTGTTTCATGTGCGCACTTCTTTCTTCCAACCCTTCCTGGCAACCAGCCCGAGTTTTCAGCGATGAATTTCTGGCATCAAATACATTTATTTATTTTTTTCATTTTCCTTCTTTTTTCAGTCTTAACATTTGATCTCTTGCCGAGACTCCATTATGATTGGGTTTACGAGATTTGAACGATTGCGATGCTGACGATTTTCACGGAAAATCTGTCGTAGCAAAGTATTTCACTTTTCTTTTGAAAGCTTAAATAAACGAATAAAGAAAACATCCCAGCAGACACAACACAGCATGGTTCTCTAATATTCATGAAGTAGCTATTAAAATGAATTTCCATAAAAAATACGAGCTAATCAGATTGTATTTCTTGAGGATGATAAAAAAAAATTCTACTTGAATGGCAATGGAAATAAATAACAAAAAAACAAACAGTTTTGAGAAGCCGGTTGTGGGAAAAGACGGCTGTCAGGGGGAGCAGAGGTCGAGATGCAGCTGAAAAAGTGTTTCATACATGCAGCCAGCTGGGTCGATGCAGGTGGAGACGCTGGACATCTCTGTGACAGCAGGTCGAACGCTCCGTGCGTGTGTGTGTGTGTGTGTGTGTGTGTGTGTGTGTACCAGTCAAAGTCAAGTGTTGGTGCTTGGTCAGCCGCAGCACATCGCTTGAGTGCACACTGGAAACTCTCTCTCTCTCTCTCTCACACACACACAAACACACACACACACACACACACACACACACACACACACATCTTCCCATCACTGGTGATCACCGTTCTGAAAAAAAAAAAAAAAAAAAATCAAAGTGACGCTGAAGGTATGAAGACAGAAGGCGAGGACGAGGATCTCTGAAGCGTCTCTCTGCGTCTTTTTCCTCCAGTTTGAAGATTTCACATTTTAAGCCTTGTCTCCTCCTCCAGCCTTTCATCTCCCTCCCGGCAGCGAGTTGATCCTCTCGCATTTCCACCTCTGAGGAGCCAGAAGGTCCCGCAGCCGGGACAAAAAAAAAAACTGCATCCCCTCGCATAGCTGAAATTGTTTTTGCGTGCGCTCGTGTTGCCGTCAGTTCGCCTGCAGAATTTGCTCCGTCGTCAGAAAATAGCCCCGTGATACACGAGACCTTTGGGCCGACTGCAGCTCCGCTCTCCCCGTCCCACCCTGGACTCTGCTCCTCCGTTGCATGAACCTGATGCCTCCTTTGGATGGAGAAATGGATTTTGAAGAGTTTTTTATGCGTGCACAGCGTAGGGCCACTTTTTATTCCACAGCACCTCTCCAAACTGTGAAAATTGGCCTCTCAGCATTTAATTATGTAAAAAGAGGCTTTGAAATGGTTGAAGTGGTTCGTTCTGAAACATTTTGTGCCTGAGATTAAAAACAAACAAACCGCAGATAAAAAAGAAATCCATTTAGCTTGGGATCAGCTGTAAATTTAAGAATTTGATGAGTCGTCTGGTTACAACCGGTCAAGGGAAAGTTTGGCTGAGTCTTCCAACCGCAGGTCATGATGCCCACATATCAAAGTCACCTATGTCTGACATGTGTTTCCACGCTTGCTTCACCTTTCGCATTTGTTGAATGGACTCGCGTAAGTTGATGCAATTTGGCTAAAAAACATGGCAACAGGAACGAACGACTCATTGTCAGGTTACGCAAGCAAACGGAAAGGAAAAAAAAGAAAATCCAGATTTGTGCTCAAGGTGTCTAAAGTAATTTTAGGTAGACATACAATCCTGTATGTATGCAGCTGTGGAAAGACTGTCACAAAAAACAAGGAAGTGAATTATCACAGAAGCTAAAGATGCTTTGGCAGATATCGGATTCATGTTTGATCCATTTGGACATATGAATGTGGCCCAAATGAGTTCTAAAAACAGCTGATCAAGCAGAATAAAACAACATTTTTTCATCACAGCTCTTCAACGCATCCTCTATCATTAAAAGGACGATGAAAAATTACTTATAATTTAAGCCACTTATTAAAAATGGCTTCAAAATAATCAAGTTTCCATCTTTTTTATTTTTATTTTTTACCTTTCTTGTATTGATGGAACAACCCATGCCCAGTTCATATTCAACTCCTCTTTTAATTACAGTCTGGAACTATCTGGCCGCTGGGGAGACCAGTGGCTGGAGTTTCACCTTCCTCTGTGATGGGCTCATCTGTTTTAATTTGGTGCGGTGGTCTGGTCTGCAGGTGGGGCCACTTCAGCCTCCAGATTCTTCCCTCATGAAGCCCGGCTGTTGAAACAGCTTCAGCGTTACTGTAAAACCTGCGTGTGCTTTTCACAGTAAGTGGCGACTCTCCAAATCTGCAAGCTGCCCATGGCACTAATGCACCTCCATACATCAGGCTTTTTGAAGTGAGCGCTGATTACCAGCCTCTTTATTCTGGTTCTGTGGTTTCCATAAAAGAACTTGAAGCTTTGATTTCTCTGATTTGACTGTTGGCTTCAGTTCAGTTTCACTGGGCTTTGGTCCAGAGAAGACTGATGCCTGATGTTCACACAAGGCTTTTTTATTTGCATCAACCTGTGTTTGTGGATGGCTCAGCAAATTGTGTTCACACGTTCTGATTTGTGGAAGTCTTCCTGAGCCTTTGCAGCGATGTCCCGAGTTAAAAGTGTTTTATTAATGCTCAGCATCCAGAGAGACTGAAGGTCATGGCCATCAAATATTGATTTTTTTTTTTGGTCCTTCGTTCTTCGCTAACTCAGATTTCTCCAGATTGTCAGAATCTTTTGACGACATAATGAATTGTAGATGATGTGGTGATCGAGGTTTTTGCTCTTTTGTAAAGAGGCCCATTATTCTGAGATTGTTCCACAATTTCAGCAGCAGTTTCTCACAGACTGGGGATCCTCTATTCATCTTTAATTTTGCCTCTCTAAGATGTTCTTTTTATACCCAGTCATGTCGATAACCCATTGCCAATTAACCTTATCAGTGGAGAAATGTTCCCACGGCTATGTTGTTTCTTTGACGCTTTTTCTTCCAACCCTTTGTGGCCGCTGCCCAACTTTTTATGAAAGGATTTGCTGGAATCAAATTCAAAGTTGCTGTTTTTTTCTTCTTTTCTTAGAATTGTTTTATCCCCTCCTCACTTTCAATGTTGCACTTGTTCTTCTATTATTGATTTACAAGATTTGCAGTGCTTTTGCAAATTCTGCTTTGATTGACATTTAACGCAAGACCACAACATTTCCAGAACTGGGGATGTAAAAGCCGTCATTGCCGATGGCGTTCAACTAGGTCATCTGAAACAAACCGCAATTTTACACAAAACAAGTGCAGAGACCATCAGCCATTCAACAGCTCACAAACCAGAGGAATTGGTCTAAGCAATACGATGAGTGTCTAGTTTAAAATTGCTAATGATGCTATATGATGTATTCTAAGATCCTATCAGAAAACCAGTCAAACCAGATTGAAGATGGACTGCATGGAAACCAGGAGAAAGAACTCTGAAAATAATATTTGTTAATTGTAAAATGACGCAAAGGAGATAATTGGATTCTTTGTTTATTTTCTGCATCCACTGCTGCCTGTTGATTTCTTGGCCATAACAAAAAATGTGAGCAAATGGTCAAGAAGCTAAAATATTGAGATGGGTTAAAAACGTAATGTGGGGTTGGGGCTGGAAAATGTCCACGTTGCAGAAGTTTTAACCTGCGGATGGATGACAAATTTGACCTACAAAAAAAAAGCCGCCGACGTTAATGCGTAGAGTCACAATCTCAGCGTGCGAGTGGCAAAAAAAGTCAGTTTTAGTAAATGTCACATTGATATTGGGAGCTGCCCTGAAGGATTGTGCTGCAGCCATGGCAACCACGTCATGGTCCACCAACGGAAGCAACGCATTTAACATTCCGGGCTTGAGAATCATTATCATGCCAAAAAATGTAATTCCTTGGACTTGTCCCGTATGTGCTGGAGCAACTGGAGTCTCCAAGCTGCAGAAGGAGGACACACAAAGTAATAAAAAGAGTAAACTTATGAATTTTATGAAACTTTTCAATCATTTTTCAATTTGATCTCACTGTATTGCCCGAGTTGTGTTTAGCGGCCAGTAAACACTCGCGTTTTCCACTGACTCAGGTTTTGTGTGCGGCTCCACACGGTGTGAGCATGTGTCTCGCGTAGCCATGTTGCGCACTCGGCACTACCATAAGGTATCTCAGCGAGCTGGTGGACGTCCTCCAGGCGGGAACATCTGTCAACAGATTGACCCAGCGATAGATTGACACCAACAGTGGGGGAAATGCAGCAGGAGCCTCACGGGTCTGTGGTCAGCTGATACTATTTCCTCTTTGTTCACGTTCTCCCTTTATGCAGGGGCCCCCCGGGGGAGACGGGAGGAAGCGCACGCTGACATGTGATAAATAGATCCGTGACGAATGGTCCCCCTCCAAATGAAATTCAAATGAGATAATTAGACACCCTCACGCTCAAAGCTTGAGTTCATAATGATCAACTTTGTATACCATCCCTAAGGCTTCACATTAGAAAACACAACGTTGTCTGTTATTTCCTCCCTCCCCCACTATTTTAATTGTATTTTGGCAAATGCTGAGTGGCGTCCCAGGTCCTGTCTGTCCTTGTATAAATGTCAGTAAAGCAAACAGTGGATTCAACCTGAACGTATTAACGTGTCGGTTTGTGATATTGAACTCTGCGGAATACAAACAGCACAACACCTTAGTGTGTGTGTGTGTGTGTGTGTGTGTATGTATATGTGTAGCTGTTATTCCAGTTATAACTTCACATTCCAATATTCTGCAACAATACCATTTAAATGCATCTGTTGGCATAAAATGGAATTGGAGATTATTATGGATTTTATATAAAGCAGATAGACCCGGTTTGCCAGATAGCCTAGCGCCACCACCTGTCAATCCAGAACAGGAATCTATGTGGTTGTGCTTTCGTAATTATATTGATATCGCAGCGCATATGAGGAACATATGGAATCAAGCGGGACATCAGTGAAAGGGATTTGTTGCACTTCGTCTGTCCATTAGGTGGCACTAAATAATACGCACTTGGCCTTTAAACAGTGTTTGCCACTATATTACTTACCTGCAGTACAACACAAAGCAAATCCTAATTGTAAGATGTGTCTTGTAATCTAACCAAAATCTACAAAAGTAATGTTTTAGGAAAATATTTACTCATTTAACTAATTTAATGACTAATTCCAGCAGACCCCGTGACCCTAAATAGGAATAAGCGGGTATAGAAATGAATGAATGAATTTACAAACTAATTTAATGACTAAAAATGAAAATAACAAAAATGAAAATCCTCTTTGCCAGTCTAATCAACAGTTTTCAATATGTTGGTAATTTATTTTGATACTCTTGATTGAGCAGTTTTCGCTAAAAAAAAAAAAAAAAGGGGAAACCTCAACTTTATGAAATGTTAAATACCTCCAAACCCATTTCATTTACAAGAACAATCATTAACTTCTTGGAAAATATAATGTGTGCATTCGTCCACATGCTGAAGACCAGATCACTGTTATGGTTCACTTTTTGGAAACATCAGATTTTGTAAAAGTGTCATGCTTTGCTGAGACCAACCTGTCTTCTTACATGAGACTTTTATGATCTCAGAGTACCCTGATGTTCCACTTGAAACGCCTCCATTGGCGTTCCAAATTACTGTCAGCTGACGTGTAGAGATATAAAATGGAAACATGTTTACTGAAGATTTATTTGATGCAAAATGTGTGGGATTCGAGCTTTGATGCCAGAGCTCCGAGATTAAATGCTGTTGTTTGCAGGCTGTGATGCCTCACTGTGTGGCTCATCTTTCACTTCTGACAGCCACCTCAGAGACGTACACAGCCAAAACATTTGGTTGCTAAAGCTTGGCTGGATTTGGGGAAATCATTTCCATATATTTAGGCCTATTTTGAACCGTGAGCATTCTCGAAGTGATTAATGTTAAACGTCATTATTTGTGATGGTTTTCAGACACTAATACTGTAGATTCTCATCTGCTGTTAATATCTCCATATATCAATCAATCAACCATTCAACTTTCATTTACAAAGCACTGAATCACATCCAGGGGCGTCTCAAAGTGCTGTTTGCACATAAGAAGATATTTTTTTATTAATTATGAATTATTTTCATATTTGCGCCGCACACACACACACACAGAAATATACAGACATTCTATAAGATGCTGATGATGAGGATATATTCTCTTTTTATCTTTGAAAGTGAGGTCAAACTACTTTAATTTACAGCTGCAGAGCTCAATTTCTTCATTCAAGAAGGTGCTGGGAGCCTTCTCCAGAGTTTTCAGTCCTTATGTACATAATGACAACACACAGTTGCGATGCTGACAGAGTCGGGTGCAGTAAAGACTGTTGCCTCCTGCACTAAGAAGACTTCAACACCATCCAACGTCATTGGCAAATGCTTGGCACAGACCCTGTGCACCAACAGAAAACCTTGCACGATTGCAAACTTTGCTGAACTGGCAGGAAAGGAATTCGATTCATCCACTGTTTAACGCGACAGGCAGAGCAATCGCCCAATTACTTTTTGGGAGAATTGGGTCGTGTTCCAACCCGGCTCGTCGAGTTAGTTTAGGGAAATTTTCACCTGGACATATGGTTTCTCCTGTGGTTGCTCCTTGAACGCCGCTCAAGTGCTGGTGTTGTCGCTTCCCAAATCCTCCTAATAGTGACTGCAAAACATTTTGTGTAAACCTTTAAAAAGAAAGAAATATGCAGCTGCATTTTGAAAACTTGACATTGCTTGAGAACATAAGCTTGTTTGTTTAAAATGCGTTGACCTCGTTTTTTGCGCTACCCTGAGCTTAAAACTGTCAGAAAGAAGCGAGCGCATCGCTTACACCACGGAGGGATGGCGTCTGATTTGAATAACACCTTGAAGGAACTGCAGCGATCTCAAAACGAGAGAATGGTGCACTCGCACTGGTGCATGCTAAGCTCCATAACTAGCGGCCAAATATCTGGACTGCGAGCCATCAAATGCTGTGTTACATCACGTTTTGAGTTCTTCCTCTCTTCCTCTCAGAGTTTTTCCTTGCCGAGTGAGTGATTGCCATGTTAACAGCTGTTTACCCTCTCCATCATCAGAATAAGGATCTTTTTCAGGTTAGTCAGTTTCAAACAACTTCCGAAGACGTGTGGATACCTCAAATGTACCTGCTGTGGTTTTCATCTAAAACCAAATATATACAGGGCCAATATTGCAGATAGCAATACTTTTTAAATAAGTTGAATGCATCATCAAATTGCTAAATCTGAATGGATTTTTACTTTTTTCGGGGATTTTTAACCCCATTTGGATCATTCAGAAATTAAAACCCATGACAGAATTTGGGCATTTTATGTAAATAGAAAATGCATGTGCACACTATCCAATCTATCCTTTGGCACCTCTAGAGCAGAAGTCTTAAGACCTAGTCTGTAGGAATGTTCTTATTACACTAATTTCAATCAATACTGATACCAAGACTGATATTGATATTTTCAATTTTTCAATACACCACCACTAACTAACCAACCTCTTGTACTAGAATTCATGGTGAGTCACGCTTGCCCCGTTCTCTAGTGTCATTTTGTTGAGTGCGTGAAGGACCTTATTTTGGAATACTCAACCAAAAAGAATCATTTCCATGTTTGCTTTTAAATCCCCTGCATTGTTCAAACTACAGCGTTGCGTTCCGCTCCTGCTTTCGTGTTTCGTGTTCACGTGTTGTTGTCGTTGTCGAACCTTCACCTTAACGATGGCATGTTGGGCCGGATTCTCAACGCTTCCACAGCCGGCGTCGTTCTCTTGAAAAAAAAAGAAAAAAAGAAAGTGTGTGTGTGTCATTGATGGGCCCACTTCCTTCTTGTGTTTGTCACAAAGGATTCTGCCGCAGTCACAGACTGGATGCTTCTCGCAGAGCTGGTGTCTGGGAACAAGTGTGTGTATGTGTGTAAGTGTGAGTGACAAGGTTTGTCTTTTGTGGGAGCTTGCATTTCATGTGAAGTTTTCTTCCAGACAGCCCATAAAGAAAGAAAGAAAGACAGAGGAAGAAAGAGAAAGAACGACAGGCTTCATCACTTTGGAGCTCTAAAAATAGGCGTGTTCTCATTTTTTTGCCGCTCCCGCTCCCTTTTACTAAAAGACAATACCTTATTTATATATTTTATTTTACAGTGACTAACAAACCCTGTTGCCTTAACACTCGATGACGAGCGTCCACAGTAAAGACTCTGCACACTCTGGGCATCTTCTGTCTTTTAATACGGCAAAACCTGCAGCTTCACGTCTCTGTTTTTGCTGCGATTTGAGGAAAATCTAAGACACGAGTAATGAAAACTCAACACCCAAGAACTGCACCGCTAAATCCATTGAAATGCAGAGCCATCAGATGAGGGCATACAGGGCGGTTTTTTTTTTTCTTCCTTCCCTCATTTTTTTTTTTTTTTTTGCTCCCTCCCTTCCTGAAAAGCTGAGACAGACGGTTTCTGTGGCGCAGGGATTCCTTCAGCCGTGATGAGCACGTCCTCTCTCATCAAGTGAAATCTTGACACCACAATTTTTCTAGGTCAGACCCGCGAACAACAGATGCGCGCGTGGGGATTGAGCCGGGCGGCGGCGGCGGCGGCGGCGGAGGAGGAGGAGGAGGAGGAGCAGGAGGAGGCCACGGAAAGGAAAAGGGGATGAAGGGGGGATTGCGAGTCCGCCGCCGAACTCGTGCGCTTGTGTGTTGTGTGAGAAGCGCGTTGGAATAGGAGAGCGCGGCGCCGCCGAGTGCCACCGTGTGACAGCTTGCTTGTGCTTTTTAACGCGGCGGCCCGGCCCCGCCTCAGCTTCTGGAGCCCCACAAACACAAATGAGTCAGCAGCGAGAATACATAGGCTGCTTGATCTGTATTCTCTGCACAAGCTTTCTGGGCGCACTCGATATAGTTGCCTCGTTCAGTCTGGCTGATCTGAAGGAGGATTTTCTTTTTGAGGGTGACATGTTTTTGAATGAAGCAGTCGCCCCAAGAGAAATGAGCACCGGGACCTTGAAGACCAACTTGTCCGAGTCCGACCTCCATCAGGACCAAACGCTTTCAAATGTGCTGTGTTTCCTCCTGTCACTGTCAAAAGAGGATGAACTCTGAAATGACCGTTTGAAGAGCAATTTAGGAGGTGCACCCAAGACACGTGTCCAACGAGCACTGTGGAAGTTCTACTTCTGGCTTATCAGTTGATTTACACCAGAACAAACAGCAAAATCAGACCTGTGAAAAATTCTCACCCTTTGTTCAGTCAAATTTAAAAGTGAGAGGTCGATTGTCGGCTCCAGGATTGGGTGCTTCTGAGTTCTATGAAAAAAAAAAAAAAGTAATCTTAAGCCAAGTCCGGAAAGGGCGTTTTTCATTTGAATGAAATGAAATAAGCAAATCAGTTTTAGATGACTCTCTGGCTCGGAGTTCCTGAGATGTCAAATATGTGACATTTTCACAATATTGAAAAACATGATTTTTTTTTTCTAACAGAAAAAGGAGCATCAATTTTTGCCTGCTGGTGGGTCGGAACTGTTCCGCAATCCGACACAGTGACTGATTTCACCAAGCAGCTGCGTATTTACATGTGGAGCAGCATTAGTATTCATGCTGATACATAAATCTGGTCACTCAATTACCGCACGAGTGCAGTAATCGCTCCAATTTTAGCGCTGTCTCGTCTCAAGCCACCAACAGGGAAATATCTGGCTTCATAGCTGTGAAATGTACTGCGACGCTCAGCAGCAACTTAGAGCACAGACATCGCTCTCAGACTGCTTTCTTCCTGGCCCTTTGCTTTTGCTTTAGCTCAATATTGGAATTTTTATTGGAATATATATTGGAATATTGGAAGTAAAAAAAAAAAAAAAAACCCAGAAAAAGCACTGTGAGGCTGTTATTTGGGTTGTTTTTTTTGTTTCTTCTTGTTGTTTAC
Organism: Thamnaconus septentrionalis; assembly: GCA_009823395.1. Lineage (NCBI taxonomy): Eukaryota > Metazoa > Chordata > Actinopteri > Tetraodontiformes > Monacanthidae > Thamnaconus > Thamnaconus septentrionalis. The sequence continues at coordinate 18,173,301 of CM020508.1, read as the reverse complement.
ATTAAGCGCTCCTTTCGTTATCGTCATGTGCCGCAGTTTTCCGTCTGTAGTGGGATGGAGTGTAGCTTTTCACACAAAGTCAAAATGTGCCTGAGTAAGAATAAAGCTGACGGAAGCTCGAATCAAAAATACTTTAAGAGGCTTTGCACCTTATTTAGCAGCTGGTAAACCCTGAAAGCTGAGCAATTCAGCAACCCCAATTGAATTTCTCAAATGATTTTGTTCCAAGGTCCTTTGCTACGGAAGAGTGGTGGGGCAAAGAGCAGGGTTTGCACAGATTGGTTGGTTCCATCAAACAAAGGTTACCTTCTGACTGGGCAAAATGGGGGAATGAAGATTTAACCGGAGTAGATAATTTGTTAAGCTCTTTGTTAACTCCTGCTTTAGCTTAAAATTCATTTATTCCTTTGTTCACTATAACAGTTCTCTATGTGAAGACCAAAAGAAATTCATGAAACAATTTACACTTTTAATAACGATACTTAATAACTATATTTTTTTCCAAAAATGTTTTAAACTGTGACCCCCAAAGGCACTAAAATCAGCTCCCTCTAAAATATGATTAAAATGATCCATATTTATATTAAACTAAACAACAGCTTAGTTTTAATAACTCCACATCAGTCAACAACAACCATAAGTTGTGAATTTCTTTAACAGAATTTGTGACTTTTACACACTTTTAAACACAAAAGTAATGAGCTTGTTTTTTTTTTTTTTACAAGACAAAGTCAAAACTGAAACCAAGACTGAAAAAAAAACTGTTGACACTTTCATGAGTTGTAGAACAAAAAGCATCATATTGAAGCTTAGTTGTCGAGCATGAAATCAATGGAGCTCATTGTGGACTGTATAGCAAAATTTGATGACTCACGAATGTGGTGACATTGACTTTGGTTGCCTGCAGATAGATAATGTGAGTGAAAGAGGTCATTTCCCACATTTTTAAAGTAGATGCATTTTACCGTTCTATTTCAAAAAGGTGTGTCATAATGATGATGCTGCACCAGGATCAGCTTGTCTGGTTTTTGAAATCCTCTCAAGACCCTTATACCCGAGACGAGACCACGTGAAAGTGGACTCAACAGCAACAAAACACCAGCAATGAAGAGGTTATGAAAACACAACAGCCTTCATCCACAGTCAGAAATGATGCTCATCCATCAAAAGCAGCTTTTTTTGGTGCCTTCGTATTGAAAAACAGATCAGGGTCTTTTCTTTTCGTTGCAGCAAAAGCAGGAAATAGCTTTTTTTCAGCTGATAGTTGATAGTTTTTCATTGAGAAAGGTTAACAATTGTGTCATCCTAAATTAAATTCCATCCTAAATTGCTTTGGCCGGGTCAACCCTTATGAAAGGAAAAAGAAAAATCAGCCACGAAAAGATTACATGCCAAATTACATCAGTTACAAACACAGAATCAGAAGAACATGCATAATCACCCAGTGGAATCCCAGAACCCTGCAACAGAGACACTTGGGTTCCCAGGTGATACATGTCCTATCATTTGCTTCCCTTTTTGAACCACAGTTCAACACATCTGCCTGTCTGTGCTAAACACAGAATAGAAGATGCAAAGTGCGCATTTTCCATTCAGCGAGTTGTTGATAGTTGATTTTGATTAGTTGATGTTAAACATAACAGAAGCAAGAACACTCACCTCTAACTTTCTTGCTATAATTTCACAAATCATCCTCGAGCACTTCTGAGAGTCTGCGGCTGTCAACTAGGTATGTTGGTGTGTTTTCTTTGCTGTTTTTTTGCTGATGCGGTGTGCTTTGTGAACTGCTGAGGAGACTCCTTGAAGACAACAGGGGTCAGCTTATTAGCCAGCGGTCCAGATTGATGTTGAGCGCAGAAATTATTGGCTGCGACTTTTCAGGCTGCGTGTGGAACCCAGAGTTCAGCTTCGGGGACGCACGCAGGACGCGAAGGAGCAGCGGGCCCGTTAGGAAGCCGCTTCCACCGACGCTCAAAATTATAACCATTAATAATAAGCCTCAGTTAGTGTCATCCTCGACGAAGGGGAGCGTGTAAATGCGTCGTCGCCGCCTCGTAATTGTCTTCCTAATGGATTTGGTGGCATTTAGGCTTCCCGTGTTTGCGTTAAGAGCAGCTCTCGGTGTCGTGCGCACATCTGCCCTCTTGAGGCGCCTGCCTGCCCGCTCGTGACTCACTCGTCCTTTCGTGATTCTGTGTCATTCCGCGTCAACGCCTGATTGGTCAGCGGCCGTCTCGGCGGGGTGGCGTGACGTCCTGCGCTCCAGGAGGGCTCGCCACACGTTTAGCGTGTCGGATTGGCAAGCTTCCAGACGTGGTGTTTTCCTTTTTTTTTTTTTTTTTTTTTCAATATATTTCCCCAAGGAAATGCATTCAAAGCACACACACGTGCACAGATGTGCACGCTTGCAGCCATATAAATCCTAATTTGTGCCTTTGAGCTTGTAGATCAATCTGATTAAAACACAATCTAGGCTAATTGGGATACAATGAACTGACCTCACCTGCCTTTTGGCCACCTGGAGGTTGGGTTTTTTTTCCAGAGGAGAAAGAGGCGAGACCTAATGCAGCATCTGTGCCAGAAATTCCATTATTTCTCCCTGGATGAGCACAACAAGACTAACTGCGTCTTCAAGGCAACAACGCGCCTCAGATTTACCTGCTGTTTCCTCTCTTCTCACCCCTTGAATGTCTGCTTTTATTCAATGGTTGTGGTTGCGGATGTGGCTGCGCTGCCACCATGGGGGAGGTGGGCATTCTCAGCCTCCAGTATGTCAAAAGTAATTAGGCTGATGAGAACATATACGCCATTATGCACAGAGAGGTGTGTACGCCGCCTCCTTTTAATTAGGCCAATGAAGCAGATGCACTCTAATAAGCTCAAAATAGTCCTCGTGTCTTTGAAAGAGAATTCTGGGTCCAGTATTTTTTCAAGAAAGACTTCCTGTCTGTACTTGCATTAAAAACCACTTCGTCAATTATTTTGTGGATCAAAAGGAAATGTGTTGGCAAATATTTGTATAAATTCACTTCTTCTGTTTTTTTCTCGGGTTAATATGCTGATCTGAATTTATTTTAATAAACAGCTCTTCCTTCTCCAGGCTTTGGATGGCCCGAAAATAGCTAGTTTGGAATGACACCATCCGCTTTGGAGCCTGTCATGTTTGGAGCTTTTTTTGGAGCCTCAAAAACTTTTATTTTGAATTTTGCATCACAGACGGGCTCTTTCCATGGATTTCCTTTTCAACACGTTCCAGGGTTAGAAGTAACTAATTCAAAGGTAATAAAAATAACTTTGATGCGTAGTGCATTGAAAGCTTCAAGGCTGCCATCAGCAGCGACACCACTTCCTCTTTTATTTCACACCAGCAGCTTCGCCTTTGCCTTGATGCAACGTTCCAGGTACTGCATCTCTTGCGCTGCTTTGCTATTGTTCTCACAGTTCTGAAGGGCTGTGCTGCTGTCACTGAGGTCGTTCGATACGCCAGCAACCGTTGGGTGTGTAGATGAAAGAAGTCGTTCGGCAAAATAATATTTGGGCTGATATGCAGTGGGACGCCGTGGAAATTATCATTCCAAATGAAGAATTAGAATTACAAATGAAAGAGTTTATCAAACATTTGCATTGTGGCCTTATTATTTCTCCAGCTCCAATGTCAAACGCTGGTATTCACCCCCGTGCTAGTGGGGAGCCACTCACAGCTGCTTTCATTAGGGCCGGGATCAATGCTCACTAAATGTATTGTGTGCTAAAATTGCCTGGGAGTCTTGCATTCAACTCTGCCGTTTTGGAGACAGAAATATGACTGCGCGGCGAAGCGGGTGAGAGAGCGCAGCCGCGGCTCTATTCTTTAAGCGAAGCCCTGAAACAAATCCTTTCTGTGCGAGGCTTTGCTGGAAGGTAGAGCTTGTAAAGCCTTCATGTGCCGCTCCAACGTCTTCTCTGTCAACATTGTGGATTTATTTCTTCCCTTTTTTTTGTCCGCATTAACATTTTCTTTTGAACCGCGTTCTCCTTTTTTTTTTTTTTTTTTTTCCACTCAGTCTTCAAAGGCATCAAGAGCCGGGAAAAAAATATGCAGACGGGAGACGTAAACACGATCTATATTTGGCTGCGGATCTTTGTTGACACCCGTGCCGCTAAACGCACCCAAGTTACAAATTGGGACGCGACGATTGTCGGCGTTTGAGGAAGCGTCGGGTCCAACGTTGTGATGCTCGAGTATGTTTTTCACTTGACAAGCATTTCATTTCCCCAAACGACCTTCAGACCACAAAAGGGTTGGGTGGGGGCGGGGAGGGGGCTGGAAAACTGTGTTCAGCTGTAATTAGGCTCGTTCACGAACAACAAAAAGAGGTGGGTGGCGGTGAAGGAGTGAATGACGAGGAGGTTGGAGTGAAAGAGAGGGTGAAGATGTGATGGGGAGGGGAGTACAAGAGGAGGAGAGCGTGTCAAGAATTGAGGGGGAGGGGCGGGGTCCACCTGGGTGTGATGTCGCCGGGTGTTCCCGCCGCGCTCAGGGATCCCTTTTTGTCAGCTGGCCAACTCGTCGGTGCCGTTTTAACGAGCCCGATCCATTAGGTCGCGTCGCAGCAGAAGGCGGAGGAGAAGGTGCTTCACCGTGAGCAGAAGCTTCATTTCATTGGGAAGCAATTCACTCTATTCTGAAGATGATGGCCTGTGGACAGATAATGTAGTGCATAGTATATATTTTGTGTCATGTGTTTTTTATTTGTTTATTTATTTATTTTCTAAAACATCTCTAAGTTTCAAGAAAAGCGCAGGTTAATTTGAATGTTGTCCTCTTGCCAAAATCTGCTGTCTGTATTCAGTCCAAAGTAGCGAAGCCATCATTTTGTAAAAAAAAAATACAAAAATGCAATTGTTATTTTAAACAATAACTCTAAATGAATTTATTTGGCTTTTTTCTGTAGAGCCACACTGACAAACAGTTGCAAGAGTTCAACAATACAACCACAACGTGTCAGGCAATTAAAACCATACGTGTGGGTCAACGATAAAATAAACATTTGGGACAAATTCCAAAAAAACACTTTAATCTACGTTCTACGTGTTATCAAGGCCGAGTTATCAAAGCGAGTGGCCTCACCGTCTGTCAAGCTCTATACAGACAGTACAGCTCTATACAGTTGCTGCGATTCCCAACTAACTTTACTGACTAAGGCTGTGTGTGTGTGTGTGGGGGGGGGGGGGGGGGGGGGGGGGGCATTACGTTACTTTTCCCAGCAAAGGCCACATTAACAAGGTTGCGGAAGCAATTACGCTTAACGGGCCCGAAGGAGATTCCAATCATCTGGTGCTAATTCAAAAGAAATGAAGCAACACATTGTTCATCACCCAATCCAAAGGCTGTTACGACTCGATTTTCTTCTCCCTTTATTCATCCATTGAGCGCAGTACGCCTGTTGATTCCCTTGACCGAGGTCTTAACAGCGTTACAGACTAACCCTATATCATTTATTTTACATTCAATTGACCTCATCATGTAGATTTAGTGTGGCAGCGCGCCAACATGCCGTGAATTAATCACGCTGTCAGCCTGTGATTGACTTGGCTGGATGTAACATTCTTTCAATGTAATCACAGCTCTCAAGTCTTGGCTGTTGGCTTATTCAGTAGCTCTACATTGTGGACTGTCAGGTTCTCAATGACTAATGCTAAGTAGTGTGCGTTAGTGTTTTTTTGCACATAATTTCGTTGCTCAGACCACCAAATATTAGAGTGAGCAATTGTGACCCACACGGCCACAATTTAAGAGGACATTATACCATATTATATTTCACCGAGATGTATATTAGCATGGCTTGTACACAGCACTTTCACACTTTAGGACCTAACTGTAATAACACAAAGGATCCAATGGTGTCATCCTCTTTGATTGCTCGTGGTGTTTATTGTCAGCGAATTGTTGTCAGTGAGGTGGGTAATTAGCGGAAGCAACTGTTTGGGTGGCATTGTGTAACCTCAGTGTCTGCTTCACTCTGCTGGGTGCCCTGCCATCCTTCCAGTGACCCAATATTCTGAATTTCCTCCACTGTGTATTATCCCAAAAATAAACCGTCATTGTTACAAAGGCTTATTGTTCCAACAAAAACCCTGCTCTCATACCAGTCATTAGTTTCCAACCCAGACTGTTTTTGTTGTTGTTTTTACATTTTGCCCCCAGTTTGCCAGAATTTAAAAGTTCATCAGGATATACATTGTACATACACCCTTATTAAAAACAAATCTGCTTGGCAACAAAACAGACGACACTTGGAATTTGGAATTTTATTCTGAAGGGTCTAATTGCTTGAACTTCACTTTGGTGTTAGATTAATTGAGGCCAAAACCACACGGTGAACTGGAAGCTATATTGAGAGGGTATATTTGAGGAACAAAGGCCCTCAGAGCTATGGGTATTTATTTTAGGGACACCAGACTGCTGGATGAATTGGCTTTAGGTCCACTGAGATATTTTTGTATCACTGGGGTTTCAGAATAATGACCCTCATAATATGATGGCGGGTTACCTTCTGTTGCTCGCCGTTAATGCTGCTGCTGCTGCTGCTTTTGGCCAAACTCTGTAGTTGAACAATGGTGCTGACTACTTTTTAAGTACTAATTTTACCTGCTGCGTCACTACATTCAAATGACTTGACTGCAACTCATTGTGGGATGGTGGTGCTTCCGTGAACAGAAGCAGGAGGTCAATGCATGCACTGTTTTCAGTTCAAAATTTTCAAATGAATGAAAGTAAATCGGCATTTGTAACATAGTAGGTGATCAAAACTGGAAAAACAGGCAGAATGTCAAATTGTGTATGTTTTTGTTTATTTTTGAATCAACATTGGTTATTGTTTTTTTAAATTTATACATTTTTTTATTTCAGGGAATCTGGGGTTTTACAAAGAGAAAAGACACTGCTGAAATCAAATAACCTTCATATTTAACATTATTTCAAACAGACAATACAGTCTCTGTCTGCACCCAGGCTCACTCTCACTTTCTGTATTTCCTCTTCAACTTTATTCATTTATTGATTTATTTGAATTATTATTTGAGGGCAACTTGACTCTGTGAATTCCCACCTTCGTCTCAATTCAGAGAAAGCGATTGAACGTGTTTCCTGTCAGAGTTGGGCCGGACGGGCGTGTGAGACTTCAGAGCTGAATTCCCTGCAATCCGACTGCCGTGAAGCCTGACAACGCGCGGCAAAGTCGAACGGACGTCTGACTGTTGGTGCGCTCTTCCGGAGGACGCGTCCCACCTCTCAACACAACAAGACCTGATGGATATGTGTTGACAGTTGTTCTTAACTCAGATTACCTTTGTAGGGGGGAGTGGGGAATGGGCGGGGTGGTCGTGTCGCCGTGACCTATTTCTGTTCCCCGTGTTACCACACAACCAAAGGAGAAAAATCAAAAACAGCTTTGATCAGGATTAATTGTCCGGCTCTTTTGGCCGCGTTGAAAAGGGAGAAACCCTGCAGGAAAGGTGAAAGGAGTTTTTCTAATCATATATTCCATTGAAATGATTTGCATCGCCGCATGCTAAAGTTGGCACCTGGACAGACTATTAATTAACCTCCAAACCTGCTTTCCCCCTCCCCTCTCTTTTCGTCTGACAGAGACAGTGATGGATACAAGGACAGCGACAGCTGAGCTCGGCTGGATATCGTTCCCTGCCAACGGAGTAAGAACAATGTCTCAAGGTGTACTGTATGCACGCGTGTGTGTGTGTGTGTGTGTGTGTGTGTGTGTGTGTGTGTGTCGGCACGTGTCGCCCTGGGAAAAGCAGCTTGAGCACTCTTTACGGAGCTCCATTAACGAGCCTGTCAAAATCTTAATTACACTCGCAAGGTGACACCAATTAACCGCTATTGACGCAGAGCAGAATGGATTTTTAACACAAACGCGGGCACCAATCCGCAATGGACTAATACGGTGAAAGGAATCGCACAAATTACACAACTCCTCCCGTGATGGGTACAATGTAGAATACCGGTAGTTGAATTCTGCTCACTCGCTGGATCTTGCGTAGAGCTTCCGTGCATCGCCAGCTATACCGCCGGCTACCAGGTTGCTCCTGTTTTGTCTGCTGTTTTGTTTTGTGTGCGTCAGAACCGAGTGACTCTAATTGTGATGAATGGTCGCTGCTGCTCAAAAGAGAACAAGCTCGGGGGCGGGGGGCGAAGCAAATAAGGGAGGGGAGTGGAGAGGCAGGGGAGGAATAAGTTTAATTTGTGTCAGGTTTGAGTAAACCCATTAATCATGACCACCTCTCTTGCTCCCTGCTTATCCACCACCCTCTCTGTCTTCTCCACACGCTCCCCTCCAAGTGGGAGGAGGTGAGCGGGTACGACGAGAACCTCAACACCATCCGCACGTACCAGGTGTGCAATGTGTTTGAGCCCAGCCAGAACAACTGGCTGCTCACCACCTACATCGACCGGCGGGCGGCGCAGCGCATCTACGTGGAGATCCGCTTCACCGTCCGCGACTGCGCGTCCATCCCCAACGTGCTGGGCTCGTGCAAAGAGACTTTTAACCTCTACTACCTGGAGACGGACAGGACCGTGTCCGAAGGCGTCAAAGGGGTGGAGTATTGGGCCAAGGCACCTTTTCTGAAGGTACGACGTCCACAAACTTGAGGCCTGGTTTGGTCTTTTCCAAGAAAAGTTTCGGACGAACTTCGTTGTACTTTGCCGTCCATTCTTTATTTTCTTCATGTGCTTAGCAGAAGCATACATATGTTAATATGATATTTGGCTTGATGCTGGATATCCTGCGAATGAGTGTTGCAATCTAGCATCTGACCACTAGAGGGTAGAATTTTACACACTGTACCTTTACACTGAATACGAAATTGTGCAAGTTTTGAAACTCTAATGCACAAAGTTTGGATCGTCTTTCTTCTTAAGATCAGATTCGAATTTTTGAGTTTCACCTCCTCACTGAATTCAAACGGAAGAGTTTCAGGCATGTTTCGGAATGCCAGTGCCTTATCTGACAATGCAGAGCAGCTACTGCTGACTGATCTGTGATATTTTTGCAAATGCCACCTTTTAGATTGTTGTTTTCACAAATGTCCTGCCCGGTTCCCAAACGCGGCTTTGCACCGTGAGACACAGATGACGAGGCGGTCGGCCACTGATATTATTCTTTGGCAGATGGAGGTGACATTCTATCAGAGCAAACATTTGGCACAAGTCAACCTTGGGAAAGTAAAACTGTCACTTCACTGCGGCGTGACATTCACGTTCAGCGCAAGCACACGGCTGCCCTGTCAGCACTTTGAAAAATGCTTTTTCATGTGATTACCTGGGCAGAAAAATGTGTCTGCTGCTTAAAGGCCTTGAGAAGAAGCTAATCGCTTAAAACTGGTCGACGTCCACGAGTCAAAGTAATTAAAAGCACCGAGGTGTTTAAAGTCTGATTGTTGAATTACAGCGGTAGTAAATCTATAAACATGGGATTTTTTTTTGACACGCTCTGTGATCAGCCGCATTGCACAGCAGTACTCTGTCTGCAGCAGATCCCACGATGACTTATGTTGTTTACTGAGGATGCAGTGGCGGCAGAGTGATAATTACAGCCAGCACAATAATAGGAAGTGGACTTCAGTGGATCTTGTGGTCTAAATTAGATTTTCATTCATCCACTTTGTCCCCTTTTCTCCGCTTTTGTTCCCGTAAGGTGGACACGATTGCCGCAGATGAAAGTTTCTCCCAGGTCGACTTTGGCGGAAGGCTGATGAAAGTGAACACTGAAGTCCGGAGTTTCGGGCCGCTGTCCAAGGGCAGAGGATTCCACTTGGCATTCCAGGACCTTGGCGCTTGCATGTCCCTGCTGGCTGTCAGAGTTTTCTACAAGAAGTGCCCCAGCATCGTGCAGAACTTTGCTTTCTTCCCAGAGGTACAGACGACAGCGAGCCGACCGCTATCCTCTCTGACTTTTGCTCGTTTGCATCAAAAAAAACAAACATTTCTTTGCAGACGCTGACCGGAGCAGAGTCCACTTCGCTGGTCATTGCGAGGGGGAATTGTATTCCCAATGCCGAGGAAGTGGACGTGCCCATAAAGCTGTACTGCAATGGAGACGGAGAGTGGATGGTGCCCATCGGCAGCTGCAGCTGCAAAGCGGGATACGAACCGGACAACAGCAACGTGTGTCGAGGTGAAGTCCTGCTGCTTTTTCTTCTTTAAGGCCGTTTAAGCCGAGGTGGCAAAAGTATTCACATTCTGTACTTAAGAAAAAAAAGAAATACAAATACCTGAACAATCTGCTTAAGTACAGTAATGACTAATGAGGTATTTGTTCTTTGTTGTTTCTCACCTCTGTTCCTCTTTTTAAGCCACGTTTGTGCTGCATGCGGCTCTGGTCCTTCTATTGTTTGCAAAGTCAAGCTAACTAACTAACTAACTAAGACTTAAATTTCTTTATTGTCATCGCAAAAGTAAACACAGCAGTGATTTGTCATGCAATGAAATGTTGTTGCTCCGGAGTGCAGCAATCTTTGCTACGCTGCATAATTTAAAAAATACAAATCTAAAACAACTGGAGGTAGAGTGGTGGTGGAAAAAATAAATAGATAGAATAAATAAGAAATGCATAAGGTCAGAAGATATTGCACTGAATGTACAAGTCCAATCAATAACAGCAAACCTGCGTCTGATAATCAGCCGTGCTCCAGGGAGCAGGAGGAAGACATGCGACGAGCCCGTCGCGCAGGGGGCGTCCGGGCGCGGTGGAAAAATTCAATAGGACCGTTTGAATGTTCAGCTTTACCTCCCACCTTGATCAGATCTACAAAAGAAGTGTGGAGGCTGCACGCTGAGTCAGTGCAGTCGCAAATGCAAATACATGCAAGAAAGTAAACATGTCAGTTCTGGCGGCGCTCGCTGATTATCGCCTGCATGTAAACACTTCCTGGTGTTTTTCTGTTTTTTTTTTTTCTTTTCTTTTCTTCCCCCTCACCACCTCCACCCCAAACCCCCAGGCTGTAGCACACCATGTTCCATATGCTAATATTGGTAAAGACAGACTTTGGTGAGCGTCTCACAGAAATAGCTCCTCTTCCCCCACAGTGTTCCATATATTTCAACCTCTCTCGCCTCCTTTTTATATCTGGCCTCCTTCCCCATTTCCTCTGTGAGGGAGTACCCATTATTTCCCATTGTCCCCGAGGAGTCTGCTGCGTGCGCGCGTGCGAGCGCGTGTGATGTATGTACATATAGCGCAGTGATAAGTGAGGCCACTTCATCCCATGCTAATTAGTTTAGCATGTTCCAGCCAGATTAGCCCGGCTAAAAATTAGTCCTGAGCTGTCAGAGCGTGCAGGGGCTGAGATAGCGAGGGGCACCTGAGAGAGAAAAGCAAGGAGCAAAAGATGCACCGAAGAGAAAATGATAAAGTCCCTGAAAGATGTATTAACTGCGGGGAGGAAACAGGTTGAAGTGACAGGGAAGATAATTCAAGGACGGAATAATAAAAACGGAGAGACAAAACAGGCGGTGGGAGTCATTAGTGAAATGTCTTCAGCAGAATGCATGCAAATTTTTATTATTCTAAATAATAATTATTTTACTGGCTGGGCGAGGGATGAATCTAAAGAGCTTTAAGAGCATTAGTATAGAGGCCGATGGAATGATAATCTCTCTGACGCTATAATTAAAACCTTTGCCTTGAAAATATAAAGTAGATCATATTTTACCATTAAAAAAAAAAAAAGAACCATGATTTCATAAATTCAATAAATATTTCAGTTTAGGGGTCCATTTATGTCTGAGATTCTCAAGTACCAACATGAAATGGATGTATGAGGATGTGCTGTATCACTATGAGGGACCAGTGGTAAAAGCTTAACATATTGCTTATAAATACATTAATAAAAGTGTGCACTTGCAGTACGATAAAAGTAATTTGGCTTTCATACCCATAGAACAGTTCTCGTATATACTAGTCAGAATATACATAGAGCAATAAAGGTCTTGCTCCTAGTTAGCTGCCATTTCTTTCAGGAAGCTGGCCTGACAGTGGCCCTAAATACAAAATGCACTGTCATGGGCCACTTTAAAAATTTTACACAATGGACCTTCAAGTGAAAACACAGATGAGTACAAGCTGGTTTCACTGAACTTACTTCAGGAGTGTCTCAATGCTCTGTTGTACCAACAGGCTTCAGACCAGTCTGGTCAGTCCATGGTGAAGTGAAGATGTCACTGGGACATCCAGGGGACGTCCAGTCTGTAGTTTATCCCTTTGCAAACCGCCTCCAACCACCACTGACCTCAGTCACTGACACTTGACTGCCCTCGTCCGTTCGTCTGTCTGCTTATCTGTACGTGTGGGTATGTGTCGGGCGGCCGAGTGCTTGTGTGTTTTGCACAAATTCAATATACTTTGCAAATGATCATCAGAACTGGATCAACATCAAAGCTGTGCGCTGTGTTTGTGTGTAAGTTAAGCTGGCATTCAAATAGACCCAAACTTCACATACGCATTCAAATGTTAAGATTGACCCAACACTTCATACGCACACACACACACACACACACACACAAAGCCCCCACCCTGCAAATGTTAAGATGCTCAGGCTTGTCTTTCACACACACACACACACACACACACACACACACACACACACACACACACACACACAAATTTGAATAATTGATCAGTGAGCGTGAATGCCAGCATCGGACAATTGTTGTCCACATGGTCGCTGTTTGACTCTGCACAGCTGGCAGAGGCTCTCTCTCTCTCTCTCTCTCTCTCTCTCTCTCTCTCTCTTTTTTAAAGGTTCTTCCTTTTTACTTTCTTTTTTGTTAACTAGCAGCATCAGTTTATATTTAGTTTTTTTGTTCCTCTTGAATCGTCACTAAGTTAAGCAGATAGCCCCCCCAAAAAACAGATTTTGCCAACTTTTTTACTCCTCATTTTTTCTTTCTACATTAAACAATGTGAAATGTCCTATGAATGAACCTTGGAATACCAAAGTTCCAAACGTGTACTGTCAGTCTCTCAGTTTAAGTCCATGCGATCATTGACAGACGTCATCATTTAATTATAAACTCATCAGCCATGAGAGTAATTCAGTAAAATCTGAAGTTTCTTGTGAACGCAAACGCTAATCAGCCAATTGCATGGCAGCAACCAAATTCATACAACCACAGGTTTCCAGGGTGCGCTGGGTAGCATCTCAGTCGCAAAGTGTACAAACCCAGGAAAATACTTCCAGATGCTGCTGTGAATAGCTCACAAGTTTTTCATTTTGATCTAAAATGTAAAGTACGTTGAAGCCCGTATAGAATTCTCAGTGTGCGCACCTCTACCTGGGGGTGAGAGCTTTTGGCGGCCGTGCCGACAGGTGGGCGCACAGGAAGAAAGAGGCCGGGAGCGCTGAGAGGATTCTGGAGGGAGCTCATCTGGAGAGGGAGCGAGACTTGTTGCCATGGTGACACGCCCTGTGTGTACGAGCAAAGGGTGGCTGAATAAATGACCTTGACAAACCCAGATGTCTGTCTGCCTATTCAAGCCTCGCGCACGCTCCCGGGTGCGACCCGGTCGAGCCTGTTTGAGAGGACGGGGACGTGGAGCGGGTCGTTTTAGGTTGGCTTTTTTTCCCCGCAGTATAATTTCATGACAACGGATATGTTGTTTCATTTTTTTTTTTTTTTTAGCGTGTTTACAAGCACTAAACTGCCAATCTGTTGATCGTGCAATATTTATGAAGCACTCCGGTAAACAATTTAAAGTTGTTTGGGAGGCCAGACGCGGTAACTCCCGTCGTGTCCGTGAGAGACTCCTTGGATTATGAGTCGCTGAAAAACCGCTGCGACTGGATCTGATGCCGCGTCCTTTGTCTGCTCATGCGGTCTGTAATGTCCCTTAAGATGTTTGCCAGGCAGCCAAATGCCCGTTTTCTTTTCTTCTTTTTTGTATGGGATTTCTTTGTATAATTTTTTTTCCGCCCTGTCTCTCCCATTAGTCATTATTCAAAACATCTTGCCATCAAAGAAAAGCCACGGAGGTGTTTTAATGCTTGTCAGTCACCAGGGTTTTCAAGTCCTACAGTCACTTTGTGACAGGTTTAGAGAGTGTGTGTGTGCATGTGTGTGTATGCGGACAGAGGGGCATGTCGCGGCTAATTGCATCAAAAATAGACCTCCCCCTCTTCCTCTCTTTGTCTGCCTCTGCTTCTCTCTGGTGGTCGGTGTTTCTAACTGATACGCAGCATCAATCAGTTTTTGTCAGTGAAAATCAGAATAGGGATCACCTTTTATTGGCGCCGTCGTACAAAATGAAATTTGGAGAGCTGCTCCTTAGAGACGGTGCTTTTAAAATGCTAATTACAATGGTTTAAAATATATCGATATAAAATCTAAAAATAAAATAGTAATAGTGATATAAAATACCAGCAAATGGTGCCAATGGACAGAATGTAACCAGAAAAAAATGCAAATGGAGAGAATATACACAAAAATGACATTAAGCCTGGAATTGGTAGGCGACCATTGTATTAAACATGGTGACATGCAGTGCAGTAAGGTTACAGGGTTTGTTTCCGTGTGGAGTTTGCATGTTCCCCCGTGTCTGCTTGGCTCCTCTCCGGCTTCATTAGCTTCCCACCACGGTCGAAGACCGTCACGTCAGGCTAATTGGCAACTCTAAATCTTCCAGAGGTGTGAGTGTGAGTGCATATTGTTGTTTGTCTCTCTCTGCCTGTATAATAAACTGCTGACATGTCCAGGTTGTAACCCTGCCATCCCCCTAGAAGAGCAGGGATGGGAAGCAACAGGAGTTTAAATGTCTGCACCCACTTTATGCCGCAAGTCCATGTAAGTGTGGCAGCCTCCGACTCCTACTATTGATCAAACAGCACTACAGTGGCGCCCAGAGCCTGCAGCCACTTTTAGTTTTAGCATTTTTTTTCAGTTCGTCTCCATTATCTGTTCTGTCGTAATGTCTGATTTATGAAGCACGCGCGGCACAAACGTGCAATTTTCATCCTTGTTGTGTCAGATTGTAAAATATAAATATGGCCTTTCACTCCTAAACACAATAGGCATTAGAATGGCAGAGCAGGAAGGAGAAAAACTAAGTTTGCTGACAATGAGCTCCAAGTCCTGACTGGTGGTGTGTGATCTATCTATCTATCTATCTATCTATCTATCTATCTGTCTCTGTCTATCTGTCTGTCTGTCTGTCTGTCTGTCTAATCGTTAAAATATATTACTCAGTATACACAAACAATATCTCAATACAAATCAAAAGTATCTGTCTCATTACACTGATATCCACCAATCCGGAATTGATTATTATTGCTATTTGGATTGATGCGTCCACCATAACCAAACCACTGACTGGGGTTTGTCTCACAATGGTCCTGTTGCTGCTGGAAAATATGACCGTGTGGTGTGTTAATGGCCTGCAATCACCACCAAGCAGCCAGTGTTTCACTCTAATGTGTGTGTTCAGACGGCACAGATCTTTGAGGGTTGGAAATGTTTTGCTTCACCACTCATTTACATAAATTTGGCCCTTTTTTTGTTGCATAAAACCTCATTTGAATGCGGGGAAACTGCGCCAGTTGACAAAAAGCAATGTTTTTTTTTTTGAGGGCTTTGAGCATTAGACTGCGGTTTCTCTGAGTGAATCCAGACCGCAGGTTCTGTTTGATGGTTTTCAAGGTCCTCATACCTGAACCGCCACTGGGATTTTGACACTGAATCGTCTGAATGAACTTGAACAATTTCAACTAAGTTTTCTTTCTCTAGTGTATCAGACAAGTGAACTTTTTTCTCTTGTCTGGACATGTTCCGACAGTCTGTCCAAACAGTCCGTCTTCCTCAGAAGTGGTTCCAGATGTCAGGGGTGACGTGCCTCATCAGCTGGTGTTGTCCACCTGTCAGATCTGGCACTGGGGCGACGCCTCCTGCTGTCAGTAATAGAAAAGCCAGTCTAAGTAAAGCAGATATAATGAAGTCTGTTGACCACTGAACTAGAGAAGTCGTTGCAGTGATCGAAGGCAAATGTGGAGAAGAGGAGTAAAAACTGATCATACATCCATTTATTTGTTATCACTGCTTCTCAAGGTTGCGGAGATGCTGGAGCCGATTGCAGGAGTGAAGGCGGGTTTACTCCCTGGACAAGTTGCCAGTTTATCACAGGGCCGCAAAGAGGCAATGGACCAATTGCAGTCAAATGTAAGGTCTATTCGAACGATGAACCTGGGGAGAATCCACACATTCACAGGGAGAACGTGCAAATCTCACAAGGAAAAGGCCCAGGAATCAAACTGGCAACGTCTTACTGTAATGTGAGAGTCCATCCTAAATACCCCTTCTGCTTCCTTTACCGAGTCCACTGAACAGAAACAAAGCAGACAGAAAAAGAGAGGACAGCGCTCTGAGTTTGAGGACTGGCGAGAGGACGGCAGCATCCTTCAAAGTGATGCACTGAACAGACGTCAATGCCGTGTTGGAAGGCAAACAGCGGCAAGATGCCCTTCGTTTTCTGCACCCTCTTCTTCCTTCGCTTGTGTACTTCCTAAAAAAACAATTCCAGTCCTCTGTTGATCTTGATTAACAAAATTAGAATGTTGGCACACCAGCAAGCAATAAAAAAAAGAACATAATTTGTGTCACATCTCTGAAAAGGTGACCAAGAAAACCAACTCCCACGCTCTTCCAAACCACGCAGGCGTCGCACTGCACCGTAAATCTTGTTAGAACAAAGTCACGAGAAAGGCAAAGAAATGACAATATAACATTTCAAAAGAAGGAGCACAATAGTGCACGACTGCAGAAATAATGACATTGAGAGCGAAGAATGAAAACAGCAGCAGAGGTTTTTTATTCGGCAGTTCGCCTGCACTTTCACAACAATACACATTTTCAACTTGTCCTTCCGTCTGTCTCCTCATCTCGAGTCGAATGATTTCAGAACGCTTCTCCACAATTGGAACAAAACATTCCCTCCGGCGGCATGGCGAACAGATTTTCCGGCGCGGCCCTTTTTTTTTACCTTGGAAGTCAGAATTCTAAGCTGGAAATGTAGTCGCATGTCGAGGGGACGACGTCCCGGCTGTCACGTCGCAAAAGCCAGACGAACTCGCCTGCATCCGTCAGCCAATGAGAGCTGGTCGCCGTCACAATGCGTGACAGTCGTGACAATGTCACAATACTGTCAGTGAAACTTTTTAATGACACTGAAAAAAAAACAGAAACCCCGCCTTCCTCCTACAGCCCAAAAACATTGTACGTGGGGCGAATTGGGAACTTTAACTTGTCCATACGTGAGTGTGAATGCAGGTCTTTCTATGTTGCCCTGCGACAAACTGGCCTGAGGACAGCTTGGACTGGCTCCAAGCACACCTGTAGCCAATCCCCTGCAATCAGCCTCGGCGCCACTCTGTCCTTTGCCAGATTGTTCTCTGCCATGCCAGGTGTTTAAGAACTCCTCAGTCAGAATCAAAATCACTTTATTCACTGAGTGCGTCAATAGAAACACAGGAACTTTACTTGGCAGTCATCTCAAGCATATAAACAAACAACAGGCGGACAGAGTCGATGCATATTCGCTGAGTTCCCAGTTCCCATCCTGCCCCTCCCTGACTCCCCTCCTTCGTCTGACTGGTCCGACTGTTTCACAACCTGCTGGTCTACTGGGATTTCCTCTCGCAGCCATCTCCAGGGGTTCCAAGAAGAGAAAATATCCAGTGAGTGACAGTTGAGTGGAGGAAATGACTTGTTGATGTCAGGGGTCATGTGTCAGAGCTTGAAGCAGTTTATATTTAGCAAAGCAGCCATTCAGTGTACATTAAGAGTTTAGCTGGTTTTCCATCATTAAGCTTCGCATCGTAGTTGTCGCTGCGCCACTTGACAAGCTCTATTTATCCCCCTAATGGCCCTTTTCTACAGCATCTTCTTCTCTTTATTTGGGCTGCCCAGCCACAACCAATCAGCTGCGTCTATCTAACCACATCATCTGCACCCTCTTCTCTCACAACAGCGTAATTTCTTCTTTCACTGCATCCACAAATCTCCTCTTTGCTCTTCCCCTCAGCATCCTGTCTGGCAGTACTTTCCTTCTTCCGATACATTCACTATAGATAGAACTGTCATGAAGCACAGTCATTGCTCCAGGTTATTCAGTAGTGTCCTCATTGGCTCCATGGTCAATATTAGAATATGAATAATAGAAATATTTATCTGATACCAACCACATAACATTTCTGAAGCTTAATAAATCAATAAAAGTACCAGATCTCACAATGTAATAGCGTACATCTCTGTTACCAATTAGGTGTGATGGCAGAAACCTTTCAAAGAAAAAGTCCAAATATTTATGACAGCAATGAGCTGGAGGCTCATCTAAGTGCTAAAGATACGTTAAAAAAAAAGAACAAAGGACATAAAAAATGTTTAACTTATGACAACCTTTTAGAGTAGCTTCCGTTTTTCACTCCGACATCTAATGTTACCTCCCTGTTCCCTGTTTGCCTTTTCCCCCAGTCATACTCGTCACTCAGATTGTGTGTGCCCTCATCAAAAAGGCACTTAGGAGCTCCCATGTGTAAATCAAAAAGTGCGGATGCAGGTGTCCTTTCCGAGGCACTTTGCTGTGTTTTTACTCAAGACGTTTGTCCATGTTGGGATGTTGGATTTGATTTGCGGAAATGAAGTCGCTGTTCTTTAACCTTTTAAGTAAATGTATAGCAGATAAGGTGACTCATGGCTGAGTTGTTTGGGTGAAAAGGAAAAAAAAAGCTTAAAAGCATTTTTTTCATCTTGAAATTGGCTTTTTGGACTTTTTTGTACTATTTGTACTTCTTGAAGGAGAGTTGGAATTGAAGCCTTTGAAACTAGCGTTCTCTTGACTTTAGTTTATATACACTTGACATAGAGTCTGTGTTTATCCGCTGTACGGTGAACCAAACATGGTGGTGACATGGTGAGTCAGAACTACTACTACTTCAGATGAGTGATCTCAAATAGTTTGATGGACCTCCAGAACATATGACTGTGTAACATAAAGCTGAGTTGTTTTGCTTTCAACAGTAAAAAAAAAATAAAAATTGGCTTGGACTGTACTTCGTATAACCACTACAACAGTAGAGGTCATGCTGTATGTTGTGACTGTATGTTGCTTCTTGCAAAAAAATTAGCAAATGGATTCTTCTTGTTTCGCTCTTTTCAAGTGTGTTTTATCACTCCAGGCACTTTGCACTACTTCCCATTTACGCGTTCACACGTATCTTCATACAGTGATGACCTTCATACAGGGCGCCACCTACCCGTCGCTCGCAACTCGGGGTTCAGTTACTGCATTCACATGCACAGCTCAGTCTGACAACTCCATTCTCCTATTGCGGATGGGTTGGAGAGCTGTCTCCTCTCAAAGTTTACATGCCGGGGAGATCATCAGACTATCGGCTACAGCTTGTTTGCCTCTTGCTTCTCGGTTGACCTTTCAAGACACAGCTAGACGTACAACACGGGCGTAGAGAGGCACGGATAGTGATGCTGTTTCATGCTGCTTGATGTCGGCCAACACAGCTCTGCTTATCTCAGGTTCAAGCCATGTGAGCAGATATTGATCACAGAGCGCCTTTCACCAATTCCTATTGGAGGTCTCTGCATACATTGCAGGAGGAATCTGAGTGTGATCGGAAACTCTGGGTCTCTTTCTCCGATTTAGCGAAGTCCAATTTTGCTGAAGATTATGGTCTTTACATGCATTTTAAAACCCAGATTATCATCAGAGTAAAGCAAGACTCTTGCGTTTTTCTTGAGGATGCATCGACTTGCAGAGCTGGGGATCAATACAGTGACCCTCTGATAACTGAATGACTCTGCTCTAGAAACTGAGCCACTGTTTCAATAAAAAAAAAGTATCTCAAACACATAATGGCACTTCATTGCCTGGAAAGTTGTGCACAATGCAAGTAGGCAAGTGATAAGGCTGGAATCACAGCAGAACCATTTCCTCCAAGATCTTTTCCTGACTAAACGGTGAGTTAAGCTCAACGTTCACAGCTTTGACTGCAGCAGGTGGAGACTGAGTGTCCTCAGCGTTGCACTTAGTCCTTTAAAAGCCTAAAAGAAAACAAACCAGACCTGCTGTGGGTTGTGGCATTTAGGGAGGGCCTTCATTAAGCCAAGTGACTGTGGTTTGAAGATAAAATAAAATAAAAAGGTTACAGTCGCAACGGAAGAGACTTTAAAAGGCTTCAAACAGACGCAGATCCCCACCTCCAGCCCTCAGTTGGTCTGATCCCAGGGAGATTGCGGCGCAAATGATGAAAACCCCTCGCAGTTGCGTGCAACAGAGTCACGGGCTTGTTCATTTCGAGGATGAATTAGAGGTTGGACAAAGAGCTACATCATCATTCGCAAAGTTTTACATCATATTCAAATATAGAAACTTTCATGACCTAGATCACGTCAACAGCAGCATACGAAGCGCAGGGCAGCATACGGATAATTAGTCCAATTTTCTGGACGTTTGCTTCTGAGCCTCATAATCTGCCTGGAATCTCCGTGCGCGCATCGCTGACTTCATGCTGTCGGTGGAAGCAACTCTTCCACGACAGCAGTTTTCTCAAAAAAGAAGAAAAAAAAATGCTCAACTGTTGTGCAATCCAGGGACGCGCTCACTTTGTTTATTCATATTTAATTCATGCCCAGAGGCCACTTTTCATTTTTTTTTTCTCAATATGTTTACCACCTCCACTCTCTCTCTTCTCCTCTTGCAGCTTGCCCTCAGGGCACCTTCAAGTCGTTCCAGGGGGCGGGACTCTGTCAGCAGTGTCCACTCAACAGTCGCTCCACCATCGAGGCAGCCACGCTCTGCGGCTGCCGCAACGGCTATTACCGCGGCGACATGGACAAACCGGAGGACGTGTGCACCAGTGAGTCAGTCTGACAGTACACACACACACACACACACACACATATAACACTCCACAAACCTTTCTGGAGTGTGATAGCAGTGTCCTGCGGTGTGAGTAACATACCTGCAGAGGCGACTGTTTAAACTGGAATAGCTTAATGGGTAAGTGTGAAATATTTAGAGATTTTAAAGAAAAACAGCGACATCAAGTGGTTACATTTAGATTGCAGCGTCTGTCACCCTCCCTCCCCCTCCTGAGTTTGCCAGTGAGCTACAGTGGCCTGAGCACCCAAACCTGGGTACCTCGTCCACCTTCTTCATTGGTTTATTTGAGGATGCAAGCATTCACCCTTAATATGAAACACAGTGTCAGGCAGCTGGATTGTCCACACCAGGCTTCCTTAGAAATATGGCGGTGCAAGATGGCAGCTAACTGGGAGCAAGACCCTTGCTCGATGTAGATTCCTCTTTATAAATGAGAACCGCTATAAGGGTAGAAAAAACAAATTACTTTTATTGTACTGTCCACTTTTATGAATGTATTTATGGGCAGTATTTAAGCCGTCGTAAATCGGGCCAAATATTAAACACTAGAGCTTTAACGCTGACACATTGGCACCCATCATTTGCTGACGTCACTTGCACTCTAATATCTCCTCATTGAATCAAAGGCCAATATCGGCCGGATTTATTATTCCGGTCCTAATTTCACGCATCCTGTTCAGGGTGAGCGTGCCGCAATGTTCCTTGTCCTTGTTTGGGGATTTGGGGAGCAGGAAGAAAAAATAATAACGCTGCCACACTCCTCAGGCTAAGCATTGAAGTGAATATGTGTATCGTGTGTTGAGGAGGCCATATTGCTATGCAAGACGAGGCGGAGAGTTTGTAAAAAACCCGCTGCCTCTCAGTTCCACAGAGAGATGGTGTAAGTAGGTTGAGACATGAATCATTTGGACCGTCACTGCAGCAAGTCTCCAACTGTGAAACTGTGTGTGTGTGTGTGTGTGTGTGTGTGTGTGTGTGTGTGTGTGTGTGTGTGAGTGCGCGTGTACGCTGATGACCTGGATACTTCCTTAGACATTTTTAGGGGGTATAAAAAATCCCTGTTCATTCATGAGCTTCTGTTTTTTTTCCTCCACTGGTTTGCATAAATGAATTTCAACATCTTGCTGGTAAAAATGTATAAAACATCACCCCTCCCGGACCTGTTCCATATTAGGCCAATGCCTGTAAGCAGGTGTGGCAGCAGCGCAGTCGATTGGACTGCCGCAGATGGGGCTGCCTTTGTGATTGCCATCACGCATCCTCTGTGCCATATGAACATCCTGTTTTTCTGTAACGCGCAGACAAACAAGTCGCTCTTGTTACAGCCTGATGCATGCAGCACTTTTTTTATTTATGTTTTTTTTTTTTAGCTTTGAGCAAAATGGTACAGGAGTTATTGTACTGAGGACATAGAACATCTGCAGAAAGCTGTGTGTTAAAATCCAATTTTACACTATAATAATTAAATGGAGTAAATATTTGTTTGTTAATTGTTGTTTTCCCACATTTCTGTAGGATATATTTCACATGTCCATTAAGTTAATAGCCTATAGAAAAGGTAATTAAGACCCCCTTCGAATGGGAACAAAATGGGAAATTTATTGAACTTTTTCTTTCCGGTTAAGCAAGTGGACCTACTTAGCTGCAATGCAACACCTCCCATTGGAACCCATCTGCTTTGTAACAACCTGCAAACAATGGGAGGTTTTCAAGAAGGATCCACACATCTCAGACTTGAAACCTCAGCAGTCCAGGTGTGGAAAATGAGCAGTATAACCAAACCAGCTCAACGCATCCATACAAACAGAGTATTGTAAAAAGTTTCCCACTTTTATCAGATTCTTTTTTTTACATGCATGACCTATTGCCTACTGATTGCACTGCGCTAATCCTTCCCAGTGGTCACAGGAAGAGTAATTCACATTTCATTTACAACGTGAATACATCATCTTCCTGAGCTAAAATATATCCTAGCATCGAAGTTGGTCGTTAACTCAAGCAAAATAATGTTTTTATGCATTAAAAAAAAAAGTCAATGTCTGGGGTTTCATTTATTGGATTGTGCTCGGATCAATACTTAATCCGTACGGTTCAGTGCGGAACAATGCAAAGGTCATTTCAGGTTGAGAAGCGTTAAACATTGGCCAATTATTACTGGATGATTCTGTCCTCAGCGATTTCCTAAGGTTTAAAATAGTTTACAAATCAAATTGATGCAATGACACAGAAATAATAGTTGATTTTTAACAGCGACTCTGAGATGGATTTTAATTTATCATGATTATGAAGTGAAACGGTGGCTACACCACTGCAGAGCGAGGGCATTTTTTTATTGGTATCCCCAGTCGAAGTTGTTTTATGGCTGAGCTGTGCAGCTGAACCTCATCTGAATGAAACCACCAAGCATTAAAGGACCAACGGCAGCCTCGGATTACCAGTGCCGCTGTGCAACAGTGGCATCTTTACAATAAGGAATTGATAATACCGCAGCTACAAGCCGCAGTATCTGCAGTAGCCTTCCGCTGCCGTCGGACCGTGTCACTGCTAATCATCCAGTGGAGCGTGATGCAGCGAGCGAGAGAGAAAAATAGTCATCAAGGAGCAATTTATGGGGTCAAGTCGTTCCGCTGGCGGAGGAAGGCGCGTGACAAAGCCTCGCCTCGAGCGGCGGCCGCAAACACTCTTCATCAACCGCCGCTGATGGGAGGAAGAACCAACTCGCTCAGTGAAGAGGTGTCAGGCGTCGGCCCGCTCTGCCCGCACGGCTCCCGATTCAAGGGCGCCGCCAATCATAGGGTCTTCAAACACTGGCTGCAAAGTCTGAAAAGGGCTGAATGGAAATGTCAACAATTTTGCGAATAAAGTCAAAATGAGACGAGAATAAAAACGAGAAAACATTTGGAAATTTCAAGATTAAAGTTGAAATGTTGAGATTAAAGTTGAGATTTTGTGATTAAAAACCAAAGGCTGAAAATTTTGAATATGTTCTCGACGTTTTGACTTTTGTCACGAAATTTTGACTTTATTCTCGACATTTCTAATTTAACCTTGAAATGGAAAATTAAAAAAAAAGTCTCCTTCCTGTAATTATTTGCTTCTCTTCTTGTGCCCTAATCCTCTTCAGTAAAAACCTGATCAGTGAGACGGAAGAGCGAGCGTTTGGCGTGTTAATGTTCTCCTGACAGAAAGTCATTCCCTCGGCGATGCTCGTGGGCAGCTCGGGTCGGGAGGGTGTGTGTCAGAGTGTTTTTGGAGGAGCGGATGCTTGGACGCAGGTCAGACAGACGCTCGGTGTCCAAAAAAACAAATTCTGAAACGTGGTGGAAGTGCAAGCGTGTGGTTGGAGGAGCAGATTGCTCTTTGACATTCCCAGGTGGTCGCCGTCGCCGCGTCACAATTAGCACGTCCAGATGGCATCGTTTCACTGCGTGTCGCAAGCCCTCCCCGCCGACTCCTCAAGCGTCTGACGCCGTTCGGCGCTGTGAAGATCTGAAGAGCAAGTTTGGGATTATCTGTGTCAACGCGGTGCACGTGCACGTGCCCCGTGCGCACGCGCGCGCCATTGCCGATGCACGAGTCTCTGACGGGGTCGTCTCCTCTCGGCAGGAAGGTTTAGAAAGACGGAGCGACTGCTGCACTGATTCTGCTGCTGTGGGGGCCACTGAGTGTGTTGTCAGACAAAAAAATGACACACACATTCACGCACGCACTCACACACACACACACACGCACACACAATTCCACTGGGCCATCTCAGATGTTCCTCGTATGTCTGAGTCTAATTTAGCATATGTCGAGGTTAAATTTTTATTTCGTTCATGTTTCAACATGCCGCCCGAGTGTGTCAGTGTGTTTCATGGCTGTTGTGAGCATGAGTGCTGCGGGTTGCTGGGAGCAGACAGTTGTCAAGCCCTTGAAGTTTAACCTTGTGAAGACTTGGTTTGTGCGCTGATGGCAACAATGGAGATGTGCAAATTTTTACTTGTGAATATATATATGTGCATATATATTTTAGGGGGTTGTAGATCATTTCCCCTACAAAGACACCTCATCTGTCTCAGCACTAATAATTGAAAAGCTAAGATTCAACTGCTCTGTGTTGTGGTTTTAATCTAAGAAGATAATACAAATATGTATTTTTCTTCTTTTTTCAGGTTTATTGGAAATATTGAATCTTTTTTTTCTCTGCATTTACTGATTTCTTGTTCCATCTTTAAAATAATTAATAAATGGTTAATTAATATACTGAAATCTAAGTGAATTATCCATTAAAAAAAAAATCTGAAATCTCATGTTTTGTGTCACTGATTTGTAAGTAAATGTACTAAATGACTGCATGTCCTCAAGTCAATGTCAGCATGGTCATTTTGATGATCTTTTTATTATTGCATGTATTTCCATGCACCTGCTGACAGATTAATTGCAATTAAACTTCAAACGAATTGAGGGTAATGATGTCTTCACCAATTCCATGCGGTACCACGATTGTGTTTGTCCATCTCATTAAAAGTTCTGAGGTTCTGCGCCCGAAGATGAATAATTAAAACGGTCTGATCCATTTTCATCACATGTTCATGTTGATAGATACTTAGCTTTGGGTTCAATGCCAAGAGGCTCAAACTGAAGACTTGCTGAACACAACTCCAGTCATTTTCTGGGAATCTCTGATTAACATCCTGTCATCCTGAAACTGATTGAATTCTGGAGCATCTTGTCTGCGCTGATTTGTTCTCGTGGAAGAAATCCTGTTGGAGTTTTGATTTACCAGACCTGCAGTTGTAGCGTCACCCAGCTTTCTTACCTTGGCCTCGTGTTTTATGAACCTCTCATCCCCTTCCTCCAGGCGTCCCCTCAGCTCCTCGCAACGTGGTCTCGGTTGTCAACCAGACCTCGGTGGCGTTGGACTGGCACTCGCCGCGCGACACCGGTCACCGCGACGACCTGTCCTACAACGTCATATGCCGGCGGTGCCACAGCAGCGAGCGCCGTGCGTGCCAGCCGTGCGACGACGGCGTGCTCTACGTCCCGGGGAGGCGGGGCTTAAAGGAAACCAGAGTGGACATCAGCAAGCTGCGCGCCCACACCTCGTACACCTTCGAAATACAGGTTGGTCCGCCGAGTGGTAACAGCGTGATTCCAAGGGAAAGTTTGCCCATTTACTGCTCGGTCCCTACTAGAAACCCTCCAGTGGAGACTCTGGTGACACTGACCTGTCAAAACACAACCAAAGCTTCATTCTTGAGACTCTTGGAGGGAATCAACCTGACTTGACGTGTCTCTTTACAGTCCATGTGATGTCATCCAAATGTCCGGAAGATGCGGCAGTCTAAATTGACTCATCAGTGATATGAAGAAAATGTTTGCAACCAAAGTATTGACAAAAGCCTTGACGTCAGCAGCCACATTCATGTGGATCTTGTGTTGACAACAAGTTCATTTATAAATGTGTCCTAATTGCAAGATCCACTTAAATGCAGCTCCTAGCAAGGAAGCAGCAGTGGATTTTTTTGGCAAAAAATTTATTATTTCGATTGTTATTTGGAGACTCTCCGGACTCCCTCATCCTCTGGACACTTCATTTTGGACTTCACATCAAAGACCCGTCCTTCCATGTCTTTATTTGCTTCTCCTTTATTAATTTTTACCTTTGGACTGATTATAGAGACCAGAGGTGTCACCAGATCTTCCGCCTCGATTAGGGTGACATGTGAATGTGTGAAATATTTTTTATGTCTTGAAGCGATGAAGTGCTTTGAAAGTTGTCAAGGACGTACTTGATGTATGAAAGTGGCTCTAAAATCCACAAAAAACACCAAGCTGAGCAGGAGAAACAGTTTGTAAGAGGCAGATGGAAAGCTTTCCTCCATCCATAATAATAAAAGACTTTTTATTATTTTATTTTTGTCACACCTTTCACAGCTTGATGTATTTCCTTATTTCAATTTGAACTCTGCTGCTATACATGTTTTGTTTTTGTTTTTTTAATGTAAGTACTGTATATCCAGGAAAACATTAGGAGTGGGATTTGGGTTTTTAAAATGTGTAATTTGTTTAATTTAAATGCAAGTGTTATATTTTTACACTACAAGTCATTAAAAATAGACCATTCTGCAACATCAGCCCCACCAAATGCCACCACAAGATTAGGACTAAACCTGGAATAATATTAAATAGAATGGTATTTTTCCTACAAGTTCTTAGCAACTCATAACATACGAACGGAGCACGGGGGGAAGGGGGAGGAGGAGTGGGAACAAGAAGGATATGGTACACCTGTGAAGATATGTTGGAGAGCTGGGTTGACAGATAGGAACGCACCGGATGATCATTCGTGAAGGCTCGGCTGCTTTGGATGGGGCTCGATCCGCCAGGGGCAGGTTTTCCTCTGGGCACTGGCAAAGGTGACAAGAGTTTCTGCTGAATGCAACCGACTGAGCCAAGCCTCTGGCAGGCTGCGCCGTCTGATATTAATAATTTATTTACACAGAGAGTTTACAGACAGACACTGCTAGAGAGGCCAGCAGGCAGGTTCTGGATGAGGCTTGCCAGAAAACACACAGCATTTAAAGTGACTTTGCAGCGAAGGTCTAGTAAGAAGAGTGAAATGAAAGCAGATTTTGTATGCAATATGAGGGGAAGTTGGGAAAACATCTATTAAAAAAAGGTTATTTTCACAACCATCGAGATCATCATTA
Source organism: Thamnaconus septentrionalis (assembly GCA_009823395.1). Lineage (NCBI taxonomy): Eukaryota > Metazoa > Chordata > Actinopteri > Tetraodontiformes > Monacanthidae > Thamnaconus > Thamnaconus septentrionalis. The sequence continues at coordinate 18,145,661 of CM020508.1, read as the reverse complement.
ATAAACGCTTGCTAAAGAAGTGTTGATTGAGAGTATCCTCATGTTTATTTAAAAAAAATGGAAAAAAGAACGCCTCACATTTGTTTTGCATGTCCTGCATAAAAGAGCTGAGTCACAAAAAGCTAATTTACTACAATACTGACAGAACTGCGAAAAAAAAACAACCCAACAACAACATTTGAGCCCATCCATGCATGGAGTCACCATCACTAATTCCCACATCTGTGTTTGATGATGCGATTTAACTGAAGACATTGTTGCAACTGTCCGAATGATTAACAAAGCCCGTGACAAACAAAATGTGACAGCTAATTAAGGGCCCTAAATTGCATCTGGACCATTTTAATCGCATCTTTGTGTTGGTGGGATGATAAAGAAGATGAGACCTCACAGTTTCAAAAGGACATTCAAATCATCTCATTGTCACAGATGATGACTGGAAGCGTTAATTCACCCCATTAAACAGTGAATTTGAGCTGAAACGTTCACCACAAAAATAAGTTTTTACTAAGCAAAACAATTTGTTTTTTGTAACTTTATTTTCTACTATTCTGGCATAATTTTTAGATTTATCCCTTCAAAACACGTGTTACACTCGTCGGAATTCAAAGTCCTGACCAGCCAATAGCACCCAGTTTTTACTTGCAGTTGATTTACAGGCATTTGAAGCTCCAGTGCTTCGGTGAAACACTCACAGATGTAAAAAGCTGGCGTTTTTGGTGAGAAAGAAAAGCAGATGGTGACCAGCAAGATGTTGTTGGGTTTGTTGCATACACACCGCAAGTCGAAAGTGACGGCATCAATCTCGCCTGTTATCGATTGCAAATTATGACTATTTAGCTTTACGACCTGCGTTAGTCGACGGAGGCATTAGTTCAAAGAAAATACACGCATTAAAAATGTAAACGTAATCTGCAACGCCAACAGAGGGCAATGAGCTAAATAAATAAAAGAACTGAAAACAAACCCATTGTCACAATGTCACATGTGCAATTTCCGCTAATGTTGAACAAACAAAGACAATCTCTTTGTTCCACTCAAGCCTCGCTTCAGTCCAAGAAAATTCATGCACTCTGAAAATTTGCAATACCGTCAGGTTGGGCAGCCTGCAATCTTCCAGGCGTCAACCTTTAATCAATCTTATTGCCTGTGGTTGGTTTTTCACAAGAATGTGCAGTGATCTCATTAGCCAAGTAAACAAATGCTCAATGGCTTTCTTTTAGATTCAGAGGTAACGCACACAAAACCCGTAATTGGCTTTCAGAGGCTCCACTGGCCATCATTAGAGGACTTGTGGTTGGACTATAGAGGGAAGCTACGGACACCCTTTGGTCTCTCCCAATCACATTCCTGGCTGCTGAGTGTTAACTGCCAAGCATGCAACCAAATTGGTTGCATGCTTGGCAGTTAACACTCAGTTGCCAGGAATGGTAGATGGGCTGCAATTCGTTTACCCTTCTGTCTGAACTCAACTGAAAACATCATAGGAAAAAACCAAACAGCCAATTAGACCAAAGTAGACGTGAATTGGTGTTGCATCAAATGGTGGACGGCGTACCCAGCCCTGGTGGAAAAGCAGCCGATTGGCTGTGTCCGATATCGCCCACTCATTGAAGCGTCTTCCAACATTAAATAAAACAGTGCTCGGCTCCTCTCGACTTCTCCACCTTTGGGTCAGCGCGGGCGCAGCGCATGATGGGATATATTGCCGGGCTAGTGATCGATTGTGCGCTACTTTAGCGATACATTGAGTGGACTATATAGTGAATACCAGTGTTCACTCAGGATTCAGACACCACTATAAAAAGGCCTATCCCCTACATAGTGAGTAGGGGATGATTTTGGACAGATAGATTATAACCCCTGACTCTGGATGTTGCCAGGTTTGGGCGTTGACCGAGCCAAACTATGCACCATGCTTCCCTAAAACAAATCCATGCCTCTAAAATGGATATTGGGATTCGCCCTTTAGGATTTTTTATTTTTTATTTTAGTTTCACAGGAATATACTTTTTCTTTCCTTTTTTTTTTTCTAAAGTCAACCCCTGACATTGGCGCCTCGGGGGGGTTCCGTGTCTTGGCTGCTTTGACAGGAACTGTCCCCGAGAAGTGCCTCTTCCCCCTGTAATGACGGAGGGGGGGCTTCTTCAGCCGGCCTCGCGACAGCAACTAACGTCTGCAAGGTGGGGAAAGGAAAAAGGGAAAGGGAAAGAAAAAAGCTGACCATTACATTCTGTGTCTCCGCAGGCGGTCAATGGAGTCTCCAACAAGAGCCCTTATCCAGCCCAGCAACTGTCAATCAACATTACAACCAATCAGGCCGGTGAGTAAGGGGAGTGCAGAAGTGCCCCTTCTCTGTGTGTGCGAGTGTGTGTGTGTGTGTGTGTGTGTGTGTGTGTGTGTGTGTGTGTGCAATGCCTGGTTACATCTGTGCAGGCACACCCCGGGGCACAGAGGATTATGCTGGCTGGGGGGATAAAGGAAATTGAGCTACAGCCTTTTAATTCATAAAACATGTTATAAGCTTGTCATCTCTCCCCCTCTGTCCCCCTTTTCCTCTCCCACTTCTCTCTCTTTCTTCCCTGCACATTTTACAGCTTTCATCTTGTTTTTTTGTCTCTCTCTCTCTCTCCCTCTCTCTTCCCTGCCTCCGTTCTCTTTCCCTCGTCCTTTATCCTCTCCCCCAGCCCCACCTCCCTCCCTTCTCTCTCTGTCCCCGTCTCTCCATTTCTGACTGTGTAATTTTTTCGAGACAATAAAGTGAGCCGAGTTAGGGCTCCATCAATGCTTTATGGAGACAGACGCCAGTGATATTTCCAGCGCCGCCCCGAATTTCGGAGTTAAAAGCCGCCTTTGCCCGCACGGAAAAGCCGTCATTTACCTCGTCGGCAGCGGCACCGTGCTCGGCGCTCGTCAGAAAATAAATAAAAAAAACACCCCTGCTGCTTTCGCACTGCGTTTGTTACTGCTGCCGAAAGAAATGAACCCCCTTATCTGGGAAATCCTCCAGGACCGCTGCAAAAACAATTTATTTTCTGCTTGACTGCACTGCAGGTGTTTAATTATGCAATACAATTTCTGTGTGCTCTTTACGAGCCTTCTACGTCAAGAAATTCACTCGACGTCGACATCGAGAGGCCTTGAAAACATCGACTGAGGCGACGTTGAATACGACTGGGAGGGTTTTTTTTTTGGGGGGGGGGTTTCAGCATCAGCTCGCTCAAAGTGTCGTTTTATGACAAAAGACACATGTGGCTCATAACCGTTCACCACTTTCATGGAGGATTAGAGCAGCGGTACCCCCTCCGCCCCAACCCGCCCGCCCGCGCCAAGGAGGAAGTGCTAAATCTTCAGCGTCAACATGAGCTTGATGTTTCTCTCAGGTTGCGGTATCAATCTCCACGCGTGAGGCCAGCCTGCCCTCTACCACGTGCACTGTCGTCTAAAGTACAAATGTGATTAAAACCACCTCATCAAAAAGATCCCGCAGGCCCCAAACCATGAAATACATTCACTGCTAACAGCTCCTGGTTGCAAAAATTATGGCTGAAAATGCATTACAGACATAACTCTTGTTTCCCATCAGTGACAAGCGCAGTAATTTGTTTTCATGAGCCGGGATGAGGAAAGATTTTTCTCCCCTGGGTGTAAATAGTCTTTGGTAATATGTTATTACTTTACACACTGGGTTTCCATATTTATGGCATTTTAGCCTGCAAGCGGATCTTCTGACTGCCTAATTGATTGTGTGTGTGTGTGTGTGTGTGTGTGTGTGTTTTTCCCCAGCACCGTCGGTGGTTCCCATAATGCATCAAGTGAGCTCAACAAGCCGCAGTTTCTCGTTGTCATGGCCGCCGCCCGAACATCCCAACGGAATTATCCTGGACTACGAGATACGATACTATGACAAGGTATTGTTGGATGATGATTAATGTCTGTACACATTATCCGTCCGTGAGTAGGAACAGCGGCCAGGATTCTATTACAGGAGGTAAAACGTGGGAGTCGGTGTCTTCTTTAATCAAATCAGACACTTAGTGTCAGGATCAGGACGATGAAATCTGAAAAAATTGGAAGTTTTCCGTAAGCAGGTAACATTCCTTAGTCGATCTGAGCATTAAGGTACAAAGGTTTTTGTTTTTTTTTTGTTTTTTTTTCAAAGTCAGCCATAAAAACAAAAACAACAACAAGAAAAAAGATAGAGGAAGAAATGTTTGATCGTAAGGCCAATCTTCCCTCAGCGGCTCGTGATGAGAAATAAAACTGCAGACAACCTCCTTAAAATAAATCTCTACAAGCGCTCCCTTTTTGTTGACACACAGCAAACGCATCCATGTGTGTTTTATTCTCTCAGTCCTGCTGCACCCACTTTGTTTTCGCAGCTCTGTCTTTCCCTCCTTTCCTTCGCTTCTTAATTTCAGCTTCTTTTTTTCTTCTTTTCAACAGTACCACTGACTTTCTTGGAGATACTCTCCCATGTCACATTTATTATAATGACATACATTTTTGTTACTACAGCTCAGAAATGTTTACCCCCTTACGCACGCAAGCTCCTGTGCATTCATTTCTCTTCGGCCAATAACAATGCAAAAGCTACCCTTTAAATATCCTGAATGACCTGACCAGGTTTGCACCTTGTGTCTGAAGTGCAGGACTGAGTAAGGGAGTGCAGAAGTGCCCCTTCTCTGTGTGTGCGAGTGTGTGTGTGTGTGTGTGTGTGTGTGTGTGTGTGTGCAATGCCTGGTTACATCTGTGCAGGCACACCCCGGGCACAGAGGATTATGCTGGCTGGGGGATAAAGGAAATTGAGCTACAGCCTTTTAATTCATAAAACATGTTATAAGCTTGTCATCTCTCCCCTCTGTCCCCCTTTTCCTCTCCCACTTCTCTCTTTTCCCCTGCACATTTTACAGCTTTCATCTTGTTTTTTGTCTCTCTCTCTCTCTCCTCTCTCTTCCCTGCCTCCGTTCTCTTTCCCTCGTCCTTTATCCTCTCCCCAGCCCCACCTCCTCCTTCTCTCTCTGTCCCCGTCTCTCCATTTCTGACTGTGTAATTTTTTCGAGACAATAAAGTGAGCCGAGTTAGGGCTCCATCAATGCTTTATGGAGACAGACGCCAGTGATATTTCCAGCGCCGCCCAATTTCGGAGTTAAAAGCCGCCTTTGCCCGCACGGAAAAAGCCGTCATTTACCTCGTCGGCAGCGGCACCGTGCTCGGCGCTCGTCAGAAAATAAATAAAAAAACACCCTGCTGCTTTCGACCATGCTTTTACCGCTGCTGCCGAAAGAAATGAACCCCTTATCTGGGAAATCCTCCAGGACCGCTGCAAAAACAATTTATTTTCTGCTTGACTGCACTGCAGGTGTTTAATTATGCAATACAATTTCTGTGTGCTCTTTACGAGCCTTCTACGTCAAGAAATTCACTCGGCGTCGACATCGAGGCCTTGAAAACATCGACTGAGGCGACGTTGAATACGACTGGGAGGGTTTTTTTTTGGGGGGGGGGGTTTCAGCATCAGCTCGCTCAAAGTGTCGTTTTATGACAAAAGACACATGTGGCTCATAACCGTTCACCACTTTCATGGAGGATTAGAGCAGCGGTACCCCCCTCCGCCCCAACCCGCCCGCCCGCGCCAAGGAGGAAGTGCTAAATCTTCAGCGTCAACATGAGCTTGATGTTTCTCTCAGGTTGCGGTATCAATCTCCACGCGTGAGGCCAGCCTGCCCTCTACCACGTGCACTGTCGTCTAAAGTACAAATGTGATTAAAACCACCTCATCAAAAGATCCCAGCAGGCCCCAAACCATGAAATACATTCACTGCTAACAGCTCCTGGTTGCAAAAATTATGGCTGAAAATGCATTACAGACATAACTCTTGTTTCCCATCAGTGACAAGCGCAGTAATTTGTTTTCATGAGCCGGGATGAGGAAAGATTTTTCTCCCCTGGGTGTAAATAGTCTTTGGTAATATGTTATTACTTTACACACTGGGTTTCCATATTTATGGCATTTTAGCCTGCAAGCGGATCTTCTGACTGCCTAATTGATTGTGTGTGTGTGTGTGTGTGTGTGTGTGTGTTTTTCCCAGCACCGTCGGTGGTTCCCATAATGCATCAAGTGAGCTCAACAAGCCGCAGTTTCGTTGTCATGGCCGCCGCCCGAACATCCCAACGGAATTATCCTGGACTACGAGATACGATACTATGACAAGGTATTGTTGGATGATGATTAATGTCTGTACACATTATCCGTCCGTGAGTAGGAACAGCGGCCAGGATTCTATTACAGGAGGTAAAACGTGGGAGTCGGTGTCTTCTTTAATCAAATCAGACACTTAGTGTCAGGATCAGGACGATGAAATCTGAAAAAATTGGAAGTTTTCCGTAAGCAGGTAACATTCCTTAGTCGATCTGAGCATTAAGGTACAAAGGTTTTTGTTTTTTTTTTGTTTTTTTTTCAAAGTCAGCCATAAAAACAAAAACAACAACAAGAAAAAAGATAGAGGAAGAAATGTTTGGATCGTGCGTCAATCTTCCCTCAGCGGCTCGTGATGAGAAATAAAACTGCAGACAACCTCCTTAAAATAAATCTCTACAAGCGCTCCCCTTTTTTGTTGACACACAGCAAACGCATCCATGTGTGTTTTATTCTCTCAGTCCTGCTGCACCCACTTTGTTTTCGCAGCTCTGTCTTTCCCTTTCCTGCCTTTCCTTCGCTTCTTAATTTCAGCTTCTTTTTTTTCTTCTTTTCAACAGTACCACTGACTTTCTTGGAGATACTCTCCCATGTCACATTTATTATAATGACATACATTTTTGTTACTACAGCTCAGAAATGTTTACCCCCCTTACGCACCGCGAGCTCCTGTGCATTCATTTCTCTACGGCCAATAACAATGCAAAAGCTACCCTTTAAATATCCTGAATGACCTGACCAGGTTTGCACCTTGTGTCTGAAGTGCAGGTATTCTGAGCTGGTCACCACCTCATGTGTGGCAGTCAAAATGCAACGCTTGTTATCACTGGTGCAAAGTTCAGCACTCTTTATTAGTCATTTCTGATTTGGATGAGGATCAAGTATTGGCAGATTTCAGATCTTCATTAAAAAAAAAAAAAAAGTAATAAAATGCCCCTATTTAGCTTGAAAGCCAATAAAAGAAATCCCCGGATGAAACCTCGGCAGGAATATTCCAAGTCAACACCATCATCGGCTCAACTCGCTCCTCCAGGGTGGAGATCGATGAGGAGAACCTTCTCTCCATATTTTTTGAATTAATAACTAATTCCATGGGGGTACTCCCTCATCCATTTGCACCGCCTGCTAAAAGGTTGTGTTCATTCCTCATCTTTTATTGTGTATCTTCTTCTAATACGTCTCTATTGATCCGAGAACCGACATGCATATTTCATGCGGCCCGTTGTCTCGCTGACGAGGTTTCACACTCGCGTAAGCGTCCTTCTCCTCCAGTATACATCAAATGTAGATCGGGGGTAGTGCGTCGGAGGTGAGCGTTCATACATTAACTCCTGGCTGCTGGAGATGCTGCAGTCAAACTGAGCTGCAGCGCAGCCTTGTATATATGTGAGCTTTATTGATTAAGCAGAGCCAAGTGTGCTGCGTGTTTTCCTCTCCTGCTTATTGAGCTGCGGGTCAAGATCAAAAAGAGGGATTGGTGCTGGTGTCTGTCTGGGCATTCACTTGATATTGGTATCGAGGAATGGCCATGAAAATTTACTGACTTAAAACTTCATAAAAATTCCTTTATTGACTTGTGGTATTAACTTCCTACTCGACCGCCGCGGTGTGAGAGAGAGAGAGAGTAAGAAGAAAGATTTTGGGACATGGCCGCTGTGCCACACATTTGTCCACATTTCCCCCATCCATCTTCTCTGCTGCTTATCGCAGGGCCAAGCTAAAGTAGTTCAGTCATTTCTCTCTTTGGCAGCGTCCTCCACTTCCTCCTGGGGAAACCCCAGGCATTAATGTGTCAGATAAGACAAATATACAGTCGTCCCCTCAGTGTGTTCTGGGGCGACCGTAAGGTTTCCTCGGAGAACATGAATCGAAAGAGAAAAAACAGGTTCAAAGCGGAGGCAACCCAGCCTGGAATCTGAAACGCGGACGCGAGTCGACTTCAGTGACTCAAACTGCCCAGTGGAGATAAATTGATCCTTTATCTCGTTCATTCTGTCGCTGCTCTGAGGCCGTGATGAACAACCAGCGCTGACAATTAACCGTATAACTTTCAAACAATGAGCAAACAAACAAACAAAGCACAATCACTGACTTTTTCTGTGTTGACTATTGGATTTTTTTCCCTGAGCTGCTTTTGCTTTTGACGCGTAAACTTCAGCGAAAAAATCCTTTTCATTTTTCAAGACTGGCTTTTGTCTGCGAGCGCTGATAGCTGCTATTGCTTCAACCAGTCAATCAACCAGTGTGATCACAATACGGTTTTGTTTCTGGAGATGACCTTGCAAGGCAGCCGGATCACTGTGGATTACGAAACCAGTCTGCTTCCGTCTGAGGTGCAATGAAACCAGGAAGCTACAAGCCTCCATGCACGTGCAAAAAAAGACTCCGAAGAAAATAGACAGCAGCTGTGAGTCCAGCTGCACAAAAAGATCCTGGCCTGGTTGCAGTTTTATTCTAACTTTTACCCCTGGCTGGCTTTTGAGTATAGTTACACCCTGAAATGTATTGCAGTTCTGCACAGAGTGGTGACTTTGCACCAATAGGATGCATTGAGCTGCCCATCATACCTGATTTTGCTTGAAGAAATGGATTAGTCTGCTTTAAACGTGATAGGGGTTTTGTCCATGTTGTTGGTTTTGTGTTTTTGTTGTTGTTACTGTTGTTGTCTTGTTTTGTCCTCCATCCATTTGGTATACAGCTGGTGCACTTTGTGCCATCTCGGTACCTAAAATCCTGTTGTCTCAGGCGTCCAACATGGCCATGATCTGGAAAGACTTCAGTGGGGTTTTTTTGTCACAGCAGAGAGACGACTTCAAAATGTGAACATCATCTGAAAAGACAGAGTCAGATTTCTGACCGGCCGTTCAGCTGTGTTAATATACCGAATGCATGAGATTGATGACAGAGATGATGATGTTGGAGAAGACTGTTCTGTATGTTATCATGTATCCGTCAGCGCAAGTGCAGTGGATAACAGTCACACTGTGAAATAAAAACCCTACTGCCAACAGTTAATACCACTGGTAATATTTCATACAGGCACAATAACTACAGCATAAGAGCCATGCAGGATATTTAATAGCCAGAGGGAGAGCCTCACACATTATTTAAAGGGGCATTTAATGATTTTTCACCACTCGAGAGCGAAACTGAGCACGACATGCATATGTACCGAAAAAAAAACCCTCATTGTGCTTCTCATCTCCAGCTAGTCTGTTAACTAAGCAAACTAAAACCATGTTTGCAGAGTTCAGTGTCAGATGAAGGTCCATCACTGATAGTGGTCCACTTAGAATCACGACACAGTTGCAGAGTTCTTGAAGCAGAGGTTTGGTTCAGTTAGCTCGTCCAGCTCAGTCACTAGACATCCTGTTTGAAGTGCTTTTCATGCTATGCACTTGTTTCACTGAAGTTGCAGTGCGTATGCCTGCCACGTTGCTTCTCTATTCATAGCAGCGGTACAGAAACTGTTCCGATTGGTGGGAAGAGATGGAGATTCACATGCACAAACGTGCACTGCCTGACCAGTCCAGCTTTTGAAAACAAGAGGCTAGAAAGGGACACACTCAAGACTGAGAGGTGTGATGTCGCACTCTACCCGACAAAACTTCACACACCAGTTTGTTGTTATCTTACGTCTGACAATGATGGCATTTGCTTATTGCCCCTTAATCTAATATTTGTGATGAATCACAGAGGGAATAAAAACGGCAGCCTGCAACTGGCAGTTCCCTGAAATTTGTCCACACAGCTGCCCCGCTGCCGGTTGGTTCTCGTCTCCGCCGGCTTTGTGAATATCAATTCTCTTCCCTATTTTCATATTGACATTCTGATTGTACACAGACCACCCACAAGCCATTTCAAATGCTGTGGCCCCGACCACACCCACCGACCGATGAGGCGCTCACATGGCTGCTCAAGTGAGGCACCGCTGCGCATGGCTGCCCACAGCAGGGAGCAGGAGGAGACAGATTGGTGGAGACAGGTGTTTTTTGGAAAATGGAATATCAATGAGCAAATAAACCACCAAAACACCAAGGGTTCGCATATTTATCCTTTTTTTTCATTTCAGCAACCTCAACACAAGGGGGAAAATAAAACGTAGCCTAATCTGTTGTGGAGGTCCAAGCTCCCCCCCCCTGTAATTTAAAGGTTTAGTGTGTAATAGTTGAAGATTTTGAGGAAGAAATAGTGACATCAAGTGGTTACATTTTAGATTGCAGCGTCTCTCACTCCCCCTCTCCTGAGCTTGCCAGTGGACTACTGTGGCCTGCACACACAAACCTGGATGCCTCATCCACCTTCTTCTTCGTTGGTTTTATGTAACGATGCCAGCAGTCACCTTTAAGATGAAACGCTTTGTCGGGCGGCCTGGATTGTCCACTCCAGGCTTCCTTAGAAATATGGCAGTGCAGGATGGCAGCCAACTAAGAGCAAGACCCTACTCTATGTTTACTCTTATATGTATATGAGAACTGTTAGGGTAGGAATACCAAATTGCATTTATTGCACAACAATACACATTTTTAAATGCATTGATGGGGTGTATAATAATGTGAAAATCATAAATCAAGCCAAATTTTACACCCAGGACCCTAAAAAATATTGTGAGCATACAGAACAACATGATTAATGAACCTCCTGAGTTTTGTAACTTATTTGTTTTGACTGTTTTTTTTTAGATGTAGTTTGTTTGTTTTTTTGTCCGACTTGGCGAAGGAGAGGAATGAAACAGAACCGTCTGCGAAAAAGAAACAATATTTTTCGGCCCTCATTAAAGTCTTGCTTCATTCCTCCTCGTGTTTTACGAAACAAATTTCAAATGAGAGTGATAAACAGATGTCCCTCCGCTGCTTTTTCGCTGTTGTACGTCGACATCCTGAGGGCAGCTAAAACCTCCCCCGCCTCCTCTCGCCGAGCCGCTTCAAGACAACAGCGCCAATTTAGCTGCTTGTTGATGCTATCTGACTGCAGTAATCAAGCCCCCAGCTGTCGTGCGGTGGGCAAAGCACCTGATCCGGACCAAAAACAGCAGAGAGTGAGCAAAACACTTCACTGTCGGGCTCCCTTGATGAATGCCTGCATACATAATGCCGAAGGCAGGGAAATCAATGAGAGTGTCTGATTTGGAGGTGAAACGCAACAGGACCTGATTGCTTGACCGTCAAGGACGGTTGCTCCAGGAGATGCAGAAATGCTCGGGAAGGCTGGACAGACCTCTCGCCCGCTGCCTTTTTTCGCTCCATTTGCGAAAGCCAAAAGCAATCGAAAGCGGAAACATTTGTTTAAAAGCGCGCCCGTCACCTAAAGCCCAACGCCAAAAACAAAGTTGCTCTCTTTCTCTTTTCTAAAGCCGAGCCAACGTCTGCAAAAAACAGATAGAGTTCCGTTGCAGACAAATTAAAAACAACAAGCAAAGTAGGTGACAAGGGATTGTGTAACATGCACCGAAACAGAGGAACAAGGCTCCTTCCGCAGCCCGCTTTTGATTCCGTGCCATCCTCTAATCTTTGTTGCAAAACTGAAAAGTGCTCAGAAAATAGGGAGGGAAGGAAATTGTCTGCGCGCTAATTTGGTCTCCATAATATGCGGTGTCAGTGAGTTGCTTCCAAGTTGCTGATGGAAACTACTTGTTTCAAATCCTCGGTAGTCTTGACAGCCTCTTTCTGAGTTGTTCTCCAATAAAAAACCTTTCAAGCACAGGCTCACATTTAATAATGGCTGGAAGCTCGCAGACAACATGGTCATAATGACACAAATCTCTTTTCAAACTTTGCTTGAATACCAGGAAACCCCGAAGCAGACACAGAATCGATTATGGATCCCCAAAAATGGAGACCTGTTCACTTCAGTTTGGCTTCGTCTGCAATTAGAATGATTATGCAGTCTGTTACTTGTGAAAGGAATGAGAACAAAGAAATTGCTTTTTTAGTTTAACTTGAGATCCTTAAACCCATCAATGAAGAAAATGGCTTCAAACTATTCAACTTCTAACCACTGCACCACCGTGTCGCCCTGAACAAGGCCACTGGGTTCATTTCACATATATCTGGTAAAGACCCTCCACAAAAAGTTTAGAGGGGAAAGACCAATTTAAGAAGCTTAAAGCTCAAATTTTCTGCCAATTGTTGATGTGCCAGGACCAAAAAACATTTCATTTATTTTGGCAGAACCTTAAACCAGGTAGCAAGGCCTGCTGTGGAGGCCGGGGCCAAAATTAGACGCGTCATCGGCCTATTGTCAGCAGTGATTTGTCTCGGTGTTCAACGAAGGTCTGAAGGCCAAAACGTGTTGCCAGGAAAGTGAAAACATCTTTCCACGCCCGCAAAAAGGCTTCATGCTTTCTTCCTTTCTTCTTTGTTCTTGTGGAAATGGCTTCTATTCTATTACTATTCTGGTAAAACTTCAACTGCTGTATCATCCTGTCACAGGTGCTTGAATCCCAGTCACTTCCTGTACTTCTCCCCTGGGAGTTTTTCAGACCAACTCGCAGCAGTTAATAATAATAATAATAATAATAATGATAATAATGATACGTTTTTATGACCTAAATCTGACAATGATGGAAATTGCGTGTTAACTTTTAAGGAACACTTTCACACACCTGCAAAGTTTAAGTCTTCCTGCCAGCAAAATGTGTGGAAAACAGTGTTGTGAAAGTTTTTGCCTCATACCCGAAGAAAAAACATCTCTTTGTGGCCTCGTCCACCGCCGCTGATCCGTGGATATGCTGCTGTTTCTCGAGCTGTCTGGAGCCGCGGGGCGCACCGCAAAATGTGATGTAACATGACTCTGCAACAACCCCAGCCACCTCGGGCGGCCTGGAGGTGGGCGTGAGCGGGGGTGGGGGGGTGGGTCGGTGGGTTGGCGTCGGGGGGAGGGGCCACTGCAGCATTTTGAGTCCCCTCTTCTTTCTCTGGCTCCGGCAAGAGTGAAGTTTGGGTGGGTGGAGGTGGAGGAGGTGGAGGGAGCGGCAGCTGCTGCAGCGAGGAGAAGTTGAGGTTTCTTTTCTCCGAGAGCAATTAGACCGAGTCTGGCAAAGGAGAAGCGCGCTCAGTGAGAGGCGGGCTGCAGTCTGACAGTCACAGATAATAATAATATAATACGAAGGGGAACCGCAGGGCAGCGACTTTTCTTTTAACTTTGCTCTTCTTTTTTTTTTTTGCGCTTTCGCCTTATTGCACACGGAGGCCAATGAAGGGGCGGGATCCAACACTGACACGTCTTCCCCTTTTGGTTGTTTCCTCTCTCGGCGCTAACTTTTGACAAACCCAAACGCACAGAGTGACTCATTTTAGCTCCCGGCTCAGTGAGAAAGTCTTCAGGGAGTGATAAGCCTGGGGGTAGGGAGAGGACAGATTTTTTTTTTTACCGCACCTCCTTCCTTAGACTTGGTTTCCCACCCCCTCCTTCACCGTAGCCCCTCTATAAATAATGAGCTTTTAACGTAGTCATTTTGATGTGGCACAGGGAGGCTGATTTTTTTTCTCTCTCTCATTTTTTTCTTCCTCCACTTATCTCTGGCTGCCAGACCTCTCCAGCTGCACTGCCCCCTAACCTTTTCACCGTGGCAAGAGCGGCACGCCCCCCTGCCTCCTCCCCGTCTCCCTGCTCATGCACATTTCCAAATCCCAACCCCCTTCACAATACTCTCCATTTTTTTTTTTTTTTTTTTTACGATGGTCACCTCCAAATATGACTTAATCTTATTCTCCCTGTGCCAAGCAGTGCCTCGCTACAGTTGTCCTTCTGTCTCGCCTTATCTACGACAATGGCAGGGTTGCTTGTTGTTGTACATAACATCAGACACGGGGTTGTGTCCCTCGTGTCTTGACATTTTTAGTGAGGTGGACAAATTTGTGGATTTGTTTTAATGTCGCTGTTTTGTGCTTTGCAGGAGTTTTATGTTTGTTTTTATGTTATGTTTGGATGAATAAATGCATGAGTGGTTTATTTTGGTTTACGACTGAAGTTGTGTGAATCAACTAACAACAATTCTTTGCCGACAATATCCTGTAAAATCCACGAGATTACCCCTAATACCAGTAATACAAGGAACATAAAAGACAAAAAGCACAACAAAACAAATTATGCTTTCAATTATTCTTCTCAAGTGTATCATATTTCAATCATTTTTCATCATAATCCTGAAATATTTTTGCCCCTCAATGTTTTTTTGAAACTCAACAGAGATCTACAGCAATCCAGTTCATCACTGAGCCCATTACAGAGAAACACATCTCACATCTCACATGACTGAATTCAAAGACACTCAACCCTCGTTACATATTGAATATTAAACCACCTCAGGTTTGTTTTGATTAAGAATCTGTTTTTCAAGGGTGATTTGGCTGCGATGGCCACCAGCAAAAAACCCAGAACAGTAAACAGAGACACCAAGAGGAGGAGTGGGGAAGGAGGAGGAGCACAGCTACTTATGGCCCATTAAGAGAAATTAAAAACATCAATATCATGTGAAATCTCCAAATAGGTATTTTATGTTGTAGCTCCTTAACAGCTCCTAAAGTCTCAAGTCTCTTTGCAGTAATATTCCAGGATGGATTTAGCTGCCAAATACCCAGAAGCCCCCTTTCCCAGTGTCTGCAGCGACATTTCAGGCAGCGAGCTTGACGAGGTCCTGGGAATGAAAAGGAAAAAAAAAAGAAGCAAAACTTTCTGGTGTTTTGCAGTACGATAAAAACACATAGGACCAAATCCAAAATGTGCTTATATATATAAAGGTAGATGAGTGTAGGAGCCAACAGCGAGAGTTTTTCTACTCTGCATGAGAGGGCAACTCACACCGGTGAGTCAGAACTTCTCATGAACCCCGAGGACGCAATGTAAACGTTATAAACTATACAGACCTGCTGAGCAGAGGCGTGCATGCACAAAAGGTCCCGAACAGGGAAAAAATAATTTTTTTGTTTTGGTTTGTTTTTGCATCAGCAGAAACCAAGAAATGGTTTGGACTATGAAAATTCAACAAAGCTACCTTTTCTTACATGAACTCACATAATCACATTAAAACATGGAGCCATCAATTAGTCAGTTTACAACCCTCATTTCAAACAGCAGTGATCACCCCTGCTTACGTTGCTAAACAACATAAGCGAGCATTTATCTGCGTCTCAGAACAAGGCTCCGTTCATGCAAATATATTCTGAACACAAAATAACAAAAGTGTTTCCCCGAGTTCTCCTGTGGCCTCTGCAAGTAACGCCGTGGCACCGCAGCGCTCAACAGTGGCGTCATCGGAAAAATGGAGAGTGGCTTTTGTCACACGTTCATCCATATTATTCATATGAATGTTAAATGAAGGGAATAAAGTCCCTGTGGACAGATACGATCTCGGAGAAATGAGATCGTGCTCAATGCATTGAGACTGACGACAGAGACGCTTTAAAAACCAGCTAACTGTTCTGAGCTTTAAAACATTACGCGACGACTGCCACTTCTTCTCTCTTATACTTCTTTTTAACCCTGGAAATTTGCAAGCAGGTGGTGAAAGATCACATAGATGGTGATTTATCACCCATTTTAACGCACCCCAATTGCAGTAGATTCCGGTAACCCGGGCTGCTCTCGCTAACTTGCACCCGCTAATGTTGGGGTGACTGTAGCCCAGGAGCTAGCACGGGTTGTCCAATGACCGAATGGTTGGTGGTTCAAATCCAGCTCAATCCCAATCTGTCGTTGTATCCTTGGGCAAGACACTGAACCCACGTCGCCTCGTACTAATGTGGGTGGATGTTAGGTGGTGGTCAGAGGAGCCGTTGGTGCAGATTGGCTGCTACGCTTCCGTCAGTCTGCCCCAGGATGTAGCAGCTGCGGCTACACATCTAGCTTACCACCACCAGTGTGAATGTGGTGTGAATGAATAATGGGTTCAGTGTGAAGCACTATATAAATCCAATCCATTATTCTTATTATTATTATCATTATTATTATTATTATTATTAATAAGAGAAGAACGCTGCTCCTGCTACACCACCACCATGTCGTTTGTCGACGGTGTGAAGTGCATGGAATCACTCTTGATTTTTCGGCCATCTTCAGCACCTGAATAATGCCCCTCGTATTCACACTGATCAGTGTGAGTGCACTCTGCGCACTCGTGCGCTCAAGATATGAATTATTTTCTGTGCAATTTGCAAATTATTTCAGCTCTCCGCTTGATTTACAGTGAATCGCAGGTTGGAATCCAGTGTGTATTATTATCCATAACGTTTTTCAGCGATTGTATTTTAACCCATAACACTGCTTGAGAAACATTTTAAGACTTTGCTGATTCAATTAAAATGGAGTTTCAATCATGGGCAGCCTCCCTCTTAATGTATGTGCCCTGGTTTCACAACCTCCTGCCCTGCGGCCCTCGCTCTCCGCTGCGTTCCTTTTCCCTCCTGACCTCCTCCTCATCGCCGCCATCATCTTTCTTCCTCCGCTCTTCGCACCGTCGCTGACCCCTCCACCCCCCCTGTCCTCGCTGCATCATTCTCCTCCCCCCCCTGTCCCCGCGGCCCGAACCATATCTGCGGTTCCCCCCGGACGGTTTCGATTTTGCTCCAGCGAAACCTTTTTATCTGGGAGAAATTGGTCGGAGGAAGCCGGAGAAGGCACGGCGCATAGAGATGGAGGTGAAAGGCCGTAGCCCTTGGGTTTATGAGAAGCGCCTGATGGGTCTAATGCCTAATGCACCTCAGGAAGAGATAGGAGGCAAAGTGTCCCGCTAGATCTGTCTTTTTCATCTCCAGCTAATTAACTGCTTTATTGTATTGTAATAATCCAATGATGTCGTGAAAGGGATGGAAGAGAATATCACATTTTTCATTTTTCCTCTGTCGGTGTGGTGGACAGAATGACTGCTGCCTGGAGGGTAGATGTGAGATTAAAAGAGGGGAAAAAATATTTTAGGTAGAGGAAAGAAGCATCAGGTGTAAAGAGGCGCTCAGAAATAGGAAGGCTCAGGAAAAGATAATGATTGCAAAAAACACAGAAGCTGAGCAGTGTCTTAGTTTTGATGATGCAGGATCAAAGTTTTGCCCTCATTGCCTTCTGTCCGTCACCGCTGCAGTGAGATGGGACCTAATGAGATTCAGTTTGTGCTGCACCCAAGACTGAAAAGTGACATTTAAAAAATTTAATTGCGACGCCTCTCCCTACAAAGGGTGACCCAGTATCTTTGTAAAACTTTCTCTGCCTCGAGAGACGGAACCATCAGGAGTGTTCAGACTGGGGTCCATTTGATATCCAGAGTGGACGGTGAAAAGAAAATTGCTTTTTTTTGTCTTTTCTTTTTTTAAACTAGAAGAAGTTGAATTGCTATTTTTTTTTTTTTTTTTTTTTTTTACAATATATTGTGGTAATGCGAACTTTGAAAAGGTTCCATATAGATCTTGAACCAGGTTTATTTTTTAGCCCTGTGTTTACAGCCAGCGCTCAGTTTCTTTGCTTTCTGTTGAAACTGATGCTTTGATACAGCCACCAAATGTTTGAATGGGGTCAAAAGCAAGGTGACAACTCAAAGGATGGAGTGGACATATGATCCTGGACATTGTCACTGTGTCATTGTGACATCACAATAACGTGGTTCCAAAACTCTATAATTCAGCAGGCACTTTTGTAAAAACTGGGTGCAGTTTCTCATTCATTGTAAACTCCATGGCCAGCTTGAAACACAGAATATCGCCAGCAACCATTCATAAAATGCAAATGTTGCATCACACGGGAGCTTTAAATGAAACAGATTTCGTCCAGTGAAGCCCTTACACCTTCAGTTCTGCTCTCGCTGAACTTCACACCCCAGTGCTGTTATAAAGCAGGCTGGCTGTGTCACACCATCGAAACGACTGTTACTACACTGCAGAGTGATACAATATCGCTGCTCCTGGATGTGGGTTCATATGGGGGACAAGTTGCTCTTGGAGCTATTTTAACCTTTTCAGAAGGAAACAAAGTGATGTGCTTTTCAAACTTTGGTTACATATTTTTGACATTTTGAATCATTTTTTTTTTATTGTCACCTATGCAAGGCACCCAGAAAAGTTCTCAGAAAAACCTGTTAATGTCATTTTTTAGATTGTTTCATGTTCATGTGTCATGTTCTCCAGGATAAGACGTGTAACCAAATGTAATTCTTTTATCATTTTTTTACAGTAGCCATGTATAAAAAGCATCTTTAAAAAAATGTTCTGTTTAGTGCACTCAATGCTCACTCTCATGCTGCAACTGAACTGCACTGAATCTCAACTCTGATCAGCGTCCGTTCAGATGTCTGACTTTGACGTATTGCTTAATGCTAAAAAATGCTGGAAATTTGTTAAACAAAGTGGTAGTTGGCGAAATATGTCCAACTGTTGATGAAGTGTGAAAGAAACGGCCCAGTTCCACAAACCAGCAAAACGCCAACTAAAGCTAATGTGAGCTAACTATAGAAGCGGACCATAATGGCTTTTCACACCAAACACGATGATTCCCAAAATCTGTGGGATTTATTTTCCACATGGCCATCTGGGAAAGAGCCCATAAGACAAGTTGATTTCCCAGTTGACTGGGCAAACCTCACAGGCCGACTAGATTCCTTCAAATGAACGAGTTGGTAACGGCGCACGGCGAGCCAACACTTGATAATGCTCTGTAGTGAGCCACAAAGCCCTGAGGCGTATGAATAGATTTTTTTCTTTAAAATGAAATTAATTCTGGTGAAGGAAGTCAGACTGAGAGAAGAGTCTTTGCTCCAACACTGATAAGCAGCACGTCTTGGTTAAACTCTGCTGGGCTTTTGTCTTCACTGAAGCTGGGCACTAAATTTAGTCTCTTGGCGTCATAGAGGAAGTGATGGAACTGACGGCAGTGTTCAAATTCTGATCTACTAAATATCCAAAGTGGATGGTGAAAAGAAAAGGGATTTTTTTTTTTTTTTTTAAATTTCCACACTGTATTGGGGTAATGCTGAGAAGGCTTATTTTATCGCCCTGTGCAGACAACCACCTGAAAAACGCTCTGTTTTTAGCCTCCTGTCCAAACTGATGGAGCCTCCACACTTTAGAAAGGGAGCAAAAAAAAAAAAAAAAACAGGAGCCAGATTTAGTCCCTTGTTGTTTGTCACAGAGGAAGTATTAGGGTGTGTTTTGGATGGCTGCTGGACATTAATCCCTTCGGCTCTCTGACCTCCTCCCCAGTCCCAGATGTCACAGAACAGCTCAGTCGTGCAGAGCAAAACCCCCGGTGTTGTCCTGGAGGGTCTCAGGCCCGGGACCGGCTACGTGGTCCAGGTGAGGGCACGCACCGTGGCCGGATACGGAGCCTACAGCAAGGACATGCTCTTCCAAACTCTCACCGACGGTAAGTGTGTGTTTTTTCTCTTTTTTTCCTTATTTTTCTTTGGGCTGGAGCGAGTGGGCGGGAGGAGTTTCTGCAATGGAGAGGAAAGAGAGTGCAGGAATTTGAGAGGCTGAGCAAGAGTGAGAATCTGGCTGTGAAGTAATTAAATTCTGCCCTACTTTGTGAGCCTGTGTGCGGGCCCGAGTTCCGGCGTAAAATAAGCCTCACGAATGTTACTGCGTGTGCGACCGGGGGAGCAACAAACACTGTTGGGCTCTTACTTTACCTTGTGGAGATGTTCGGCCGGGTGCGTGTGTGTTACTGAGGGTTTGCTGCAGTGACGACAGTAACGCTGCACACTGCTGTCGTGTGTCTGTTTCCAGATGAGTACAAGTCTGAGTTGGGACAGCAGCTCTCCCTGATCGCCGGCTCGCTGGTGGGCGGAGTCTGCATCGTCTCGCTGATCGCAATTGCCATCATCTGCGCCAGGTATGGGCACACTGAGGCTAACGCAATGCAAACTGGGATGGCTGGGATACATGTATATATATATATATATATATATATATATATATATAGAATACTGGCTTTGTATTGCGTTACTGCCATGAGAGAACAGAGGGGATTCTCGGCTTCAAACTGCTCACACCGCAGTCAGGTTGGTTTTACGTTCAGCAGAATTTAATAAGAAAACTAAACACTACGGGCTCACGTGTTGTTGAGTTGGGCAGCGAGTCCACACCAGGTAATGACTCCAACAAACATGAAGTGTTCAGAATTTCTCAAAATAGCTCACAAAATACACACAAATACACATTTGTCTAAAAAGAAACAAGCGCAGCCGTTCGTCACACATCCAATGCCCACCTGTGTTTGTGGATAAAAATAAAAAGTACTGAATGTTCCATGTGTTTCAGCTTTCACTTCCACAGCGGTATGAAATGTCATTCGTCACTGACTGCATAGCTGTTGAGACTTAAAATGCCATCATGTCTCTATAATAACTCCTCAGGAAACAGCGCCCCCACGCACAATCTGAATTCCATTCTCTGCTACCTGCCTGCCGCGTTCTTTATGGCCACCCAGTGCTCTGACACATTGTGATGATTTCAGTGTCATTTGAACTGAATTATTGTAATAGGGAGCACAAAGTTAAACGGTGACAGGGGAGGAAAAAAAAAAACCAAGAAAAATGGTAAAATGTCAGAAACTCAGCAGAGGAAGCAGAAATTCAACCTCCATGCTGGAAACATGCTGATCTGAAACTGAATGTGTGCTGTGATGAAATGTGCCCCCTGCATTTTTAATCTTTTTCCCCTCTCTAATTACTGGTTAAAGAGGTTTTGGATCATTTTATTTGATATTCTGTATCTGATCAGATGGCTTGTTTATTGCCATCTTGCACTTATAAACCCAGACAGATGGAGCGGGAAGCAATTTGGTGTCTTCACTGTCTGGCCACCACAATTACATCCATTACGTGAAGCTCTTTTTTTTTTCTTTTTTTTTTTTTTAAACAATCTGTATATTTTGTATAGTCCTATAATGTGGTGACAATACAGGACTATATTCTTTCCCCTCGTGGTTTGAAACTTCTGCAGGACTTGCTATAGTTTCTGCAACCGCATCAACACCTCAGGAAATAGTACAGTATCCGGGCTGATGATGCTGCTGCTGATATGTTGAGACGCTGCAGTGTTGCAGGACAACATCTTCAGTCCATCATTCGATAAAAGCGCATATCAGAACCTGGCATCATACAGCAACAACAAGCCGCCCAACACCAACTCCTCTTTCGCCTCAGGGGAGGAAAAAAAAAAGGCAGAAACTCTTTAAGTTGGCTGGGCAGACGGGAAGACAGTCAATTACTTTTCCCTGCATATCTCTGTTTTGTCGACTTGCTTCATTTCCCTCCTGAACCCTCTGCCTGTGACCCCCCGCAGGAGGAGGCAGTTTAAGGAGAGCGTGTACGGTGACAAGCTGCAGCAGTACAACACCGGAGGAGGTGCGACCGCCGCCGCCGCCACCGCCGCCTAAAATGAACCTTCTCCAGTTAGACATTTTTCTCTTTTAGCTCACAACTGCTTGTGTTTTTGGACCGAACTATTTATTTCCTCAGAGGTGACGCTGAGGCCTGACATGTTCAGTGGCCCGACGCCCACCGTCACCTTTCCCACCCTGTCCGAGGGCCACAGTTCGCCAGGGGTCAAGATTTACATCGACCCCTTCACCTACGAGGACCCCAACGAAGCCGTCCGGGAGTTTGCCAAGGAAATCGACCCATCCTGTGTCAAAATAGAGGAAGTCATCGGATCAGGTACATCAAATTCTGAGCGCCGAAATGTCCCGTTTATCCCCATTTATTGATTGAATTACTTTACCTTTATTTGTTTCTCTTTTGCTTTGAAACTCCAGTGAAGCAGCATTTATTATTAAAAAAAACAACCTCCGGAAAACACCTAGCTCAAGATGTTGTCATTGTGAAAGATAGCCCTTTGTGACATCACAGAGGGTTGGTTTCCAGAACTAATTCACTCAGAAGTGGGGGAAGCAAAATAAGTAAAGACTGGATTAGTTTGCATTTCTGCATAGTTCATAGGCATATTGCGGGACCTTAAAAATCTCTGAGTTGTATTTTTTTTGTAATTGTGTTGTAGGACATGAAAGTTTTGTTCAAATGTTTGTTTGTTTTATTGTTTTTTTCCTTTGGTTGCAGTGAAATTCACAGTTGTGCTGCTTCAAAGTGTAAAGTAAACCTCAGTTTCCATTAATGAGAACAGCTGTCAAGTGAAACAGCAGATACTCCAAAGTAAATTAATCAACCGCGTCGCACTGTTGTGTCAATGGAAAAGATATTGCATTTTTTTTTTTGTCCTTTGAAGTCAGGGGGGATGTTTTATTCATGCCGAAAAACTTTCACAAGAATAAATTAAAACTGTCTCCGTGCCTCCTCTTTGGCTATGTGAGCGCTCACTGTAAAAATGCTGTGTGATGTTTGGCAAATAGAGGGAGTTGAATGTGAAATGGTGTCTCGCCGCTTCCTCTGAACTTTCTTCCATCTTTTTGCTGTTGGGGGAAAAACAGCGAGAAGGAAAATTGATTGAAAGGAGAAACAGAAAAGACAGGGAAAACTTTCTAGTTGTGAGAATCAAGTTGGCTGTTTAGTGATCTGTCAAACTCTGAATTACCCCCAGAAGCTTCTCTTTTGTTTTGTTCTCACCATGCAGGGCCCATGATTGAATAAAAGTGAAAAACACAGAGTGCAAAGAAGGCTGCATAAATATTACCATAAGATTAGGAAACGCATGAGTAAAAAATTATATCGTCATCATAGGATTTTCCTATAATAGATATAAATATCAGACCTTGCAGCAAATTATAATTGCACACTATTGCGTTCTATGGAAACCAAGACTTGTAGTGGTTTTGACTCTTTTCTGAGTGTGACGGGACAAGTTGCAGGGCCACGTTGAGACAAACAACCGTGCACATGCCAACCAACAGGGCCGATAAAACTAATTTGCAGAGTGGGAGGAAGCTGAGTACCTGGAGAAGCCGTGCAAACACAGGGAGAATGTGCAAACTTTGCACAGTCGAAGCCCAGGAATCAGCCGAGTCCTCCTTGCTTTGAGACAGCAGTTCAAACCACTCTGCCACTGAGTCTCCCTGAGATTGCAATATAATAATATCATAATCACAGGATAACAACTTGTCATTTTAATTAAGGCGGGGGATTAAGGAGCTGGAAAGTAATTCTTGAGATCTTGGGTTGTTTCTTTTTTAATTGGACTTTTTGATTGTCCATATGCCAAATTCTGCCCTTCATGACACCCTCACCCTCTGTTTACCTGAGTCTTGGAACACAGAGATAACAAAACACACACACACACACATATGCTGTACATGTATGTATGTATGTGTGTGTATGTATATATACATATATACACATATATGTATATATACATCTATGTATGTATATATAAATGTATATATGTATGTGTGTACATATATATATGATTTTACATCTTTATCTATGTATATGTTCATAAATAACTTGACTGCATTGAATATACATATTATGTAATGATGAAAGATCGCCAAGGGAACAACATACTGGAAGCATTAACGCATCTCACCAACAAATTGCATGATCGAAGAACATAATCTCCATTCCATTGTTTTGGTTTTGAGCTAACCGACTGGAATGACTTTCCGTCTTTGGTCCCGGCCAATCAATCACAAGTATTTTCGCCCCAAGACAGCTTGGACAGTTGCCAGCATGCAGCAGCTGAGTGGAGGGCGAGCGGGATGGGATGTGAGCGTAGGTGGTTGTTTGTCTCTTTGTGTTGGCGTTGCGTTGAACTGGTGCCTTGTCCAGGATATAGCCTGGCTTTTGCCAAAGTTAGCTCATGTGCTCCAGCTGAACCCGCTGGACGGTCTAGTTAGTTCTATTGGACGTCAGTCAGTGCGTTTACATGCAGAGCTTAATCGGACTAAGCAATAGTTCGGTTTTCTCGTCCAATCGGAGCTCTCACCTTCTGTGCCTTTAAACTGAATGGCTTATATGTTGTATTGAACTCATTGGCAAAAGAATTAGCTCTCAGATCTAATGTAAGATTTTAAGTAAATGTTCTGTCATCCTAGAACTGCTGGATGATACATGTATACATATATATATATATATATATATATATTTTTTTTTTTTTATTTATTTTTTTTTTTGCAGGAAGTTGTGCAATAAATTGGCAAGTTTGTTCCAGCGTTGTTGGCCTCATGCACAGTGACAGCAGTGTTGTACACTGTTCTGACTGCTCTCCTTTGATTCCCTGGTGCAGCCTCCGTCATGCAAGACTGCGTTATTGTTTGAGTTTGTTTGTGGTTTTGATTGTTTTCACGACACATTTTTTTCTTTTTCAAAATGGGTCACCTTTTTCTTTTTTATCTTTTTTTTTTCCCCACCGAAACCAATCAAATCCAAATGGCCATGGAGCTGTTGGTGATAAAGGTCATGAACCAGTTTTAGCTCCTCACCACTGAGAATATGTGCTTTCGGCTTTGGGTCTGTTGAGCCACTCTGAGAGGCTTTCTGTAATCCCTCCGTTTCTCGCTTTATTTTGCTCAGGGGAAGGTTTCTCACCTCCGCCAGAGGTGGCAGAGGACGGATAGAAAAGTCTTGGAGGGAGTCAAGAAATACGAGCCTGGGTGATTGAGATGTGGTGAAACTTTAATGGTTGAATCTCTCCTGGCCGGCTGCAGAATAAACTCCAAATTTGTCCCGGCTCCCAACTTCATCTTTCCTCCCTCTCTTCTCTTGCGTTCACCTTTTTGTTTCTCTCCTCTGTGCTTCTTTGATATTTTCTTCCCCATCCTCACCTCTCCCTGTGATTCGGCCCCTCAGGAGGTTGAGGGTTTGTTTGCGTATGGAGAAATGCTAAAACAAAGATCCAAGAGGTAAAAAAGGTGGAAGAACAGATTGAAGAGGGAAGATAAAAGGGGAAGACACCCTGAGGAGATAGTAAAAATATCTCACCTTTCTCCCTCTCATCCTTTCACGACTTAATAACGCCTCTTGCTTTTCTCCTGTTCGCTTTCGACTGTCTGCCGCGCTGAAAGAAATATCACCGAGCAAAAGTACTTTTTCAAAATTTGGGAAGTCCTGAAAAGCATTCCGAAGAAAACCGATGATGAATTCTGTTTCCGCGAGCCTCTTTTTAGGGGTAAAAGAATGAAGGAGTGACATGACATTTCCTGTGATCTCACCTCAATGCTTCTTTGGTCCCTCTGCATTTATCTTTTCGTACTTCCTTGCATCTTCTTCCTCCTTGCCCATACGCTCTGGTCCCGCAATCCTGTTTCCCCTCCAACCATTCTCCTTCTTGGGGTTGACGGCGGTGACAGTAGGCAGTTTTTAATGAGCAGTGAGATGTAGGCCAGAGATCACAGTGAGACAGGACGACGGAGCCCATCATCCAATTCCCATCACTCATTCATTATTCACTTTCTGATCCCCAACTCCTCTCAGCGATAGGGAGCCTGTTTTTTTCACTGTGTTATTCATTTTTCATGTCCCAGATCAGCGTATATCTGCATTTATTTTGACTAAAGACATCCGTGTTGCCGACATCGAAAGAGAATTTAGTGTGCATTGAACTCGCTGAAGGCTTTGAGGTTGAACCTGTTTCATATGTGTGACATCATTATCAACCCAAGTGTAGAGGAAGCATCAGTAAGAGCACCTGCTTGACATTCCAATACTTCCCTTTCATGTATAGACCAAATATTCTGAAGACTTGCACAGACTCTTTCACATCAGCAATGAAAATAACAACTTTTTTCTAATGCAATGTGAGCTTTTATTCTGATGGACAAGAACTTCATAACTGACATAAGTTCACGCCCAGAAAATTATTTTCTTTTTTTAAGTTTTATCATGTTGAGCATCTTAAGGTTTCAAAGAGATAAATGGTAGGAATCAAATTCTACATGGTAATATGTTAAGAAAAAAAAATCCCCAAAAACAAGCACCAACACGCAACACCCATCCAACCATCCAACCATCCATTTTCCCCTAAGGCTGAGAAATGGTCATTGTTGCTGAAAGCTTCTTCAAGTTCATTTTATTCGTCCTTCACCGTCATCAGGAGGACATCAAACTAACGTCAGCTGAAAATGAAAGTATAGATAAAGTGTCTTCAAAAGACAAACTATTGTAATGGAGTATTGGATTCTCTCTCTCCACTCCCCCAACCCCGACCCCACACCCCTCCGCCTTCCTCTTTTTTTCGAGTAATTTTGTGAACTCACACCCTTCCGGCTTCCTTTTCCTTATGTGTGCAACAATAGCAGTGCACCCATATCCGCTTCATCCATCAATCATCAACATCGATTTCCATCCTGATGCAGCTTGAGTGCGCAGTGTGTTTGGATCAAATGCTTATATGGTATTTTTCATCAGCGCAGGTGCTCCCATCGCTGCCATCAGGCGACAGTTATTTTTTTACTGCCTCGGCGGCCATTTATGGTCGGATAAAGAAGTGTAAAGGTCCTAAACTTTTTTTTAAATTGCCAATATTATTCAACATTTACTGATAACGATAATCATAATAATCATGATGGTGATAATGTTTCGTTCTATCCGGTTAATAATCTGCAGCAATGGAAAAACACATCTGATCTTTCCTTATTTTTTCTCTCCACTTATCAGAAAATCAGTTCTGGGTTTTCGCAACATGATAAATAATTATTGGACGAAGCTGTTCCACAGGAGTCTCTCATTAACGCAACACCTTTCCACCTTTCAGCTCTTGCAAAATCCCTTTTCACCAGATGTGTCGGTTATTATGTAACCAATTTGAGGGGTCTCTTACAAAATCCTCAATCTTAAAGTGAAAAGCTTAGTTTCCTCCAGTCACCTCTAATTATCCAACAATTGGTAGCCCGCCAAGCCCGCGGCTGCCGGCTGACTGCAGAGACCTGGAGGCAAGATATTGATGGCACGGGTCAGGCGAACAGAGTTAGAAAGCGCTTCGGTCAACCAGACAGATTAAACTGCGGCCCAGTGTGTGACTGCGCTCGTTTAAACCGCCAGATGAAAGCCGCGGCGTTCCGTTGCAGTATTACCACCTCGCTCGCCTCCTCCCCCACTCTTGTCTCTGCTTCCCCACTCGTCACCCCAAGGGGAGTCATCGCAGGGATTTATTTATCATTTTTAGTATTATTTCGGTTATATCTAGTCTGCCAAAATGCCACCAATATGCCCTTGAGCACAGCCATCCAGCAGCAGAGCCCAGGCTGAGAGGCCATCAGTATTAGACTGAGGAGGAGGCAGAGGATAACTGACACCCCTGTGGCTGTGTCCAGTATTACCTCACCCCTCCTCACCCCTCCTCACCCCACTCATCCTCTGCTTTTCAGATTGATGACCGGTTATTAATTAATCTTCGTCATTTGGCACAAGTCCAGCGAACCCAATTTGCATCATGTAATGATTTAAAAAAAAAAAATGTAGCACCCTCTTTTATATTGAGAACATTCAATTTAGCGTTTTGTCACGAGACAGATATAGGTCAATTGAAACTGGGTCACCTTTGTAAGTTATATTTCCACAGTTGGGCAAAATAAAAGAGTCTTTTATGCCCGAAACCCGCAGCCTTGGCAGGGTGAATTGCATGAGCTGCCCTCCAAGGTCAAGCCCACTGTTTCCAGACGGAGCTGCAACAGCTTTTCCAGTTGGAGCAGCACTCAAGTTATAAATAGAGAAAAAAATGAATAAATGAAACACAACTTAACAAACAAGGTGTTTGTGACGGTTTCAAGTCACTTTCGTGATCCAGAAATGCTTGACCAGAGACTCACTTTCACTTTGGATCATTGCATAAGTAATGAAAAAACAACAGTTCATGGTTTAGGTTGAATCTCATAGAGTTCATGAAGGATGATGGCTGTGAGAGGAAAAGTCTCACCCCTCATTTATTATTGGTTGACATTTGAAAATGCCAAACTGCTAATTTTTAGTTTTCTGTCATGATAACAGACGGGTCTGAATCTGCACTGATGACGTATAATTTACTGTTTAAGGTCAGATGATGAGATTTTCTCACTCAACCAATCATGAGCACTCAGGCCTCAGAAGACTCGAATGAATGAATGACTGAAAGCCGGCTGCTCAGTGGGGAATTATCTCTTTCATTCCCAGGCAGCACATCAAATCAACCGTGTCCGACACATGCTGAGTAATTAACGTTCTCTTTGCTCAGACGTCTCAGAAGCGAATCTACAGTAGATGTCTTTGTGCTTCTTTTTCTGCGGGCTCCGATCGTGGTTCTCATTTTTTCGGCAGGCGAGTTTGGCGAGGTGTACAAGGGTCGCCTCAAGCCTGTCGGGAAGAAGGAAATCCCCGTGGCCATCAAGACCTTGAAAGTGGGCTACTCCGAGAGGCAGAGGAGGGACTTCCTGTCCGAGGCGTCCATCATGGGCCAGTTTGACCAGCCCAACATCATCAGGCTGGAGGGCGTGGTCACAAAGAGCAGGCCAACCATGATCATCACCGAGTTCATGGAGAACGGAGCGCTGGACTTCTTTCTCAGGGTAAGTAACACGCACACTTCCGACAAGAGGCATCAGATGTTTCCATGCGTTTTGTATAACAAGTGAAAAATATTGCCTCTTACGTCGTTGATCCCTGAGTCTATTCATCCAGTCTGTAACCTTTCAAGAACTCTTGTAGCATGAAATAACATAAAAAAAGAGCTGAAGCCGATCTGCTCGCTCAAGTCGGCAACGACTATTCCATCACCGTGTTTGTGCAGCAGCATGCGGAACCTGCTTGGGGTTTTCATCTTTCTCGGAAGAAAGATGTAAGATAGAAAATAGGAATCAATATTAACATTGTTGGCTGTCTGCTTTCTGACCCTCGGATGAATCGTACACACTGGCTCTTTCAGCTCTTGCTGTGTCAGAACACCAGCCCTCCCACACACACTTACACACACTTACACACACACACACACAGATAAATCTCAATATAGTATCTCTTATCATTTAGATTTGAGCAAAGTTAAATAGAACTCCTCAGTGGTTGATAATTTAAGGCCGTAATCTCTGGCTGACATCCAAGCGTGGACTTGTGTTTTGATCAGATTTGACTAATGGTGATCAGGCCATTAGTCAGGACTCTGTAGGGCTACCTAATGAATAAAGAAGAGCGCAGCGGGGAAATAAAAAGACATCCCAACTATAAAACATTTGGCAAACGCAAAAGGTTGGAGAAGCTGCAGAGTAACTAAATCCTGGAGACATAAACACTCGGACAGAGAGAGAGAAAAAAAACCCTCCAGGGTTTGGAGCGCTGGGAGCTGTTGGAGAAGGAGACATAAATCCTAAAATAACCTCCTGCTTTTCCTGTTCTCATCCCTTCCCTATCCTGCGCTCCTCATCCTGCCAGCATGTCTGTCCGTCAGTCTGTCCGTCTCTTTGATCCCGGCCTCCTTTCGAGGCGCCTCTAAAGACAGAAAGAGAAACTGTTTGATGTTTGGTTTTCACAGCATGGCCCTTTTTGACTCAGGAATCATCCACTGACTCACTGGCACACACGCAAACCAACACGGACACACACACACACACACACACACACGCGCGCATGCATGCATGCAGAGACACAGCGATCGATTCTTCTGGTGCTGTTGTCCTAGCATGACCACCTTGCAGGCACGAGACCCCGAGGATCAAGGGTGTGTGTGTGTGTGTGTGTGTGTGTGTGTGTGTGTGTGTGAGGAGGTTTTTGCCTGCAGAGGATTAGGCTCCAGGAGCATCAAAGGCGCAGCTTGGTACACAAAGTGAATTAAAAGACACAGCCGCACCTTTGACTGTCGGCATGAATGTCAGCGGCGCTCCGCAGATGGAGGCAGCCTGCGTAAGCGGTGAAAGGCCACCGAAAAATGAAGGCTAATGCCTCAGGGTTTATCAACAAGAGACGACAACGCCGCTCTCTTTTGTCTTTTTTTGCCCCAAAATGTGCCCCTGAACACAAATGATATTTGTGAGTCGAGAAATTGCACGGTTGTTTTTTGCGCACAGTAACGAGATTCATGTAACGCAAGCACATGAGCGTGTGTCTCTTTGTTTGTTTCGCTTTTTTGCCGTGGACACGCTGGTTCACGCAAGGCTGGTTCACGCAACGCTGGTCGGAACCTTGGAATTGACAACCATCATAAAAGGATCTTTGTTTTGCAAAATAAGTGTGACAACAATAAAATAATAATTAGCAATACTCTTGAAAAAGGCTTTGGGATATTAATTTAGCGTTTCTGCTCAACCTTCAGTGTGTTTCATTGGATTAATGATCAATCCTGTTAAATGCACTGACGTTGCCATTGTGACTTAAATCCAATAGTCGGCGAGGTGCTTAAACATCTTTTCTGTACATGTTCTTCATCTCTGTCAACAAAATCTGATCATCAGAAAGAAAAATCAGTCTTGTCTTGGTTCTGGGCTTTGCAGCAAAACGATGGGCAGTTTCCGGTGATCCAGCTGGTTGGTATGCTGAGGGGCATCGCGTCTGGGATGAGGTAAACACAAACACCCACACGCACGCACACACACATACACAAAATCACACAGACACAGTCACACAGACATACACCTAATATAGAAATCATTTTCATCAATAGGATGAGAGGTACACACACACACACACACACACACACACACACACACCCCGACGTTTCAGCCGTCATTGTGAAATTTGCTTTATATCCAACGATTCCTTTTATTCCCTTTTCTGCCACTCTGAGTCCCCCCCCCCTGTGACATCATACAGCGCCTGCTCCTCTGTTCTTCTCGACGAGACGTCGGCAGCCCGAGTCGCGCTCGCCTTCGCCATCCTGCAATCCCTCATTCCCTCTTCAAACACACACAATTCGTTGGCTTTTCCAGCAATATCACAAAGACGTGCGCATGCACACACGTGTTAAATCCCAGCCCTATTTTATCCGGTCCTGCTGGCAGGAACAGCACACACACGCACACACATACACACACACACATAGTCCACATGCCATGACAGGGGCTCAGGTTGCTGGCCTTGGATAAGACACACACACTGGCCTCATAAATCATGTTGATGTTTCAGGTACCTGGCAGAAATGAGTTACGTTCACCGCGACCTGGCTGCCCGCAACATCTTGGTGAACAGCAACTTGGTGTGCAAGGTGTCCGACTTTGGCCTGTCACGATATCTGGAGGAGGACACGTCTGACCCCACCTACACCAGCTCATTGGTGAGGACTCGCACACTCGCCAAGCAGGGAGTCATTGACGACTGGCACACAGCAAGTGGGGGTGGTAGCGGGCCTGGGAAATTGACCCGGGGGAGTAGAGGCTCGAGCTCCAGTTCACAGCTGATCACACTCAATGGGGCACAAGGGAATCTAGCAGATGATGGAAATCATCTGCTAGAGTCTCAGGACTCGGGAGGCTCAGGACTGACATCTTTTTCCTTATCAGGAAGTTGCAACCCAAATTTATTCCACAGCACTCAAATTTTTCTGTCATGTCTATACTATAGTCAATAAATTGTTAAAATTGATTGACTTTTGAATTGTGTGTGCAAAATAATTGCCCAACATTTTCCCCAGAAATATATATTTTAAAATCCCTCTTTTTAGAAGAAGGGGAAACTGCCCACAAAGTCGCGATCCAATCAGAACAGCTCTACGACCCACCAGTTGAGAAACACTGTCTCCAGCTGTGGCATTGGCTCACTGTTCCACATACTTGTGCTCTAAATATTTCTATTTTATAACTTCAATTTTAAGCTGAATACTGACTGACTCGATCCATCTATCTGTCTATGGCTCGAGACAAAAAAACATATGCATAAAAAATGTGTATAAAATCAAAAAGCTAAAAGCTATATTTTTTCGCCTAATTGATTTTAACATAAGAAAATGTGATAATGTTGAAACTGAATTATTTTGTTGTGCATATTTAAGGTAAATGGAAAACCAAAGTCCTTGTGCAAACAATAATATTGTTCATATCAATTCGTTTGCCCACATATTAGTGAGTTTACTCATGGATTCCCCTGCTGGATGATGATGATGATGATGATGATGATGATGATGATGATGATGTGCAGGGCGGGACTACGCAGAGCATCAAACGTCACTCTCTAGCTAAGCGCTGTGATGAACGAGCGTGTTGGGCGTTTAACTAGACAAGAGATTTTTTTTTCTTCATGTCTTCTCTTCTTCTCTCTCTCCTTTGTTCCCCTGCGCAGGGAGGCAAGATCCCCGTGCGTTGGACGGCGCCCGAGGCCATCGCCTACAGGAAGTTTACGTCGGCTTCAGATGTCTGGAGTTATGGGATCGTCACCTGGGAGGTGATGTCATACGGAGAGAGGCCTTACTGGGACATGAGCAACCAAGATGTGAGTCACCGGCTGCCTCGGCTGCGTGTCGGCAGCGGGCGGGAGGGGGGTGGGCTTGTTTGTTTCCTCTCACAGCGGGTCGCCCGCGAGTCGTGGAAAACACCCGGAAAATGAGGACGTCAATTTGAGTGTCACCAAAATGTTTGTTTCCGCCAAATGTCAGGAAAAAAAAATACCCCCATAAAAAACGCAGCGTAGATTTCGTTCTTTCATCACGGAATGTTTTGACAACTCCATTCCAATTACAGTCATTTCCTGCAATAATATAATTTTTTTGTGTTGTCACAGAGCGCCTCATGGTTTTACGTTGACCTTCCCTGTTTTTATTTTGGTTTTTTTTAGACTGCAAATCATTACGTTGTCTCCAAAGTAATTTGTCAGAACGCACCGCTAATAAACTTCCGTCTTTCTTAGAGGCTGAGTATTCAATTTTTCTGTTGGAGCACGTAGGGGATGAGGCCTCAGTCCGTGTGAGAGGAAGTTGTGTAAGATTGGATTCCTGACATTTTATATTTAGGTTTCTCTTCCGAGAGGGAAACGTGGGACCAAAGATTCTCGCCAGTTTTTGGCACTAAACCCGTCTCGAAGCACTAAAGCTCTAAATGTTGTTCGGAAGCATTGAGCCATTGTACGAGTCTTCACAGAATGAATTTTCTCTTTGGGCTCCATCCTATAAAGCTGATTGCGGAGCTGCGGGGGAATTACCCTCAATAAAACATGAATTAATTTGTTTATGTAAATTAATTGAAAAACAAACTTTTCCAAGATGATTTCTTCAATTGTAAACTCCTTTTCCACCTGAGTGACTGGCAGTGTTTGGTGAGGCCGTGGCTCCCAGTTAACCAACTAGAAACAAACTGAACCTGTCGCTCTGTTCACCTGCAGAGAGCCAAGCCAACCTTACTTCACGCTTTCTCTCTCGCACTCCCCTCCCCCGCCTTGCCTCCCCCTCCCTTCCCCCCCTGTTGCTGCTGCAGCGTCGTGCAGCACTAATGATGGAGAGTCAGTATAATGACAGAGACAGTTTTATAATGGCATTGACAGGCTGTAATGATGGGGAAAGTGTGTGTTACCACCGCCGAAGCTAACGAGGGTCTGCCGGGGCATTAACTATGCATGAACCTCACACCCTAAACTCACACTTCACACACACACACACACACACACACACACACACACACACACACACACACACGTGCAGATAGCCTAACCGCACAGCTCACACACCCCCGCGCTCGCACATGATTTCAAAGCGCAGGGAGCGGTGAAATTGTCAGCGGAGCCACCACAGGTGCGGTGTTCGACATGAATTAGTCATGAAAGAGACCTGTGATGTTTTACTACTCGGGCTGCTACTTTGATTGACAGCCGCACGCTCGTCGCGAATTTATGCGCGCACGAGCTCCAGAAGTGTGTCGGGGGGTCAAGTGGAGTTCACGCAACCAGAAACCAGACTGGAAAAAAATCTGCGTCTCCGCATCCTACACCCGCAGAAGCAGCGCCGTCTCCTACATCTTATAAGCACCATGTCAAAGGGTTTGCAACAAAGAAAAACAAGGCTGGAAAAAATATCGTAAAATGTGCAGGGAATTTAAAAACCCATGTGTGCTTTAGTGGAAAAAAGCTGTCATTACACGAAGAAAGAGGCAGAGGCAGAAGAAACGGGAGAGTCGGGGCGCGGTGCAGCCGGATCTCTGGCAGACTGTGTTTGAACTGGAAAACTGGAATCACAGACACAACAGAGAGAAAAGGTCTTCTCTGGGTCCACTGTCAAAAACGAGCAAGAGGCAGAGCCGCCCATCGGGGACCAAAGCTGGCAGAGGAAAGTCCAGGAAGAGAGGAGGAGGCAGAGGTTATGAAATAAATAAATACATAAATAAATAAATAAATAAATAAATAAATAAATGAATGAATGATTAGATGGAGGCAGATTGGAAGCGGGACACTTTGGCAGAAAGTCACAATAGAAAAGCTGGCAGAGGGGAGGTAGTGGGGGGGTGGGCTGCAGGGCCGGGAGAGTGGAGAGGATAATGAGGGATGAGGGAGCAGGTGTTGTGCTGGATGTGGAGGTCGGCCGATGGGCGGCGGTGCAGCCACGCTGGGGGAGCAGCAGGTTGTGGGGAAAAAACTGCGACCAAAATATTAATTAACCAAAATTTCCAACTTCTTAACCGACAGGTTCGAAAAATCAAAGCAAAACGGCAGCATCAGCTTGTCAGTCTAAAGTTTTCTCAAGCGGATTCATTTTAATCCTCTGATTTTATTTATTACTTTACGATAAGCTCTCTTGATTAACATAAAATGATTTGGGCAGATATGACAATAACACTTTGGCAAATGAAATGATGTTTGCCACTGCGGTGAGATGAGGTTGAGGAGATGAACAGGCCGCCGCCCCTGCGAGGGCGATGCCTGATGTCACCTCACTGCACGCTGCCAACTCCTTCCTCTTCATCGTCTTTTTGTCGTGTTTTCCTTACAATCTCTGCAATGCTTTGATCTGAACAAATCAGCTCCGGCACAGTGGGTGGGGTGGGGGGGGTGCTTTGTGTTTAGGGATCCCGACTCCTCTTATGCTGCTCTCACGAGGAGAGTCTCTACGATTAATACCAATCATGTCTGATGTTCTCAGAATTTCAATAAATGGTTCAGACAGTGAGCAGCGGCGAGAGCAGCTTTTCTCTGCATGTCGTTAAAACAACACACAGTGACGCAGTAGAGATGACGAGTCTTCAGACATGGCACGCAAACACGTACGTCTCATATTGCTGGACGAAATCATTCACCGCTGCTCTTTTGCCTGCAGAAACCCTTT
Organism: Thamnaconus septentrionalis; assembly: GCA_009823395.1. NCBI lineage: Eukaryota > Metazoa > Chordata > Actinopteri > Tetraodontiformes > Monacanthidae > Thamnaconus > Thamnaconus septentrionalis. Next base: position 18,110,396 of record CM020508.1, on the reverse strand, counting down.
GTGATGTCATGAAGGGCACTGGTTTGTGACCACACCCCTCTGAGATCGTCTCACGGCTGCCATTGGGTTTTTTTTTTTTATCCTCTTCCAGATATTTGGAAAGTGCAACCAGGCATCAGATCGAGCAGCAAACCCAAACCTCTGCATTTTTGTAGCAGGGCGTAAACAAAGGGCTAAGAATGCTCTTTTTTTGTTGCCCTTTTTCTTTTTTAATTTTTGTACGAAGCCGCTCCAGGTATGAAGGTTTGAAAAATCTCTCTGTCCTTGAAGTCCCATTAGGTCATCGCTGCATTTCCAGATATCCAGTGGCCGAGTGAAATGATGCAGCACTTGAAATCAGCTGTCACAGACATGAATAGTGTCAGTTATGAATTAATAGTCATGAATCTTGATCAGACATGATTCGAAGGTACTTGTGCAACCCAGAAGGCGATACAATGCTGTCGGTTTGAATAACAATTCAAGGGATTTCAAAAGGAAAAAAAAAAAAGTCTTTCCTCCAGCCCAGCCCATTTTTTTCCCATTATTTTCCTGGTGACAAGCCAGCCGGTCGCTCCTTTCAGTCAGACTCCGTCCTAATTCTGTGATGTCGAGTGTAATTACATTCAGCACCCAAAGGTATGCCGCGAAATTTAGCAGCACCTCTCCGCAATACCAAAATCCCTGCCTGAAAGAAAGTTTTCAAAGAAAAACCTCGAAACGTCCTTATCATTCCCGCTAACTGCGGCGGCATAATGAAATCAGAAGCTCCTCTTGTAAAACTATCCTGCCTTGACATCAGAGACTGCGGCAGAGGCGCCGGTGCCTCCCAGAGATGAATATCTTGATGTACCCGACGACTGCATGCTGTGTCCTCGGATGGAATATGAATCCTCTTAACTAATTAGACTTCTCTCTTTTGCCGAGGCTTAAATAAGGCTGAATAGAGCAAGATTTTTCAGAGAGGGGAAGAAAAAAAAACATAATCAGCTTTTATATCAGCCTCCTTCCAAAACTTTTCAGAGGAGCTGTCACAGAGAGGACAAACAACCCAAAATCCAGGTTACCGTTGACGGCAATGTGTCGTTTTTGATTGAAAATTGTGTTTTCCACTTCAACAATATCATTGACAAACAAAATAAATAAATATATTCCACAAGTTATGATTAATTAGATGAATCAACAAAGTCTGTCATTTTCTCGATCTTGCTCCCAACGAGTAAACATTTCGTAATTTAATGCTAATAATGCTTCATAGTGTGATAAAGTCACACGACTCTAGACTTCTCATCACTCTCTCTGTGTTCAGTCAAATCAGCCAGTGCACCAACTGAAAGCTGCTTCCCCCACAGCCTGTCACTTGTCTCCGTCCCACAGGACGGATAAACCGTTTCTGGGTTTTAATCAAGCTCCTTCCAACAATAAAACCAGCATTGTGACACACATGCACGAGCAGATTGGTATTAGGGCCCACTGGGGAATTTGTAAATACCAGAATGCAAAAAAAACAGCATTAACTATTCCAAAAAATGCTGATGTTGCTGCCCGTTAAAGTGCGTGGAGAGGAATCGTCCTCTAAAAGAGGCTGAAGGAAGGTGCAAGTGGAGGCCAGCAGCCCTGTGTGACTGAAACTGTGGCCGTTCCCCCGCTGAGTCCTAGATTATTAAGTCAAGATTGAGTTCCAGCTCTGCCTTCCTGGAAATATTTGATGAAATCCCCAGATTAATGCGTGCCTGCAGTCATGTCTGACACATTAAAGCCTGAAGGTTCACTTCCTTTCGTGATGAAGTACAAATCAGTCATATCTTTTTCTATGCAGTGGATCAAGATGCCACAGTCAGAAGTCCTGCAAATTAGGGTAATTATCGACCTTCACCCCAAGACCTTTGGAAGAGGCTCCACTGACCCTGCAGCCCAGAGTGCAGGACAAACAGTGGCAGAAAATATATGGATGGGATACCACTCTATATATTAATGCCCCTCACAATGACTAATTGGAATAGCTGGGTTTCAGTCACGTGGTTATGATGACGCATGAAGGTGGTGCGAAATCAGATACCAAGTCTGGAGGGTCCCTATTGTCGAGATTCAGATCCTGTTCCAACATGTCAAAAACCCAGTTAGCCAGCTAGCATAGCTCTGATGAAGTGGACGCTGCAGACACCAACGTTAGCAGACGTGGGGTTAAAATCCACTTTACACGTCGTTTTTCCTGCCTTTTGACGTAGCAGTAACACCAGCAAAGACCACCCTGAAGCCCTTTCCACTGGAAACAGGAACAATGTTCTGATGATGCCTAACGAAAACCAAAAAACTCTGACGTAACTCCGAAGTCATGGTTCGGTCTCCCGTCTCCTCCTGTCAGCTCTGCCTGTTTAGCTTCTTGCAGCCCTGCTGTGTTCACAACAGCCTGGTGCTGCTTTCTGAGGAGCTCATGCACATCTATTTATCGGGGGGCGTGGGGGGTGTTTTTGTGAAAAGAAGCGGCGCGCTGACATTAATTAGCAGTGAGAATGAACCATAAAAGCAAAGTTGTCAGCCGTAAAAACCCAAACGACGGGGCTGAAGTCGACGCTGAAAGCCTCTGTGGTGCTGCCATTTCTTCAGCTGGAGTCAAGTCGGCAGACGATCCTCCGCGGGATCATTACCGCTGCCTTATTTAGGCGGCCATTGTTATCCAAATACAATTAAATTGTGCAACGGATCAGTGTCTTTTCGCTGTGTCACTCTGTGCTGCTCGTCTTTCTTTCCGTCCCAGGTGATAAACGCCATCGAGCAGGACTTCAGGCTCCCGGCCCCGATGGACTGCCCGGTGGTTCTGCACCAGCTGATGCTGGACTGCTGGCAGAAAGATCGGAACGCGCGGCCCAAGTTCCCCGATCTTGTCAGCATGTTGGACAAAATGATACGCAACCCCGCGTCCCTGAAGGCCGGCACCAACAACATCGGCCTGGGGTGGGTGAGGAACAGATGCGGTGGGCGGAGTTAACGCAGTGGTTCTCAACTGGTGGAGTCTCAGGACCACAGCACTCAAATTTCCATCCATTGATCCATTTTCGAAGCCGCGACCCAATCAAAACAGCTCCGCGACCCAACAGTTGAGAAACGCTGGGTTAACGTTTGCAAAAACTCGGCCCTTCCCATCTCAACCGTCTTCTTCAGCAAAAAAAAAAAGAAAAAAAATGTTTTCACACATTGTGAATTTTTTTTTTATTGCTAATGTGTTTCCCTTGTTCTTTTCTCCAGCCCTCCTCATCATCCCTTGCTAGACCGCGGAGCCCCCGACCTGAGCAGGGTGAGCTCCGTGGAAGACTGGCTGGCGGCGCTGAAGATGACCCAGTACCGCGACTCCTTCCTGGGCTCGGGCTTCACCTCGCTCCCCCTCGTCACGCAGATCACAGCCGAGTGAGTCCCCCCCCCAACATCCCCACTCCCCCAGTCTCATTTCGCCTGTCCTTCCCGACGTCTCGCGCCGCCCACCTGCCAAGTCCGCGTCTCGTTAGCCGGACGACTGGCGGGGGCGTCTGGTTGGCCGGGAGGCGGCTCCATGTGTCGGGTCTGAACGCTCTCCCAAAACTCGGCGTTTCATCCTGCCACGAAACGCTGCGAGCGCAATCAAACGACGTCCTCCTTCCTCTCGCCATGAGGACGGCTGTCGGGAACAAATCGAACCGCCGTCGTCGGTTTGTCCCCATTTTGTGTTTGTGATCGTTTTGCGGCTCTGATTTCGATATGCGAGGGAACATTTTTCCTCACATTTCTATCAACAGTTCTACTTCTTCACCACTGGCCTTTTTCAGGTTTTTTTGTTGTTGATATGTTTTTTTTTTTTCATCATGCGCTCAAGGTACGCATTTGTTGTTGCTCCCTGTTGGCAGCACTGTGGGTCAAACATGAGAAGATGAGTTTTCCCACAGGGATTAATTAAGTCGACTTCAGCAGAGAAGTGAGAGTAAACAGGGCCGCACAAAGTTAATTATGAAGCAGATGTAGAAAAAAAAAAAATGTTGTTTAAAGATTCTTGTTCAGGTTCCCGCCACATTTACGATCCGACCAAAAGTCGCCTTTGTCACAATAATCACCATCATCATCATCATTAAAGTCATCAGTGAGCCTAACAACAGGGGTTAGTAATTTTTATATGCTGTAAAAGCATTCATTTGTGGCTCACAACAAAACTGGCAAGCCTAAAATACCAAGATGACAAAATGAAAGTGTGTGTGTTGTGGAAATGTGATATTTAGAAAGTTTAATCCAACCTGAACCCTTTTACAGCACATTTACATTTCCACTGTGTCAGATTTAACATCTAACATCTTTAAATGTTGCCCATCAGGGCTTCAAGCAGGGAAACTTTTCTTTTCATTATTTCACTGCAAGCTTGCTTTTTTGTTTTTGTGTTTTTTCACTTGTATGAATTAGTAATGAAAGAGAACACTTAGTCCAAAAATAAAGCATCAGTCACTGTTTGCACTCCTCGCTGCTGATGGAGCGTCAGCTGGAAGAATGTTTTTTACACAACAGCACTTTCACTAACCAAAGTGGGAGAAATGCGAAGTTATAAAAACTAAACAAGAACAAATAGAAGAATAAGATGTGAGACACACTGCTTGTCCAGCCTGAAACCCCGAGTTCCCAAATGAGTTGCAAAAGGTTCCATCTGCTTCAAGTCAAATTCTTGCTTTCCCCTTCAATTGAATTTTAATTGTATCCACAAGGCTGAAAGCTTAGTTGACAAATATCAACTGTCAATCACATTTTTAAGCCAATTGGAACATTTCAGTTTCTCGAAAAACATTTGAAAAAAATATTTTAATTATTTAGTAACACCTTTGGGGGAAAAAAAAAAAATGTAGTAGCAAGAAAACCAGAAATTTTGTCTCCAGACTTTTCAAATTGTTGCTTGTACCCAAATGCATGTAATGTATATTTCACTTCGACATGTACATGTGCATCAGCATGCAGAGCAGGTGTAAGACAGTGAGCATTTCCTTCAGAGCCACATTAATGTTGCCATCTTGGTCTTTGTGTGTTGCAGGGATCTCCAGAGGATCGGCGTGTCTTTAGCTGGACACCAGAAGAAAATCCTGACCAGCGTTCAGCTGATGAGGCCAAACACAGATGACCAGTCCCCCACCGAGTCTGTGTAGCCAAGAAAAAATATGAACCAGGTGTACAGTCCCAGTGATAATCATCCACCCGCCACCCTCACCCTCTTCTTCTGCCTTTCGGAACTCACTTCACGTGTTTGTCGCCGCTGATGTCGGCGTTGGTGTTTTAAACGTGTCTTCAGCAGTCAACGGGTCGCTCTTTGGAGTCTCTCAACTCTCAGTTGCCCGAGTTCGTCTCTGTTAAATACCTTTCGGTCAGACTTGAATGCCGTGGCAGTGCAACGAGCGAGAGAAACAAAAAGCGGGAAAAAAAAAAAAAACGAAACAAGCCTTGACTTGTAACAGAAAAATAGTTCTGACCTTCTTCTCTTCGTGCCGCAGCAGGTACACTGACAAAATAATAGGTACTCTCCAGCCCAGAGCTCTCAAAAATGACTTTGACTTCCATCACTGAACATCAGACCCCTTTTTACCAGCCTAACCACTGGAATTAAAGACAACATGCCCCTCTTTTGTATCGTCGATGAAACCCGCCAAGACGCTGCCGCGAGGAGACCGAGTGACGGAGCGGATGTTTATCTGGGTCGGAGCCTTCCAAACCCTCTTTTTTCGATATCTTTGTTACATCCAATTTTGTTGAGACCTGCGTCGTGGAGTTGGCGGAAAATTGCCAGCGTTCGAGTTCAAGGCCGGAGCCGACAGCTCGGCAGGACGTCTGCAAATCTATCTTCACGTTGAAGAGTCTGTACATATTTATATGGGGAGAGTTATTTCCCCTTTGATCTTTTTTTTTTTTTTTTTTTTGCCAACAGCATCTGATAATTAGTTGTCACTGGAGTATTTGTGATCTCTCTATGATTATCTTCCTCTGCTTGACTGAAACAAACTTTTTAGGTGTTGTGGGTTTTTATGATTTTTTTTCCCCCCTCTTTTTTTCTTTTTTTTGGACTTTATGCGCTACCATGAAAATATTAACTCTTCCACAGAGAGAGAGAGAGGGAGAAGCCTGGCCTACTTAAAATGTTTTATTCCAATGGGAAACTCATAATAGATGATGTGTTCGAGTCAGCAAAAAATAGCCTCGGAGAAGAGAAAGCAACCAAATCAGAGACGGAATCTGATTTCACAAGAAAGAAAAAAAAAAATGAAACCAAAGCAGCATCGCAAGTCTTCTTGGGTCTTTCAAGCGAGAACGCTGCGCGTTCTGCATCGGACACTGTGGGCCGTTGTTGCGTGCCAGCTGCGGAGCTGCACCTGTTGTGAGGAAGGCATCAGTGGCCAGACAATTGGAAAAATGGATCCGCATCCAAAATTCTCTGAAATCCTGCAAGTGTCCGCCAGCTAATAACAACACGTGACTGTTCTCTTCCCTCCTGCCGGTCGCAGCGTCGAGCAGCGAGGCCGCTTTTGTGCGACGGAGCCGTTCTTTTATTCATCGCCCAGCGGATGTGTCGCCGTTATCAGGGTTCTGGCGCCGGCTTCCGAGCCGTCGTGTCGGTCGCCGCTCACTGATGAAAATCGCACGCGGCGACCTATCCTCATGTCGCCCGCGACCTTTTCAGCCGTTGCGTAACATCCGTCAGGGGAGGGGGGGAGGGTGAGGGTGAGGCAGAGCGGGCTGAGACTAGTTTCTGCAGTGGTGGAGGGAGGGGGGGGTGCAGAGCGCGCAAAGGAAACAGCCGAGATAAGACGGCAATACACAAAACGCTTAACGGATTAGCAAGGGGGGGGGGGAATCCTCGTGCGCCCTCCCCGCCCTCCTGCACGGGTGCGCGGATGCGTCGCCGGACGCTGTAACACCGACACTGTAATAAAGATATCAGAAGCCCTGATCTCTTTATTGGGGACACGCCGGCCAAGAAGCAGCGGGTGGGGGGGGAGGGAGGAGGGGAGGGAGGGTCTCCTTTTATCTCACTACTGAGCAGACTAATGCCCTGCTTTAACTCGGAAAAAAAAAAAAAACATGAACCCCCCACTCCCACCCTCACCCGTGCACCTCCGTCGGAAGGATTACCCGACCTCGCCTCTGATTGGATGTCAGGATTTTTGGCTCGGCGTTGGCAGCGGCGGCGAACAGGGTTTTAGCGCCGACGCCTCGGACGGAGGGAGAGACGTGTTTGTGGGGTTTTTTAAGCCCCTCCACTCGGCTTCGGAGGTCTTTTTTTTTTTTATTAATAAGTGCAGCAACATTTAAAAGTCAGTTATAACTCGGTCAACTGCTTTCCACTTTGTCCACATTCTTTTACCTAAGCTCTTCGAGCATCAAATTAAGATCTTACTGGGTCCAAGTCGTAACAAATCCAGCACTGCTGCCAAATCAGCATTTCCAATTTATTCTCAATAAGCCTTCTGGGTTATTGTTGTGTCAGTTTTCACTCCGACTCGGGTCCCAAAAACCTGCTGCTGACCTCCTGAGACCAACAATTTTTTTTTTTGCTATCACCAAGGCAACCAGACATGATTGCTACAAATCAGAAGCAAAGATAAAACAGTTTGACGCCACACGCCAGGTCGTTTCAATCAAGCGCTGCTTCCCTTTTTCCTGCACCTGCACCCTTTTGTTTTGAATATCGGTGTGAATACAGCTCACACCCCGTTTGCAACTGGTGTTAAGATGTGATATATGTACGCATGTTGGCAGTATGGGAAAAAGAGCACGTGTTAATGAGTAGACGACATTCTGAGTGACTCCATGAACACAAAGAGTAAATCGACCACACAGATGTTCAAAGTGTCTATACTTAAAGCTTAAAGTTATTTCATCTATATCGGGCAGACAGGTGAGTAAACAACATCAGCTGTCATAAGACACGTCACACGCCACCTAGTGACAGCTCTGATGAAGACGGAACTGCTCCGTCAAAAAGCTGTCAGGGAAGAAGAAAAAAAATCTCTGTCTGATGTAGATGAAATAACGGAGCTTCGAGTAAATAGGCCGTAAATATCTGGCAACCCGACAGCTGCCTCCTCAGCAGCCGCAAGTCTGAAGCAGTTGCCTCGATGATCCGTCACACGCAGCTTCTGGACAGTGGAAGTAAAAAAAACAAAACAAATAGAAACTGCATTCTATCCTCGGGCCAGCAGAACCCGCCAAAAAAATGAAAATGGCAGAACAGAGACCTGAATTTATGCATTCACAGTCTGCTTATTATTTTCAATTTTTTGTTTTTGTAGATCAAAATCACGAGAAAAAGTAATCAGCAATTAGGGCATAATGTTCATTTTGTCTGTTTTGAGTACAAGTGAGCATAAAGATGGTGATGATGATGATAATGATGCTGACCCTGAAACTAATCTCAACGCTGCCAACATTTGCTAATCATTGGGTGACTGCAAGATCCATCTTTATGTCCAGTCAGTGGGTCCGACTCAGTGTGGGTGACTGGGATCTGTGGGTTGGACGAGGTCGCTTCCTTTCTGGAGAGCCTCATCAGTTTCCAGTTGCATTTTATCCTCAGGTGTGAAGGAGTGTGACGGGTCAGAATGTCTGACGAGCGACATCCTGATTGTGACGTGTTGCTCCTTTGCTTCATTGTTCTTCATCCCGCTGATCTGTCAGAGGCAAAAATAGTCAGCATTTGTATGTGGGAAGGCGAGATGCACCTTGTATTTCTACTCTGACACGTTCTCGTCAAGGCACGCAGCCCCACAGACATCTCAGGAGCACAGCAGGTGTGGGATTTGGAGATACGGGTGGGTGGTTTTGTTTTTTGGAGAATCGTGCACTTTAATTGTGTTATGCGTTCATGAAGAAAACCGTGCTTGTTAAGAGGTAAATCCAGCCTAAATCCAGCCCCTGTCAGAGAGGATCATATTACGCAGACTCTGTAATGTAAACAGCACTGCTATAATCCACTTTGCAATTGAATTTGATGTCTGCATCCTCAAGTGTCGGAGGCGGCGTTGCCTTCAGTAATCCTCCTCCCTGAAGTTGGTCACGGGGGTTTTGTTGACTCTTTTTTTTTTTTTTCAACCCATCCATCCAAGGAGGGTCACGTGGAAACATAATGGAGCTGCATCCAGAAGCTTTATGTATTATTTGACGTGCTACGCCAATTGTCTTTATGTATAGTTTTCTTTCTTTTCTTGTCATTGGACATTTCTTGCTCTTCTTTCCTCTTGAACTGCTTGTGGCAAACCTAAAGGGTTTTCATGCGGTTTTCATCAAGGTCAGGAGCAGTGAAAACACTAAACTCATTCAAAAATGACCACTGATTTACTGGAGGAGGAAAACTCAAAAATCCAATCCAGTTATTATTTATGATTTATTTATTGTCAAAATTGTCATTTTTGTTCATATTTTCATCTTTTTAAGCTGCATCTGTGTTTTACACAATGCAACGCCAACCAGGAAAAGTTTTACGCACACTCGCTCCACGTGAGGAGGCCGTTTGCACGACTGATATGTGCCTGATTCTTGCTGGATGTGTTGAGATGATTGGAAAGCGTATAGTGTGTCATTAATGGGGAGCAGCCAGAGATAAAAACCCGCCGCGTATTGTTTGAAGGCTCCCGCCTCAGCATCGACTGTCCTCTCCGGCGTTGCTTTTCATTCCGGTGCTGCATGGTTCGTGTTTCGCGAAGAAGGAAAATGCTGCTGACCAGTTTGTGAAAATGAAGATGTATCTGCACCGAGATGCAAAGCACGCACTGCCCCCCCCCCCATTTAGGGATTAACGCCACCTGAGGCGCCGCTTTTGTCCCATTCCGTTGTGGAATGCATGTAGAAATGCTGCCGGCGGAATCTCCCTCCTCCTTCTACCGGATGTGTTTGACTCTAGGAATCTATCAGCGTGATGGATTCCTGTTGGCCGACAACAAAGGCAAACGCACGTCTCCCAACACAGCAGGAAATTCCAGCTGCTTTTGCTTTCGGGTGGATTCATCGTTTAATTGCACTCGTTTTTCTGGAAGCTGGACCAAGGAGGGGAATCTTTCTGTTGCCTCCTCCTTTTTTTTCCAAACCATCCCCTGTTGCTCTGCTTGTAATGGATACAGTAGGTGAGGCTGGAGATGAGATGAGGCGTGGCGTGATGAGAGCGGGAGGAAGTGAAAGGGAATAGGTAATGGAAGGGGCAAAGCGAGAGGCGCAGGATAATAGAGGAAGGGAGAGAGAGAGGGAGAGAGAGAGGGCCGGGAGCGCGAGTGGCGACGCTTGACTCTCATGTTTGAATAAAAATGAGGCTGGGGTGCGGAGAGATTACTCTTTCTCTTTCTGTCTCGTCGCCTCCCTTCCTCTCTCGCTCCCTCGCTCCCTCGTTCTAACTGCACTGTCCTCTTTCTTCTCTGGAGGCCTGCAGCCTCGCCGCACATCTCACTCCGCGATTGAAGCGCTCTTCTTTTGTTTTTAGGGTGGTGGCCTGAAGTCGCTCCAACATGCACTGGAAGAAAAAAATCTGCTTTTTTACGCAAAACTGCCGGCCGTCTTGACCTGCGGATTATTAAATCAGATTTTATTAATAATTATATTATTAAATGTCAAATCATCTGCGAGCCGTGAAAGTAAAAACTGTTTTTTTAATTTTATTTTTTTAATTTGTCGGGGGCCTCGGCAGCGCAAGCTGTCATTTGTCCGATTGCTCCCCGAGCGCACGGCATCGGCGCGATCACGCTGCTGCTGCTGCTGCTGCTGCTGCTGCTCGCAGTCAAATCGGAGGCTCCCCGATCTCAAAACATAAATGTCAAACATGTTTGATATTTGCAAACCAAATAGGCAAAAAAGCCTCCCACGGCACCCAATGAGGGAGAGCGGGAATTTGCTGCAACCTGATGGCGGTGAAGGCGAGATGAGACGCCAACAGCGTCTCCTCGGCACCAATTTCCCCGAATTTTCACAACAGCAAACCCGGATGGCCGGCCGGCTAATGACGTCGATGGTCCTTTTGGTTCTGTTTTTGAAGTGAGCCCTTGTTATTTATTTATCTTATTTGATCTTTTGTTGTTTTTAAGTCGCGTTTGATTGTGCAAGTGTCTGTGAGGAGAAGGCGTGTTTGTCTCTTGTTGTGAATGACTCCTCTGAGTGTGTGCAATCAGAGGATGATAGTGTTTCAAAAAAAAAGAAAAGAAAGAAAGAAAAAAAAAAAGCTGGATTCAATTTGTCCATATGTCCGTGGTCTCATCAGATCAGTTTGTCTAGTGTGTGTGGCCACTGAACCGCCCACCACATCTCTGGAAGTGTTGGAAAGAATTCCTTCTTCTCTTTCATGACTTCATTTGAATGTTTGTTTTTGTTCATGGCTTGACATATTTTTACAGTACAATGTAATCTGTATGGTTTCTCAAGGGGCGGAGACAAAAAAAAAAAAAGAGCAGTAATCAGTTGTAGTCTGCCTTTCTCTGTTTACTAACATTACTGTTATTGGTGTCACCGCTCCTATAATGCGAGCGTTCCACTGTAATGTATTCTAATTCTGTAACATAGCGTGAGGATGCGCACACCTGTGACTTTGGTGCGCGCGTGCGTGGGTGTGCGTAACAATGTGCGTGTGCCGTTCAGTGTACAGTGAACCGTTTGTACATCGTACGTGTGAGTTTGTAGCTGTTCTAACTTTCTGAGTCTTACATTTACAATGCACCGTTTGTCAATAAAGACGACAATTCAACTCTTCGGCTTCCTCGCCTGATTTCCCCCCCGGTCTCCCCCTCAGACGATGCGTTATTCAATTTTTATTTTGTCTTTTGTCAATCACAGTTGATTTTACGATGCAGTTTGATCGCCCGGATTTCTGCTTCTAATCCAAATGTTTCAAGTCGGGCTTCGGAAGCAGCTGCCGCAAGCCACATGATAAACCACAGAAGAAGACAAGAAGGGGGAAAAAAACAATGGTTTTAGCTAGTGCTGAAGCTGCAGTTAGCAGCTGTTCCATCCCAACCGGATGGGATTTTCACATTAAAAATAAGACAAAGAGCAGCAGTAAAGGCTCTTTTTTTCTTGGTGGACAACATGTTTTGCTTTACTCCCATCTGGCTGTCTAGCGGGAGTTATGTGAAGCAATGCGGCGCGTTGTGATTTGCCACAGAGGCTGTGGCTCGTGTCAAATATTGGGCCTCGGAGGCCTGAAGCTGCAGCTAACAAGCTTAACTGGAAATGAAAACAAATGTAACTGCTTCGCTTTCGGCAGGGTTGCCAGCTTCAGGTACCTGCCCGGGTGAGATTCTGGTCATTTCATGCACTCCGTCGTGGGCACACGCTCGTTCTCATTTCACTGTAAAGCACGTGGCTGACACAAGCCGGTGCCATCAAGTGGCGTGAGAGCGTGAGACAACAACAGTGTGACAGTTGGAAACCCAGAATGTCATTATGATCGACTTCACTTACCTTTCAAGCTTATTTTTTTCAAATGGACTCAAGATCTTTCCTCCGAGCTCTCTTCAAGATGGATGCACAAAATAAACTGGAAAACGAAGGCAGCCAGTTCATTTGGGCTCAAAGCGCAAAATGTTTCTCTACGACAGCTCATTAAAAGTGCACAGCGATGTTTAATTGTCTTAATACACATGCATGCTGCGTTTGTAAATGCATCATGCAAGAAGCTGGCTGAAGGAAACACTGCAGGATACTAGATTCCAGAAGAAGTGCATTCTGAAAAGTAATAAAAGGTCATAAAAAATCCTTAATGAGTTCCATTTTCATGCCAGTGAATTAATTCAATGATTCACAGTCACTTGCTTTTCTTCGTGTGGCCACAACTTGGTTGCACCACTTTAACACCTCGATGACAAATGGCAAAATTTGAAAACTGCCAGAGTCATTAAGCGATAGATACCTGGGTTTCCTGATATTGTCTCAAGGCATTCTGTCATTGCAAAGCCAGGAAACATTTCAAATGCTGAACAAACCACAAAAAAACACCAAAAAAACCATCAAAACTGGTGCTATAATTGAATCATATTTAAAGCAGGATTTGGTAATTAAAGAAATCCGTTTTGTGACAGCCTGTGGAGTCTGCTGCCGAGCACTCCGAGCCGTGAGAGCCCCATCAATCCATGTGAAACAGATTGGAAGCACAGGTACTACTGCAAATTGCCAGTGAGTGCCGCGAATGCACGTAAGGGGCGTAATTGACATAAACGTGTTAACTGTTGCTAAGTGACAGAGAATTGAATTTGATTACAATCACGTGTGGTTTTGGCCGCTGAGCAGCAATAAAACGCATCCAAGTCTAATGTCTGCACAAGAGCTAATCGGCTCATAAATGATATGAAGCGGCACTTAGCCTGAAAAACCCGCTGAGATATGTCCCATGTGATCAGCCACATTTGTGGTTAAGGGATGTGAAGGGTCGAGATTCTCATGCTTATTTTTAACCTGCTCGATATGCAGAGGTTTCCTGTTTCTAAATACTCTGACCGGGAGATCGACACGAATATTTCAGTGCCCTTGTACGCTGTGCATGAGCAAGTGGCAAAAATACACTTTTTGAGTCTTGATAAAGGCACCAATGCATCAAATACTCCCGCTTAGTAGCACATTTTGGTTTTACGATCAAATGGAGTGCTTTTAGTCCCAAATTCAGGCCTCGCTTTGACTTCCTGTTTTAATTTGAAGGTCCCAGTTTTATGCGTGTCATCCAACTTTACGTTTCCTACCTTGATTGTTCTAATTAATTTCACCTGGTCCTCGTTTACTCCCCCACCTCTCTCTCTCCCAGGTGCATTCAACATGGTCGGCTCTAATTTCCTGCAGCTTGGTGCATTTTAACCTCAAGTCTGTCTTCTTGGCACATGTATTGCAGGTGAGTTTAAATATATATTTTATATATATTTAAATTTGTTTAAGCTGAAAGTACATGCATAATTCAGACACAACAGATTTCAGTGATTGGGTGGGGGAAGGACAATTGAAAGATGTACATATGGTGTTCCATTTTTCAGTGGTCTGTTGCTTGAAGAGAATATATGAATACATGAATGTGCTTGTGATTTTGACCCTGCGGAGAAATGTATGCACCCCTTATGGAACAACTTTCATGGTGAAATTATGTTTCCTGGCTACTATTTTGTGCTACTCTGACTACACACAAAAACGTTGATACCTCATGAGCTATTTAATTATCTAATGCAACCATAAAAGCTCAATAAGGACATTTCAAAACTAATAGATAAGCGTACCAAATGCTAATTAGTAATTAGTGAAATTGCTAACTCAGACAAATGCTATTTAAAAGAAAAAAAAAAAGTCCAAATGAATTCCACAAAAAACTTACCCACTGTGTCATGGGCTCGATGGCTTAAAATGTTGTTCATGGCGCTAAAATTCTGTTGTACGTTCAAAATCATGTTGTTTTAAAACCTTAAAAAAGTTACATACAACATAAATATTAAAGGTGTCAAAATTACAACAAACAAAAAAACACAAATTCCGGAACTCACAAATCAGTCAAAAATGCTTCCCAGCAACTGCAAGACATTGAAGCTGCAATAAAAGTGGCAGCGACTCCTTCACTGTGCTTCTCTGTGACTGTTGACTGTCAATTAAGGGGGAGAGGAATGGTGCAGTCTCTCCTTTGCTCAAAGGTGGTTGAAGCCATTTGGCAAAATAAAAGTCATGGTGCCTATCAGCTCAGTGCAGACAGGTTTAAACCACGTCGCCACCTCACAGAAAAATGCCCAAACTGTCACAGTGACTTCCCCAGATGACTCCTGTTAGACCGTGAAAACCTGTGTGCTCGTCTTGTTTGTTTTGCCACATTGTTCATTGTTTATGCTGCTTGCTCGAGAGTTTACCGAAAAATGTTTTGCTTCCCTAGCCCTCGCATGCTTTTTTTTTTTTTTTTTTTTACTTTAAAATTCAGAATTTAGGATTTTAAATTTTAGATTTAGAAAGCCTAAAGGTACTTAACAATATTTTGCTCAAGCAAGTATTGCAAATGAAAGATAAAGTTCCTTAAAAATGATTTCAGCTTTATTAAAATATAATTTCAAAATCTTGCACTGTCCCACTTTGTTAGATTTTTCTTTTTTCTTTTTTCCCTGCTAGTTTTCTAAGTATCCGTCCCGGCCAGATGGACTCGGATAAACTCCATTTTCCTCATCAGTGTGGCTTCAAAGCTTAACACCCTCTGTTAGAAAGCTATTAGAGGCCCGTTGCAGGAGTCAAGAGTTCAGCGGAGCAAAACCTGACGGATAATCAGACCCGCGTGAACCTATATGGATTACCGACTGCCCATGAGAACCCCGACTTCCTCTCCATCAAAAATAATGGTCTGGCTATGCACAGCACCGCTGGGCCAGAGTGTCCATAGAGTGAAAGCAAAGGGGAAAGGCAATTGCAGAGAAAATGGAAGCAGCTCATTTTTACCATTATAAAGTGGAGTGACCACGGCTGCACCTCTTTTTTCTATTTTTTGGTCAGCACCACCTTTACTCTCAAAGGTAATTCAGATAGATCTCCGACACGTGCCGTGTATTTCATTTCACTTTGCTCGGTCGTGCTGTGTTAAAAATCCACAAGAATAGTAGGATTTTTCAAGTTTGGAGTTTAAAATGCTAAGAAACAGACGTCATTTCTTCCAGATGACGGGGTGCTGGTCACCCCACAACTCCACTTTAGTGGGTTAATTGCTTTCTGCACGGGCAGACCAACGCCTGGGATTTTCAGTCGGGGACGGCGCTTTGCGTGACATCATCGCTGGGAGCGGCGAATGGTGACTGACATGAGGAGGTGCAGACGGAGAGATGATGGAGGGAGGAAGAGAACGAGGGGATTCTTATTAAAAGTGTGTGTCACACACAGTGAGTCATCGGCCGTCACCTCACCACCACCAATCTATCTCGCCAACCCTCCCTCCCTTCCTCCCTGCTAACAAGCCCCCCGGATAAATAATTGACTCCCTCTTCTCCAACACTGGTCTGCTGGTGTGAAGCATTTTGCTCTCTGGACTTGGTTCACGCTGACGAGACAGCGTGATCCCCCCCTTTCACAGTCTTTCTTCTCCAGCTCTGTTTCGCCCTCTTCACAGGCCGCCTATGTCTTCCCCTCCCAGAATCCTCGGCAGGAAGCGGCAGTTGCCGAGTTTCTCCTTCTCCTCTTTCTTTAAAAGGCACCAGCGCTGGGTTATCCATTATTGAGCAGCTGTCAGCAGCAGCTATCTCTATCTGCGAGCCCGCTAAAATAAATATGACACGGCGCTGGGGAGATCACTGCAGATCTGAACCCTGGACGTCTCGTCGTGCAGAGGGATTGCGACTCGCACCCTTAAAAGCAGTCAAAGCTCAAAACATAGGCGATCCAGTGTGAGATTGCTTGTATGTATTTTTTGATGATTATTTTATCTATTCAAAGAATTTTTAGCTAATACATTCTAAGATCAAGTGTGTAACTAGGAGCAAGACCCTTGATCAATGTATATTCTTATATATAGAATAGAATAGAATAGAATGCCTTTATTAATCTCACATTCTACGGGTAGGAAAACCAAATGACTTTTATTGTACTGCGATTATACACTTTTGTTAATGTTTTTATGGACAGTATGTTAAGCTTTTACCAATGCAAGAATCCTAACTCAAGCCAAATTTTACATACTGGACCTTTAAGGAATGGAATCAATAAAACAATAACATCAAATGATGGTGATTTTAATCTAATCCTAGTTTTACAGTTTAGTTGCTGTTGTCTGTCAGTCACAAATAAAGGAAAAGTGAGGACATCCAATGGACAAAACCTTCATTTTTCAGTGCGGTTTTACCATTTTTACTGAAGCAGACACATCTATCGCCTGGCCTCTGTACTTGGACTGCATTGTTGCTCTTTAGCCCCAAACCGTTGTTTTCCCTCTTTGGTGCACGGCCGCTCTCGTCTCTTTACTTCTGATTGTGCTGCTTTAAGGTTGGCAGAGCTGCATACAATTATATTTTGAAGGGCACTGGCTCCTCATGAATATGCCGTTTCAAGGAGTTCATGACATAACCCCCCCGCCCCCAACCCCGCACCTCCCACTCACAATGGGGACACCTGGGGCAAGGAGCCAGGCCCGCACTTGAAAAGCGAGGCGGGAACACCGCCTGGCCGAGTCGCCATCTGCGAGGGTTCAGAAGCAGGATCAGGCACACAGGCAGCCATTGTGGCTCTTGGCATCAGCACACTGGCCGCACTTGAGCAGTTCCTCGGGGCAACAGCAGGTGGAGGTGAAGTGTGAGAGGCAGCACTGATGACCTCATTGATGCGGCATATTTAAACTGTTGTTAAACTGAGGCCGGTGCAGCCTTAAGCTCCAATTCATGCAAAGTAGCTATTCTGAGCTCAATGCAGACGCAGTACGACATGACATAGCCAATATGATTTACTGACCCAATGGAACTTTGGACAGCAGTGGACATGAAGCAGCACTCTGTGGTGTTTGACCAAACAAACTCTTACCAACTCTTTTGCTGGGAGCTAATATCATGGATATTGTCAGGACTTACAAATGAAAGGCAATTTTAAGACACGAGTCAACAAAGTTTTAATAATCAGCCAAAAGTTTGCTATGTGAGCTTAAACTAGATGTCCAATACTGTAAACTGTGTGTTGTTGCTGTTTCATGTGAAACACCAATGAGATGACAACGAAACAAACTTCTCATAGAACAGATTATTTGCTTTGGTTTTTGAGAAATGCAACAGCAAGACAACTGAGCATTTTGGTGCAGGTGCTGCGACAACAGGTCACATTATTTCTATTATAAATTTCAGATGAATCTGCAACTAAATCTTGACCTACTCCGTCAGCCAATCCTTTCATACAATCCCTTTATTTATTTTTTTCGCCGTCCTGGTAGTCTACCGCTTATCGGGGTCCAGGTTGTTGTTGGCATCCCAGGGCATTCCCAGAGCAGCCGGGAGACATCGGCCTTGC
Organism: Thamnaconus septentrionalis; assembly: GCA_009823395.1. NCBI lineage: Eukaryota > Metazoa > Chordata > Actinopteri > Tetraodontiformes > Monacanthidae > Thamnaconus > Thamnaconus septentrionalis. The sequence continues at coordinate 18,092,468 of CM020508.1, read as the reverse complement.
AGCGTGTCCTGGGTCTGGCCCAGGGGCCTCCTGCCGCTCGGACATGGCCGGAACATCTCCCCAGGGAGGCGGCCAGGAGGCATCCTGACCAAATCCAAGTTCTTTGCGGATGACCAAACTTCACTCTGTCCCTGGGGGAAACTATTTTTTTCCACATGAAATATTTAATACTTGACGGAAGCAGCTTTGTATGGTGTGTGTGTGCGTGTGCTTGTGTGTGTGTGTGCGCGTTTTGCAGGTGTAATAATGTCAAGCAAACTAATTTTGTGAAGCTTTTTCTTTTTGACTTCATGCAGCAGACGTCCTCAAGATACAAATAATTCACAGCAACAACAAACATCTTTGAAGAGAAGCAGAGGAAGCAGGACACCTAAGGTGGTGGAGGAAATTCCTGGAAGGGCATCAGCAGAAGCAGGAGCAGAAGCAGCATCCTAAGAGGTGTGTGTGTGTGTGTGTGTGTGTGTGTGTGTGTGTCGTTAAGAGGAAACACCTTGTTAATAAAAATTTGAGTTGAAGGGCATTCCTGACATTCCTGAGGGGGGGACAGAGTTGCTTAGCTTCAGCATAGTTTTGGTAAATCGCAGTTGGGAAATGACGGCGAGAAGCACAGAAGCCTTTCTATTAATGATGACGGGTGGAAACTTGGCAGGTTTATATCGGCTGCCCTCACCGTCGGCCTCTGCAGGAGCTTCTCCATATGAAAGTTTCCAAGATCATTTTTGCCTCAACTTCCCTGATGTGAGCTTTTTTTTTTTTTTTTTTTTGCCGCGTTTGCAATTTTTCGGGGGGAGCAATTTCATACTCACTGAAAACGCACCGTCCATGACGCAAGTTTAATCACCTCTCATGGCAACATAATGAAAGAGCTCAGGGTGCCTTGTGAAGCGCATGACAATTACTCAGCATGCTGATGCCACTCCCTTATTTGCACTTGTGTTGACATTCATCTTTACGCTGAAACGTAGCTTTGTTCATGACGGTTTGTGGAAAAACACCCAAACTCAAAATGCCGGCGTGCAGCCGCTGCACTTTCAGACTTTCTTTTTCTTCTTCTCGCAGTGTCTTTCTTCATCCAGCCTCTCCCCAACTCTTGCCTTCCTCCTTCCCACCGTATCCTGTTTCCCATTGTTCCTCTCTGCCCCGGAGCCTGTGAAGTTTAAATTTAGCCCGCGATTCTTCTGGAGGGATGAGTTCTTGTGTTGCATTTTGAGGATGCCCTCAGTGTTTGCAGGAAGTAGTTCACTCTAATCTTATTTTTATGGTGTGAGCTTTCTGCTCGACTGAAAACAGGCGCAGAAGTTCTCGGCAAGTTCAAACCTCATCAACAATAAATATCGGGCCGCTTTACTTTCTGCCTTGCATAAGCTGAAAGGCCCTTCCCTCATTTATTTTATTTGCCTTGGTGTACCCTTAATCCTTATTTTATACTCCAAGTAATTATTAAGTCCTAGATCCAATTTACATTTGAGCACTGCATTGGTACAGACTTCACAATTAGATATTTGATGCCTCTTGATGAATCTTGTGCTTGTTGCAGCAAATTACAAAATGGAATCTGTAGGATAAAATGGGGGGGGGAGAACAACAACAACCAACAACAGCCCAAGATTTCTGTCAGCAAAATAGGCATATAAAGATTTTGTATGGGAAATTTGTCAGGGGGTCTGAATACTCTCCGTACCTGCTGTACATCAGCAATTAGATGAGAAAAAGATATCTGTTTTCCACACTGTGTAGTGCTGTGGAGGTTATGTGCTAACGGAAGAATAGCGCTGACACACACAAACACTCACACACACACACACACACACAAACACTCACAGACACTCACAGACACACACAGACAGACAGACACACACACACACACTATTTGACTGGCATTTTTTACCCTTTGGAAAGAGCTCTGCCAGCTGGTTCTCTCTGCACTTGGTCATTATGCTGAGCGCGGCTGACCACCTCCAGGCTGTGAATTGATATTTAAACCTGCAATTTAGATTTTTTGTTGTTGTTGTTGTTTTCCTCTTCTGGCAGTGAGATTGATGAGACAAACACTTTTAACAGATTTATCACTTCGGGGCTCCATCACACGTCGTAGCCTGTGGCCCCTACTTAAGTCCACCCTATCAGTATAATGCCTTGCCTCTTCTCCCCTGGAAAACCAAGCCAGTGTTGGAAAAGTCACCTTGGACAGATGTTTGAAACCCCTGGTGAGCTATATAAGAGTTTTATTCGATGGCGAGGAACTCTGGTCGGAATTGTGTGAAGGCATTTGGCAGCAAAAAAGAATTCCAACTCTGCCTGAGCTGCAGAAATGCGACTTGTGCTCACTTATTTGACTGATGGGCTTCAAATCAGAATATCAGTTTCATTACAAAAAAGTAGAAATGGTGTACTACATGAAAATGGGAGCCTAATTTGCCAGGAAACACATTTTCTTTGCAGAATAGTTAGGTGATGTTTCTAGTGCTGTGTTGCTGAGATTCTTTCATTCAAGTCTACATCCACCACATCCACATTATAAAAGAGAGAAATAAGCAGCAGAAAAACTGCTTCAAGCTCTCCTTTAAAAATGTGATAAAATGTGAGATTCTCCTTCAGTGACCAGGATGGATTGAATCAGGAATGAGAACATCAGAGGCACAGCCAGCTGGTGCTAGCCAGAGAGGAAAGACTGAGATGGTTTGGAGATGGACCGCGAGTTTGAGTGGAAGGATGCTGATGTTGGAACCGGCAGGCAGGAGGTCTGGAAGATGAGCAAAGAGGAGATTCATGGGTTGGGTAATGGGTTTTTGGACATGATAACAATTCAGTCCCAATGTATTTTATTCACCAGGCTACTTCTTGTCACTGTGACACAAGGCCTATTGTTGCTCTTTGGACTGTGGAATTAGCCATTCTTAGGTAACACTTGGAAACTCAATAATGTTAATAACTCATTTAGTAACCACTTTCAGCAGTCAAATAAATACAAATGCATAAAATCTATATGATTAATAGTTTACAAATCATTGATCCTACATTATTACACACCAGTAATTCATAAAAGCATTCCCTCACAGTGTTTGTTACTTGGTTTGTAAGCACATCTATTTGTTTGCATGTTGTGTATTCACACTTTAGAAGTGATGGATCAGCCTGGCATAACCCTAATCTATCATTTATGCGTACAAATACACAATCGATGAACACATAAAAGACGTGCTTACAAATCATGTAACCAAAGGCATTTACAACCGCCATAAAGCGTTGCCATTTCTTTCGACAGCACTGACTGCTTATTTTCAGGCCTTTCAAAGAATATTTCAGCGGTTTATGACCAGTAAACAGCTGGACCACCTGAACGCCTTCACCTGAGAGTTCACAAAGAGATTCAAGCAGCCAGTGGACGAGCACTGTGAGAGATGAAATGATCCATCCCCTTGCAAATAAGGCGATTGGTTCCCACTTTAAAACAGAGATTGTCTACAAACGCAAATCCCAACACCGACTGGCTCAGAGTACAACAACAACAACAACAACCACAGCTTCATGATGGACAATCACAGGACAATCACATGTGTGTCGCCATCCCGCTGCAGTGCTGTGTGATCATGCTTGTGTCATGTGTTTATTTTCCATATGGAGCGGAAAATAAATGATGCTGCTTGGAGGGAGGCTGCTCAGTTTTGTGTCGCCATAGCAACCGAGGACTGTGGAAAAATCTGCAACTCACTTTTTCAATCTTTTTAAATGATCTTCGAAAAGATGGGCTGGCTCACTGACTCCTGTGTGTGTGTGTGTGTGTGTGTGTGTGTGTGTGTGTGTGTGTGTGTGTGTGTGTGTGTGTGTGTGTGTGTGTGAAATTAATCTGAGAATGAGTCTACAGTAATTGTGTTCTTGTAGACTCTCTCTGTTTCTCTCTCTCTTTCTCACACACACACACACACACACACACACACACACACACACTTAATTCCTCTCTCCTGTCAGTGTACAGATTTTCTCTCAGCGCTGGCCTTGTCTTGCCGCTGCGCTTCAGAATAGCAATAAGGCGGCCTCATTTGGCTCCTGTCTCCTTGTGTACCAAAGAAACTCTTCTGCTTTTCAAGTCAAGCCTTCATCCCTGAAAAATTCCAGGCTTCCTAAACAGGATAATGATTTTTTTTCTTCTTTTTTTTACCGTTTAGCAACAAAATACTTTTTTTGGAACTCACCCAGGAAAACCAAAGGAGGAAAAATATTGTCAGCATACCGAACAAAGTTAAACTTTCAAATTGTTATTTGTTGCTTTTTCGTTATTTATCCCGTAACTCAGTTATTCCCTTTAAAACGAGGCTCCTTGCTTGTTGTCTATTGCGCTGCTGATGGGTGCGCTCGCCTACAGAGCTCCACATACTGCATGGAACAAAAACATAATGCAAACGTTTTGACTTCTTAAAGGAGATATGCAAAAAATGTATCCCAATAAACTTCATCCATCCATCCATTAGCGGTCTAGAGTCCATCCCTGCTGTCGTGGGCCGACAAGTCACTTGTCTTTTGCAGGACCTCATGGAGAAAAACCACCTACCGTACAGTTGCCAGTCAGTCTAAGCTGCATGTCTTTGGATTGCGGGAGCAAGTGTCTGAAAAGACCCCACGCAGACACAGAAAGGCCCCAGTAATTCAAAGCAACACCAGCCACTGCAGCATTGTGTCGCTGTTGATTAACTTCAGCAAACCATGTCTTTCCACATGTGGCTCAGACCCACTGAAAGCAATATGAATGTTAGTGCTTCCTCTGGAACTGCTGCTAAAATAGGCGAATGTAATATTTTTTCCCAATTGGCAACTTCATCATTTCAGAGTTGATCAAATCGTTCAGCCGGGAAGGAAATGATTGGAAAACATAACTTGCTATTTGCTGTATTTTACTGTGAAACATCGACACGATGTGTTGGCTTCAAAACAATTCATATTTCAAATCATGAAGATTTTGTTCCTGGACATAGCATATTTTTCTGGTACTTCTGTACTTTACTTGAGCATTTCTTTTTCTGAAAACTTTTTACTTTTGCTTGTCTGTACTTTCTACGTATTGCATTGGAAAAACACGCTATCATCGCGTGAACTCGTCCTTGTCACTTGCTTTGTTCGCCGCATGTTCTTGTTCATGCTCATCTTTGCTTCCTCCTGCCTGCAGAACTGTCCCTGTTCTTCAGATAGTGTCTCAATGAACAGCCAATATCCAGAATGATAACAAGTATGCCGAAATTGAAGACTCAGTTATAAAAACGAAACAAAACAATAAGACCAAAAAAAACAAGGGAGACTTTCTCTCGCTAGCAGTGTTTTCATACATTTATGTGATGGTCCCTCATCATCTCGTAATGGGCTGGTTTATTGTTGTGTACAGTGCAACTCCAACTACTAGCAGGGACATTTTCTTGTGTATTGCTCCTTTCAGGTTTGACCATTTTGCTACATCGGGAATAAGTCAATGTCTCCAGTTTTATAAGAGCTCTAAAAGATGAAATATGACCAAACCATGGTTTAGGAAAGTTCATAAAAAAGAAAAAATGCATAATGCAACAGGCTGTTTTGCATATTTTTCTGTGCTCCTCCGTTGCAGGTCCGTTGCATCATTTTGGAGTTGGGTTTTGGTGCTGAGCTCACTCTGACTCATAAACAGCCTGGCGCACGGAGCATTAATTTGAGCTATAATCTGCTTTAATTACTGATTGATTAGCTGCCCAACACCTCATCAGACACGTCTGTATTGTGCCTGAGTCATCTAACAACACATTTTGTCCCAATTCCATTTTGAGTTTTTTTTTTTTTTTTTGCCCTCCAAAATCATTTCAGCATCTGCTCTCTCTTGTCGTCTGATGTTTTTTGTCACCTTCCTCGTTAAAGCGAGTCTTTTTATGCCCTCTTTGTGCGATGAATGCGAGCGGGGCCGGAGCCGTGCAGCCACAGCGAGCTCCCTGGAAGTATTAATATTTCACATGGTGGGGAGTAAGAGCAGATGCCTGCTCTCTCTCCCAACAGGATTGTAGTCTCCTCATTTAACCCCAGGCAATGAATCTCCATACTAACCAGCCCGGCAGACGAGGACCTGGCTGCGGACGCATCACTTACGGAGAGGCTCCCCTGTCGTAAATCGTCAAAATTTGGCGATGGCGCTTAAAAGTTTCTCTCGGAAAGTTGCGAGGCGTCGCTTTATCAGTTTCTAACAATCCGGGCTACCTGAGACAAATAAACAGGTACGACATGAAGCGCTAGATATAAAAATGATGAACATCCGCAGATGAAGGCAGACAAGTGTAAAGAGTGCACACAGAACAGCAGCGAATATTTACAAGCTAAAAATACAGCAGCAGGGGAAACAGGGCAATAGAAGCTGAGTTGCATTGAGAATAAGCATAAAGTGCAATTTAAATGATGGTAATCATAACCATCTATTTTAATTGTGACACTCAAAATGGGAAATATTCCCCTTCCGTTTTTCTATCTATCTATCTATCTATACTAAAAAGCAACTATTTGTACTCTGCTTTTTCTGTCAAATAAAGTGGTCTCGCTGCTTCCCTTTCTGTTCTTATCGCACAAACTCATTCGCCTTTGATTTGATTATGAGCAGCTGTTAGAATTAAGGGGGATTTGCACACTGCGGACGAGCAAAATACACGCATTTCATTTCAACACTTACCCATATTCCTACGCTCAGCCGCCTATGAAACTTTAAGCAGTAAATCAAGACCACCGTGGTTCCTGGGCTTTACAAAAAAAAATGTAAAAAAAATCCGTGCCAGACTGGTCACAGTCTCCCTGGTCCTCCTCCAGGTGTTGACACCAGTCTGAGAGCCGCTAAATGGAGCTATTTCTCAGCCAGACTCAACACCCCAACATCCCAGCCAAATCTGGCGCCCATTTATGGGACAGTGCTGGCAAACACTCGCTGTTCGGAAGCCAAGCAAAACAGATGAGTGCACCAACAATTCAGCTGCGAGTCTAAATCTGGCCACCTCGAGTGCCTCCCATAAATGACTCAGAACATGTCGGGGAAGATTGGCAGCTTTTATCGCACTTTTTTTTTTTGTTCTGTCACGGGGTCAAATTGGACCAGAGATGTTGCTTTATGACATAAACCAGTAAAAGATTAATGTTCTCTCAGCACAAACAACGCTAATGACTCAGAGATTCACCAAGGCAGATGGCAGAAGAAGTGAAAGACAGATGGAAAACCACTTTCTTGCTGTTTATGCCTCTCCAGTAAGGGAGGAGGAGGAAGAGGGGGAGGGGAAAAAATTGTCAGAAGAAACAACATCTTAACGGCGGGGAAGTGTCGCTTCCCGTTCAAAGCGTTCGCAGTTTATTGCTCTTTCGGCAATTTAGGGGAATTAATGTGGGGGAACATTAGCAGGGGAGGCATCAGTGGCGCGAGGCTCCGCTCATAAATCAGCAGATCATAGTGCCGTGTGTTTACAGCAATTATACATTTTGATTTTATGTTTGCAGAATGACATGTGTGACCGTGCTTTTCCAACACCAAGACTGAGAGACGTCTGAAGCAGTTGCTACCTTAAATGTTTCTGTTGTGTCATTTTTTTCTCTCTCTCTCTCATGGTGAATTAAGTCATAATGAGTTCTGCTTTAAAGCTGTGATGGTCTCCTAACTCATCCTCAAGAGGGTGGGGGAGGGGGGAGGGGGGAGGGGCGGGCTTGCACTTTGAAGCACATCACATTTAATATAGACACCCGTTCTCCATTCTGCCTTCTCAGCATACTATAATAGAGACCCCAGGGAAGCTTTGGCCTTAAGGGTAGAATGGGGTCAGAGCACATATATATCTATATATAATTTTATATATATATATATATCTGGCACATCAGCCTTATGGTTATTTCTCTTTGTTTTAGACTATTTCTGAAATTTATTTCACTCACATATGTTTGTGTTTGTTTTTTGTTTTGTAAAATAAGGCCACAGTGCTGAATCCTGACGACTCCACTGAGTGTCAGACGCACAATGTTGATTCCAATCGATTTGTGTGCCACATTCTGGTCTGAGTACCAATTCTAAGCGTGCCAGGCTTAGGAGTATGCATGCATTGAGTGTCACAGTTTTGAAGTGAAAAGGTCAATAGCAAGAATTAGTATTTCCCCATCTACTCTGGAAAGCGGTCACACAGGTTTCAGCTCAGTTCACAGTGTCAGCGCCAGGAATAACCTAAGAAGCCGATGCTTTTTGTGGAGCAACAGCGCCCGCCACCGCTAGTGTGGACATCTGATTTATCTGCATCGAGAAATACTAACGAGTTAATTACATTAATCACATGCATTCATTATTACAGCACTAGTTTTAATGAATGTCAGGAAAGAAATGTTTGCCTCTCTTTTCGAAAGCTCTGCAGCAACAGTGTCATATCCTCATAATCTAGTAGGCAAAACACTGAGGCTTTCAAGAGGTAAATGGCTGTAAATTAGTCGACATAACGCACGTTTTAATGAACAAGGTTTTGTTTGTTTGTCTCCAAAATTGCACATTTTTTGATACCAACGTCTTCTGCGGCTAATTTATTTACTACTGGAAAGTGCCTCACACAACAACTCTATTGATTGAAAATGTTTGGCATATGGATGGGTCGGATCTACCCAGCAGTGTGCACTGAGAGACTTTGATGAAAAGGCATATTAGTGACTCATCAGTTTACATGAACATCAGTCTTTTATAATCAAGTGTTATACAGCAAGTTCTCTGCAGTTGTCTTCACTTGTTTAAGTATAAATTAGTGAGATTAGAACATGATTTCCCTGCTTATTAAAAACTTGTATCATGGAACTAATGAAGGTTTATTCTATTCTATACTCTATTCTATTCTACGTTTTAGATATTTTTAAATGTCACCAACGTTTTAATATTAAGTCATCAGTAAGACGATAATAAGTATATGTATGTATGCATGTATGTGTATTCAAATTCCTTGTAAGTGCTAAACCTACTTGGCAATAAACGTGTTTCTGATTCTGATTCTCTTGTTGCCTTTATGTTGTTAACATACTACCTTAGTTATTTGAATATATGCATCATGAAGTGCTTTTAGGAACCTAACCAAATTTGGGTGCGATTTTTGTTTGTTTTCTTGTATATGATAGTTTTCCATAGCCAAACCAAGAAACATGGGAAATATCCATCAAGTGAAGATAGAAGATAGAAATAAAGATTTTCTCCCTGCCTGTAGCTTTCAGCAACAAAACAAAAAAGTCACATTAAAGTGGCTGATATTTTCTAAACTTCATTGCTGCTAGCAAGTCAACAATTGTCAAGGCCATGTTGTTTTATTATATCTATGGGGAAAACGCTCACCTTCACATACGTATAGTTACACTGCTACAATCAGCCAGCCGTGTCGGCCCCTCGTTAATCACAATCTTTCACATTTTCCATTTTTTCATCACTCGCATGGGACTTTTGAGCCAATGATTAACTCGTCTGAGCTTTAGAAACTTAATGTGATTCAACAGGCCTTCTTGTTTGTTGTTTTTTCTTTATTTATTTCCTTGATTATGCTGAATCAACACACACCCACAGAGCAATAATGGGCTCCATCCACTCAGTTATGTTACTTAGATTAATACGGCACGGCGGTGAACACGCGCATTAACCTCCCTAAGAAATAATCAGCTGTCAGCCGATATATGGCAGGAATGTATGTGTATTTGTGGAGGATTTATGGCCGTCATTTAGGCCGAGGTTCCCAGTCGCAGGAGCCGGGGAGGGAACACATGGCTGATGAAAAATCGACCGTCAATCTGTCGCGCCCTGGGTGGAATCTCAAACCTCGGAAATTTGACAGTCGGAATGAAATATTGTGCGAGATGTGAAATATTCGGCTGGTGTGATATTCCGCTCTGTCTGTCCTCATTATCCCCCTCTCTGCGCCTGCCTCTCTCCTTCCCTTTTGTCTCACTTCCACACCTTGCCTGCCCTCTCCTCCCTCTGCCCTGGCAGTGTCTCCCCCACCATCTCCAGCGTCTCCCTCGGTGCTGCTGGGAGTTACTCAGCAGCAATTTAGTTCGCTTCCACACAAAAGAGCAAGAGGGCCGAGTTAATAAAAGAGCAAGTAAACTCAGAAACTCAGCACGTGTCAAAATTAGAAAAGGTGTGAGAAACTCGGCGCCGTCGTCAGTTCCCGGGAAGTGCTTTTAAAAGACGCTGTGGATCAATGAATGAAAAAATCAAAAGCGCGCCAGCCTTTCATAAACGTTAAGTAGGCCGAGCGCAGCGGGGAGCCTCATTCATTTGATTTGAATTAGGAGGAAATGAAAGTGAAAAAAGTATCATTCAGTTGATGTGTTTGAAGTGATCCATCAATCAAATTGCCAACTCCTGAAGCGTTGCTTTATTCAAAAGTGTCGTCCGCAAGAAGCGGTCTGAGATGATGAACGTAGCTTAAAGTCTGTTTTTTAACATTGGCATGAAAGTGTTTTTGTTCAAAAGGTAAAAATGTTTCAGAGCAAATCTCCCCGTATGATGTCTTTTTCTGCTCAGAGGCAGTGGTTGAACTTATTACGTTGGTTGAGACTAAGAAACAAACAAACTGTTTTGTTTAACATAAGTCAAAAGCTAAAAGAATAAATAAATAAATAAATAAATAAATAAATAACATGTTTTCATGGCGAAATTCCCTCAGTGCTGTCAGTTGCAGCTTGCAGCTTGCAGCAGGTGCTTCTTGGTTTCCAGGGAACCATTTGCTAGTGGACTCATAGGGACAGTTGCCAAGACAGATGAGTAAGATTTGAGTTTTGTAACCTTGGTGATCCCACTTGGAGGAAAAGGTCAGAGAGCACCTTGAAAGTAAAAGTGTTACATCAGCATCACCGTCCAGTTTTGCTTCATTGATAACAGTCAGTGGCTAAACAGAAACCCTGAGGGATGGATAAATCCTCGTGTGTGTGTGTGTGTATGTGGTTTTTTTTTTTTTAAGGCTATGCTCCAGAGGTTTTGCTCCCTTAATGCTGAGAAAACAGTGTATAAAGTTATAGTAGTGGGCAGCTGCCTGAGATTGTGCTGGCAGGTGGATGTGCTGGAACTAAATAGGATCTGGCTCTGCTTCTGAGAACCTGGCTCCAAATGATGTGGCCGAGGCAAGACGGCAACACTCAGGAATGAAATATTTTTGGAACGGGTTTGATCAGCCGGATGAAGCCGCGATAGATCCTGCGTGTTTGGTCGGAACACTCGGCTATTTGCTGGCTCTCTCTCACGCCGCTCGCCCAATTGGGGAAATCAACACCTAGCAGACTATAAAGTTGTACGAAAGCAGTTGCAGAATTGTTGAAGGACAAAACTGTCGGGGAAAAAAAACTAATATTCGCAAGAGGAGGCCATGATGGCGATATTGCGCAGCATGTGGACATGACTGGCAAATTGCTCTAAAGTAACGGTATTGCCAGATGTAATAAATTACACAGTGTGTAATAGTATCACTCAATGACTATTGCAGCAATTTGCACAGTGGTGTGCATGTCGGGCCGTATTATGGAGAAATCGATATTGGTGTCATTTCTGAGCTCTAATTTAAATTCAGCAATAGGTTGAATAAAGCAATTTTTTTTATAAGTCTGCTCTTTTCCAACGTTTTTGTCACATTCTAAAACGTGATCATGTATTGTCTATGTGATTAAAGTCCTGTATCAAACAGTTAACAGGTGAATTTGGCAAGGCTGAGCTGTGTCACAGCAATCTCACTTGTTTTTAGAAATTCCTGTTAGAGAGCAAATCCAAAACGAATATTAAGAGTTGGAAAGGAAAAAAGTATTATTTTTTTTCCCCCACTATCAGTTGCTAAGCTATTACACACTATTGTTCTATAAAAGGCTTTGGAGGCTCTGCTTTGCATCGAACAAAGCTCTTAAAAAGCAAGTGAAAAATATCTTGATTACCATTGTGTTCCATTTAACAACTTTAAATGAAGCATTGAACTTCAGTGATGATTAGAATATTATGCAGTACGCAGCCTGACCTTTTGGGCGGCTGTTGCCATAACTGATATGCCTTTGTTTTCATCGAATGATGTGAGCTTTTAAAGATGGATCTGCCAAATTAAGAATTGAAACTTTCGCCTTGCAAGTTCAGTCGAGCACGTCCGTGATAGAATGTTACCTTGACAAACCTGATTGTTCCCGATGAGATGGAGTTTTTTTGTTTTGTTTTTTCTTCGTGGTGTCAGCATTAATGCAGTCATCAACGTGAGATTAAATGCAAGGCACGTAACATGCTAATTGGTTTTAATTATCTTCATTCAGCAAAATACATATGTAATATGGACATTAACAGGAAAATAACAGAATTTTAAACATGGGAATCAAAACACTTTTAATTGCGATGGAACTATGGAAATTCAGAGCTTATCGTGGTGGTGCAGAGAGCGGGGCGCTCTCCATGGTGCTGATCAGACTCTCCCATCAGTGGTGCTGGTGGCCACTCTTGTGTCCCGCTCCTATCCAGCACCGTTTAATACCTGGAAGCTCTTCTGCTGATGAAATTGGTCATGTATTCTCATTCCACCTGCCGGCGAATCCCTTCGCGCTCTCCGGCACCTCACGCTGGCCGACCTGATGCACAGCCATGCCGCACGTGCAGTTAATTCCAATGGCTGCTCCTGGGCGAAGTGAAAGATTGTATTGGTACCAAGCGACTCAAAGCGTTTCCCTCGACGGCGTGGCGCCCGACGAGCCTTGGCTTTTTTCTTGCCCAATTTTTAGCAGGAAATGAGATTTCCTGCGTTGTTTTTCAGCCAACCAGAAAGCGTCGGGGAACTCTTTTTTTTTTCGTTTTTGGGAGCCATTTCGTGAAGCACCCACCCACCCACACACAGCGCGAACAAACACAAACCACCCTCCCTTCCTGCGGCACACACTCATCCCTGTGCGCACACACACACACACACACACACACACACACACACGGAAAATAACACAGACGGAATAATAAAAAATACCTCAGCACTCACGCTGGGATGAGTGCTTGAAAGTGGGAAATAATGACATCTATTGGGAGTCAAACATCCCTCTGTGCAGTGTACACATAGACACAGGAATGCACACGCACACAGAAGTTGATAAATTCACTAATTCCCTGGTGCATGTTATGCATATTAGAGAGAATCAGCTCTCGGAGCTTATTCAAGACAGCTCTTTTCAGTGTGTGTGTGTGTGTGTGTGTGACTGGCATAAAACTGTTGCTGCTGTGGAAATTAATGGAATGCGTGCGTGTCACCTGTGGTACCTGATGTGCTGCCATGGCAGACTCATTCCTTGGCTCCGGGACGCAGCGTTGGCTGTGAGGTGCCAATTTTTCCGAGCTATGCCGCGAATATCAATGAAATTAACCCTGAGTGCTATTGTAGCCAACTCGCACGCACTGGTACCCAGTTTGATGATTATTATAGAGGACCAGCAGGTGTTGGTGGAGCTGTTTTTTCCCTTAACTGATGGACTTTTGCTCTATCACCAAGTCTTGCCTTGCTGCCTCCTCCAGAGCCCAGGTGCAAAATAATCCCCGACTGCCGTGTAAAGATAAGGGTCCCCTTCGTCTGAGGATAATCTTCTGATACTCTGTTTTGCAGCAGCGGGGCAGGCAGCACAGGTAGCATGTGGTAAGTCATTTAAAAGTCCCATTACCCGGCATGTAGACAGTCTTAGTGGGATTTACCAAATTATCGTACCTGAAAGAGGCAGGCGTTAGCAGCAACAGTGCAGCAGGGGAGAAGTTCTTTTCTCAACTGAGCCGCTGAGAGATTGGAAGGCAGGAGCAGATTGGAGTGCTGAGCTGGAGTGCGTGTGTGTGCGTGTGTGCATATTTTTGCACCAGGTGGTCAACCACAAGAGGAACCGACTGAGTTTTTAGGCTTGCTGAAAAGATGAGTCTCAGCGGTCTGGATGCAACTGGCTCCAATGTTTGTTTTGACTTTATAATTTTGTACCTTTGCAAGGCAGATGTGCTCTCAGACAGACGTGATCATCAGTGAGAGTTTATTCATTCACTTCGGAGCAAATGTAAAAAACGTTGTATCCCTGTAAACCTCCAATTTGCAAGCCTTTGGTGAAGGACGTTGGAGAGCTCAGTCTGACAGGAGCTGCCTGATCTCCATACATCATTAATGGTGCACACCATCAACACAATGTTTCATCTGCACATAAATTGTAGGTTATTTGCTGGTGTGTATTATCAGCGTTGCGCAGCCAAGAAAATGTGAATAGACATAAGAATACTCACAAAATGAATAATAAGCAGTGAATAATAAGTTCTATGTGGCCTCTACAAAGGGAACAAAATCACCGTAATCCTTTATTTTACCTTAAGTGTATATATACATCCTCTTGGCTGACACTGTTTATACTGGACATAAATGGTTAACATGTGTCTTGTAAAGCAGATGCTACACAAATGTTATCCAAATATGCAGAGTTACATTGGGCAAGCAGGTATAAACTCCACTGCCACCACTTTACAAGCAGTCCTGCTCCTTAGGTGAAAATGAGGAAAACAAAATTGTTAATTTAGTGAATTCAGTTAATAGAAATATACACATATGCCTTCTTTTAACTTTAGGTTTTGTACCTATAGATGTCTTTGAATGTGACGCACTGGGCCATTAATGAAGGTTTTTATTTCATCTCGTAATGTGCGATTAAAATTAATATGGTTTCCATAATTACAGGTTTTATGTTTTGGTACATGCAAATGAGCAGGAGACTGACACACTCTATTTAGCATCAGCCATCTCCAGACTGAGTTAACAGCCTCTTGATGTGGGGAGACGCCACGGACCAGTTCCAATTCTTCGTTGCACCCCTTGACCCTTTGGACAGGAGGGTGTGGTTGCAATCTACTCCCACAGAACGGGACAGCGCTTTAAACACAGGATGGAGGTCATTTTAAACTAGAGTGTAAACGTAAAGGCGACATAAGAAGTCTCAGACTTGCCCTCACATCATTGATATGAACTAGGAAGCGAGAAATTGATGGAGGAGGCTGCATGTGACCTCTCACTTTAAAGAAACTGGCGACAGAGAAGACAAAGCTCAACACAATAGTACTGCTAATAGTTATAGTAATACAATCATTAAAAACAATGCTAATAGTACATTATCGTGAATGCTGGATGCATTTGCTGCTTAATTTCCTCTTTATGCATTGCAAAAGTTATTTTTCTGGTTTGAATGATTTTTTCTCATTCCTAATAACGACTTTGGTGGTGAAGAATGATGGTCACTTTGCAAGGATTCTTCCATTATTTTCCCACAAGTACATCTTATTGAGGCTGTTCTTTTTTTGGAGCAGTACGTGAAATAGTTTTAAGAATAGTGTGGTAATGGAATCCTGCATGATTCAAGGTTTTTTTTTGTTTTTTTTTAAGAACTCATCAATGATCACAATAAGACACGCTTCGCTAGTCTGAGAATGAATCTTAAAAGAAATAGTAAACCTTGAATAAAAATACCTCAGTCGAAGAGGACGACGTGTTCTTTTTGGCCAAACCAAGAGGTGGAGGCATCTAACTGTATTTTCTTTTTTTTAATTAAGTTTTGGTGGAAAGTCCATATTTCAGTGTTGACGTTAAGACAGCACAACCTGCATAGTTTACCATTTAAATCATTGTCTTCATGTAGCCCATGGATTTGTGAAAAACAGTGGGACAAAGATACTCAAGGGGCTTTATTATATAACAATATAATAATATCAATCTTTCTACACTGTTTTGAACACCAGACAGTGTCGTATGTGATTACAGTTGTATTGGTGTCGCAGGTTATGCTGCTGCATATTCAAAGTAGACAGGTGCTTTTACGTGATCACTTCTTTGAAGAGATGAATCACATTGTTCCATTTACACGAACACTGAATAAAGCAATTGGATTAATTTTTGCGTTCCCATAATTGTCCTCTGTGACGTAGCCTGTTTGTGAAATCATTGCATGATCCCACACACAGTATTTAAGATAGATTTTTGGGGAGCATGTTGTTACAGTGCATTGCATTGTATGCAATGATTGTGACAATACCTGGGGGTCTGACAAAGCAAAGTACCTTTTACATGGGCTCTGATTGGATGAAAAACAAGGTTGTCTCCTCCAATCCCATCGAAATTTCAGTTGGATCGGGGCAAATTGATTGGAATGTTTCCATGACGTGACTTTATTCAGCTCAAGGTTTATTCCGACTACTACTTCTGAGCAGCCAATTAAGTTGATCAAATTAATAGGTTACCCAGAAGATCCAGACATACACTAATCAGTTCTATTACAGGATTCCACTGCTTTTGCTTGCACCTCCTTTGATTCAATTCACTTTTCATCACCCACTTTAGCCAAGCAAATGTTATCGAGAGGCCTCATGCCGTAGATGATTTGCAATCTGGGCGTAAAAGTAAAGTGCCCTTTCATTTTGAAGAAGTATTTTACACCAAAATCAAAGGAAGTAACTGGCTGTTAACTACAAAGACAGTGTGTTCAGTCAAAATCACAGGAATTGCCTTGGCTGCAGACAATAATAATGCCGGCTGCGGAAAATGAGCAGATATATCAGACGGCAATTCTGGGGGAGCAGACAGGAAAAGAGTACGATTTTCAATCAGCTGAGAGTCGTCCTTTCACATTGACCTCAAAGATTGATGCAACCCTTCCCCGCTTTCAAATCAAAGAGGGAGACATGTGGGAGTCTTTGAATGGTCGCAATCAGCCTCTCATCCAAGTCGCACCCGCCATTGTTCATGAAACGAAATTGCAGCACAGAGAAGTGTGAGAACTTGAGTGAGTGTTAACAGTCGGCTGATTTTGAGTAGTTCCCTTGTGGCCAACTGTTTGGCTCTTGACAAGTTTATTTATCATCAGCGTAATGGCCAAGATTGGTTACTCAGCTTTTAAGAAACTTAATGGTGCTGGAGCGGTTGTCAGGTCGCATCGGCTTGGTCCACCGTGATGTTTGAGAGCTTTGATCAAGGCCTGATCTTGCACATCTCCATCAATGTGAGCGCTTTCTTTTTAGCTGGTTCGTCGTTGTGAATTTTGTGCTCACATTCCTCTGATGTTTGTGGGTCTATCCGACTGTTTGGTCCATCATCTACGGCCTCTTTTTTTTTTCAGCCTTGGAGACGTGTACCTTCCAGCGTTGCTGCTGTGCAGCTTCAAAGCAGAAGTTTCAGGGGAATGTTTGAATGTTTAGACTTGCTGGGAAAGACAACAGCCCTCTTTTCTGCGTGCCTCTGTTTGGCTGGAAGCTCTCACTGACATTTTCTAATCTAATCTGGAGTTTCATCATTTCACAGAGAAAATTCTCCCCAGTCGAGGCCTGCAACATATTTCCATCCTGCTCATGGTGTGCCACCGCTGGGCTGCCGGGAGATGTTAGGATTCCAATTTGTAGCCAAAATGCACCTATATGAGGTTGACCTCTGCAAAAGCTCAGAATGTCAGCAGAGCAGTTTACTACTAATTCACAAAGTGAGTTTGAGTGAGTAGGAAAGGGATGAAATTTCAATTCTGGTTGAGTTACGGCTTCACGTTCCGAGTTTCACACGTCTGCCAAAAAATTAATTGGAAAAGCCTAATGCCCTCGCGTAATGCTAATTTATGAAATGTGCAAAAAGGGGGAAAAAAATGCTTTGAGTTTACACTCGTTTCCTAATCTGTGAGACCAGACTTCCGCAGCCATGGACATCTGCTAAAACGGTCGCTTGTCCTCCCCTTTCTGTGAACCGTATCAAAAAAAAATCTCAGTAAGGAAAGTTCTTGGCATACTTACATTTTCAGAATGAATCCATATCAATTGACAACATTTACTGTAGGTGTCTATTGCACTGATTTGATTTGTAGTGTCATTTAAATTCCCACCACAATTTCATTTGTTTTTTTTCTTTAAGAAACTTTGCTTCAAGTTGTCAACCACAGTGTCACTGAACATATATGAGGACAGAAACATGAGAAGCTGTAGCCACAGAGATGAACCAAAGACTGAACAAATGACACGAACATCCTCCGTTTCTGCCATCTTTATTGACAGCTTACTTCTCTTCCTCACTTTTAATCAGCCAGTTAGCCAGTTTGTACCCTTCCATTTGGGTCCTTTGAACTGTATGCCATGTTTGGGTTCATTTCTATTGTAGCCGGGTTCACTGAGCGCACTGAGTCAGCAGACAAGAGTGGAACTGAATGTTAAAATGTCTGGTCGCTAAATGCCAGCTCAGTAATGAGAAACTGTCTGAGGCCGTTGAAGGAAGCCCAGACCAAATGTTCAGATTTGATTAAGACTCCCAAAGCCTGAGCAACACAAACAGAAAACAGGGTTCGCAATAATAAGGTCTAGTTTTCGGAAGGTGAGGAGGGAAAAATAAACAAATACGTTGTTCATTTACCTGGTGACATACCTGCCTTTTACAAAGAGCGGCGTCATGCTTAACAAGCTGGAATTCAAGTCTGTCTTGGTGAGCAGTCCTCAGAAAATGTCCTCTGCCTTATCATGCACAGAACAACAAAAATGATCCCTTGCCAAGAAAAAAGTCTGGAGCTTTTTCATTGTTGTCATTATTATTTCTTCTTCTCCCCCAGAACAATGACAGCCATTAGAGAGACGTGTCAATGAAGCAATGAATTGGTTTCACATCACGGAGCCACAACATAGGTAGCATTGAAAAAAATAATGAAAGAACTTTGGTGAACTCTGTCCCCAAGCCAGACCTCAAAAACTGCTCTGGAAAATTCTTCCTGCTCAGTATCTGAATGAGCTTATTGCTTTAATATTTTGTAACTGACACACCGGTGCAACAAACAGTCAAGGTTGTGCACTGCCAAGATTAATGAAATGCTCCACTAACTAATATTGTGGCTGCCCCATAAGTCTAACAAAAACTGGTTTAGTGATGCAGTTCATTCTTTATCACTGATGAAGCTGATGACAATGTACTGACACCTTCACCGTGCAGAGCAGCTGGACGAGTGAAATTCAAGTTTGGAAAGGTTTCACATCCAAAATGCCAAGTTCCATTAGAGGGCACTTTGAGTCGATGTATGGATTCTAAATTTCAATTCCAATTTCCTTCAACTGTTGGACCAACACAAGTAGAAACCTATTTCGATCCAATGGCAACATTGATTTTTTTTTTTTTTTTTTTTTTCAGTTGACTTTGCAAGGTCCAGTTTCTGTGGTCTTTTTCCAAATATAAAATCTTTGTCCTGTCAAAAAAAATCCTAGTTTAACAAACAGGCCTTGCAAAACAAGTGTTTCTCTCACTCAGTCTGATGCTGTGGCTGTTTTGCTCCACCTCCAAATACAGGCAGCTGTCCTGAGATGCTCTCAAAGTCTCTGTACTGTGCCGGGCATTAACTTACCTCTCCAACTTACATCTCTCTCAGCCAAACAAACTTTTTCCAAACCTCAGCTGATTGAAACAAACTTGCCTCCATCAGTGGAATGGGAACTTGTAAATGATTCAGCATCAATGCGGAGGTTCTTCAGAAACTGCATTTTTATTTGTTCTCACAGTCAGTGCAGACGAGAGTCTCATTGAGGCTCTTCAATAAATTCTAGAAAGTCTCAGTAGAGAGAAAACAAACACTTTGGCCAATATTTCTTTTTGCTTCTTCATAAAGAGTTGCAACAATAATAACGAAAGATTCAATTTGGTTTTTCATGAGATGAATTTGCAAGTGTTTGCTTATCTAACTAATGTTTTCTTTTTATCGGATTTTTAACTGAAAGATTAACAGTTTTACTATGTTGAAGAAGGTTGGCTGCACCCTGATTTCTATCACAGCAATGGCACACTGACTGGAATATAATGAAAAAATTCCAGGGAGAAAACCAGGATTTGTGAAAACCAATGAGACTAATCAGATTTCATGCTGCCAGTTTAGCCAGGTAGCGCCAGCTCTTTTAATTACCAGAGGTGAGATCAACGTCCGCCGGTGAAATTGAATTTGTAATTAAACTCAAATGCAAAACGTCAGTCAGGATTCGTGTCTTTTCCAAATAGAAAAGCCTTCAACGTCATTCTTTGATCTCTTCTTAATGTGACAACCACTAATGCAGCATTTATGCTGATGTCTTCAGCGATAGCGATGCTTGCAGTGATTTCCTGCATGTCTTGTTCGTCTCCTTCTGCACATTTGAGGGCAGTTAATAATAAAGATCTTAGTAATCTGGTCAAGATGTAGTTGCTGTGGAAGATTCATTCAGATAATCTATTTTGTAAAACACTGAATCCAATCACAGTGGATTTTTAGATCTGTTGAATGAACAGGTCAATATAATTCCAGCATGATACCCAGTTAGTTCCGCAGCCTTAAACGGGGCGTTCGGGATTTTTGTGTTGTGTCAAGTGCTGTGTGACAACTACATTGTTGGTTTTTTGGTTTTTTTTTTAACCTTGTTGTACATAGTTCAGGTAACAATGGTTCAGCCAAGTTGTCTAACTTTTCATCCTAAGCAATAAAAAAACTTTCAATATTTATTTTTCAGAGGGAGGGGAGGAACTTCAGGGCCATTCAGTCTTTGCTCCTCATGAGCAAAGACTGGAGCAGCAAACTCCCACGCCGGGCGGCGGTGAACCCGATTTTTGTTTTTTTCAAAGCCGGGGAAGATACTTTGATTTGGCAGACAACACTGCGGCTGTAATGATGTTCTCAGCGGAGAACCCCCTCTGGAGTGATTGCGGGGCCATGTTTGTTGGTGCTGCTCAGATGCAGCAATTTCAGCGGTGAACGGAGTGGACTCCCGCCGTTGCTGTTCAGCATTCAAATTATCTTCCCGTCAATTACTCACAAAGTTTGCACACACACGCGCGCGCCCGCACAAAAAAAAAAATGACTCAGGAAGTTTTTAATTTCTTCCAGAATAACCCTGGTCTGTTATTTCACAGAAATTGCGTGTGACCACGAGGCGGAGAGTCACCAGAGGCGAGAGGAACTCCCCCCTGCTGTTTTGCAAAGAATTATAGTTTACTTTTTATTTCATGGGGTTATTCATTTCAAGTCAGCGCAAGTACGACACGTGCGCGCACACACACATGCACGGCATCTCACAATCTCCACAGACACTGATAATTGTAGAAAAACCTCATTAAGATCAAAGTCTGTTTTTCCTTAATTACTGTGTCGCTGCAGCCCAATTCTACCCCTGCACAGCCGCACACACGTACACACACCCACACGCGTTCACAGTCCATGCACAAAGCAGAAAACTAATTAGACTGTGGTTATTTTTAAACAAGGGTTGCCGTTCTCGTGCGTTCACCCAGGAGCAGGGCTGTAGCACTGCGACACAAGCTCATTTCCATCAAGCCTGTCAAATAACCTGGAGGTGGGTTAGTACGCTGTGATCAAAAGGAAATGATTTGATTCATTAGCATTTCTAGGCGAGGTCAGCAATGTCACGGCCTGATTGTTTGTTGAGCTTGATGCGGGGAAATAGAGGGTTGGAATTAATTCAGTCTTTGTGAAAGGTTCAGCGATGTCACCACTACTTTGTTTGACAAATGGAACACGCAATTAAAATAGTAAAAAGTCGACTAATATTGTCCTCTATGTCCATTACATGCGCCGTATTTTATTCAAACAGTTAAAAACAACAGAAAAACACTCATCGAGAGAAGTTGGTCTCATGGGAGCCGCATGACATCCAACATAAATTTAGATATTACGATTAAACGGTCCAAGAGACCATTTCAACACCTTCAGACTGCAGAGCAGCGGCTGCACAGGTGTGAAGAAGATAAGACAGAGAAGATCATCTAGCAAGTAAAGACAGGTGGGCAGGGAGGGCAGGTGAGGAGGCGGAGCCGACCGAGTGTGACCTGAGGTGGGGTTAAAATTAAAGACCAATCAGAAGGAGCTGAGACAAGATGCTGCTAATTCCAGTTAAAGGCAGCTTCCAGTGAGATGTGTGTTTAACTTTGGGAATCTGGCTTTGTTGATGCCCGTGATAAAGATGTGACTTAGCGATGAAGTCACACCTTTTGAGAGTCATTTAAGCATTTTGATCTTGAACTCAGTCTCTGACTCATTTTGCAGATGAGGTTTTGTCCAGGTCCTCCAAGTGAAAACCTCAATCCTGAATCATGCACGGGTAAATTGTTGTGGGGGTAACACACACACACACACACACACACACACACACGCACACACACGCACACACAGGAACATCCTGGAAAGAGAAAAACTTGTTCTTTACAGCTCATTGCTGCAGCTTTTTTTTTTTCATCTGCCAGCAACACCACAAGTCAATGTGTAGAAAAAGTGATTCCGAGACTGACTGACAGGCACATATTCTTTGACTCACCCGCTGCGGCTTCGGCTCACCTGTGACGCTGCTCCCTATCACTTCTGCATGCGTGCACGTGGGCGTCTGCGGTGCGGTTCCCAGCGTTTTTGGTGTGAAACGCAAACGTGGCGTGCCGCACGGAGGGGAACTCGGCTCAGATCAGGTCTTTGGCGCCCGAGTGAAACGGCCTGGATTCGACGCTCGTCCCACATGACGCGCCGCTGACAACCACGTGGGTTTAAACCTGTTTCTCTTTGTTCATTAAAGGCTCGGCAGCCGAGTCGTGTGAATCTGACTGAAGCGCATCAAGAGAAAAAATGGTCCCCGAACACCGAAATGACAGTGTGTAGCTTCTCTGTGCTTGTCAACAAAGGGCTGCGGCTTCATGTCTCTATCTCCCTTACACTAAATTTGTGAATGTGTTTGTGTGTGTGTGACTCTGTGTTTGTGTGTGAGGGGGCTCTGTGTGTGTGTGTGTGTGCGGAATGTAGATGGCACACCTGCCACTTCAAAGAGGCAGCCAGATGTGAAAGCAGAGGGACTGGTGGCGCAGGGACCCACGGTGGGAGGGACCCTCGCGCTTCATTGGCAATGCTAACACATAATAATTATACATGCGGAAACATAATGGCTGGAGCCCATTAGGATGCTGTAAATCACACAGCCTCCCCACGTCCTCACCTGTGGTCACACTTTAATGGCCCGGAAGCATTTGTTTTGACTGGTGTCTTCCTTTTTTTTTTTTTTTTTTTTTTTTTTTTTTAAGTGCAGCTGTTAAAAATCTGTGCGTGAGCTCTAAAAACCTGTCAAACACATGCTTGATTAAAGCTATAATCTTGTTTTGCCACTGAGTATGTTGCTGTATTATGGTTGTGTCTATATTGCAATCCTACTGGCAGACTCGGGATATTCAAGTCAGGTAAAATATGGTTTTGCACATCTGCTAATCGACGTGAATAGACTGCTCACGTTTTGGTTTATCAGCAGACATAGTTTGAATATTTAGTGCCCTTAATATATGACCAGATCAAACATTTCATTGCACGCTTTATCTACAAAGGTTGGATGAAGCCATTAATCTTTGTGCAGCTCTGTGATGCTTTCTCCAAACTTTTGAAATCCATTTTATTTTTTTCCATTAATAAAAACTTGGACGAGAGACACATATCAGATAAAAAAAATATATGTATACATGTACCCTGAAATGATAAAGACAGAAAATACAAGCCTGCGTGCATAAACATGTCAGAGGAGGAATTCATCTTGACTTTCCAAAATGCATCTTGGCGAGGCACAGAGTTCTGATTCTGTCACACTCGCTGATAATGGTGCTGGCTGGAAGGTGAAAGATGTGAAGGAAAACAGATTGATGCTTCTGATCAGTTTTATATTCCAGAGCTGACATTTGAGTTCATCTGAACCAACTGAATTTTGATTTTCATTTGCCACTATTTATTGTTTGTCTGTCAGCAGGGTGATAAAAAAAAAACAACAACAACATTTTTGTGCCTTCATCCACTGGGCACAGTTGTATAGGCCAGCAATCTAGATTAAGGCTTGTGCTTGTTATAATAGTGCTAACTTTATTTATGAAACACTTTAAAAACCAAAGTTACAATGGCCCTTATATGCATGTAAAATATACTGGGGGTAAAAGCAATGTTTGTTTTCACTAATGAACATTTATTTGTTTGACAAGGCAGAGTAAAATACCTTCCGTGACCCTTAAAAAGTGGTCTTGAGATCAAGACCAATCTCAACTCAATTATTGTAACTGGATCAACCAATCGGCATTCTGTTTTGTTTTGTTTTTTTCAATTACAAAACATCAATCCACCGCAGCAGCATGTAGCCTGAACCTGCTGCACCTCTGACGACTCCCTCTGACAGGCGCCGCGTCCCAAAGCAGTCGGAATGTACCGCATTTTACTCCCACTGGCGTTCCGGAATCACTCCGTGTAATATACGACAACCAGCCCCTTCGTTGTCATTTGAATTCAAAACAGAAGTGAAACGACTGCAGTCTATAAGTTTTAAATGTCAGTTCTCTGCTCGCTTGGCTGCAAACTAATCAGCATTGGCCGCAGCGCTGATGGAATAACAAACAGACGAGCGGTGCTTTCAGAAACATTGTTTTCCCCATGAAAGACTCAAACTGCTGGCATTATGATATATGTCACTGTTGTCTTCATCTCAGCAGAAGGTCTTCAAGCAATTCTGTGGAGTTCCTCATTATAACTTTTTTTTAAAATGGTCAAAATCATTTTTGCGATTCAATGACTTGTGACGGGAACAATTGGTGCCTTTCCGAAATGTCTTTTAATGCTCATCAAAAAGAATTTGGCATCAGAAGTTTTATGAAAAAAGCGTCATTTGAACCAACCTCTATTTCGCTCCAGGTGGTTTTATTCTGTTTACTATTAGAGCCACTGCACTAAATGCATTGCAGAGGCGGGCTTGCAGAATTGACTCTGGGAACATTGCGAACATTGAGCTCACGTGACTCGTGCTGTTTGAGTCTTCCCAGATGTTTGCGTAACGAGCGTGGAAACAGGGCTGTCAGCAGTAACAGGTCTGCCTGGACAGACGAGGAGACTGAAGAGTTCTGATGCCTCATTCAGCAACTGTAACGGTGATTCTTCACCGTTTTCACTGAAACTTTCCTCTCTTTCTTCCTCTACTTGTCTTTGTTTACTTCCGATAGACACATAGTAGCATCTGATGACGTCACTACACTATGTGTCTAATCGCCCTTTTGTTTATCATATCTATCAAGCAAATGTTTTAAAAAGTTTTCTTAAACATTGCTTGACGCTTTATGGGAACACACGAAATAACACCACTACTGTTCACACTTTTAGCAAAGGAGGGGAACTTTCCAGTCTAAACTCAAAAAATAGGACTGCAAGTTATACACAATACAAGTACAATGGAAGACAATGGTGGTTATTATTTTTGCAGGTGATGAAGATAATAGTTTCTAATGTTCCGAGAAACATAGAAAGCACACAAGTTCTGAACCATATGACGGTATGTTTGATGGTATGTTCGAACAATATAATAATAAGTCCCCCATTAACAGGCTTTATTTCGATATATTCACTGTGTTGTTGTTTATTTGTTTGTTTTTACCAGAGACTTAACACACCATCCTCATGTTGTTCCCCTGTCTTGCATGCCGTTGCTGTATATGGTGCTGGAAATCAACATACGAATAGGCAATAAAAATGACCATAATGTGTTGTAACAACAGTAGATGATGTTTGTCGCAATACAAGAATCATAATTAATGGAGAGGTATTTGCATTTAGTGTGGGATTCATCGTCAGTGCTCTCGAAGCATCTTTGGTTCCGTGCTTCACCCCACACCCAAACACGAACATGCAAAACAGAGGGAGGAGGGCAAAGTGATGGAGGCTCAGAAATGAAACGTGGTCGGAGCCCAGACTGTGTGAATTTTATTCACCGCTTGTGATGATTTGTTTCCTCTCTCGGCGTTACACACGTACACTGCTCCTTGCTCCAGGGGACCTTCTTGTCCAGACCATGCGCAGAGTTAATTGGGATTACAGAGACGGCGTTGGCCAGTTGGAACATCACCACCACCCCTCCCTCCCTCCCCCGCCCCCCTTCCAACTCCTCCTTCGGACCAATACCCCCCCCGACCAGCCTGGATGCCTGTGCAGCAGTCCTGTATTCCTTTTAATACCACAAACCACTTTCCATTTCAGGGCTGATAAAGCAGCAGAACCGTTCCTCTCTGGAGTCACTGAAGTGTGTGTGTGTGTGTGTGTGGCTGCTTGTGTGTGTGTGTGTTATCTATTATTGCTTATCGTCCTCCATAGTGAGCCCATCTCTCTCTTCCGTCTTGTTTCCTTTCCAGCAGCATTTAAAGGTTGAAACATGTATGAATCAAACTGAGGCGTCGACAGTCATCATGTTTCCTGCTTGCTGCCGATGTGAAACCCTGGCTCGGGACAACCGCCACTCCAGCCGTGTGGCGGCAGCCGCGTCTTTAAAAGGATTTCTTGTCTTTGCATTTGCAGCCACTGAAAGGTAGAAATGTTTCTATATTTGAAGTGTATGTGTGTGTGTGTGTGTGTGTGTGTGTGTGTGCGCACACGTGCAATTTCACGGTGGTGGCAGTTCATTTGATGAAAGTGACAAGGTTTGATATTCTGCTCTACATGTCCAGCACAAAAATTTGAGGACAGGATTTTGAAACTGGACCCAAAAGGATGAAAAGAACGACACACACAGACACACACAGACACACACAGACACACACAGACTCGCACGCTTAGCTTTGCATATTCAACTGCGAGCACACGCAGAGGCGCGCACGCACGCACGCACGCTGACACACTTTTCCCGGTCTCAGTCATTCTTTGGCTGACATTTCCCGGGGTTGCTCTTCTCTGCGTGAGCTTTTCACACCTCCTCTCTCCCCGACCGCGTGCAGCACTGATCTGATGGGCCGAGAGAGGAGGGGGAGGGAGGTAGGGAGAGGGAGCGCAATCAGGCAGATAGTTGGTCAGAAGCGGCAGGCGCACAGAGTGGCACCGGCAGACAAAGAAGGAAGCGGACTGTCAGGGAGTTTGGTGCCAGGTCCTGAATTTTTATTTCAACCCCAGCAGGCGTCTTCATTTAAACATCAAACCAGGCGCAGCTCCAGTCGGAGAGAGGTTCCCGCGAAGGGACCGCATGGTGCAACAGTGACACTCTAGTCGGTGCCTTTTTCAAAATCTTCAGAACCACACCAGATTCTCTAATATCTCAATCATTTTTTTTTTTCCTAAAAATAATATAATTTTATTTTGGGAGCAGTTCAATCCAATTCATTTTTGCAGTCTCTGTATATTTGTATTTTTAAAAAACTTTATATCTGAAATAAGCTGTAACATACTGGCGGAATGATGCCACAATATACTATACATTCCATTCATTCCAAGCAGAAGGGGAATGGGTTCAAGAGGAATGTGAGCATGAAAGCCTATTGAGGATGATACCAAAGCTATATGACTCACTGCCCCAATGTTGACCTTTGATTAGTTATTAAAAAGAAATATGCAGCACTATTTTTAGCACTAGCACAAAAGGAAAAGTGAGAAAATTCCTCCTTGAAAGTGGGGAAAATATGATATGACCCTTAAATGGACCTTTCCAGAGGAGAATATAACAGTTCCGAATATGGTGTCAACCCAATGGAGAAAATGTGCCTTTCTGATATATATATATTTTTTTTCTTTTACAGCACAGTCAAACTCTGCTCACAGCTCTCGTTCCTCTCTACTGAACGCAGGGCAGGCTGATTTTTGCAGCGGGAGTAAAATCCAGAATAAACAGCATCTGGACCGGGCAGGAGGTGTTTATTTACTGGGATTTTATGCTGCTTAAAAGAGAAGCTGTACAGGCTGAAGTCATGTAGACAGGTGTGTAAGACGGAGTATGTATCAAATGTGTCATATTCCTTAACATGATTGACAAAAATGGCGTTTTTATTAAAATTCCAAACGTCACTATGCGTTGCATTGCAACAGACTCGCTCAGCAACAAGCAGCTGTGTGTCACGCAAATAAATAAATGAGGGTTTCACAGTTTGATAGATGTCAAAGGTACAGTGCGTAAATTTATGCCATCTAGTGGTCAGATTTTAGATTGCAGCACTCATTTGCTGACCATACCTCTCCCAAGCTTGCCAGTGAACTACGGTGGCCTGCACACACAAACCTGGATGCCTCGTCCAATGTCCTTCTTCTATTCGTCAACCAAAATAATGTACACACATATCAGAAATATCAAAAATCATAAAGCAGGTAAAATTTTACACATTGGACCTTTAAAAGTGGCAAAAGTGGTTCTCAAACACGAGGCTGAAGCTGAGGTGGCTGGCGGTGAGATTAAAAGATTAGGGGGCAGAACGTGAACGCGAGATATAATTGAATTGGCGCCCAGCCAAAGACACGCAAACCACCGTGGTATATAAAACAGAGAAATACAATGTGGTCTTTGTAGCCGAGTGGCTCGTTTGCAGGAGCGGCGCAGGTACAATTCACACGCGCTCGGCGGCGTCGGTGAGGGCGGGCGGCTCGGCCTGGAGCGGAGAGGAACATCGGAGTTGAAAAATGGGCGGCAGGATGAGAGGATGTAAAATGTGTGAAATCTTGTTAAAACGTTTTGCGCTGAAACAAATCTGCCTCAGCCTCAGACGCCGAACCAGACGTACAAATAAAGAGAGAAGAAAAGGTGCAAAGTCTGGAAATACAGAAGTAAAAAAAAGAAATTTAAAGGGGTAGCCGTCACAGGCGAAAGCAGGAGGCGGGCGCTCTCCCAACGCATGCGTGTGCGAACACATTTTTCACAAACGTGGCCATGCAACTACACACACACACACACACAGGCACGCACGCACGCACAGACAGAGAAACAGAGACTGAGACATCCAGAGCATCCTCAGTGTGCCAGGCTCTTCCTCCAGGGTGAGTTAGTGGTGCTTTTAAGTGCCGACTTCAAAGGGGCCCCGTATGAGCGCATAAATAGGCTTTAGGGCCGCAAAAGTTTTCACTTGTCACGAGTTTGATACGCAAGCCAGTTAGACGAGGTCAGTCGTTGACTCAGTGACTCTTCTGTCACCCCTTCTTTCCAGTATAAACAAAAAAAAACACACGTGCCCTAACAGAGGAGCACAGATCCAAAAAAAAGAGGAAAATCCACTGCTTTCAAAATTTGAAAATAAACACAACAGCCCATCTGTCTTTTCAGCATGCTCACCTTATCAGAGAAGAGGAGAGGTTTATCGCAGCTTGTGATTGATGTGCATCGTTCAAAAGTTTGGGGTCACTGACTCATTTCTGCATTGAACTCCATAATAAGGGCTAGTTTTTTTGAAATAATGATCTTGAATGCTCAGCGATCATTATGAGTGCACGAAAATCAGTCAGGATGTGCTTAACAAGCATGGAAACATTTTAGTGTTTAACACAAACCATTTCCAATGTCTAATTAAAAGTGATTGAGAGAATTCCAAGTGTGGAAAAGTCTGTGTGAACACACTAAAAGTCAGCCTAAAATATAAACCATGATTCTTGGTTTCCGCTTTTATGGTTTAGCGCACACAGCTAAGGGTGATTAGAACGCTTTTTTTTTTTAATAGAAATGTTAACATTTTTTCACAGTTTTAAAGCGTTCAACTTCTGCGCAAGGCAACAACTGTCAATACCATCCCATAATGTCTTCAGCACATCCTTACTGATTTCCCTGCACCAGTGATGATCTTTGAGCATCCAGTAGATTATTCCATGAAGCTGCTTGTCATGGTGTTCAATGCAGAAATGAGTCACTTCCTCAATATCATTTCTTTTCCATTCTGCTCTCCTGGTAGCGGGGAGCAGGTGATCGGTTGTGGAGCGTCTCGGAGATGGACGAGCAGGTAAATTGGGGGAGTGGGCAAATGCGTCATGGAGGCCACAGTTTGAGGAAGCACACGCAACACTTCAATCACATTCAGTGATTGAGCCGGCAGTCTCTCACACTGTGCGTCATCATCTCCGGCTCTGGGATTCTGTATTGCACCGTTTCCACGTCCCTCTGCTAAATCACCGCACCGGCGTCCACAGTGTGGTCACATGATTCCGAGGGCATCATCTGCTGTCCTCATAATAATAATAATAATAATAATAATAATAGTCTAAATAATGTTGTGTTCTAATAATGCTTTTGTGGAAGACAGTCGCTCAAAAATAACTCATGGTCTTGTGAATTTGAGCGCAGGCGACACCTGCTGCTCCTGCAATTTCCTGTGCACATTTATACACCTGTGCTTCCTTTATCACGCTTTCAGTATGTGGTATTTACTTGTTGCACGTTTGTATTTGTGTTTGTCGGGAGGGGGTGGGGGTGTTAGGAGGGGCATGACTTCAAGCAAAAGCCTGTTTTAATCAGGAGAGACTAATACGAAGGAGAAAGGAAAACAACAATTAGGCAATTAGTGGAAGTGATCAGCCAATTAGTAGCCTCCAGTCTGCAGAAAATTTCCTCCGGGCCCTTTTGCCGCTGGTGGCGCTGATTGGGGAAGGAGTTTGTCTATCGATTTGCATTATCGAAGGTAACTCCTGACCACGAGGTTGTGGTTGTGAGATAACTAGGTGCCTGGGAATGAAGTCACGAAGTCAAGTCAGCAACTCACTGCATGTAGGCACGACGGCGTGGTGAAGGCACCTTGACAACTAGGCGGTAGATTTCACTGACTTTGAATGTGGGATCGTTGCCGGTGCCAGGCGGGCTGGTCTGGGTATTTCACAAGCTGCTGGTCTATTGGGATTTTCGCGACATGACAGCCATCTCCAGGCTTTCCAGGGAATGGTCCCAGAATGAGAAAATATCCAGACAGCTGCAGTTGTGTGGAGAAAATGCCTTGTTGATGTCAGGGGTCAGTGGAACGGACAGCCTGGTTGGAGACCATAAAAAGGCGACGGCAACTCGAATTGTTGACAGCCAAAGCATGTTGTGAAGCAGTAGCATCTCTGAACACACAGCGCTGCCAACCTTTGAAACTTTGAAAGGGACAAGGTTAAGCCTCACAAAGGCATCATCAGCCGTCACGGAGCATATTGATACATCTCCCACAGTGAACGCCGTTAAATGTTTGGAAGTAGCAGTCATGAATTCAGGGTCTCCAAGATTTAAACAGTATTTCTATTGCCAAATACTCTTGTAAAACTGTGTATTTGCCAATAAATGCAATAATTTTGAGTTCTTGGTTAAGTCTTGTTTTTTCTCCTTTGGCTGCAGTGAAGTTGCGCTCCGGTCGGGGAAATTAGGAATCCGAGGCTGAGTCCTTTAACTAAACAAAATGACTGTGACCACTGATGTGAACAATTCCAATCACCCGCGATAGCTTTGTTAACAGGCGCTGATCGTTCGACCACTTAACTGTGACATTTAAAGGCCTTTGCATTCGTTTGGCAACAAAGCTGTGTAATAAGTCTTGCAGCCAAGTCCCTTCTTTAGAAAAAAAAGACAAAAAAAACTTGAATGAGGCAATTATCAATTTCCCTGCTTCCTCCTGTTCTAAATGCGTCCCCCACTTATGCAGACTGTGACCAATGAGATAAAAATAAAAATAAAAGCAGAACCCAGCAGCATATTTTAGAAAAGAAACAAAAAAATAAACGCTGAGCAGTGAGTGAGAGTCAAATAGCAAAGATAATGGGTGAAAGTGTGCGAAATAGAGATAAAGCGGATGACATGCCATGGATGGAAAAAAAAGAAAGTTGGCTGATGTCATTTTTGCCTGAACATTCATGTATGTCTGTAAGGGAGGAGCAGAGCAACGATTTAAGGCTTCATGCAAATACCCTGACTGAGTCATGTGCGTCCCAGATGGTTCTAAAGAGGAAGAGGAGAGACGTCATTGGCCCTCCATTTTTTTTCCCCTTAAAATGCAGCGTGGAGCGAAGGAACCGACTCCTCTCCTCTTCTCTCCTCCTCTCTCTTCCCCCACTGGCAGCCGATGTGACGCAGGAGCAGATTTCTGCCAGTTTTTTCCCCGAGAAATGTGTTCTTGGCAAGGTGGAGCCGTCTGTGAGGCAGCATTTCGACCATGTCACAGCAAAATTCTCCTCTGAAAAAAAAAGCAACGCTAATGAACTCCCCTGAAACGCCACTTTAAAAAAAAAAAAAAAAAAAAAAACTTCCCAACGCAAGTGGCTCCAGTGAAACGGTTTCAAAGCAGCGCTCAGAGCGCGTCCGACCAACACGGTTTTTCCTTTCGCCCGCTCCTCTTCCTCCTCCTCCTCCTCCTCCTTCTCACTTCTTTCCTTTGCCTCACCCGTCGCCGTACAAAGTGCACAGCAGGAGCCCCTGTGGCAGCAGCCAGATCGTATCTGGGCCGGGGCATCGTCGTCCGCTGCGGCGCGGCGCGAGAGCAGATTAACTCTGACGCTCACATCAAAGGAGGGTTTGTCTAAACTTGGGGTCTGGCTGGTTGCGCTGGTGCACAGCGAGTCCTTGGAGTCGGCCTCGCTCGTTCTTATCTCTCCCCCACAGACTTTTTCTGCCTTTTTCTGCCGCCGACGGTGACACTGATGCGCGCGGCACAACGTCGGCCGCGCACGGTCGAGTGTGCAACACACTGGATGCACTTAGGCGTGTGTGCAGGGGGAAAACACACACAAAATATTGAAGCGCATCCCCTCCCCCGCCCCCATCTCTCCTGATATTAGCAGTTTGTTCGACTGAGTGAGTCTCTCTACTCTGTGCCATTACAGGGAGCTGAACCTGGTTCAGTGAATATTTGAAATGGGTTAAATGATTATCCCCGGGCAGCTGCTCACCAAAGGAAGCCACTCGGAGTTGACATAAAATATCTGAGATGCTCCAAATGTAGCTCTTTTACCACCCGAGTGGGCACTTATGTAAAAAGTACAAACTGTACTGCTCCTCCAGAGACTTTTGTGGCTGCTCGAGCGCATTCGGGGATGAACGTGTTGGTCGTGTTGCAGCGTAGCCGGAAAACACTGAGAATTCAAGTCTGAAGTTGAGCTCGGCGATCTTTCCAAGTTTCGCCGTTTTCAGTTGTCAGCAGCAGCAGCAGCAGCAGCAGCAGCATTACACAAGCAATGAGTTCCTCTTTAGTGTTGGCTGGAGAAGAAATGAAGGGCATAAAGTGACTGCTAGCCTCGCTGATGCTACTTAGACTAGCATTGATGTTGCAGTAGCAGCTGCCTTTTCTATCAGATGTGGATAGCATTTTGACGTTGCAAGATAAGGACGTCACTGAATGCTTTTCTTGGTTGAAAAGATGTTTTGACTTTATTCCCTTCATTGGCTTTAGAAAGAGATTTTCAAAACAAAGCAGTGCATCGCAGCTGACCGTGGCGCAAGATGCGCATCCGTTGTTGTGTTCTCACAAACAAGTAGCCTTGAGCTGTAGCTTCCTGGTAAATACGTCAAACGGCCTCTACCACCTGTGTCCCGAAGCATTCTCTTAGTGCTCATTCCCAAGTGAATATGTAAAATCATGTATGGATGAATAAACTACTATGCACACCCAAGTACTCAAAGTGAAGTTTCCTAAGGCTTCAGGCCAAAAAAGGCTTCAGTTAAAACATAATTTCTCACAATCAAAGTGCCTGAAACCAAACTTACCTTAAATTCAAAAGACAATATTCACATCATTTTAAAAGTTGAGTGCTTCACTGTAGCTGCCAGGCTTGGAAGGCTGGAATTGTTGTGATCTGTTATCTTGACACCATGAATACGTGTTGGAACTGGCATGATCTTTTTAATACATCTGAAAACAGGCATCAAACAATAGTAAGACATCAGTATATTTGATGTGTGATTGGCCACTGGCCACTTTATTAGGTACTTTGTTCAACTGCTTGTAAAGACAAATAGGTCATCAGCCAATCACATGGCAGCAGCTTGAGCATGTAGAAGAGGTGAGGATGACTTGCTGAAGCTCTGACTGACAATCAGAATGGGGAAGAAAAGGAATTTAACTGACTTGAACATGATGAAGATGGTTTTCGGTGGCAGACGGGCTGGTCTTACTATTTCCCAATCTACTGATCTACTGGGATTTTCTCACACAACCATCTGGGGGGTTTGCAGACAGAGAATGGTCCCCAAAAGAGAAAATAGCCAGTGAGCAGCAGTTGTGGGAGAAAAACGCCTTGTTGATTTCAGGGGTCAGAGGTCAGAATAGTTGGAGACATGGTTGGAGACATAGAGAAACAACAGTAGCTCAAAAGACCACCAGTGACAACCAAGGTCTGAAGACCACATGCACTCACCAGTTACTTCAAGGTGCACCTGATAAAGTGGCCGCTGAGGTTTTATCTGCAGGTATTTCAGGATATTTACCCGTCAGCCGGACAGGTCTGGCTTGACAAGATGAATAATCATTTCTTTCAAATATTCATTGACAAGATTCTTTTTTTAAAATGGTTTCAGTGTTTTGCTTTCACACTGAAAGTCTGTGTGAGATCATGCCTGCCTGTTTCACTTTATTCTCAGCTGCCGACTTTTATCAGTCTTGCAAGAGAACAATGGAATCATTTTGAATGCCTAAAAGGAACCCCACCCACCCTGTCTCAGCGACAGTGAAGCTCTGCTACATAAATGCTTTAATAATAAAAAATACTTTTTTCAAAAAAGCATAAGTTAAAAAAAAAAAAAAAAAAAAATCATGTAAATATATGTTGTGTATGCCATATCCATCGGATTTATTTTCCGTTTCATGTTTAATTGGATAACCAGTGGATTGTTATCAGGCAAGAAATGTTGGAGCATATGGAGGGGATCAAATAATTCCCGTTGCCAGTTAATGAACAAGAAAAACTTGGTTATGTGAACATCGTGTTGTTTTGTGTCGTACAATTAATACAAATGTCCCTGTTATGTGCCTGTAAATGTAAGCCCAAGAGACCGGATAGCAGAGAATCATTAACCCAGTTCTCCCAGAAGACCACGCATTAGAGGACATCAGTATAACAGTGCCCCCCTCTGGTGGTATACCGTAACTACAGCCTAGTTGTATGGAATTAGACTGTTGTGGATGCAGTGAGGTTCATCAGTTTGAGAGTGTCTGAGTGCAGTCAGTCCAGTAGTTTAGGAACGAGGAATTATTAAGTAGTTTTTAACACGTTGCATGTTTTCACAAAGAGGATTTTATCATTTTCTGCTGTGTAGGATTTTTGAATAATCCTACAGGTGCCACTGCATCTAAAAACAGCAGTTCTATGGAGTATCTTGTGCTCACTGAGTTCAGGAAATACATTATCCACAATTCTAAGTTGCAGTAAGGGAATGTAGAAAGAAGAAAAATCACCTCTGGTCCAACACATCCGCTTTTCAATTTAAAAGTTTTGGAAATCATTGATGTGTCTACCAAGCCTGAAACCAAGTTAGACTTTAAAAGATCTATGATGATATGACCAGGCCATCGGGGAACTTTCCAAAAATGATGTAAGATCTAGACGACTGTTGGCACAAAATATTCTACCCTTCCAAAATGGCAAAGGACTCTAAATATACATTCTGCACTGACCTGTGGAGACTGTCTACCAGGTTCCTCACAGAGCTAATGTGGAAAATAAGTTGATGATTCATCACTAATGTTTCTGTGCGTTGTCCAGACAAAATAGTCTTCACATTGTATCTTATTCTAACAGCTTTACAATGCAGCTGGCTCACAGATTCAAAATCTCCAAGTCCTCTCTGAGCTACGAGCCTCTTATTGAAACCATATTAAACTATGAAGAAGAAATGCTGGAAGTTAATGCAGTTTTAATTACCAGATAGTATTGTATACTAATTATATATACATTATTGGTCCTCTTGTGTGACAGACAGAAGGCTTGACCAACTCTTAGCTTTTTTTACCTGATGAATTCCAGCTCATTATGTCACTGTTTGAGGTTAGGCAGAGTTCTTAGTGAAATCACTCTGCCACAGAGGATAAAAAACATTTCACAAATTAATATTAATTCCAGCATTGTCAACGCTCTGCGACCGTCTGACCCATTCATTCACAAATTGAGAGATTGTGGGGCACAAAGTAAACTTTGCCCTCGACACCATTTCACCATCTGTTTTGATTCCAAAAGTCACTGCGAGGGCTGACTGTCAACACAGGAGAACAAACTTCACTTTGAACGCACTCTGTCCTGAAGCTGTTGTCTGGGATCTCTTCCTCTCTCTCTCTCTCTCTCTCTCTCTCTCTCTGTCGGTTTATCTGTCTGTCTGTCCGTCTGTGCAGCCATGAGCCACTCTGCCTGCTGCATATTTTTGCTGCTAGCCGGCCTTCTTTTGTCTTGCACTGATTTGGCGAGCGCCGACGGTTTTTCCTTGACGCCCATCGAACTCTCTCCCATACCCTGCAATGACAAAACGGTGGGGAAGCTCTCCCGTCTGGCCATCACCTACATCAACGAGGACCGGGCCGACGGATACAAGTTTGCCCTGAACCGTGTTGCAAATGTCCACCTGCACGCCCAGGTCAGTAGCGCCAGCCACGGGTTCCCAACACGGACAGGCCGCCTGGGGTTCCTGTAATCCCGTCGCAGCGGGTCTTTGTTGGATGTTTAACAGGGGAAGCGCTGTGCAAAGCTCGTTCTCTCCCTCTGCTGTCGTGCTGAAATATCAAAACAGCTCTGCGGTAAAAAGGAGGTCCGATGGATAAGAAGGATTTAGCCAGCAGTGACCAATCTTCATCCCAGTGGGATCCCATTTAAAATTGGTGAGGTTTTTTTTTGTGCTGTTACTTGTAATAACAAGTGCGCAGCTAAACTTCTCATCAAAAGCCCTCCGCCTGTCATCGTCACGATGTGATGACTGGCTCTGAGCAAATTCTAATTAGATTAAAACTCTGGTCCACCCTGGTACCCCGACAAGCCCTCTAGGACCCTCCGTGTGGAGGCCGCACATCAGAATGAAAAATGGCAGCAATCACATTAGCATGTAAAGACTGACGACTGAAGACAATCAATGTTTGTAGCAGGCGCTTCCTTGTGACGGACCGACTAGTGGCTGCATGTTACTTGAAATGAATGTAACATTAAAAGGGCTGTGAAGTGCAAAGCCATTTGCTTTCACGCCCCACGGCCTTTGGGGCTGAAGTGGCTGTTAATAAAGTGCAGGTCGTGTAGCTCGGGGACTATCGGGGGGGCATAACAGGCCTTTTGGACTGCATGCTGTCAGCTGCTGGAGGCTGGCGAACGCAGCTGCGGGATGGATTGAGTCTTAAGAGGCTCGGCTTAACTTCCCGACAGGAACAAGGCTGCAGCTACAACTCCTTAATGTGTTTGTTTTCGGCGCTACCACACAAATCAATATTTCCCAAGGTGCTTTTGGGGGATTGTGCAGTGTACGGGAGATGGTGCACAAAAATGGTCTTGATTGGACTCTACAGGATGGTTTGTGTCTCCCTGTTTGCGCTGGTGTGGTTATTTGGGCCTCATGTTTGCTGTTGTGCTCGTCAGGGCCCTGCGGGTAATGTGTACTACCTGGACCTGGATGTCCTGGAGACCAAGTGTCACATCGGCAGCCCAAAACCATGGAAACGCTGTGACATCAGGCCATTCATGGAAACGGTAGGACTCACGTGCGCATCCACAAAAACATGTTTGTTCATTGCGCTTGCGGGGACTCGCGGTGTTGCACATGGCCACCAGAGTCACGTTTCGTTTGAAAGAGATGCTTCATTTATTTCTCTCGTTGGTGGGCGACATTATGATCATCTTGCTTTTTGCATTTCGAGAGTTTATCAACACTTTATCAAGAGGCAATTCCACTTTTACATTATAATTTTCAACTTTAGCCCTTATCCCTGTCTAAAACTTGGTGCAGTTTAAAAATGTCACAGTTTTAGAAGTAAATGAAACATCTAATTTCCTCCTCAACCTCAGATCTTGAGATTGGGTTGCAGATGTAAATATGCAGAAAGAGATGATCCCTCATCATGCCTAGAAAGTCAATTCTGGTTCAATAAAATAAGGATTTCTGAATGCAGTTATGTATTAAATACTCTAACAATGCCTTACAAACTATAAACGTTTATTTGTTTTTGTTTTTTGTGACATTTTTTTACTTGTTTTTTTTGTTGAAACTAGTTTTGCCATGTTGTGTTTTCTTCTTTGTCTCTTTGCAGCAAATCTCTGGCAACTGTAACACCACCATTCTCCACACACCAGAGAAATACTCCTACCTGTACAGCTATGATTGCACTCTGGTTCCAGGTGAGACAAGCAATGGATTTTTTTTTTTTTTAGCCACAATGTTCTATATTCTTCTGGTCCACATTAAGATTAAAACATAGATATGGATTAAAAACTCATGACTGTAAAGGTTGACAGAGACCAGTGATCTCACTGCCATGTTCAGGAAACCAGTTTGACATGATCTGATCTTTGTGGCATGGCGTGTTGACTTGCTTGAAGCAGCCATGAGTTAATAGGTCCACTGTGGCCATAGAGACGTGGATGTGGTCAGCAACAACACTCAGAGAGGGTAGCGGTGCTTAAACGCCACTCATTCGGCAGTAACAAGCCCAAAAGTGATCTACAAGAATACCAGTCTGACACAATCACACCTGTGGCAGCCTGAACACGTTGATACAAGGCAGACTGGATACATGCTCTCACCTAATTCTGACCCCATCATCAGGCCAAGCAACGGTTCCAATCTTCTGTCCAATTTTGGCGAGCATGTTGGAATTGAGGCTTTAATGTATCAGTGAAAGCCTCAATTCATGGCACCAGTCTGAGGTCCTGCTCCAGCCTCAGGGTTAGATGTGTTTTCTGATGTTTTCTCTGATGTGTCCATTCAGAGATTGTCTTGCTGCCAACAATACCTCCAAAACCTATAATAGCCACTTGCAAAAACTAGCATGCATTACGGTGGCTAAATGTCTTTTTGTTTGTTTTTGGATGAAAATGTCTGGTTTTCAAGCTATTGAATTACAGACTGATTTTTCAAATACAGGAGAGACATCATTCCTTTCATATTTTCAATTTCAGAGATTTTACATTTTCTTTTTGCAGAAATTAAATTTATTTTTAAAGAGATTATTCTGGGCATAATACAACCTTTTGGGTAACCTCTGAGAAGTCTATCTGAATTAGTGTCTTTGGTTATAGATAGTATTGATAGTATATACAGTAACTATCCATACAGAGGAGGCATATATTTCATACATCTAAAATTATCATGTATCTTTGACTATTATATTTATCTTTGAATATTATTGAAGTATTTCATTGCCAGTCCTGGTTTGAAATATGGTCACCCTGGCAGAGAGAAAGATCAGGGAGAAAGTGGCTATTCAAATAATTGTCCTACTAAGTGTTTCTGCACAAGCGAGATTGTGCATTTTTTTCTGTCTGCCTGATCCTGCAGATCCTCCGGAGAAGCTCCAGCTGATCTGCCCCACCTGTCCCCTCCTGCTGCCTGTGGACAGCCAGCATGCCGTGAAGGCTGCCGCCATCACACTGGCCCACTACAAGAGACAGTCCACGCTGAGCGCAGGTCTCGGAGTGAAGAGGATCATGAGAGCTGCAGCGCAGGCAAGGCTGAAAAGACATTTCTTAACGTCAATTAAAATGTGAGATAAAACACCCTGAGGCACCACGATTTCATTCATTAAAAACAGCGAGTGCACCTTCTCAGCAAAACTCTGGGAAGTTTGTAAAATTCATTTCATTTCCTCACCTGACTTTCTGGACATACGTTTTTTCTGAGTAAAATAAGGCAACCAGGGACAAATGTTGTGTAGGTGTAAAAAAAAAAAAAAAAAAGCAACATCAAAGCTGTAATCTCCATTTTACCTTTGCTTCAGAAATTTGACCATTTTATTATCATGTTGTTATTTTATTTTTCGAGGTGCACCCAGTGAAAGCCAGCTTTGTGGAGTACACCATCCAAGAGTGTCCAGAGGGGGCGGTAGAACGGGGCAGCTGCCAGCGGCGGACGCTCGACTCAGACACTGAGGTAGCTGGAATACTCGGCACTGGATTTTAAATGAGCATTAAAAATTAAATGCACATTTGAAAGAATTTGATGACGAAAAGAAAAAGAAAAAGCACTTCCAGTCCAAATTCTAGTATGTCTAAAATAAGTGCTTTCAGAGATAGAGATGGGACAAATTGGAGCAAACATGCTGCGGGTCTGGAGAATTGATTCCTGTGCTGACACTCTGACATGTTTATGACTCAAAGTAATGTTTGATAAAATAAAATAAACATCAATCACCGTTTTGTTTACTGTGCCTGGGACATTTATTGGAAGTCCCCCATGAGGACATGACAGATTAATTTTTAGTTTTACCGCCACTGAAAGGCCGCAGTAATTGATTCTTCCATTAAAGGGCACTGACAGCTCCTCTCCGCTTTCAGTCATTATTTTATGACTAACTATGTGCATCTTTTGAGCCTTCCCACTCACTCCGTCACCTTGTCCTCTTGTGTTGACCTAAATGAGCAGAGCTCCTCCTATTCTTCATCTTTCAGACCGCGGGCTTCTGCACAGGATCTCTGCGTGGAGACATGAACCTCAATCCTGAAGTGCAGGTGTCCTGCGAAATGTATAAAACACAGGTATAAGAAAAACTGTTTTTTCCTCGTCCAGTTGAAAATGTATTTTCGTTTAAAGCAACTTTCACGAAATACATTTCCTTCATTCTGCGTGGGATAATAGCCCACGCATAAATTTACAGAGAGACGAAAAACATGCATTTGCGTGAAAGCACTTAAACCTTGAAGGGGTTAAAATATAGAAGTAAGTTCGGAGGGGAAAAAACTCAAACTCAGGCAGAGAAATGTAATATGAAATGTCAGTCCTCCTCCACACCATGGGACTGCACCAGGCAAAGTAATAACCCGCAGTCTGGTGGAGACGTGATGAATGTTTGATGCTGTATTTTGTTTCAAATATTGCTAAAGCAGCCTTGAAAATGCTAATTTAACTTCCTGAATCAATGCCACCGGCCATGTAATTACGCTGTCATGTCTTGTCTGCCATGTCTGTTTCAAATTGCTTGTTGTGTGTGTGTGTGTGTGTGTGTAAATTTGCATGTTCCTGTGCTATAATTATGCTGTCTTGTTAGCTCTTTAAAGAGTTGCGGTTGCGCAGCGTAACAGTGCATGATTGACTGCTGTAGGTTTGTGCAGCTGTTTTGGGGGAAAATTAAAAGTGCTTCGGCCCAATATTTGTCCCTCCATCTGCAGAACGTGGACGTCCTCAGACCGGTGGAGCCTCAGGTTCACGACCTCTTTCCAGGCCTTGTTGTCCCAACCTTCTCCACTCTGATCGCTGACACGGAAACCGACCCGCAGACTGCTCACTCTGAGCCCACGCCGCCCCCCGATGTTCAACCACCCCCATCTGACCCCGCGCCCAGTGACCGCGCGCCTTCTGACCCCCCTCTTGTGGTTAGTGCCCCTAACCTAATCAGTCCCTCGTCTTCCAGTGAGTCTGCTGAAGGGCTGCTAAGTCAGCAGCGGCGCCCCGATCCTTTTGATTCGTCCTCTGAAGAGGTTGGACTTCCCGTCGCGCTGCGGCCACCGTTTAACTTCCGATACCAGAAGCCTGACCGCAAGAAACGGCAAGCCCTGGTCAGGCCATCAGCCACTCACAACCCCGTTTTTCTGTCGGAATTCCCCGGTGGAGTTTCTCCTTTCCGCTCATGTCCTGGGCCGTCTCGGTACACTACGGTGTAACTGCTGCTGTTCAGGTATGACAGAG
Organism: Thamnaconus septentrionalis; assembly: GCA_009823395.1. Taxonomy (NCBI): domain Eukaryota; kingdom Metazoa; phylum Chordata; class Actinopteri; order Tetraodontiformes; family Monacanthidae; genus Thamnaconus; species Thamnaconus septentrionalis. Next base: position 18,050,941 of record CM020508.1, on the reverse strand, counting down.
GAGCTGCTTGTACAGAAGCAAGTGTGGCTACAAAAATTCATGAATTAGAGTTGACGTCAGAGTCAACTGTTTAGAGAATTTATATAGATAGGAAAAACACTATTACAATATAAAGAGTAATTGTTTTATTGGTGTAAAAATATTATTTTGATTGAAGCGCTAAAGATTTAAAAGAGCTATTTTCTAAACTTGGCGTATTACCGTATTGAAATCATCATATAACGCCAAGATAAAATTATGATGTTTGTTATATGATTTTTGGATGAGTCGAGTTTGTTGCTCGATGCACTGCAGGCTCGTGAGGGCACGCAGGAAGCCAGTCTGTTGTGGAAACTGGCACATCTAGCAGAATTTTCTTTGTCCACCCATCCTTCCTTTTCCTGTCACCACTTCTCCTGCAGTCAGGGACTCGGGGCTGCTGGAGCCAATTCAAGTTGTCTTGGGGGCAAAGTCAGGGTTATACACTGAATACATTGTAAGTTTATGACAGGTTCACCTTGCACACTCAAACCTACCTACATTTTAGAATCTTTAGACGGTGGGGGAAACTGTGGTATTTGGAGAAAATCCACAGCAGAGACCAGTGACTGGAGAAAAAAAAAAAAAAAAAAGTAGAAGTGCCAAAAACTGAAATTCTATTGTTAGGCCTGCAGGGGCCGCCAAAGTTGGTTTCAAAAAAGCTACATTTTGTTTTTAAGTGACTTGAAATGGAAAATTCTGTGCAGTTAAACTATCACTGCCTCTCCTGTACGCAAGTCAGATTGATAACCTACAACTACAGCTCATGTCATAAAATCCTTTGTAAAACAAGACTATGTTAATAAATCTGATTATGACTCTCTTTGAACTTTTTCTCTTTAAAACTGAACCACTGCATAAACAGTCGTTTAGATGAAACGCAGAAGCAGAGCTGACATGGTGATGTGGTCACTGAAGAATTTAGACTCTTCACCGCAGGACAAACTGCGCTAAATTAGCACAGCAGCTTTTTTTTTTTTTTTTTTTTTTGCGTTAGCAGATCAACAACAAAAAAAAAAAAATTCACGTCTTGAACATAACTGGGAATAAATTCTTGTCTAAACTAGATTTTCAGTTTTTTTGCTCTTACCCAGTGAGTGAAGAAAATCCTTCATGTATGAGATGGTCTTGGTCTTGCATTGTTAAACAACAAATGTGGGACATATTGTGCTGACACATGGCTACATGCTCTACTAAAGATAAGGAGTTCGGACCAGATTCCATTTCCTTTACTTTGTGAAGCAATCTGTGATTTGTTTTTTTTTGTTTTTTGTTTTTTAACGTACTGTATATGTATGTGATAGCCATATCAATGTTTGGTTCTAACATTTTTGACCAACTGGTTTATAAAAGGAGATTCAAAGTTTATTCACATCACATATTAAAATGAAAAAAGTTAATATAAAATGTTTTTTTATAACCTTGGAAACATTGATTTAAATGTCACAAATTTTACATTGATTGTGCAAATTGTCCTTCAGAGTTTACTAAAATGAAAATAATATGTCAACATATCCTTGATTTATCACTACAACTGCTGTGATGTTGAATAATTCTGATCTTAAGTGAGTCTAGCCTCTAGCCTTTATCCCAGGCAAGGGCAAACTACGGCCTAGGGGGCCTTTTGCAGTCCGTTAAGATTTTTAATCCAGCCCACCAAACTTGAGGAAATTATATTATTAGTAAGTAAATCATAAAATAGCTGTATTTCATTTCATGTGTTTTCAGAGTCATTTCCAAAAAGAACTAAATACCGTGGGTCTTCAAAGACACATATTTTGGTGTAAAACTTTTGTTCATTATCAATAGACACGAAATAACATGTTTTCCACATATCCCATGATATTTTTGGTTTCTACTATGAGGTGGGTTCCTCAAAAAACACTCCATCCATCTGCTCGCGCTCCGGCCCCAGTCAAACAGTTTGCCCACCTCTGGCCGAGCCCGTCCCGTCAGCATGGTTCACAGTAGAGTCATTCATGAACTACTCGAGTACATCAAACTCAAAAACACTTTCTCACTCTGTGCGGCAGGGGGCGGTAATATATCCACGAATAGGCGCAACTGTGCGACAAAGTCCTAAACTTTGCAGCAGTACGAGCGAAAAGTTTGGAAATGAGACCTGGGAAAAAATTGCAGTTTTCAGTCCTAAAACTCCACACACGCGCCCATTCCCAGATATTACCTGCATCGATTCATTATTCACACCCTGAATACACAAAGAGCTCGCTTTTCACAAGTCAGCAGTCAGTATTTCCGATGTCACGTGAAGGCGTCGAGCGTGGAATCCTAATTGGAGGCAGATTTTCAGCGCGAGGAGTGGCTTCTCCAACAACTTCTCCTTCCCGTGTCTGCCGCGGCTGCCTGCAACTCTGATGGAACAGTCGCAACCCTCGTAAACAAGCGTGTGTTCTTTTTTTAAAAAAGGAAGTACATTTGGAATATTCCAGCCGGGAAGAGGAGGGAAGAACTATTTCTCTTCTATTGACGCCATGCCCGTGGTGTGTTTACGATCGTCATTGTAAGGTAGGTGAACGTATGTTTCTGTTGACAGTGCTCACGTTGAGCTCAGGGCTCTTTCTAGTAAAAAAAAAAAAAAAAAAAAAAAAGGCGACCCCTCCGTTTGCTCGGCCGCTAAGCGTGTTACGGTAACACTGTTACCGCCAACGTGAAAGGTTTCTCAGAGTTCTCCTCGCCGTTCGCCGTCTTCCGTCAACACAACTCGAGCGTCTGTCTCGACGCTGTCGTTTCACCCAGACGGCGGACGTGTAGCGGCATGTTCGCCCCGAACTGACTCATTTGCAGCGTCTGAGTCCCCCAGATCATCACAAACGTTGTGACATGGCGAGGCTAAAAATAAGAGGAACACCGTGAACTTTCGGAAAGGTCCACCGCTCCCCTAAAGAAAGAAAGGAAAAAACAAAAACAAGACAGAAACCCTGACATTGCAGTCTATAGCTCCAAAAATACCTGTTTGTTTTTTGTACCGCCTTTGCCGACGCCCTTGTTAAGTGCGTGACAAAGTTGGAAAAGTGAATGATTTTGGGGGACCATCTGCTTGTGAGGTCTTCAACCAGCAAGCACTTGGACGGAGTCCCATCGCTGCTTCTCGTCGTTCTTCAACTGAAGACGCGGCGATGACTTCAGAGAGCATCACTTAATTGGAGAGGGTTTTGCTTGGGCGTTTGCATATTGGAATGGTTATGGTTTAGGCTGCCACACATTAGGGTCTAAAAAAAAAATTACTAACAGGACTTTAAAGCCAAGGCGTTTGCTGCACGCAGCGTTCTTTTTTCATCATTTGAAAGTTAAAAACAAAATAAAACGGTTTTTTTTTCCTCACAATCATGCTGGAAGGGTTGCATTCCAAAAGAGAGAAAAAACAAGCTCACTTTCATGTTTTTAGATTTTGAAGGGGAACTGGGACACAGTTTAATTGTGTCGTGATTTCCCTGCAGAGCCTCTGTGTGAGGACTTTTCATTAGGAAATCATTTCTCTGACTTAATTTTCAAAATGCCTATGTGAATGTTGTTCTATCGAGTGAAAACTATAGCCCCAACATAACTGTTTGAAAATTTGGTTTGGCATTTCTCAAATCAAATGTTTAATGACAACAGTTTGTATTTGATGTTTTTATCTGATCGTTACCTGCTGACCGAACAGATTCAGTCTTCAGTGAGGTTTATTTAGTCCACTGTGCATCCAGTAGACAGCCAGCCAGCGGTGAGGTACTCAAGCAATATTTTATTAGTTTTTCATAATGAAACAAAACTGAAAAAAACTGAAATAATTACAATGCATTGATTTGATCTTCTTCATTAGTTTACAATTTTCAAATCCATTCTGTTTTTGTTTTGTTTTGTTTTTTTTAAATCAAAAGCACTGGTAAGAAATCCAATCTATGGCTGGGCTAATAAGTCATCTGACTGATTAATGAAAACCACCAGTGTGCTAACTGTTAACTGCGCTTCTGAATATTAAAACAATGTGTGTTTGAGGAAGCACTAAATACTGTTCTGAAATTCACAACAAGTCTAATATCCACATCTATGTGATGAAGCTTCTCCAGTTTGTTTCTAATGAAGCTTGATAAAATACAACGGGCTAACTGTTGCGTTTTATCAAATGCCAAAAACGCCTCCGCCAACAAAGTGCTTGTGGTGTATTGCATAAGGTCATCAGCTGTTCTTTATAAGCATCAATCTGTTATTTAAAAAAAAAGAAAAGCCATCGCAGTAGACTGCCAATCCATGTTGCAGACAACACTGGAACACCAAAAACACCTCTCATCTGATAGTCGAAGTGCTGGAGTTTTGGAAAAGAGTTGGCAGAGAACAAAATGAAGAATGTGCACATTCTGACCTGCACAAAAATCTTTCATTATTTGACATTTTGGTCATAGACCATCATTCGGAACCAACCAAACAAAGTGTGATACAAAACAAGGCTGAAAAAAATAATCTGAAACATGCTGACATGTTAAAAAAGTGAAGTTACCATTACACTGATGATAAAAAGAAAAAAAGAACCGCAACGACTTTGGACATGATGTGATTATTATTGACGGTTTTGGTCCCTGCATCATAACCCACAGCAAATTTTAGAATTTTTCGCCCAGTATAGTCTTGAGGCTCAGAAGGGAAAAGAAAAGTCCGTTTATTAAAGTTTTTTTTTTTCTGTTTTTTTTTTTTTTGGACAAAAAACACTCGAGCCAGAAAATGAAGTAATACAATCGTCTTGTTTAAGCCAACAGGGAGGAAACTGTTCCTGGGCAGCTCAGTGCAGCGGCATTTGAGGGTCTAAACAAAGAGCGTTCATCAGTCACCATGAATGGAGCTGCTCAGTAAACAGTGAACAAAATATTGCATGCTCTGTTAAATTTCATATTTTTGTGTTGACACAATAGCCAAAGTTGGCAAAAGGACTACTGTAGTGTTAATGGACCGACTACCTTGGCTCGAAGAAATAGGCCGACGTTGGGCATTTCTTGGCTCAGTGTGTTTAGTTCATGAATTAGTCAGGCTCCTAAGCTAAGTCATCTTCCAATTTTTTTTTTTTTTTTTTTTTTTTTTACCCCAACAAAACAATCAGTTGACTTTTGCTTCAAGTGTCACTGTAAAGATTTGTAAACAAAATGATAAATATGCAGTTTGGACTTCTCATTCAGGAAGATCCCTCATCCATTTCGTACTATCCTGACAACTCTATAGATCTAAAGAAAAACTGCATATATGTGACTGAACATTTTTTGGTTTTAGCTTTTTGCCAAAACTGTTGCATCGTCCCAGATGATTAGAAACATACAAAAACAAGGCAGCTGTGAAAACAGCTGGGCACCTGGGAATAGCATCTGTGTCCCTTGTGACTTCACAACAGGCTGATTTCCCAGAAGCACTTGTTTTAACCACTTCATGAAAAGTGGAACAGGCGAAAGAACTGAAAGGATGGACAATCTCACACTGCTGGGCAGTTCACTGGTGGGCACGAGTCACGGATTATTGTTGTAAAACATCGATAAAGTCAGTTTTGCAGAAATTTGGACGTTCTTATCCCAAAGGTCAAGCAAGTTTCCATTTATGTTTTTTTAAAGTAGAAAAAAAGCATCTAAGCAGCTAATAGCACCTCATACAACCTTTAGATTGCTTTTTCACCTGAACAAATCCAAGTTCAAAGTTATTTTAGAATTTCAAAGTTTTTACTTTTTTCCAATCAATTTTTAAATTATTTTTTTCTCTGGGTAAGTGGCTGATTTATGTTTTCAAATGTTTTCTTCTTCTTTAATCATGTTGTTAGAGTTGCATATTTCACCTTAGAAAAGCATGAGAGAAAACAAATTCTTAAAGTTCTCAGCATTCGCGTCATTCTGCCTAAAATAAACTTTCTAATAAACTGAAGCTAATCTAGTGAACAGCTGACGGCTCCTGTCACTGAGCGTTTCCTCGCGGTCCCCAGCTCCTGTTTCATGATAAGAGATAGTGTGACAAGTGAATTCCTACGCTGTTCTGCGGCAGCTGCCACTCATAGAAATAGATGGCGCTCCTTCCACACTTTACGTTATTGTGGAGACCAGTATTTCCCTGCAGTTTGGTCTATTATTGGGACTCATGATGTGATTTTGGCCTTCTGTATTTATTTACCTTGTTACCACTGAGACGCTGACTGTCATGGATGGCAGCATTTTGGTTGCAACATGTACGGGACAGAGAACTACTTCATCTCATCCGCCGCAGGTAGGCTGAACAGCATGTGATGCTGTTTGGTAGTTTGTTTTTTTTAATTCTTGAATTTTTGCAAAATTATCCACCTTAGAAGGGAATTTGAGGACGACGGTGTCGTAAACATTTCAGTACTCGACTAAGAAATGTGAATGTCGCGGTTTAAATCAGGATTTCCATCTTATGAATAGTTTTGGATTAACCTTCAAAGAATGAGTTTGACAGTTCAAGAACAAAAGTTGATTAATTCAGTTCTGGTTATTGAGGGGGTGGGAGGCATGAACTCTTTTATTGTTGTTATTTATTTTATTTTTTTTTATCCTGTTGCATGTCTCGGCATTTTATTTTTGTTTTATCTTGTGAAGCACTTTGAGACTAACTTTATACTTGAAGTATCATTAATAAGTGAACACTTTCTTTTATTCTTTCTCGTGTTTCTTTCAGGGATGTCAATTGATATTGTGGTAGTTTGACCAGTTTCGTGTCAAAATATCGCTCAATATCCAGTTAATATATTAATAGATAATTATTATTTCCATGTAATACAATCTGTTGAGCATTTTGCATAAAATGTATTAAATCACCGTGTGCACATTGATGTGGGGATTAATAAACACAGGCTATCAGCTTGAGTAACGTGATGCCTCATTGGCCAGCTGATAAAAGATCCGGGGAGGACCACAGGGGGGCCCTGCAACCAGCAAAGTAAATATTTCATGACCGAACCGAAATGACTTGAAGAATGTGCCGCAGATTGCAGGCTATGGTGTCAAGCTGTTAAGTTGCATCACCTCATTGTAATGCTGATCGTCTCATGCGAGCTCAGTCTTGTCTGTATGCCACAGGCTTAGTTTGCCCTCAAAGAATTCCTCCCTCTGTGTTCACCAACAAACTGGCCTGCAGGTTCTTCCAACTGTCAGCTTATCTGATACTCGCTGCTGGTCTTCACCACTGCTGTGACTTGTGAAGATGGGAGATAACAGATTGAAGACTGTGGCGCTTTCTCTGTCTACCGTGACACTGTTTGGAACTTTTCCCACAGCTGTACTATTTAGTTAACATACTCATGGAAAATTGCTATATGAGGTCAATACCCTTGAGAAATAACTTAAATCATTACACAATAATCTAACGGACTTTATTTTGAGGGCCCCACAGGGACGAATAAAGTTTTATTGAATTGAATCTCTCATATTGAAAATGTGCCCCCTTTTTGACTCTTAGCAACAGCTCTTGTGTTGAAGCGGGTGACACTTTACCGAGGTCACTTACGAGCCATTATGCAATACATTGTTAAATGCCTTCCAAATACCAGTTGGTAGTTGAGTAAAAGCAGCCTCTTTGCCCAGAAAAGGCTTTGGTGGAGCATCCTACTCTTCCTTTGGTTACGTTTTTACGTGTTTACAAGTCTACAGTTGCTTAGTTTGTTGAAGCAGTTTTGTGGGAGCCTCCTCCTACTGGAAAGGCCACTGATTGGGTCATTGATACCAAGAACAGCTGAAATCGATTCCGGGTGGAGCTCTTCAAGATGGATGAGTTACAGCTCTTAGACTTGAAATCTCAGCAGGTTTCATTGGAAGCCTACGGCTAAGGCTAATTGCTAAAGATAACTCTGGCTTATTTTTCATGACTTCAGGCCTGGTTGATCAGTCCAGTGTCATGGGCTGGCCTCATCTCACGTGGCTCGTTCAAGTCTTCGTCATGAACTCCAATGATGAGCCAAAACATTGTTTCTTCCCCTAGAGGGCACATTGTTCCAGACGTCTTAGTTAATTAAGACAAGTGGATTGCTGTGGATCAGCTACAGCTGAGTTCCCATAAGCTTTGGCCATCAGAGGGAGTGTGATGTATGCATTTTCTCCTGCCCTTTTCACCACTAATTTGTCAGTTTATCGTTTATCTGTATTTGTTTCAGTCACCCTTAGAAGTTATTGAGAATTATTTTAAAACGTCTTCAAATAATGCATCCAGTCAGCATAAATTGGAACACAAACCTCAAGCATTTCTAGTCAATTGAAGGATTCCTACCCGTCCAGAAGGTGTGCCCCCGAGTGATTATTTCATGGACTGTTAAGCAGATAGCCTTGGGGTTCACTGGAGGCCATTAAGTGGTGATAATTACCACTGAGGCCTGGCCTAATTGAAAGTGACACACACCATCAGGTGGCTTTGAGAGGCACGTTATGTGTGGTTAAGTGGTGGAGGGATACTACAGTCCACGCATGGCGTCCTGGCTGAGATCTCTCTCTTTGTTCGTCTCTGCCTGGCAACGATCAGCTGTTGAACTGTATTCGCTTTAACCAGCTAACTGGAGGACTCCCTCCACGAGTGACCTCGACGCAAAGGTCTACGTGCACACCGGGAGGATTAAGCAGATTTTTTTTTCTTTTCTTTTGCCGTTACCAGCCGTTAGCCGAGTGCTTTCAGAAGGAGCAGGGGACACTCTTTTTTTTTTTTTTCCTGTTACATGAAATTGGGGCATTTCTTGCATGCGTTATGTGTATGCACGTGAAGGAAGAGAAGGTCAAGGGTGCTGTGCCAAAAGAGCTGCGTTTGCTCCGGAAGGCGATCGTGCTGACTGAAATGTCCGTCGTGTCAAACTGTCTCGAGTGCATCAGAATGGGAAGAGACGGCAGGTATGTGAGCCTATAGCTACTTCACCCCGACTTCTCCGAGATGATGTCAAGTGTCGGAATGAACTAGTATAAGATCTGTAAGTGCATGGTAACCTTGCGCGGTTTCCCTCCAATCGCAGTCCTAGAATGTATGGTTATGAACCGTTTGAGTCTTTTCCCTTTGGCTTTTATTTATATGTAACATAAAATACTACCAGTATTAATGAGACCAGAGTGTAGAGTTTTAGAATATATTGATAAATAAGGTTAACCTTTTCACCCACCGTACACCTTGAATGATGTAACCAGCCATGGAGTAGTCCTAGTAGTCCCCATCATTCAGGCGTGGAAACAATAATTATTGCTCAGCTGTTTTGATGTCAGATGTCAGACATGCTTGAGTAAACACTGCATTTTGAAAAAACTATTTGTGATTCAAGCCTAGGTTTACTGTCCGTACCATCGAGGCGCATTTAAATACCCGGAAGTGTGCACGAGTAAGCTCTGTAGCTTTGAAGGCAGTAATCAAGCATAGCATTCCTGGAGTGGGAGATCCGAGTTGTAACCCTGACCCGTCACCGCTCTGGTTGTTGCCTCGGAAGACCAGCCGAGCAAACATGCTGATCATGCAGAGACCATCCGGGGTCTAAGGGGATCAGATGGCTCATCTTGTACCACCTGACAGAAGCTGAATTTCTGTACAGTCCAGCATTAATAAATCATTTTGATATTAGAAAGTCTATTTCTTTGTTAAATGCATTGCATTGAGATTGTCACAACCCTGGAGACAGTAAAACCTGTTGACTTGTGCACGACTGGATTTGCTTTACGGTCTTGCGATGTCATCCCGTTGACCCACTCCTGCTCGGTTTGTTTTATCTCTCATTCCTGTCGGTTCAGCGTTCCTTTAGAAAACTGGTCTCCTCTGACAGAAAGGGTGTGGAGGTTGTAAACTTGAATCCCTGACCACAGACACATCTGAGTTTACTTAGAGTGTGTGGTTAATTTTAAGCCGCACACTTTCATTCCAGCAGTTTTGGGAGTTTTTTTTTTGTTGGCCTCACGACAGAAAGGAAATGCTCTCTCCTACTTTGGATTTTGCTGTGCTTTTCTTTCGATTAGCCTGAACTTCTGTGTCTTACACTGCATGTGTCTCGGCTCTGATTGTGTTAGTGAGAGTGTTTCTGTTTATTCATCCCACTAGGTGTTTATATTTTTGTTGGAAAGATGGCATTTCACAGCATAGAACACAGAAGAGTCTGCAAATCTGCAAAAATAACTGAGATTTTTTTTTTCCATGTTGCTGTCAGAAAGCTCTTTGACTTCAATATAGTCATGTCTTATGACAAGTACAGTGATGGCTGGCAATCAGTTTTCAGTTCACAGTGCTTCTTATTAAAGGCGTCCTATTAGAAATACTGACTACTGACATTAGAAATACAAACCAACACCAAGTACGAAAAATTCCAACTTTCGAATCTGTCTTACTGCTTTGAAACCAGCAGTTTCATGTTTCTTTCTATGCCACAAGTTGACCTGATTGTCGCAGTAACACCTCTGCTGACTGTTTAGATGTGGGCAAGGCGTCACTTCTGAGAGCTTGTGGGCATCTTCCCTGCTAGTTAGCGCTAGCTGGGAGAGACTGCCCAATCACAAGGGAGTAGGCTGTTCCAAGGCGGAGCCACAGATGGAGCATTTAGAAGAAGGAAGGAGAATTGAGCCAAACAGCCTCTTCACGCTTGTTTTGTAAGGCCTGTAAGCTCAAACTAGGGAGTTTGTTTTTTTTGATCAAATAACTTTGTTTAGTGTTGAAAGTAGCCCACCAAAATTAATTATTTAAATCTGGGAATGTCCATAATAGGGACCATTATTTTTCAGTTTTTGAAAAAAATTTGAAAATCCCATTGGGAGGAGGCCCCGGGGGAAGACCTAGGACATGCTGGAGGGACAAGGTCTCTCGGCTGGCCTGGGAACGTCTTGGGGTCCCGCCGGATGAGCTGGAGGAGGTGACTGGGGCCAGGGAAGTCTGGACATCACGTCCAAGCAGATAGCACCAATGACCAATAAAAAACAACCCATGCATCCATCCATCCATTTTCTATACCCACTTCCTCCTGCACTTATAAGGTTTAAAATTGCAAAAGAGAAACTAGTATGTCCAAGAAGTCCATTAGTTCCCTTATGTTTTTTGTTTATTATAACCTGTATTATAATAAAGTACCTGTCGTCATTAATATGCTGAATGCGGAAGCAACAACTTAGTCCTGTCTTGTGTGTATTGGCTATCAGCAAGCGGGGATATTAGCATGATATTTACGATGTTCCCATTGAGTCGTGTATGACATGCATGCATGTTGTTTTCCATCCAGGTGGTTTGTTTTTTTCCAGTGTGCACACCTGCACGCTCTTCCAGCAGGTGTGACTCAGTCCTCTCTGCCCAGCAGAGCATATATCACGTCGCCCTGTGTCATGGCGTTTTGTACAAGTATCAACAAAGGGCACATTCCCTTCCACATACCTTTTCTTTGTACTGTCATTTCTGCTGAAGCAGTGACAAATACAGCAGCATCAGGCTGACAGTTCAGAGCGCATTATGATGATGACAATGATGATGACGATGAGTATCCAACGGTCTGTACTTTGAGGGCAGCGGCAGTGCCTTAGTCGGTCAAAACAGGATGTGATTATGAATACGCACTTGTGTTCTTTCACGCGAGACTTCTGTTGATGCTTAATTAAATTGATTGTGCTGTAGGATGCAACATTTTTCAAACCTTTGAGGTGCTTGCTAGACTTACCACAGACAAATTATGTTTCTGACTGGCCTTTTATAGTTGTGATGGTACATTATCTGCACACTAAGGGCTTGCAGAAATAGCCAGCTGCTAGCAGTGAACACTGAGTTAAGTGTGATGCAGGCCAGCTGGAATAAATCATAGATATTTGATTTGATTGCTTGTGAATGTGAATTTTTTTAAAACATTTTAGTGTTGGAGCCCAAAAGAAAAATAAATAAAATCACACTGTTTTATATTATAATTTTTCTACTTGCTTGATTTCCACTGTAGCTATTTTAACAGTGTCCAGCTCAAAGCCACAACTTTTTGTTGGCCATAACTTTTCTGAACTTTTCCTCTTTCAACACACTGCAATAAGGCAACAAGCTCACTGCCTATGTTCACAATGTTCTTCTCTGGAATCTGGTCTCAGATAACGATGTATTTGTATTAGTGTCTGTGCACAGGTAAAGAGGGCCGTATCTGATTTTTTAAAAAAAAGTTCTGAAATTGATTTTTCTTGCTTTTCTATTTTTTTTTTTACATGGTAACCTTTGTCATTTGTTCGTTTGTTTGTTTGTCTTGGCTTCATTTCGATTACAAAAACTTTAGGCGAACTTGCAACCATTCCCGTGGACAGGTCAGTGAAGTAGCTGAGAGCGTGAATTCCCTCTCCTCACCTGGATCATGTTGCTCTGCAGGATGGAGACGTCGTGCCTGGACCTCGCCCTGGAGGGCGAGCGCCTGTGCAAGGCGGGAGACTATCGGGCCGGCGTGTCCTTCTTTGAGGCGGCCATCCAGGTGGGAACGGAGGACCTCCAGATCCTGAGCGCCATCTACAGTCAGCTGGGAAACGCCTACTTTCACCTACAGGAGTACAACAAAGCTTTGGAGTACCACCGGCATGACCTGACGCTAACCAGGTAAACCTGCTCTCACCGGGAATATTAATTAGTGCTGAAGCTACAGTTCTTCCATCTGTGCTTCCAGCCGCTGGAATTCAAGATAATTCAGTTAGTGTTCCGCACAGTGATGGATGAAAGTCTTGATGATGATAAATGCATGTGAATATTGAACAAGACTAGTGACGTGAATTTAAAAATACTCTTACAATAACCAAATAAATGCAAAGTCATTTTCCCTTCACTGCAGGTCATCCAGAAAAGAAAAATGTCACTTTTTTGTGTAATGCTGTAATCAAGTGCAGAAGAAACAAAGAGTCGCAGCCAGTGTGCAAACTTTTACAGTTAATTCAAATTGAATTCAATATTTTCTGGAGAAGTGTAATGAACTGGATTGTGTTGTCCTCTCGATTTCATCCACATTACACCCAACTTACAAAGTTTCATGTTTCATTTTTTTTTTCATTTCATAGAATTATAATATTGAGTAACCAATTTTTTCCACCTGCACTCCTCTCGCTCTTAATTTGATCCCTTTCATTCTCTTTAGTTTTTTTTTCCAAAATTGTATTTGCTGTCTCATATGCTGCAGATAATGATAACCTGCAACTTTATGACGTTCAAACTGATGCTCAAACTCTTAATCTCATTATCCTCGGCGTGCAAAGTGTAAATGTGGTGGGCGTGACTCCACTGTTGTTGCCTGCAGCTGTAAATTACTTTCTTGCTCCTCGTGTTTTGGCACCAGTACACTTCAGTAGTCTGCTTATATTGCGTTCTAATTGTTATTTTCTTTCTTTCTTCTTCTGAAACCACAGGACAATCGCCGACGAGCTGGGAGAGGCAAAAGCCAGCGGCAACCTCGGGAACACGTTGAAGCTGTTGGGGCGCTACGATGAAGCTGTGGTGTGTTGCCAGAGACATTTGGATATAACCAGAGCCATTTATGACAAGGTAGGTGGTGCATTCCTCACATTTTTAGGCCCATGACTGGAAAGTCACTGCCATCAAGTTGAAACTCCCTGTGACTGATTTTGCACAATTTTTGTGAATAATCATTTTAAGGTCCAGTGTGTAATATTTGGCTTGATTCATGATTTTTAATTTGGTAAAAGCCAAATAAACTGTCCATAAATGCACTAATAAAAGTGTATAATCGGAGTACAATAAGGTCTTGCTCTCAGTTAACTCCCATCTTGCAACACCATATTTTTTAAGGAAGACTGGAATGTCCAGTAACTAGGGTGACTGCTCACATCTTCAAATAAACCAACGTAGGAGAAGGTATCCAAGTTTGGTTGCGCAGGCCACCGTAGCTCACAGGCACTCTCAGGAGAAATGTAACCACTTGATATTACTGTTTCTACTTCAAACTCTCCAAATATTACACACTTCACCTTTAAAGGCCTATTTAATTAGAATCAAATAATTGGGTTCATATTCAATGCTGAAGCGACCAGCCTGGTGACCGCAGCGGGACGTCGGTATGCGCCAAGGCTGCAGAACAAAACCCAGCTTTCCGGAATGGCTGGCCAGCGCGCACGCAAGCGAGCTGGTGTCTGGTGTATTTTAAGTATGTAATTACAGCGCTGGTCACTCTCCTTTCCATCTGTGAAAATCTGCTGTAGGTTGGGCAGGCCCGGGCGCTGTATAATTTTGGGAATGTTTACCACGCCAAAGGCAAGAGCATCTGCTGGAGCGGAGCGGAGCCAGGGGAGTTCTCTGAGGAGGCCCGGACGGCCCTGAGGAAAGCCGCGCAGTACTACGAGTAGGAGTTGATTCCACTGTGTTCTGTCAAACAATGGCCGCCTGTTATTTTTGCTGAGATGAGAGCCTTTCCTCAGCCCAGCAAGGAATGTAATTGTTGGAGTCGCAGCGAATGAAAGAAAAAAACTCATCAATTAGAAAGTAATGGACAGATGGAGGTTGACAACCCTGATTGCATTATGCTTATTACATGGTGCCACATAGTGCAAAATCAGCATCTTTCGAAAGCAAATGTATTTTTTCTCGGTGTAATTTCATTATTAGAAGCAAATATTCTCTTTTCCACCAGCACTGACACACTAGTAACACTGTCGGCTAATTCGTCAACGAAAGTACGTTTTTTATTATTATTTTACTGAATCGTGTCTCGGTAGCAAATTGATACTTCATCACCGTTGAATATAAACACTTTGGCCGCCTTCGGCTGCATGAGAACAGCACCCATGAGGTGCATATTCAATTTGCTTCCTAGTAGGAATTCTTTAATTCCTCGTCAGAAAGAATCACTGCCGTCTCTCCGACAGTGACGGAGCGTTTGCGTGGCTTTCGCAGAAGCCGGCGGATATTCACAGTAACCATTCATGCTAGGATCATTTCTTTGCTGCGGTTTTCCTTTTCTCATGTTCAGTCTTATTGACCATCTCAAAAAAAGCTATTGCATTACATTGCGTTATCCCCAGAATGAGATATTTGAAGGTTAATGCATGTTGTAAGCCATCATTGAATGAGAGTTGAGGAGTTCCTCAAACCAAATTATGCTCTCAGGTGTTACGCTGCACACACTCACATGTCTCAACTCCCGGACAGTGGCTTAAAACTATAAAAATCTATATTAAAAAAATCTATCTCGTTCATCCTTCGTCTGAAAGTAATGTTTTTCTGATTTATGGAACTTAACATAAAGAATCTGCGTTCTCTGTGAACGAACAGAATCGCTTTGAGTTTCTTCACTTCCTAATATTGGCCTGAACTTGAAGCATCAGGAGGTGTTTACGAAACGTTAAGGAGTGTTTACTTTGCGTGAAACCTTCCCATAATATGAAACAACCACTGTCCGCTTTTGCCTCTCATATACTCGTGACAGTTTTGGAGCAAATATTATAATATTGATTATAACAACACTTCACTGTATTCATCACTAGGAAACCAGAGGAAATGACTGTTTATGTCTTGAGGGCTCGTTGGGAAAATGTTGCGAAATGGAAATTTTCTGACGTCAAAGCAGTTTCTTGGTGTCAGTGTGACTACTACATCCTGTGTGTGTGTGTGTGTGTGTGTGTGTGTGTGTGTGTGTGTGTGTGTTTCTTTATGAATGAAGAGCAAACCTGGCCATGGTGAAGGAGCTGGGCGATAAGGCAGCCCAGGGTCGCACCTACGGCAACCTGGGCAACACTTACTATCTCCTGGCTGAATTTGAAAATGCCGTAGCTGCACATGAAAAGGTAGGGAGTGACAACCACACTGCCCAGTGGCGGCTTCAGATCTTTGCCTTGCGTACTTCTGCTCTTGTTTATCTCGTAAACCTTCAAATTAACGTCGGTATTTTCCCGAATGCTCGCGCTTTCGTAGTTGGGCGATTTGAATAATTTTTGATATCGTGGCAGAGCGTGCGCTGACAAGCTGGATGCGTTTTCAGCGCATCCTGAGCTGAAGTGCAGTAATTACTCTACTCTGCAATTTGTCTCGTTTGGCAGCGGCTCCTCATCGCCAAAGAGTTTGGAGATAAGTCGGCGGAGAGACGAGCTCACTGTAACCTTGGCAATGCCCACATATTCCTCAGCCAGTTTGAGGTGGCGGCCGGCCATTACAAGTGAGTGATCAAGTGAAGTCTGTCTCAGGTCATAGTGCTCGCTGGCAGAAGTCTATTCCACATCATTAGTTCCATATTATGATTTTTTTTTTTTGTTTGTTTTATTACTGCTGCTTTCTAACTTTAATTTGTGTCTAAGAATTGTCAGAGAACTCCCCAGAAATGAGCACACTCCTAATACAGACTGAGTTCTAAGAAGAAAAAAAAAAAGACCCCTTGTGATGTCACAATGGGCATTGATATGTTTCAGGTTCGTTACAAAAACACCAGGCAACGTTTGAAAATCTGCGATTAGATACCACATGAAACCTTTGCTAATACAAGCTTTTTTTTTTTTTCACGTTGTTTTATCATACACACATGTATTTGAAGCACATTTAAATTGTCCATATACTGTAGATTCTAAACAACAGTAGAAAGCAGTTGCTATGAAAGAGATCAATTAAATGTCCTTGTTTTTGTCACTGTTGCATTCAAACAGTTCTCTTCAAATCTACAATAAAGTTGCTTTCACTCGCAAGATTTTATTCCTGCAAGGTTTTTTTTTACAGATGCCTGAGATAAAGGAGCGAGACAACCAGCCGCCCGTGCGCTCCCACCCAAGACATTCTTTGAGCTTCCCTCCTACTCTTTGCCTTTTCGCCCTCAGGAGAACTCTGCAGCTGGCCAGACTCCTGAAGGACAAGGCCGTGGAAGCGCAGGCCTGCTACAGCCTGGGAAACACCTACACACTGCTGCAGGACTATGAGAGGGCCATTGACTACCACCTCAAACATCTGGTCATCGCTCAGGATCTTAATGACAGGTACCGGCCACTGGGAGAGTTTTTCTTTCGCTGCACTAAAGATCCGTTCACTGTGAAGTTTTGCGGCTCCACTGTGAACTGCCTGGAACTGCGAAACATTGTAAAAAGGAATGAGTGGGTTTGTTACAGAGTCACAACTCCCGCCGCATCCTGATTGCAAGGTGTTGCTGAAATGGGCAGGGTGTCCCAATCCCATTTTTTTAGGGACACCCTGTATTTGTGGGATTTTTGCAGCGTTACATCGTCTAAAACAAAGCCGTAGGTCAGTTTTAAAGAGCTTGAATCTCGACCCCGCAGGCAAACAGTGCCTGGCTCTGAATCTTGCCATTTGTCTGGTCACACTCTCTGCTCCAGGATGCTGAGGGACAAAAATGTTTTTTCCAGACCCTGGGCTGCTGCTGCTGCTGTCCAGTAGCCTGTTTTTTCGAGGGGGGGTCAGCTGAGCTCCGGTCAGCCGGAACGGAAGTTTCCGACTGACCCGGCTCTGAAAATCAGAGCCCCTGCTGCGCCGTGGGCAGGGATCAGGGCCAAACGCTCCGATTAAACATTAAAAGCCAGCTCACAACCTACCAACTCTGATTTACAAAAGCCAAATATTGCTCTCGGCAGCAGCTGGCAAAGAATTTAAGCCTGCTGTCCCAGCAAGTCTCGTCATTTTGCTGGAGGGGAAGTTAAAACACAGGAAAGCGCAATGCTATGCAGATGACTGTGCTTTTGCTTTTAGTTTGTTTTGTTTCAAAATGAACCATAATTTCCCTAAAAAAAAAATACTGTATTGACTGACTTCTGATGGGTCATTCCACAAAGATTCTAGACTTCAATTGTGTTTTGAAAACTTTGAAACTGGTCGCGATGCCGCCCACTGGCTATTGAAGAGAATGCAAAGTTCAGATACTTGTCTTGGATTCAGTGCAGCACTGATTGGACTCTCAGCCACCGTCCATAATGTACAGATTAAAGTTTCAAACAAGCTCCACTTTAATGAGATGTAGATTCTGTATGAAGGCCTTCACCTTCATTGGAACAGACCTCCTTGGTTTACACTGTGCGTGTGTCACAGAGTTCACTGTTTTTGCAATCTTGAAATTGAAGCCGTTTCAATTCAACGAACAATAATGGGAATTATTGCTATTATGAGAGATTATGTGGATTTGTTTTCTTTTGGGTTTTTTTCCCACGCACAAGCATGGTGGATTTCATTGCTGTTACAAATTGGAAATTGTCTGCATCCATTGCAAATGAGGTTAATCTCGTCCTAAGATCTGGTTTTTAAGATTACGCTGCATGATACGAGACAAATGCCCATTCTTCTTTTTACGTAATCGCTGCCAGAGTTGCTCAGCCTGTTTTCTCTGTGCGTCCTTCCGCAGAGTCGGCGAGGGGAGGGCCTACTGGAGTCTAGGAAATGCCCACACAGCCCTGGGGAATCACCAGCAGGCCATGTACTTCGCTGAGAAACATCTGGAAATTGCCAAAGAGGTGCCTGTTTATGCTTCAGCCACAAATCAGTGGCTAGTATCGGTCTACCACTCCCTCTGCTGGTCTCGAATGAAATTACATCGCAAATTTTTTTATTTATTTATTTTTTCTTCTCGCTGTTTGAATGCGTATTTAAACATTTCCACAACGTAGAGAAGAGAAATACACTACAAGTCAAAAGTTTGGACACACTATTTAATGCAATGTTGTTTCTTTATCTTTAGTAGTTTCTATGATAACTACTGAAGACATCAAATATATGAGCAAGATATGTGTAATTGTGCAGCAAAGAAAAACACGTTAAATAACTTAAATTATGCTTTTAATGAAAGGTGGCTATTTTGAAGAATTTAAATATAAAACATGGAGTTATTTTACACTTTTATTGCTTCCTACATAATTCCATGTGCGTTCCTACGTAGTGTTGATGCCTTCAGTGAGAAGCTGCAATGTCAATAGTCATGAGAATGAAAGAAAAGACATTCAATTCATAGGGTGTGTCTAAACTTTTGACTGGTAGTGCAGTTCCACCTGTTTTCTCTCATAAACCTCATACATTCTCATCATTTGCTGCTGCAGACGGGAGACAAGAGCGGCGAGGTCACGGCCCGGATGAACCTGTCCGACCTCAGGCTTGTCGTCAACCTCAAGTCCAACTCCGGTATCCACCCGAACATTTTCCGCAACACCAACACTAACAGCTCAGTCCTGGCAGCAAGCTTCCGCGGCTCCCCCATCCTCTCAGGTACGTCTGTAGTCCACAGATAAGCCAAAGTTATTTTCACAACAATTCCAAGGCTCGCTCTCGCTCTTTCTTTTTTTAACACGCATTATTATTTCTTGGTTCTTTTGCAAAAGTTTCACGTCTGCACCTCAAAGCAGACATTTTCCAGAAAGTTTGTTTTTTTCATGTGTGTGTTTTTTTCTCACACAACAGTCCAGATTGGTTTGGGTAAGGCACAGCACCGAAGGAGAGGGACTAGGTCCATTATACATAAAGTTTTGTTGTTGTTTTTTTTCCTCAGAAATCTCACAGAAACTTTGGACATGAATAAAGACCAATAGTAACATATTTATACAGACTCTCAGCACAGCTAATAAGCAACCCAGGGGGGGAACCTTTGCAAACAATGTAGGATTTAAATGAGGTGAAATGGGCAAATATATTAAACCAATTTCCTTGAAATGAGTAGCACGCCATGATAACAATTGAACTTGGGTTCATCTTTAAAGAAACACTAAAAGGGCACTTAATTAGGTAACATTGGCCATGTTGATTAGAAGGTGAAACTGAATCTTTTTTCGTTGTTCGAGATTGAAGATTTATGTGGGTTTTTTTTTCACTCCAGGGTCCAAATCTCCAAGGAGAGGCTGCGCGGAAAAGCCAGAAGCGACTCAGCCGCCAGACAGAAGTCAAAGAGGAGATTCATCAGCACACTCTGTATGTACTTTGTCTTTTCAGTTCGTACTAAAGGCTTGTTAACACGTGAAACTTAGTTTGGCAAAGTCTTGAGTGATCTTTGGAGGTGGATGTAATAATTGTGGTCCCTATTGCAGCCTCCCATGTTGCGTCGCTGCTGCCGAGCTCCAGGAGATTATCCTCCGTTACTCACTGCTCAAATTAATTGCATCTAGACAGGCAGATGCAATCTCTGATGTCTCCTAGTCTGATGTTGGTTTCATTTTAGTAATGATGGATGAATCAAATCATGGGACCGAAACCTGAACAGTAGCTTCCTCAGTTTGTGACATTGTCATGCAGTGTACGACTCAGAGCCTCTGCGTTTGCCTCCTTGAAGTTGTGAACAGCACTGGGCGATTGCAGTGAAAGTGACTCAATAATCACCTTCAATGTTCAGGACTGGGAGGAGGAAGCATTCCCCAGCTCCTCAAAGAACAACACCATCAAAGCCTCCACCAAGTTGTTCCTGTTCCAGCGGCTGAAGAGCAAGAAGCCCAAGAACAAGCTGTCTCCCAAGAACTCCCGCTCCGAGGACTCGGCCCCTGAGCCTGATTCACCAGTCTCCCCCAAGGTAAAACATCTGGGGCAGCCCGTCAGACTTAGGAACCCCAGAGTGGTTTGCTTTCAGTGATAAGTGTGGAATATGTGGAGATTTTGAAGAAGAAACAGCGACATCAAATGGTGACACTTTAGATTGCAGCGTTTTTAACTCTCTCCTCCACCGGAGTTTGCCAGTGAGCTACGGTGGCCTGCGCACCCAAACCTGGATGCCTCGTCCACCCTCTTCTTCATTGGTTGATTTGAGGATGCGAGCGTTGGGATGTCAGGCGGACTGGATTGTCCACACCGGGCTTCCTTAGAAATATGGTGGTGCAAGATGCAGCTAACTGATTGCCTCTTTAACAATCTCTTCCCATTCATCCATTCTTGCTACTTGTTTCAACACCGTAGCTCGGGTCACATGACACCATCGGAGAGGACGGCTTCTTCGACCTGCTGTCCCGCTTCCAGGGCAACAGGCTGGACGACCAAAGGTGCTCCCTCCTGGATAGTCCGAGCCACCTCCCCACCCAGCCCTCTCCCTCCTCCACCCCACCTGTAGCTGAAAGGAAATGTGAGTGTTGACCCCTTGTGCTCCCCCTCTTGTGTTCTCACCATATGCGACACCAAGACGTTGGAAAAGCAAACAGCGGTGCGCGTAGGAAGGAAGTGATCATTTCTCTTTTAGTTACATGGTGTGATGACGGAGAAGCCACACATTGACCTCGATCGGGTTGTGTGAACAATGAGCAAATTATTACTTGATTCCACCGATTGTCTGTTGCTCAGGTCCTCGTTTGCTATCACATATAAATTATAGTCATTATAGGAATTTGCTCTTTCAAAAATACTGAAAAGTTCCTCATTCTCAATTTAGAGTGATTCAGAGTAAAGGTTAAATGTTCACTTCACCCTCCCATGAGCCTGTCTCGTGACGACCTCACAATTCTCCAGGTTTTATTGAATGGAAATAAATGTCTGTCCGTCAAATGCAATGACGGGCTTTCGTTCCAGCTATTTTGGAATGCGAAACACCATTGCAGGATCCTGGTCATTTCCTGGAGCTGCTGGCCAGCTCCCAGGCCCGTCGTCTGGACGACCAACGAGTCAGCATGAGCCATTTTCCTGGCTTACGTCTCAGCACCTCCAGCCCGCCTTGTACACCACCCACCTCCAGCACAGACCAAGCCCGCCCGCAAGGTGAAGCGAATGTTGAAGCGAAAACTGACACATTCAGTCTGTTTTTTGGAGGGTAAAATCCCGGAACTGGCGGTGAAACTAAGACTGTTTGCTTCCTTCCAGTCCCATCCCCTGGAACAGATACGCCTCAAACACCCTCCCTCTACAGTCGTCTCGAGGCAAACGCTGAGCATCCTGAGGGCGATGAGGTCTTCTTCGACATGCTTGTAAAATGTCAGGTAGGATGGCGAAGTCAAATATCAGTTTTGCTATTGACTTTGTTCTAAAAACCACTCAATGACTGCTACTGTCATGGGAAACAACTGGCATAACGAAGTTGAACCCACAACTGTTTGACATGCATATTTTTTCACTTCTTTTTCCAGGGCTCCAGGCTGGACGATCAGAGGTGTGCTGCTCCACCTTCCGTCAACTCGGGACCAACCGTTCCGGACGAGGACTTTTTCGGCCTCATCGTCCGTTCCCAGTCCAACAGGATGGAGGAGCAGCGCGTCCCTCCTCCGCCTGTCGCCACACAATCCAAGCCGGACTGATCCGTTCAAGACCTTTCATCTTGCCGCAGGATAATGGATGAAGTAACTTAGTTTTTGTCATTTTTAATGAAGTTTTAAAAAAAAAAAAAACTTTTTTTTTTTTTTCCAACTAGCAAATTATTCCTGATTCCTGCCTTCTGGATTTACCTGACAATGTTCCTTTGAGACTGCCAAGAATGCGAGTGACACTATAAGGAATCATGGCCTCATCTATATAGATATATATATACATATATATATATATATATATTATATATATATATATGTATATATATATATATATATATATATATATATATATATATATATATATATATATATATATATATATATATATATATATATATATATATATATATATATATATATATATATATATATGTATATATATATATATATGTATATATATATATATATGTATATATATATGTGTATATATATATATGTATATATATATATATATATATATATATATATATATATATATGTATATATATATATATATATATATATGGTATATATATATATATATATATATATATATATATATATATTAAAAAAAAAAAAAAAAGGTTCTTAACATTTGAAGACTTGTCTTAGGAAGTCGCAGCCTTTTTTTCCGGCGACCCCATCTGCCTGTTCAGGTCAGAGATCCAGAACGTCTGTTTGTCCTGAGTAAACCACACAAACAATTGGGTGTGTGTGTGTCCCGACCAACGGCTGCGCTCTCCGAGGACGCCCGCCAAACGGAAGAGACTTCTTTAAGATGTTAAAAGAATGTCACACCATCCTGAGAGACCTTTGTTCTGCCGCACGCGCGTCTTTTGAGTTTCCAGAGTCTCTCAGAGACTTGCTGAGGAATGACTCCAAAGTTTGTGCTGACAAATTCTCTGCGGGGAAAATAAAGTCTGTATCTTGAACTGCTGTTTCAAGTGATAAGTCAAGTCATCCTGAGAATTTGCTTTAGGCTTGAAGCCTTTGCACTGATTTTAACATTCAAACTTCAAAGATAATGACAGTAGGTGAAAGCTTTATTATTTGTATGTCCTCCTGACAACGGAGAAGTAAAATTCCATACATTGACCATCCTTCACACTTCACAATTTTTTTTTCTGTAGACATTTCATGCCCATATACACGACCAGTAGAAAGTTTGGACGCACCTGTTTCTGCTTTGTCTTTCCTACTTTCTACACTGTAGATACATACTGAAGACATCAAATATATGACCGAGATATGTGGATTGATGTGGCAAAAGAAAAAACTGTTAACTACCCAGGTATGTTATGTAATATATATTTTATATGAAGGGTGGTTATACTAGATCACCTGAAATATAAAACTTGTTTGAGTTATTTCACAATGTTTTTTGTTAAATAAATGTGTTCATTCATAGTTTTGATGCCCTCAGTGACAATCTACAATGTACCGGTGAATAGTCACGAAAATGAAAGAAAAACAATTAAATCAGAAGTGTGTGTCCAAACTTTTGACTGGTAGTGTACATAAATACCCGAACATTGTTCCAGTGTAATGATGTAGCATTCCATTCATTCGTGTACATTAGGTCTTTTTCACCATTAGAAATCATCATAAAAGAAATAAAATCAAGACATTGAAAATTCCCACTGAAAATAATGCCATAAAGTGCAGGGTGATTATAGAATTACAATTCCAACAATGCAGTTTGTCAGGTTCTCCACAGTGAAGATCCATTACGCCTCTGAAGTCAGCCGCTCGGAGCCCCTCCACAACCTGGAAGGAAGTGAGTGTTCAATTTAATTCTGTACAACGTTGTCTTGTTTAAACACACACTGCAGGTGCCACTTGCCCCACCATTGCCAGTTGAATTTGTCCAAAGGCAGGCGTTAGTTATCTGCACTGTGTATTGGACCAACCTTTTGATGTCGATGCAGTAGTCGATGCAGCAGGAATTGGACCCGTCGAGCCTAAACACCCCAGAGCTCGGCAGGTCTTTGCACTTGGACAGAAACTGCTGCAGCTCTGAAGTCGGGACTCCGCTCTGCTGCTGTTGCTAAATGAGTCATAGAAAAGGATGTTGGTTAACTGCATCGACCATCAGTACCACAGCAGTAAACATGAATTTCCCATTAAGTGCACTTGAATACAATTTAGTCCAATTTTGTTGTAAAAGAGAATTGCATCCTCTCAGGGGAAGTGGAAAATGTTATGAGTGAGGTTTGGTCGTAGAAGGTACTGCTCAGTTTAATTGTCACAATTACAGCAGTTTGGTTAGAAATGTACAAGTCACTCAAGTATGGGTTTGGGTATCATTTACATGTTGCATTTTGCTTTATTCTGAGCCACCTGAATGAAGTGGAGCCACACACTGATGACGGGACTGCACAAACTTAAAACAAGGTCGATGAGTCACCTTGATGGTGTCGTAGGTGTCGGTGATGATTGTGATGAAAAGGCTGAGGACCATGTAGATGAAGAGCGACACGAAGGTGTAGAGGTAAACCCTGCTGAAGACCCACACCATGCCGTTCTTGTTCTTCATGTCCTTGAAGGTGGGAAACATGTCGTCTCCGTTGATCAGGGAGAACAGACACTCCGACACCGTGTTCAAGGTGCGGAACTGCGTCAAAGAGAAGAAGGGATATTTCACTTCTCAGCCAAAGGCTCAGTGACACAGTTCACCCCACAAAACAATCTGAGAATGTATTCCAAGAAAGGTTAGATTTGTACAAAAACATGTCCAAGGCGTTGCAAACCTTCTCGTGATATGGTCCTAGCACGATCCAGCCGCAGAAGCAGTAGCTTATGTAGATGATTCCAGCGCAGCAGATGAAACGGATAACATTTGGGAACGCTGCCCGAAGAGTCAGGATGAGAATCTGGTGATAGACGTAAATATCATGGTGTTGAAAAGTCAGACAAAAAACTCTGGCTTTGAGAAAACTGTAGGCATGCATTACCAGTGCAGGACTTTTCACATTTCAAATGATATTGCAGTCACAAGAAGCAGTAAAGCAGTAAAGCAGTAAAGCAGTAAAGCATGCTGCGCGCTTTATTGCTTCCCACTTGTTTTTCTGTTACACTTCTGAGGTCAGGTTAACAAACTAAATCACTGCTTTCTGTCCTTGAAAATTCATTGTACCAAATATGTAGTGCAAAAAATGTGTCAGAGCAACTAACTGCAACCATGAGACACGTGCTCACATTGTACTTCCTGAAGTAGCCCATATAGCGGATGACCCCGATCCACACAAACATGGTGCCGGTCCCAAGGAAGATGCTGCAGATGTCATAACTTGTGAGCGTCTTTAAGAAAAAAAAAAAGGGTTTTAAGTGAGACGGACAGCTGGAACTGTGTTCTATTATATTTAACATGCACTGATTTGTGTTTCAGGTTCTCTGTTACCTTAGTTTGGATCTCAATTTTGAGAATGGAGCCGATGATGGACAGCATGTCGCTAATGATGATGAGGATGTACCAGCCATTCACAAACTCAAACTTGTCTGACCAGGGCACCTGTTTGCTGCAGTAGTTGTTGCAGAAGTGTGTGTACTCCTGTTCACAACACGTGGGAGTTAAAGTAACTGGAGTAGCATGATGAATAGCACAGAAGCTCATGCACATGGCAAAGCCGTGTAAGACTACAGTGGCAGATATTGTATCTATTTGTGTGCGTGTGTACACACATACATATAAAAGACATGTCTTTGGTCTGGATGTTTAAGCAAAAGACACAGGGTGCAGGCCAGGAAGGTGAAGAATACAGAAAAAGCAACAATGAAAAATGGTCCGTGTGCAGCTCGGTCTACTCACAAACTGCAGTCGGATTCCAGTAATCACTGAGCGCGTGCAGAGGGACAGTGAGATGACGCACGTTATAATGATGATGCAGTCAAACGTTACAGACAGGTATATGTTTTTAGCAGCTGAAAGAGAGAGGAGTTCAAATCATTTTCACAGCCTGCAGACTCGACATCTGGCTTTGTGGCTGTTCAGCTTCGAGGACTCACTTGCACCCGTTACTTTCCAGTCTTTGCACTCGTTGATGTCGACGTCATCGTCCAGGTCAATCTTTATCCTGCCGCTGTGGGCGTTGTTGTTGAAGGAGATCTTTGAACCAGACAGTTTGAGTTAGGAGAGAAAAGGTTTGTGTCTTAGCAGCAGGATATTCACCCAGCAACCTATGAAGGCGAGGTCTTACTGTGTGAAATGTGAAAGTTTTGCATCCATATTCTATATTACTAAATGGGGATCGACTATATTAGATGAATGATTGTTTAATATCAGTTCCGATCACGTTACTGCATGATCAAACAAGCCTGACGGGTTCCACTTGTGTTTAGCTGAGCCTCGGAGACGAGTCGTCACGTACTGTTATTGTGAAGTCGTAACAGTCGGGCAGCTCTCGATGTCTCACTGTTTCCAGATTGATGGCCTTGAGAGTAAACGTGATGGTGATGGAGACCATCCTGGGAGACAGCAAACATGCAATTTTAGATCACTTTTCCATGGAAGCAGAAATGAAATGAAGAAACCAGGGTGCAAACCTTTTAAATTGAAAATCAAACGTTGCAAATGCATCTCTCACCGATGGCTTGGACAAGGGATACATTTTGATGCAGGCTGTTGAGAATAAAAGCAACAAGAGGAAATGTTACAATATTTTACAATATTTCAATATAATGTAAAAGAATGGGCATGTGATGATTTATGAGGTGCCTCACATCAATTACAGTAAAACAGCCAAGAAAAACCTGTTCTAAACAATGCCTCCTATAACAAGAAGTCAAAACTTAAAATATCCCCTGAAAATGTAAAAAAAAAAAAAAAACTTCACAGCAATTCTTCAAAGAGCATATTAGCAGAACAATTTTAAGGTCAACCAAAATAAGAAATTACATATTTATATTGATTGATTAGTATGCAAAAATCAGTGATTTCTTTGTTTTGTGTATTTTGATGAATAACTTAAACCTACCAGTTTCCATCTGGGCATCGATCTCAAAACTCTCGTTGCCAGGGTAGATGGTTCCATTTCTGTAGAACGTCTGACACAGCTGCAGAGGTGTGTACGAGGTGCCGTTTTTCTCGTACTCGTGATTTCCCAGCGTGATGTTGTAAAGCTGTGAGTACTGGAAAACACACACGTTAAATGTCAGGATTGTTGACATTTAGAAGCAGCACTTTATCATCCACATATACAGCATGACCAAAGTCCAAACTTGTGACTGTGTTCGAGTTATCAGAGCAGCTTTAAATGGATTTTTTTTGTGTCATAAATATCCAACAATAATTTCCTGTAACTGAAAGCAAAAGGAAAAAAATCTAAACCAAGTTACTTCTTATCAAAACACCACAAGTTGTTGAAGATTATTTTCAAACTCAGTTACCTGTTCAATGATGTAATGGACATGGTCATAGAGGTCGCCTTGTGTGTAAACGGCATATCTGCTCATTTCTCCGTCAACATAATCTTTTAAGAAGAGGTGCTTGAAAGTCATCAGATTTTCCTCCTTAAATTTGACCACCATCTGGTTGCTCAGACCGAAAGACACCAACTGGTATGTGTGGAGGGGATGACAGTGTCAACAGATGGGTACAAAAAAAGCAGTCAATACATACTACTACAATGACATCATAAAAAGGAGTTTTACCTGGACAGTGATGATGGCAATTTTGATGAGCTGCAGAACGAGTTTCCATGGTTTTCGACCACGAGCGTGATACTTCTCACAAGGGTTCATGAAGAAATATTTGAGCCTCCTCCTGAGAGTCTCCACATTTTCAAGACTTTCTAGACATTCATGCTCCGAAGCTTCCGATGAAGGTGTCGTTCCGGACATGTCGTACAAGTCACCGTGCTCCTCCATTTCTGGGGTTTATTGGATAACAGTAATTTTTTAATTGGTAAAAAAAAATAGCCATCAGAACTCTGCTATGTCTTAAAGGAAAAACAAATATGACACCAACTAAAAATAAAAAGCACCTGACTGACACAGAAACGATTGAAATCATGTGATCAGGCTGCAACAACTGAACATTACAGCTGTAATATAATGCAGGAAGGCAAAATGGCAGTTTAATTAAGAGATAAAGCCATTCAGTCAACTTTACTAATCTTCTTCCTTTTATCAATCACGGCAGCAAGAAGAAAAAGCACACGAACTCCAATCACTGGTCTTTATTGCAGTGGCCCTGTCCTGCTTACATAACACTAAGAACAGGTGTATACACCTGTTAAACTTTGAACTGCTGCCAAGAAATGCGAAAAGTTTTTCCTTCCTGGTTACCCTATTTGGAGCAAAGAAAATACTTTTTCAAAAAATAAAATGCTTTCACAGAAGACTTGATGGCGATCGTACTGATGAAAAAGCAAATCACTGAGTTCAAACCCCCTTAAGATCTCTCAAAGAAAGTATTATTAAATATAGATTACCTGAGCACCGATGAATAACGAAAAGCGACTCACGTGACTAATCGACTCGGTCACAGCGAAATCTAAATTCTCTATTGATGTGTCCAAGATTTCAATTAAAACGATAATCTGTCAATACGAGAAATCAACGGAATTAAAAACAACAAAAACAAAAAAGAAGTCCTAAACATGCTTCTTACCAATGTCCCGCGCACCACAGGATTTCGGCCTTTCTGTGTTCTTTTTTAGCTTCGATCTCTAGTATGGATAAGTAACTATCCGGGGCATTGTTTCGTCATGTAGTTAAAACTGCGTAAGTACGCTGCATTTCTCCCAAGACAAGAAGGCTTCTTGTCGCACGGACAAGTTCGTCCAACTGACAGGTGAAGTGACAGAAGTCATGTGACGTTACCCATGTCCAGCGATTTCATTGGCTGTCGGTTCTGTCGATCATAAGTTCCAGTCTGTGGTGTCTGTAAAGGTTCCCAGTCATCCAGGTCATCGGAAAGTAGAAGGGTGAAGTTAGGGCAACTGGACTTCTTCAATTTGAAGATACCTTTCGGATGAGAGATCACAAGAACAAGTCCAGTTGCCCTAACTTAACCCTTGCACTATAACTTCCGGTCATTCCTGTCACCCCTGGCAACCTAACAGACGGGTGCTGATTGCGGCAGCTAAACCCCAGGTCGAGCTGATGCTGATTGTTTTTACTTTTCCCAACACTATCATAATTATTTTGTTCATTTAGACCTTAATCGTAGAATTCCGACCTATTCCAGGAAACTAGATTAAAGTGAAAAGTACGGCCACCGCTGAAGGCGCCAGTTTCGGTGACGTTTACGTATTTTTTGTTTCCACGCAGAGATGTTTGCAGCGCGAGATACTTTGGATACCAGATGCCGTTAAGTTTTTAGAACACAAGGGGAAGTTCTTCCAGAGTTAGCAACCCGCACAAGGTAAAATTGCTGAAACTCAACTTGTATCTGTTGTTTTTATACATCCACGAACTGTCGTTGTGTGAAAATAATTTACAGAAAACCACAGCAGCAATAGTCCCACATTACGTCACTGCTACGTAGCTAGCACGTATGCTGAGTAAATGTTTAGAACTGGTACTTCATTCTTCGATAACCTAATTTTAATTCAGACTGCAAATTGGAGGATAAATAATGCATTTTAAATGAACAGCGAAATACTGCTCTTAAGCGAAGCAATCGTTTCTTTGCGCAAATCAAAACAGTAGTCAGGTGAACTCTTGCAATTATTTCAAATGATCTCGGCTTTGTCTAGAGTTTATTAACAGGCGTATCCAATGATATAATCAAGGCTCCGTTCCCAGTTAGGGCAAAGAGGGTCCAGGTGCACATCATCATCAGGTCTGACTAATTGAACCTATATGTATTGGCATTTATCTGTCAGCATGGGAAAAAACTACACAATAAACAACACATTCTCGAGCAGGAGCTATGAAAAAATAATTGTGGTACATTAACAATAATAATAATAAGAATAATAATTACTTTAATCACAATCCCTTATGTTTTCATGACAGTCATGAAAGATAGAAGTGTTGTATTTCATTTCCGCCCTGGTGGTGCACTTCTCTTATTATCCACAAGATGTCACTACTTGCATTGGCAATACTTTTTTCATTCGTCCTAGATTTCATAACGTGTGTACTGTACTCGAAATTTTGATACATCTTTAAATGGCAGTCCAGCTGAAAATTGAAAGGATCTCGTTGTTGTTTTTTTCACCGAAATGTAAACATGAATGTTTTTTAAGTCTTTGAGTTCATCCCCACCCCCCACACCCCCAAACTCTGCGCAGTGCAAGGATGGCCCCCAAGAAAAAATCTGGAGGCAAGAAGAAAGGTGAGCTGAGTGCTGTGTTTTGGAAATGTCTGTGAAGGCTTGTGTGTTTCCCTTTACTTCTAACTAAACTAACCTGTTTCCGTGGTCTCCCCATGCAGGCAAAAAAGACGCAGCTGACGCCGATGACAAGCCAGGTGACATTATATCCATAACCACACTAAACTATAAAGTTTAGGTCATGGTGTAAATATATTTTATCGCTGTCCTATTTACGTGAAGATTAGCACTGACTCTGTGTCTGCTTGACGACTCACAATTTTGTCAAACCCGGTACAGGCATTTTGTCTGTCTTTACCCCAAATGGAATCAAAGTGAACAACTAGTTTGTGTTGAATCACAGAACTGAAATAATATATATGGAATACACTCTAAATCTATAATTCATTCTCCTTCTGAGATGCAGTTGCACAGCCTTTGACCATTCTCTCTGTTAGACTGCTGGAGGTGCCGTTTCTTGTTCTGAAGTTCACTGTCCGCCCTCATACATGCTACAAATAATGATTCTTTTTAACAACATAAGTCATTCAGTGTATTTGTTGTGTGTCAAAAAAGTCACATGTATTGTTATGTAAGTGTATTGAGTAAATGCAGTTTTTTAAAACAATTTGTGGTGGGTGTCTAAGCCTCAGGCTGAACCAAAACCCTCACAGTGAAATTCGATTATGATGTCCTTCTTGTTTGTACAGACGTCACTTCCCTCACCTTTAACCTTATGACAGTGTATATTTGGCAACCATAATCAAAGAATAGGAAATTATATAGTACCCCTGGACTATTACTGGAAGCTAAACCTTGTCATGTGACGTTGGACACAAAAGTCCTATTGTCAGTGCTTTCAATAATATTGTGATTTGTGATGATTGAAGTCCAAACAAATAGTTCCAGATATTGTGGACATTGGTCACAGGGAAATGTCTTCATCCAGTCACACCTACTCTGGACGTAGGCATAAATATCTGAACAGTGTGCAGTCTTGAGCAGATTATACAAGAGGAATCAGAGGACGCCCAACCAAATAAAAATAACTCACCCACATTGTCTACCAATGTGGCTTGTAGGCGGTTGCATTCTGTAGGGTTATGCGACATTGCACATCACACCGTCTTTGTCTCCCAGGCGAACGTTTCCCACGAATGCAAATGCCAAGAGTCCACGCGTAACTCTTTGAAACGAGGGAGTGCGTTTGCTACTACAATGATCTGGCGTGAGGCCCGAGTGGTGTGAGCGGAGGCAAAAAAGGGACGACACACCCAGCTGGGAAGTGGTTGCTTAAGCTGTACTTTAGCGTTCCCTGCGTCCCGTCGGCAGCCCTGTGGAAAGGCTTTGAAGAGAGTGACCGCAAGCAGGATGAGAACTGTCATTATGCCATGCCCTGTTTACAGAAGCGTGCGCGGGGCTGAGCCGGGCTTTGGCAGGGAGAGGAGGAGCCGTGCCTGGATTGTTTATTAAGAGGGAACTTTGTAGTGGTAGACGGCGCACCTCTGTCCTTCTTGTACAGCACCGGTCCCGGCGTGGTGATGATGTATGCTCCTGAGCTGTTTATGTCTGCGGCGCCCTCCTTCAGTTTTTCACGTCCGGCATCCTCAATGCATTTGGATCTGGTGCCTGAAGCCATTCATAAAGACCGGCTTTCATCCTGCGATATTGCAGGGTTTGTCCACCTCGCACAGGAGGGGACGCGTCAAGCCTCAGAGTCATTGTTGCCTCGCCGGTCCAAGGAAATGTTAAAAAAAAAAAAGAAAATCTGTGTCAGTCCGTAGGCGGTGGGGAATCCAAAGCCCTCTCCATTGTGGGGTGATATCACGTGGCAAGTGAGCTTAAGCTCTTGGTTGTTGTATTTCTGTTTACGTATGCGTATATGTGTCACATCTTTGTCCCTTGTTTTGGTGTAGAAATGCAAAAATACCAAAAATATTTCCTTATGGTTTAACACCAATAACAGCCCTTTAACTCGATTTTGTCACCTGAAGCTGAAAGGAAAATATTGCGCAGCAAATTATGCATGTGTCTTCCACACATTTTACATTCGGTAGATGGCGAAGAGTTATTGTATTGTGGACAGAATACATGAAGTCAATATTGGAATTACACAGATACAGCACCATCTCTTTGGTTCTGGTTAAAAACAAGTCAACTTGTAATTGAAATTCTTTATGATTCAGGAGTGACTTCAGAAACATAAAATGGAAATAAAATCAAGTCAACAGCCTTCACCTTCTTTTACAATGTTCCGACCAAGGCCACCCATCTGACGAGTGATCCTATTACTCTGAACACATTTAATATTCACATTGTGCGCTCACATATTGAGTCCAGATCGTTCTAGTATAGAATTTCCAATCTCTGCCTTATTACTCATCTATATTGACTGCGACCTCTCCCCGCCCAGATCACCCCTATGACATCCTGCCGCTGGTCCTGACATCAGCCACGCAGGATATCTTTGGTTGCATCGTCGACGTAGATGTCACGGCAGAGCAGCCCTACAAGCTGCTGGACAGGGAGAGCATCGCGTACGACTTACGGACCAGAGCAGCAGTGTCTGATTTCACCCCTGCGAAGCAGTATGTACTGGTGAGGCTAATATATTGATATACAGAGTATTAAACAACGCTCCCAAGATGCACACAGACGGCAGGCACAAGTAGAAGGCTGTGGGAACAAATCCAGGTCAGCCTTCTTTGGCTTTGTCAGAGAGCTTTGATGCTGGCAAGCTATGTTTCTGCATCTTCCTTTAGTTATGTTGCAAAGTTTGAAACGGTTGCATTGACACTCAATCACTACCTGAAGTCCCAGGGATGCCAAGGGGGAAAAAACTTCACATATGACTGATTGGAAAAATCCAAACAGTCATACAGAATGTAAGCTTTTCCTTCACGTAACATAGCAACGTGTTCATAGTGCTCTTTCTAAACTTTATAACAAACACAACTTCCAATTCCTCATGTGGAATCCACCTTTCATATTGCAAACCCGTAGCAGTGCCAGTGTTCCCTGTGGTTGCCAGGGTCAATTCAAAAACCCACAATTTTCTCCTGTCAACAACACAGAGTTGTATTTGTCATGATTTCCACATTGTTCCTCCCTCCAACAGAGCTACCCAGAGGAGGAGATGCTGCTGGTGTTTGACCGGGCCTTCACCTATGGGCAGTGCTTCTACCTGGTTCTCACACCAGAAGGCAAGAAGAGAATCCTCAGTGTAAGCTGACACTTGTTCTGGTCATTCTCTAAATAAATCTGTCTGTCAGTTTCGTGTTATGACTAAAATTCTGTTCAGCTCTGGCTCGGAATACTTTCAGATGTTTTATGTTCAACGATAAACGCCCTTGTTCATCAACAATTACATGTGATCATGATGAATGCAAAGTACAGATTGTTAGTAATAAAGCGTTTTGGAGTCGTCAAAAAAGGCAAAGGAAGGTCACTTAGTTTTGGTTGCGTTTCCAGCTATTAGCCCTGATTCAATTTCTTCATGAAGTAACTCAACATTGCATTGATCGCATCTGAAAATTAGCTCCGTTTAAGTGTCTCTGTGGGCAAATTTTTGAGATCGAGTTTCGTCTGCAGCGAGAAAGATAAACCGGTCCATTGTGTCCTTGGTGCTGAGGCCGACGGAGCTGCTAAAACTGGACACCGACGAAGAGCTGGGCATAACAGCAGCTCAAACAAACTACAGCCAGATAGAGTGAAACATTTTCAAATTAGGTCAACAACAAAAGTATAGGTTAATGATGCTGATGATGCGTCACTGTGCTTCAGAATAGATCTGACCAGCGGATAAAAGCAAAGTCAGTGACAAGAAATCAGAGGCAGCATGTGTACGCTGTCTGTGAGAAGCTGTTAATAGAACCAGTTCGGGTTAAATAAACAGAAGATGTGTGCTTTACAAGTTTTTGCTCTGATTCTAATTTTCTGCAGCCCCCAAAGTCAGAAGCTGATGAAGAGCTGGTGCATGAAGTTGTAAAAACTCCAGAAGTAAAACACTGGGAGTCTTTTGGCAGCTGCCTGGAAATAGAAGCAGAATCTGTACAAGTGACGAGAGAAAAGGTACTTGCACAGTCAAATACAAAATCTTTTTTTCACGTCATACTTGTGTCCCCTCATGCAACGATTGCATTTTTAATCATCTTCAGCTGAGGTTCAAGTTCTCGAGAGTGCGCAGGAAGTTTGAGGCCCCGGTCTGTTTCTCCGACCGCGCCTTAGCAGACATCAAGAAAGGCCACATCATATGCGCTTCCTACCAAAATAAAAGGTTCAGCATCAAGCAGATTCAATGCGACCGAGGGATCCAGGCGGTTGCTAGCGTGCAGACGGGCAGCACTCAGACACTCAGGTACGCCTGCACATTTAGCACCAGGAACAGAATTTGGTCCACAGGAAGACAACGGTGTTTATTTTCTGCAAAGACCTGCCAGCTCGCTAAAATGTCTGTTTTCATGCACTCAAACTATACCTCTAGATCCCATATCCTTAGCATAAAGTGAGCCTTTTTTTCCAGATGATGCATTCTTTCATGGTGCAGATTATATGGTCCTGTAAAAATGGCCAGTTTGGTCTGTTTTACAGAACATCTCTGAGCAATACCTTCACCCAGTATGCACCAAGGGAGTTTAACGCCAAAGAGAAAGAAAGCCTCCTGCAGCTGCAGAGTGTGAGGAAGTTCTGCCACACGATGACCCCCAGGTAAAACACGGTCGCCAGAAGCACATTTTCAAGCAAACCATGAAAATTAAAAAAAAGAGAAGAAAATAAATTTGCATTACAGTTGGTGAATTAACTTCTGCAGGGTCATCCAGGCCCTTCAGCAGAGAGAGATCATGAACGTGTTTGACGACGACTGGAGACTTCTGGGAATCCAGGTGGAAGGAGGCGACTGGGCTGGTAAAGTCTCTGAGGGCTTGATGCTCTACCAGGCCTTCACAGACCAGCAGTACTCCAAGGACAAGAGGGTCAGCTGCGTCAACTGGCATCCCACCATCTTCGGTAGGAAACGCTCGCACGCGTCATAGTTTAATTGAAAAAACCTTGAAAACTGCAGCCCCCCCATCCTGAGCTTTCGGATATTTCTTGGTGGCCTCTCAATAACATCAAATAACCTATAATTTACCATAACATTGCTACTTTCTTTTTTTCTCCTGTTCTCAAGGTGTGATCGCTGTGGCTTTGGCGGAAAAAAAAGATCACGGGATGAAGGAAGCCACACCGTTCAACAAACCCTCCATCATTCTCTTCTTCAGCTTCTCTGACCCCTGTAATCCTCAGGCAAGTCGAGGTGCATGAGGGGCCGACTTGGCAAAAATAGAATGTGTTTTTGGTCAAGGTGCTTGATTATACAAAAGAAATATTAGAAATACTGCATTACATTTTTCATGTAATCCTGTGTTTTGCCTTCGGAATATCTTTGAAATGT
Organism: Thamnaconus septentrionalis; assembly: GCA_009823395.1. Taxonomy (NCBI): domain Eukaryota; kingdom Metazoa; phylum Chordata; class Actinopteri; order Tetraodontiformes; family Monacanthidae; genus Thamnaconus; species Thamnaconus septentrionalis. The sequence continues at coordinate 18,015,135 of CM020508.1, read as the reverse complement.
AGTGTTTCTGTGTTTGGATGTTTTGTGAGCAGTTGGTGCTGGAGTGCCCTGACGACATTTTAGCCTTCGAGTTCTGCCCATCAGACCCAAACATTATTGTGGGAGGCTGCATAAACGGACAGGTGAATGAAACTTTAAATGAGCAAATTAAATGTTATCCTGTGATCATATTCATTCATTTTTAAAAACAAGTGAGTGATCTTTGGTTTTCCGTCACAACAGCTCGTCTTGTGGGACATCTCTGCCCAAGTGCCACATTTACAGTCGAGTGGTAAAAAGGTCTCCACCAACAAATTTGTAAGTACCGGTACTCTTAATCCTGGCCTGAATGTGAAAAGTGCCAGTCATACCTGGTGCCATCTTTATTGTTATTAGTTGTATTAGTTAAATAATTATATAAAAACATAACCGCTAATGGTGTGTTGGTCGAGATGTGGTTAGCCGTTACAGGTTTCTTGTTTTCATTTTTTTTTTTTTGGTCAGCATTGCTGCAACATGAACAGATCCAATCATATTGTCACCCAGTCTGTTACCTAAAGACACACAGAAATCCATCGAGGCACACTTGCTCCAACCACTCGGCAGCCCCTGCTGCTAAAAACCACTGATTTGAAACAGACAAATGATCTCAGAGAGTGGAGTGAAAAATCGACAATTCTCACTGGAAGAAACATTTATTTTTACCTCATTCTGAAATGAGTTTGTGTTTCTTCACTGCTCAGCCTGACGCAGTGAAGGAAAGAGTCAGTTAAGCTGAAACACAAAGCCAAAACTGTTGCTTTTCCTCGGCGGCTACAGCGACACAGCAATGATGGATGAGTCAATGAATGAGTGAATCGAGACGAGTCACGACTCACCTGTCGCTGCACAGTAATTCCATTTCCATTCCATTTTTTATTAGATCATACATTTGCATTACATTACCATAATACAGAACCCAATGCATATTTTTTGCACTCTGTACAAGTTCCAGTGTCTTGCAGTGTCAAAACGACAGTGTGTAATGAGGTGTGACAAAAAAGCAGACCTTATATTTAAAGCAATAACACTGTGTGGGAACAGCCAAACACTAAATATGAGAGCTGCAGGCTGACTGACCCCCACTGTTGCCAAACAGACACATATGCCCCCATCATCCAGCGCCCGTTTGCTTTGTGTGCTTGTTTTTTTTTTATGACCACTATAGTGGAACAGCTGTCTCCATCTCCGTCCTCAACACTTCCCCTTTTTATACGTCCCTCCCTCCCTCTCTCCTCCTCTCCCGCCCTCCGTACTCTCCGTCCCTGTTTGTTCTTCACCTCTGAGTCAACAGCGTCGGCTCGCCTACTGCAGCTGTTACACAAGGCCCCTCCATCCTGCACCGTCACGGGTCCCAATAAAACACAGCACGCAGGCTAATCAGATCAACCCCTCCACCTCCACCTCCACCTCCATCACCCTGTTTGAGCTGCAAACACTGAATTTGTATCTGCTGGAAAGCCTTCCGTGTTCAGCGCCGTAAAGGACACCAGAGGGCTCGCTGCGAGGCTCGTTAGATACCAGACTCATAAAAAAAATCTCCCCGTTCAGATTAGTTCACCCAAATAAAGCAGTGTTTAGTATGTTACTAGGCTGCGCTCTAGGCTGAGTCTCCCGTGTCTTGACTTCCTTCCAGGACCTGGCCGAGAGCACAGAGAAGACCCCCGTCGTGCACTACTGTGCCATGTCTGCCTTGGAGAGCAGACACAAAGCACCAATTACCGACATCCAGTGGCTCCCGTCCACTTTTGAGGTACACGGAGGCGGCGGGGCCGCGCGGCAGGAGGGCTCCACGGCTGCGAGTGCAACGCCGAGTAGTTTGGGGGCGAACTTGGTCGATCTACTGCATGGCGTGTTTAGGCTGGGAAAGCAAAGGGTTAGGAGTATTTTACAAGGCTATTAGATTTTGATTAAAAAGCACTCATTGCCAATAGGGAGAGAGCTCTGATGCCTCTAACAGCAGTGCAGGCACAATGACACATTGGTTTTGTTTTTTTTGTCTTTTATGTTTGTTAACTTGTGTGAAACTTCTTGGAGGTTCAGACATGGTTTTAACCATAAATCCTGAAAATGTATCATTTTAAAGGTCCAGTGTGTAGCAACTACACATAAATACATGAATAGAAGTGTATACTCGCCGTGCATTAAAAGTAATTTGGTTTTTGTACTGTTCTGTCAACTACATGATGAACTGAAAAATGATTACAAATCCCCTATATAATGGTTTCTGACGTCGCGTCTCTTAAATCTTCCTCCTCAGACATGAAACTAATTTGTTTCTGTTTTTTCTTGATGTATTCAACGGCGCTGTAACAAATCAACCGCAGTCAGCCGTCTGGATCATTAGAATAAGGCAATCATCCAAGTGCCCGAGGGGCCACTTCGAGGAGCCATACATCTCCAGCAGCTTTTGTTTACATGTAGCGGCAGAGTGCAGCACTAATCCTGACTGGCAATGTGTGGCTTCTCTCTGTTGCACCAGGTGACTAAGACGGGCACGCCCATCAAGAACAGGTACAACCTCAGCATTCAGATCATCACCTGCTCCCCCGACTGGTAGGTGTAACGTCTGAGTGATGATGTGCTGTCAGACTGTCACGCATATGAAGGAGAATTATACCCTTGAGAATTTCACTTGGATCTCAGTGTCACTTGTTAGTGGGCTGGGACTGTAGGTATTATCATAAGGGTTAATGTATCCTGACTAGATGTGCATAAAACCCTATTTCCAGTTTTTCAGTTTTTTTTGTTATTGCAAGGTGTGAACACATTCCTTACGCACCCAGATGTGTTTCTCAGTTTAAAAATGTTAACACTGTGTCATAACACTGTTACATTAACAAAAAAATGCTTATTAGTCCATTGATGTTGATAAATGAGCAGCTGCAGATGAGCTTGTCTCAGGCTTTTATTGCATTGGATTTTACAAGCGTAAACAGTATTTAGTTGATGATAGAAGCACTTAACATGAGGCTGATTCCCTTCTTTATGAATTGATGACACACTGTCTGGCCAACCTAGATATTTCAGAACAGATTGAACCTGAAGAGTTTAGTGGTTTGTGCTCCACTGTTATGCACAAAACCTTTCAAGTTAATTCATGTAATTTATTAAATATGAACATTTACAACTTATACAGTATAGTAGATTATTTTCACCATGTGATAGAACAAGTGATCACGATTTCTGCTGACTGGAGGCATGGATGGTGTCATTATGAACCAATGTTGTCTTTGGAGATTAGTTTCAAGTTCAAACAACTTGTCTGTTTTGAAACATTCGTCATATTGGTGCGATGCAGCTTTGCTCCTTTTGCAGCAGCTCATGGCATAAGTTTTTCTTGTTATGGATCTCTCACCAAAGCACCCTGATGTTCTGGGATTTGCGAGCTCAAAAGCAGCCGAGCCAGTCGTCAGAGCAGCAGAAAGTGGACCAGAAGAAATCAAGTGTCCCCGACACGTTCAAACACCTGGACCGCACGTGGAAACCTCTGTTCAGGGTGAGTGTCAGGATTCACACTCTGTCAAAACTCTGTCAAAACTGTTTTTCTCTTAAAATTTCAGTGTATTTCGTGAGTGTAGTGCAGTCATGCCAACACAAACAGTGTTGTTGTCACATTTCCGACTGCTGTTTGCACTTTTTTGAACCACCATCTCGTTTTTTGTCTTTGCCTTCTGGTACTTTTGTGACTTGCACGCAAACAGTTGAGAGTACATTTGATCACACATTAGCCAATTGCACACCAAACGTTCCCGTTCATGCTCAATCATTCATTGCCAAAATACACTGCAGCAGTGAGCCGTAGCTTTGCTTCCCAGTGATTGCTCACGTTAATTAGCACAAAGTCATTTGTTTGTGTCCACCATCGTCCACGCCTGATGTTTGGACAGGTCGGAGTGCACAAATGGTTCACTGCATTTCCCCCCTGCTGCTTCTTAAAATGCTCAGAGCTGTTTGGTTTCTGTGTGTCAGGTTACCTTGCCCAAGATCGAATCCAGTGGAGAGTATGCCCCTTTGAAGTTCAACCTGGAACAGTACACCCTGAATAGTAATCATACAGGTGAGACCACATGTGAGATTTTTTTTTTTTTTTTTTTACCCCGAGGCTGCCTTGGTTTCTGTCTGCCTGCCTGTCTGTCTGTCTGTCTGTCTGTCACACCATTTCCATCTTTAAGTCAATCACACAAATGAGTCACACCAAACCCCATTATTTGTATGCTGGACAATATTACGTTTTATTGTTTGATTTGATGAAAACGTGCTTGCGCCTCATCCAGAAAAAGTAATTACAGTTTTCTGCTTCGACCTTGATTATTATTTGTTGGGAGGCAAAACAAAAATTAGCGGTTAAGCATTAAATATTGCACTAACCAGCCCGTGACTGATCGTTCTCAAATGTGGGTCTGCCTCGGATGGCTGAGCACAGTGATCAGCGGGGACGGGGATCATTCTCCCTCCCGTCTCCTCTGGTTTCATAGCGCTTCATTAAGTGATACTCCCAAAACAAGGAGCTCATAGTAGCGCAACTTCAGCTTCGCTAACTGTCAGCTCTTTGCAATATGCTGCCCAAGCTCCTATAAGGGAAAGGGGGATGACTGTGTGTGTCCTGGCTAGTTGAGAAGAGACCCGTCTTTGTGCAGCGAAAAGGTCCGGCGCTCCAGTGCAGAGCGGTTACATAATTAATTAATATGGTCACTAGCCCAAGCATTTAATATACAGCTTCATAGGCCACAATAAGGCCGGCCGTTATTGATGTGATAACCGTCAACGTTTGATTTATGTGTGGCTTTTTAATCAAGGACATTGACTCTTAAATCTTCAATTCTTTTCACTCCTACTGCTAATCAATGTTTTTCCCAGCAGATCCTGTTTTTGTTTTTTGTTTTTCCAATAGGCAGTTAAAGGGTTTTAAGTTTGATTTCACTCTGCAGTCCTGCAAGTCAATGCAAAAATCCTACCAGTACATTTCATCCTGTTCATATTAATATTAACTTTCTATTATCAAATTTTGGATTCTTCCTTGCTCCACACAGGGAAGTCCCAAGGTCGAAATCACACGATGGAGGTGTGAGTGTACGCTCAAAATAAAACGTCCAATGTGCTGCTCATCGAAAGAAAAATTCAGTTTTTGCAACCGCAGACAGGTTGAAATTGACAGGAAATCAGTGATTTAGAATAAATAAAAAAAACTACAGCACATTGTCCGTATATGTCAGTGTGCTGAGTCCTCTTTCCCTTCACTCACATGCAAACTTTGTCTTAAGTGGATGAAGGAGATTTGTGATTGGGTAATCTGAGCCGATGTCCAGGAGCTAATCTAAGTGAGTGAGCGAGGCTGGGACTTGATGATGCTGAGGGGGTGTGAAAGGGACGTCCTCGTCTGACAGACAGTCGGCCTTTTGTGATGGAAAAGTCCTGCCTGTCCCGACCGTCCCACCCTTCTCCCTTACTGGACCCCATTATCAACACAATCATCCCTCCCACCTCTGCCCCCTCCTCCCACTCCGCCTCTCCCCCACACCCCTCATATCCCCTCTTATTCCGTCTCATTCTCCTCTCCCCACCTCCACTCCCCTCTCCTTTGTCCTTCTGTCATCTTGTTCATGGTCAGATTACAGAGCTGACTGCACCACTGCTGCCCTTCAATCTTGTGTTTCCTCACTTAGAGGTGCAACCCTCTTTTTTAAGTTGATTTTTGTTGTTGTTGTTGTTGTTTAATTGTGCTAAAAAAACAGTGTGTTTGATTTTAGTCCTTTGTTTTGGGTTTTCTTTTTTCAAATTGTGTGAGTTTTTATTGAATTATTTCCCCAACACTTCCTTTGCTTCCCCTGACAGAGGAGGAGAGTGAGCACGAGGAAGGCTTTGAAGCCACCAGAGACTATAGCCAGATGAAAATGTTCACTGGTAAATCACCTACACCTCTGGAGGACGTCAACACCAAGGTCTACATTGGAACAGAGGTAAATACGCCCAAGAAAGTCAAGTGAGCCATTTGTGTTAACACGCAATTGAACATTTTAGATATAAAGTGGCCAGTGAATTCCCACATAATGACAGATGGTGATAGCATTTACATATACATATACATATATATGTGTGTGTGTGTGTGTGTGTGTGTATATATATATATATATATATATATATATATATATATATATATATATATATATATATATATATATATATATATATATATGTGTATATATATATATATATATATATATATATATATATATATATGTATATGTATATATATATATATATATATATATATATATATATATATATATATATGTATATATATATATATATATATATATATGTATATATGTATACATATATATATATATATATATATATATATATAGGGGTTATTCAGTTTCTGCTTGTTTTCTTGCTAGGATGGGGAGGTTCTCTACACCGACTGGAGGCTGCAAAAAGACGAATCAGGACGAATGCAAGGTGAGCGTCTTGACTCGCCCTCGGTCGAGTAATTTGCTACCCGTCGCGACGCCACCCTTACGATCAATCCCACCGCTCGCGTTGAGCGGGATTCAGTTTCATAATCAATCAGCTCGCTGTTCTACGTGATGGATCCACCAGCTGCATTCTGCCATTAAAAGTCTGAAGAAGATGAAGAACGGGGGATGACTGCAAGGGTAACACTGCGGTCAAAGAGATTAGCGTGGATGCTGCAGGGGGGTCAGTTCAGTCGCAGCTGGATGGACTGTCACATGAAAAACAGAACAAAAGACTGAAGGGTTTTCCTGGAGGTCAGATCAGATCTTTATGTCTCCCAGCACATCAATATGGAGAGTTGAGCGATTGCTACTATGGACTGTTTATCAGGTGGTCACTTTTTTGAAGGTTAAGAATACAAATCTTCTCAATCCCAGTTATAAAGAATCATTTATATAGAGCACCAACTCAGGTTGTCTTTTGCCGTGCTGCTTGATTGACCTGTCTCATCTCTCTCAGCTTCCAAGCCCCTCTGGTGTTTCAGTGTCCATCACTGGTTGGTCAACACAGTGCAGCGCTCGCCCTTCTTGAAAAACACTGTGTTGACAACCGGGGACTCCAACTTTGCCATCTGGAGGGAGAGCGTCTTGGTAACAACTCCCACCCTGTCTTCTACTAAACTCTAAAGCTGCTTACCACCGAGCTGAAAATTTCACATACTGAATACACTCACATCCAGGAAGGTCCCATCATACTGTCACCAAACTCTGAGCAAATGTGCACGGCGGCATGCTGGTCCCCGTCCCGACCGGCCGTCTTCTACATCGGAAAAGAGGACGGAAGAATCGAGGTGTGGAACCTGCTGGAAAAGACCAGCGAACCTGCGTTTGTCCAGGAGCACATCACCAACGCCAAGATTACCTGCATCGAACCCTGGGTCGCCTTCCGTGAGTTGCTGTCACACTTTTAACAACCGTCTCCATGCTCAAATGCAAGTCGAGGTCGAGGTTGGATCCAGACAAGTGCTGCAAGTCGTACCGATTTATCAGCGACTAAACCAAATGACTAAATCTTGGATGGAATCAAAAAAAATCTTGAAAATATGTTTCTTTCTTATGTGAACTGCATATTAACTCCAGTTTCTATTTCTGCACAGCCAAGCAGCACTTCTTGGCTGTGACAGACGAACAAGGAACACTGCGTGTATTGGAGATCCCAAAAAATCTCAGAGTTGCCTCAAGGGGTGAGGTAAGTTTAGTTAAGTTCAGTGTCGTGCAGCACTGCTTGAAACAAGATCGATCCCTGTGTTGTCTGTCAGAATCTCGAGTGATGGCATGCATGTACAGCAAACGTCAGACCTCCCGACTTCCCTTTTTTTGTGCTTGCAGAGCATTTACATGGAAAGATACTTTAGGCTGGAGGAAAATGTGCTGAAAGATTTCCTCTTGAAGCAAGAACTGTGGGAAAAAGAGAAGAAGCCGGAAGCTCCGTCCCCAGAGGCAACGGTGAGATGCTTCGTAAATATCGAACTAGCGCTTTGCTGACACTGACTAGATGGGGTGGGGAAAAGCACAGTTAATATAGGCAACAAAAAAAAAATCCTAACCATGTCTTATGCATTCTTATAATGTGTTCAGTGATTTGCAGAAACTACACATCTGCTTTATGAAGAGTTTATCAACTGCATTTCAAATTCAGTTTGAATTTGTTCTTACTTAAGATCTCACTGACTGGTTTAATTTGAAAATGGTTAATGATTGGATCCAAGAGTAATTGATGTTGACCAGATTTTGAGTTTGGATTGAAAGACACTTGCAGGTTTCACACAGAGGGCTAAAGTGGTAAATTAGCGCTGTGGATTTCAGTGTTAAGAGGTTTTAATAGTTGTGGCTGTTTTTCTGGGCCAACCTTTAACTTCTTGGGCATTGGATCCAGTTAATAACAATAAAACGTTTGTTTTACCACCCTACAGCAGACTGTGTAAACCCGGTGGACCCGGGACACGGCTCCTCCCTGCTGTCTCGGTTTCAGTCTGGCTTATTCTCCTGTTTCAGCCCTCATGTGTTATTTATTCATATCAGTATTTGATGGCAGGCACCAGGGAGAGGAGGCTTATTGATTTTTTGTCTGCTATCTATAGAAGCGAAATGTTTTACTGGCTAAGTGCCTTAATTTTAGACTACACCAGATGACGCTTTATTTTATTGCCATACTCGCCCACAAGTTTTCATTGCTGTTTTTTCCTCTGATAATATTGATAGGCTATCCTGTTGTGTAATTAGTGACACAAGTGTGTAATCTTGGCTTCAGCTCTTAAAACAAAAAACTCCAATAATAGGAGTAAGATTGCTGTGTGGAAGTTTTTTTTTCTTCTTTAATGTGTAATCAGACTGATTATTCTCTATTATTTTGAGCACAGGAACTGGCCAAGAAAGGGTCACCAGTGGAGAGCGATGAGGCGGGCCTGAAGGAATACACTGAGCACCAGTCCTTGGAGAAAGGCATCCTGAAAGAAACCGGCTTGTTTCTCTGATATGTCAGACACACAAAACTGCAGAATCACATTCCTTTATTTTGTCATTTAATACAGCCTAGATGTACCTCAAACATCACAACCATAACTGGTGTGTGTGTGTGTGTGTGTGTGTGTGTGTGTGTGTGTGTGTGTGTGTGTGTGTGTGTGTGTGTGTGTATTACAGTATACGTCTGTGTACGTTTCCTGTTATCTGTGTTTTTTAAATCTGAATAATGAAAAGGCCATTGTAAATTAAAACCATTATCTGAGATCTTTTTTTTTTTTTTTTTTAAAATGATCATGTTTTAATGTAGGTCAGTGATAATCCACTGGTAAAATGGTATTCTGTTTTGACCTGGCCAGTTTTGCACAAATAATAGAGGGAAAATTGTCAGCGTTCAGTTTTATATTTAAAACTTCTATTAAACTGTTTTGATTTGAAGGATGTTTGCCAATGTGGAGGTCTCTTTAGTTTGTCGCCTTGTCATTTTCCGTGTCCACGCGGTGGATAGCTTGTGCGGCCTAGGCAACCTCCCCACGACTCTGCTGTCATATTCATCTGCAATCATTTTGACACGTCGTCACCGCATCGTGCAGTCGGAGTCTGACTCAGACAGGAAGGTATGTATGACTCAGGTAGGTGTGTTCTCTTATTTTGATTAATTAATGACCAGAATGTCATGCGGGAATTACCAAACCAACTTCCGCACAGGTCGTTTGTGTGTGGAGTTTGTACGTTCTCATTGTGTGTGCATTGGTTTGGTTGATGATTGGATGCTTTGTTTTATTTTGACATTCAGATTTGCTTTGAGGCAAATCAGCACAGAAATATGACAACAAATCCACTTTGCACCAATTTAGCTTAAAACTCACTCAATTCATATAAGTAAGTCCATGATTGAGATCTAAATTATAGACCATGCTTTCATGTTATTTGATGTTTGAAAAACACAGTAAATTATTTTAGAGGTTTCTCTTCAAAGATTCAGCCTAAAAATCTTCATCCTGCTGTAACTTCCAAACCTAAAAAAAGTAACAAGTACGGTACAACTGGTTGGAATTAAAGTTTTTTACTTTCTGCTGCCAAATCGACCATTCCATCTCTTCCAAAAATAATCTTAACACAAACTTGAACTGCATCTCTCAGAGCACCTATCAAGAATGCCGCTGGCGTCGCCGGGTGTTGGAACGACGACCTCCTCGGCTCTCTGGACATCCATTAGTTTCGCTCCTTCACAGAGACAAAATGAGGACGCCTCAGAGTCCTGGGTCCACCTCAGGGTCAAGAGCAGCTCCGCAGACCTATAGTCACAGCTGACAGCCAGTATCCTGCCAGAAAACGGGGGGGTGTGTGAGGACAGAAGGAGGCTGTGGAGGAGGGGTCAGGCAAGCAAGAACACCAAGATGCCTCAGAAAAGAGGGACGAAGAAAGGACTGAGAGAGTCCACAAACAGGTTGTGTTCCTGACGGAGGGACAAGAGGAGGAGCGAAAGATGCTTCAGTAACGATAAAGAAACAGCTGATTCCCCTTGGCCAAAGTGTTCCGGGGGTCCGTGTCAGTCTGGCCATGACTCATTCACGTGGACGGTCCTGTCACGGAGAGGTGAAGGGGCGGAGGAGGGTGAAGAATGGGGCTGAGGCAGGGCGCCCATGTGGCCCCCGAGGCACCAACAAGGCCCGAGTGACAAAAGGTAGGGGCCTCCACTCTGCCTGCACAAACCTCTCAGGGAATTCTGTTTTGCAGAGCCCCCCTGTCCTCTGCGGAGCCTCTCACTTTCTCCCAGCTCAGGAATGTGCCTTCTGCACACCCGCATGCACGCACGAGGAGTGCCGTCCCCTACCCTGGTTAGTTATTATAGTAATGGCTGATGCAGAAGAGCCATTGCGCAACTTTCTGGGCTTACTTGTGTGTAAACACTGGTGCCCCCCCAGCACCCTCCACTGCTGTTAGGTTTGTGTTCTGTACCCAGTGACCCCCTTTCCCACTTCTGCACGGTGGGTTGTCCCAAGTTGAGTTTTCGGGCCGAAGTCCCAAGAAGATTTTCCCAAACATCAAAAGAACTCCCTCTCAAAACGGGATTCCCATTTTCCCGCAGACCTGTTTTTGTCACCTCTTCTTCAACATTTTCAAGCCAAGTGTTAGGGAAACAATGCCAGCAGGTGCTGCACAAGGAGGGGCCGTGACTCTGGCCCGGCGAATTAAGCCATTCCCTCGGCATTGTTCAACCGGCCCTCTTAGCTTCCCCTGCTGGGGTGGGTGTTTCGGCAGGATGCTGCGTCCCTAAATCTCCCGACATGGGGGCAAACTGAGCTTTTTGGACCGTAACATCCAAGTTTGCCCCCTCCTCTACCAACGAAGAGGTACATTTCCCCTGAACAAGTATTGGGATTTACCCCAAATCAGCTGAATGGCTGAAAAAAAAAATGCACAGAGACGTTGTATCTCGTTTAAATAAATTGCTAGCTGTTGGAAGTAGTGCTACGTTAGGCTTATTTTTAAATATTTACTTTTTTCTAAGAATCCTCTTGGCTTTGTTTTATTAATTAGCCTAAAGCTGTGTACAAGTGCAGGCAACAATTGGGATGCGGACCGATGCGACCATTGGCTCGATTTCCTGGAGTTGTTTCCCAGAGTTATTCAATAAATCTGTTCTTGATAATCAGTATTGATAATGGAATCAGAATAATCACCAAATTTTGAGGAATTTCTTATCCCTGGCAACAGGATATTTGGCCTTCGGTTCGTTGCCCTGTGCAAAATCGACAAAAATCAGACCCTTGGCTATTGAGTTGACCCTTGACCTCTGAGAAGATCAGATGACCAGGGCATCACTGTGGAATGCTCCCTCTTGACTTCTATTAGTTTCCTAATTTCAAAGCTCTTCTGTCTTTTTCTTTTTTTTTTTTCAACCTTGCCCTCCCGCGTGTGTTCGATATTATATAGTCTGCTCAATGTCCAGTTTCTTGTTCGTGGTAGAAACAGGATACACATAAGCTGGCAAAGTCAGTCTTTATTTGAACTTCAAAGGGAATGTTAATTAAAATGTCAGCTTTTCTGGCATCTTGGCACCACTTTTCCTTGCGCTGTAATCAGACACTCTGCCTTATCTTAGGCCAGGGTATCTAGTTGACGCTAAACTAACAACTGTGGTGGGTTTTTAATCAGGAGCACATTCAGGCCTTGTCCACACACATGTGGGTATTTTTGTAAACAATAGTTTCTCCGTTCCGTGTGGTTTTGACAAGTGCCCAAATGCAGACAGTTCACATTACAAATTAATGTAATTAACGGGTAGAGAGTAGCTCACTAAAAATAAAGTAACTCATGGCTTGAAGGGGGATTTGTCAAATTTACATCAACCACAATCCACCCTTCAGGCTCACCTTGGATTACTCAGACTAAACTGACTACATCGTGTGATATCACAGCACGCTATGCAGATGATGTCTTAGAATTTTTACTTCACTGATAAAAGATGGGATGTGTAGTACGAGAGCAAAAGAAAATCATCCATCCATCCACTTCCTATATAAATTCTATGTGATGGCCGAGTTACTCTCTGAACAAGTCACCAGTTGATTGCAGAGCCACACTCAATCACAATCACACCTGCAGCGATTTTAGAACCGCTAAATAGCCTACATGCATATCTTTGGAATGTGAAAGTAAGAGAGAGAGAGAAGAACTAACAAACTCTGTGAGCCCTGGGATCAGAGAGAGAGAGAGGGTTCTAACAAACATCTTTCCAGCCCTGATGAAGAGCTGCCATCTTCAAGAGAGGTTTCACATGTAGCATCTTTCCACAACCATGATGAATCAGCTTGGTTGTCTTGCAGACTTCTGACATTTCAGCGCCTTTCCAGGTTGTATATGTGGACCAGCAGCAAAAATGCAAATATAACCCTGGTTCCACCATCGACAGATAGGGAGCGCTAGGCTGACAGCAGCCCCGGCGATAACGCTCGCAGTGTCACTGCGCCTCCTCCGCCGAGGAACAAAGTTATCACATCGGCACAATGCTACAGGAGGATGAAGCGCTACACAAAGGACGCGCCACCTGCAAGTCTATCAAAACCACCGAGGCCCAAATCTCCTGGTTGAGCCCCCCGAACAGCTGCTGTCAAGGCCTCCTTTCAGTCTCACCTTTCACATTTTTCCCTCCTTATCAAGCGGAGCGGGACCCTCATCCTGCCCTCGACGCTGAAAGGAGATTGCTCTTGTCTGGAGGAGCGGCTGCTGGGGTTGGAGGGGCGGGGGAGAGGTGATGAGCAGCTTACCTCCGTAGGAGGGATTAGCCTTATTAAAATGAAATAGTCTAGTCCTGAGTGACAGAGCAATGGAGGCGGGGAAGACGGAGGAGATGCAGCCCCCTCGGGATCTGAGGCCGCCGCCGCCGCCGCCCGCCTCTGTTCTCCTCGCCTCCATTCTTCACTTTCACCTCTCGCCCTCTCTTTACATCTTCCTCCCCCCACCACCGCCACCGCCTCTCCTCTGCTCTCCCCGTCATCGCCGCAGACCGAGAACAGGCCGGTCTATCAACGGCGCGTCAAGAGATCCTTGCCCGGAGGCCTTCAGATGAGTTGCCAAGTACAGGGTCCAGATCATAAGGGGAACAAAAGGAGCCCTGCCCACCGCCGAAGAAAAAAAAAGAAAAACACATCATGAAAGGGCCCGGACATCAGCAAAATGTGTTTAATAGCCCTCCCTACTGACGGGTGCTGCACGTACGGAATGTAGGGTCAGTGCGTAAAGGTTCCCAGCAGCAATTACCCAGGCTTAGCTCACCCGTGGTTAAAATGGAGGGGTTGGACGTGCATGTGATGGAGAACATTAACCAACCTGCACCTCTCTGAAGGCGTCCAATGAGAGACACACAAAAGGATCGCCGAGCCCGGCCTGCACAATGATTTGCACATTGCAGTAATCCCTTAAATACACGAGTCGGACTCCAAATAGAGCACCAGCCTGCTGGTAGTGAACATTGTCATATTCTCATTCATGCTCACAACTATGCATGACTTTTTTGACACTTTGATTCTGACTTCTGATTCTACACAGATATCTTCAGCGCTTTAACTTGTCTATTTGCGTTACTGGCATTCCAACTAACACACCGACTATGAAAAATGACATGGGTGTTTCTAGATGGGTTGGCTTTGTCTGTCTTTGCATTGAAACAAGCTGTTTGTATTTTTGCTGAACTTTCTACGTCACAAGTCGAGCTCTCTGTAATGCGTACAAGCGAGTAGCCATCAGCAGCTGGCCAATCACAACGCAGTGAGCTGGTCTTAGGCAGGGGATAAATGAGCCAAAAGAGCCTTTTCAGGCTGATCGAAAAACCTGTTTAGATAAGGAGGGTTTTGACCAATCAAACCTTGTTTATTGTTGGAAGGAAACTTTATTAAGTCTGGGAAAGGCCGTCACGGGGGTCCTTTAAACACTGAAGAGCAGCAACAAAAAAGACGTGTCTAATAAGTTTAAAATAATAAATCATGTCACTAAAATTGGAACTCGGAGACTTGTTTTGCTGCATGCAAGGCAGGCTTACGGCAAAGTATTTCCAATAACCTTCATGAAAAACGATCCAACCAAATCTAAACCCTCTCAGCCTAGAAACCAAGGTCTTTGTGGAAAACATGTTGATTACTTCCAGCTGAATGTGTCATTAGTGATAAATGGTAGTACTGACAGAAACTTGTCAAAGATCTTTTCAGATTTTCACCTATTTTTTATTTTTAAAGCCATTGTTTAAATGTTTCTTTGTAGTAATTAGTTGCCAAAAGTTCTCTCGTCAAATAAATTCTAAATGTTTTCCTCCTCTCATGTCTCCAATTGTCCTTTTGGTATCACTCCAAAAGTTGCTGTTTTCCACAAAGAATGTTTTTTTTTTGTGGTTGGCTGCTTGACTAGCAGCCGTGACTTGGACTCAAAGGTCAACAGGGATTAAGAAAACAGAGGGGAGATGAAGGAGGGGAGATCGTCTCTGGTTTCACATGCAGGTGGCTGTCAAGGATGTTTACCTACCGAGTCCCGTATCGCCTCTCTCCCAAATTAGAACTGAACCAAAGTTCAGCTCAGTCAGTCCGGCAGACAGTCTGATATCAAGTAGTGACCGTGACTGTCCAAACAGTCTCCATCGTATTATGTCTGCCCCGGCCGTCATATTGGTTTTCACTCTTGCTTTTACTGGCGCTGAGCTGACTCTTCCACAAGTCAAATGGGGACTCATTCGATGGAACTGGGCATGTTCCAAAGATTTGTCTCATTTTAACTGGGAATACAGATGATGCACTGATAACGATACCAGTATCTGGTATCGGTACCGATACCCGAGCTGATTACTCTACTCGTACTCGTAAAATATGTACCGATACCACGACACCGATACCAGTTGTATATATATATATCAGGACTAGACTATTATATATGTATATATTTTGTTAAAGTTGTGTTTGTACTGCAGTGAAACAGTCGCCCCATGTTCTAGAAAGATATACTGAGGAATATTGTTCAAATAACAGAACATCTGTGGAAAAATAAAGAATCAAAGTAATTCTTTAATGTGTAAATGGCCTTTGTTAGTACTCACTAGCAGTATCGGTGAGTACTAAAATGCAAGTACATGTACTCTCCTCATTCTGTAATAAAGTGGTATTGGTGCATCCCTACCTGCAAGTGTTACACATTTCAAAACTTCGGTCCCAAAAAAAGAACCAGAGAGCGAATCTGAACAAGAGGAAAATATAAATGTGCGGGAAATATTTCACTGTACTGCGACAAAATTAGTTGGGTGATAGCAGGAGTTGGCTGTGCGTGCCAGTATGTATTATTTTCCCTCCACACTTCAGTAGGGACTTAAATACGCTGCACCCCTGAAGCTGTCTTATACTTGCCCCAGCCAGCCATTAAAACATTACTCCATTATACAGTGCTGACATCAAATGAAGCTGAAATTCATTTAGTGTGGAAAGGCTGCAGGCTTTTCTTGGCTTCTCACGTCAACTGCCAGAGATGCGTGCCGCTTGCACTGGAGGTACTTGGGATCATTTTCACCGGCTCCGACTTCAGACTCCTCTTTTTGTGAACGACGTACTTCACCGGTGTCTTCCCGCTGTACACTCTGTGCCACTGTGTTCGCACTGCTGCTGCTGCTGCTGCTGCTGCTGCTGTTTTTCTGCAGCAAATACTGAAGATGCAGCTGCGTTCTGGGAATGTCCCTGAAGCTGAAAGTCGTCTCGGGGAGATTCCCACAACCCGGGAGGGCAATTCCCTGACTTCTCTCTGTTCCAACAGCATAGTGATAAACCTGCAAAAGAAAATCTGCCCAGTTACCTGAAGCCAATATTTATATTCTGCACAAGTTTTAGCTTTAGCCTCAAGCTAAAACTATATTAACTGCACACGCCCATATTTTCATACTTTTTTATCTTTGTTTAGTCATGTGTCGAATCGAATCAGTGACTTGCTTGTACTTTAGGCTGGATATTCTAAAAGGAAAAGAACAACCCAAACCAAAACTGAAGTTTCACAACGCAATTTCATACATAAATACCTTCAGTAGGAAGCTGAGCAATCCACTTTTGACTGTAAAATAATATACTTTATTATGACCATATATTTCTCAGGATCAATACAAAGCACTTTTCTGTCGCGTCACGTCTTTTCCATGTGACTTTTTCTCTCCAAAGAACAAAAGAGACGGAAAGATATTTCTTATTGATGGAAAATTTGATGACAATCCCCAAACAACAACAACCAAAAAAAAAAAAAAAAAAAAAAAATGCAAGTTGCATTTTAAAAAAATTCTGTTTTACAGATGTTCAGGGCAGACGGGGAGAAATGACCTTATAACTTAGAGGGGGAACAAAGAGAAAGTTCCTTCTCGAAAAAAGTCACTTGGATTTCTGAGAAGCATTCTTCACGTCATTATTAAAAACTCTACATGACGCTCCATGTTTGATGAGGCCCGGGTGTATTTGGGTGCTGGCCAGGTAGACAGATGGCTGAGAGAAACCCCACTGGAATCCAATTCCACCAGACCCACCCAGGCTTGACAACAGCAGCGTGAGCGTCATCGTAGAGCAGCACGGCGACAAACATTTCACGTTTCAGGGCAAGGACGCATCAACTAAAATGTCTTGATAGGGTTTTTACGCAATGTGTGCATTTACTTTTTATCGCTTCCCTAAAATCGTCAAAATCCCTAAAACACTAATTTGGTAATATGTGTTCAGATGGTTTTTTTTCTTCTAGTATTGTACTGAGAAGCTATTTTAAGAGCAATAAAAACATCAAAATCTGAGGTGTTTCTTTCCGATGCGACACTAATGCAGTCATTGGAGGTACGAGGGTGACAAACAGATGGACAAACAACATAGCAAAATAAGTATTTTTCCAAACATAAATATCAAATACAAGGGCAGAAGCAAAAGAGCCTTGTTTATGTCAGTAAAGCTTTCGACCATGCAACGTTCAGTATCGTTAGAAAAACAAAAATACACACATCTTAAAATCTTCAACGCAGCTTAGTCCACCAAAGACACGAAACAATGTCCAACATATACACAATACATTTAAAAACAACAATATCACCTTTTTTTTTCTGCATGAGCACATTATTGTGACATATATTTTACAGCTAAGGTTGTCTCATTAGTCCAGCACATTAAGATGTGTACAGGTAGCTTTAAAAGGAGGAAAACATAAAAAATAAAGCGAATATCGCTGCAAGTAAACACTACGAGGTCATCGGAAATAATTAAATACGCCATTGAGATAGAAGCTGTCAAAATAATATACTCCAAATACATTTATATAATTATGTACATATACATATAGGTTAAATACTGATGGTTATGAATCCCTGGATTGCTAAAGTTGTTGTGTGGATTTAGGCAGCGAGCTAAGTTGTACATTGAGGCTGCCGGGCTTCAGTTGCCGCTGTGTGGATTGTGCTTTATAATTCAGCTGTTCAATGTTTGTTTAGCAACAAGTTTATAACCACAAAGGTGACAAGTTAACGGAATTATTCAATAGCTCGATTCCATTTGCTTATTTGCACTCAGAAAGAGAGGAAATGGCTGTTGACCTATTCATACAGCAGCTAGTAGCGTAGCATTACGACTTTCGATGTGTCTCAATTCATTTACTTATCTCCGTGAAATACAATGTGTCACGCACTGCAGACAACAAGCGCGAATGTGGTTCACTATTTGGCAAATAGTTTGCGTCTCATCATAAATGCAAAAACTGGTGAACTTGAATTCATGGCAGTGAATTCAAGCTAACCATCAGCTATTTAGCTAGCTTCAGCATTTGAAGTTTTTTTTCTTATCCAACACTGATTATTTGTACTGTCTCCTTATTTTTTTGAAATTGTATTTGTTAGCCTCATCAATTGAAAATGAAAATGAAATGAAGTGCCCAAATATCAAAGTATCTCAATTGGGACACAGCGCTTGTAGGAATTCCATTTCCAGTCATTTTGCTACGCTAAACTAACCGTGTTTTAACTTTGTCAATGCGAAGTGTGCAGACATCGAAGTATGTGAATACTTGCCAATGGCTGTCACAATATATATATATATATATACCACACAATGCAAAACAAAAGTCAATACATTTCAAGCATATTATTTTGTTTATAAATATTTGAAGAGGTTTCTGTGGCAGCTGCTTTCCCACTCAGTCAAGTCCAGTCATAGTTTATAGTATGGTGACGGTCCATCACACCACTGCCTGCCTCATAAGTGCATTACTGTTACAACAATTAGTGTTTCATACCTCAATAGAAAAAAAGCTTTCTGCTGCCTTATAAAGGAAACACACCCTTAAACAAAAAGTTGACATGTCCCTCTTATGGCCTTAAAACTCGAGTCTCCGTCTGTTACAACCGTGTGTCGTTATTTTCATTCAACCGATTGGTTTTGCATACATTGTTATTTTGTTGGGAGCGCCGAATACAAGTTTCTTATTTTAAAGTTCTGCTTCGCAGGCCTGCTGGGATTGGCGCCGTGATGAAAAACACATTTGCGAGACTCTTGTATGATTCGTACCAAATTCTCTGCAAATAAATTCATCCTCGCTTGAAAACATGGAGCCTTTCTGGCATCGCGCCAAATCGCTTGTCGGCTTAAAAAACGGTCAAGAACATAAGAGGGGGGGCGTTGTCCTTTTGTTCCAGGGTTGGAGTTCTGTCCTTGACGTACCACCTTCACACAATTAAGGCACCTTTGAAACCCCTACAGGGTCAATGGGTTCTTCTAATAAGAAGAGAAGCGACACAGAACTGGACTGAGACCAAAATCAAAACAAAAAAAGAAGCACGCAAGAGTAACAACGCGGGTTTATCCAAGTTACAACATCGACGGGGGGGGGGTTGCGGAATGTCTCTCGGTCAGGTGTGAACGCTGCGAGTGCAGGTTGTCCAGGTTGATTTTTTTTCATTATCTTTTAACAGCAGCACCACAAACGCCGTGGCTCAATCCTGAAGCACCTCTGGTCGTTGAAGGAACAACCTTCCCCGAACCTCGCCAGTCTGTGTGTGTGTGTGTGTGTGTGTGAGGTGTCAGTAGCCCACGTTGAGCTTGTTCTTGTTCAGCTCCCTCTCCAGGTTCCCTATGAGGGTGTCGATGCTCTCCTGCAGGTCCCTCAGGTTGACCCTGCTGCTCAGCACGGGGCTGATGTCCTGGATCTTCACGTACGCCTGGTAGCTTCGCTCCTTGGGCAGCCGAGGGGGCAGGATGTGTTGGCACGCCCTCTCCTGCTCCTCCCTGTCTCCCTCACATTCCTCCTCCTCCTCCTCCTCTTCCTCTTCCTCTACTTCCTCCTCCTCCTCCTCCGTCACCACATCCTCCTCCTCCTCCTCCTCCTCCTCCTCCCTGGCCTTCTCCTCCTCCTGCTCCTTGTCCTCCTCCTCCTCCGCCTCCTCTGAGGGCACGTCGTCGTAGTCGGCCTCCTCTTTGCTGGGGAGGGGCGGGGCCTCCGGGGGGAAGTAGCTGTCGCCGCACTGGCTCCAGTCGCCGGCGTAGCGGTTGCTGGGGCTGTCCAGGCGGCCCGGCCGAGGCCGCAGGACGCCCGCCGCCTCCTCGTCCGTCAGGTTCAGCACCTGGGGGCGCTCTTTCCTGCGCCGCAGGGGCGGGGCCGATGGCGCCTCGGTGGAGGGCGGGGCCGGAGAGGCCGACTGGCTGCCGTTGGGGTCCACGACTGGAGGGGCACAGGGAGAGAAAAGGTCACCGGGGGTCATCAGGAAATTGGAGTGAAGGTAAGAAGACAAAAACGCAAATAACTGAGAATTATTGAATAGCAAATACAAATAGGAAAAAATGTTGGAAGCTGTTTGGAAGCCGTGGGTACATCTGTCAGTTAAAAGAGCATCAGTGTTCTTTGTGACATCACAAAGGGGTGCTATTCCAGAACTTTGTGTTTTCAATGAACTGAGCCTTTAATTTCTCACCGTCAACCCGACCGACCGACCGACCGACCGAACTCACATCTGAAGACATGCTTTGAAAAATGCATGCTTTTCATATTCCGCGGATTAAACCAGATGACTCGGTGACACTCGGTTACATTTCACTGCAACAAACAGACTTTGCCTTGAAATCACAAACATGCGTCGCTGTGCTCAGAGTCAAACAACATGCTCAAAGTCACACCACTGCACTCTGATGCCACTCCAGCCAGGCTGCTCTCTGAGGGCTCCACTGATCTCCCCTAAACTCCCCCTCTGAAGCCCCACCCACTGTTTTGTCGAAGTTAGAAGGGAACCATTCGGCTGTTCTGTCCAGAAAAGGAAACAGTGGCGAGCGCAACCAGCACAGTCCAGTTACCTGTCTGACTTTCTTTATGTGCACGTAAAACTGTGGACAGTGCAAGCGCTCTCACTGGCTGGATTAGGAGGGAATGAAAACACAGGAAAAAAAGACATTTAGAGTTTGTCTGTGCTGGGACACGAGTACAGGACAAGTAGTGAGTTAAAAAAAAAGAGTTTTCAGAGTTTTATTCTATTATCATGGTCATGAGAAGTAGACTTGTTAAATTTTGTCCATCCTTCCATTTTCCTATCACCACTTGTTCTCCAGTCAATGACGCAGGGTCCTAAAGTCCAGTGGTTTTCAAGTGGGTGGAGTCTCAGGACCCACGTTTTTTTCCTTATCACAAAGTCTTCACCCAAATTTATTCCACAAAATAAAAATTGCTAGCCCATTTTCTATCATGTCTAGTAAATAAATTATCAAAACAATTGAACTGAATTGTGTGTCCTCAAAAAACTCCAACATTTTCTCTATGAAAATATATTTTAAAATATCTTTTCAAAGACCAAAGGGAAACTATGACCCAATCAAAACAGCTCCACCAGTTGAGAGACGCTGCTGAGGTCCACGCCAGCTGTTCTACAGAGTCGCCTGTTATTATCACAGAGCTTGGAGACGAGCGACCATTCCCACTCACATCCACACCGCCTTCTCATCCAGCTCCATGTCCGCATCCTGGGACTGTGAGAGGAAGCCGGAGAGAAGCCCACACAGACACAGGCCCAGCGTGCAGACACCACACAGAAAGCCCGGGGGAATCGAACCCGCAACCCTCCTGGCTATTCGAGGTGAGGTTGCCCGCGCTTAAATGTTACCCTGCGCGTTTAGCTTCCGTCGCACTCATCAGAAGCGGCGGCTGCGTACTTGTCAGCGTCTCCCGAGGCCAAATGAAGCAATTATCACGGAGGAAAAACAACCAGGCGTGATCCTCGACTCTCCAGAGAAGACGTGCTATTTCATTTCAGACATGACTCATGCGTGACGCGATTAAAACAATTGGCTTGCAAAGGGGGGGAAAGAATGAGTGCAGGAAAACGAAAATTAGCGGGTTTTTTTTTTTTTTGCGTATTTGCAATTTTGGGGGAATATGTTGATTTTGCAGTTTTTGTCCTGCAAGTCCTGACTGAGGGAGAAATCATCTCTCCTGAGCATCTGCAACACCTCCTGCTGACACCACCTCGGCCCCTCACTGCAGCCCCTGGATGGGTTATAAGAACTGGATCCTTGGCTGGCAATATGATGGTGCTGAGATTATTTTATTTTTTTTTTTTTTTTACTAGTGGCCACTCATGGTACTGCAGTCATGAGCACCAGAAAACATTTTTCCAATAGACCACAATACAAAAAGAAACGCCTGCAAAACAGCTGACAGGACGACTGCGACCAGAAACGCAGTTCATAATAATTTTTTGCTATTATGGAGATTAAAGTCAAAAACTTTTGTTTCAAAAAAAAAAAATCCAGAAAAATCACCAGAGAAGAGTTTATTCCCAACGTGACGTCATGTATGTGGCGCTGTGTATCGGCTTGTTCTGATTGGCCGATGCCTCCTGATCTCCGTCCCGAAGCCCCGGAAATTGTGTGTGTGTGAAGCACCCCCCACGCACACACACGCACACACCCTAACCCCCCATCACTGATCCTGGAATGGCTGCTAGCTGTTGGGCTGATGTCTGAGGGGCGCGTGGGCCGAGGTTAAGCCTGGAATGTTCTTTAATTACAGTCCAGGAATCCTCCGGGCCAAGTGACACTCCAGGGTGTAAACACAGACTTGAACCTGGAATCCCCAAAAGCTTTTTGTCGGGGCGTATGGCAGGTCGTCAGCGCCCTAAGCTTCCCCCCTAGCTCCACCCCACCACCCTGTCATAGCACTTGACCTCCGCGACCTCCCCGCATTGTCTCAACTCCTCCAAAATTACCCTCTCCCGTCTGATTTGCTCCGTGTTGTGAGAACTCCACTTCACTTGTAAGAGCTGCAATTATGGGATTTTTTTTGGAGCGCGCCGGCGACTTCCCCCCCGCTCGGGTTCCCGTTTCCTGCTCGGCCGGCGCTCAGGACGGGCGCGGGGCCGCTCAGCTCCGCAGGCGGTTTACACAGTCTGGGTTCGCCGTGGGAGTCGGAGGAGGAAGTGGTTAAATTTCGGGGTTAGCGCCGACCGGAGCAGACGGTGTTATTTTAATTCGCAGGTCAAACGGCTGATCTGGCTTTACGGTGCGTGTTACAGGAAGTGCCCGGAGAGGTTTGTCCGGTTACGTGTTTTCCTTTTCAGCAATAACTATTTTCCAAACGACTTTCTTTCACTTCCAAAACTGTAAACCCGCTTAGCTGCGGCCTGATGACTGTGCATTTTTTCCCAACTTCAAAACAGGCCGTTCAAAAGGCATTTCAGGGAGGCAAACTGCCAACGGCCACAATCATTTTTCCCCCAAAACAATAACACTGGATTTTTCCACACAGTTTTATCCACTTGACCCGTGTTGGACCCTCAACATGCTTTTGTAATGATTTAATTGGAGCTCCCTTATTGTGCAGAAATCAGATCAGAGCACATTTTTCGTCCCAGACAATAACGCAGCTGTGCATCGTATAAGTTCCTAATAAATATTTTTTTTATTAATGATTTGTCCCACAAAATACACAATTTGAGTTTCCAAAAGTATATGTAAAATCTTTGTTAAAGAAAGCAAAGCATCCCACCTTCTGAGAAAGCCTGGCTGAAGGCCCTGAAATAATCCAACTGTCAATATAATGTAAATATCTTGTTTCACATCTTGCTGTTTGTGACATCACAAAGGGCTGATTTCCACAACTACGTATTTCAGCGCACTCTTGTGTCTGTAGAATGAAGCCAGCAAAGGAAGGACTTTTTCCTCATTATTGTATCGTTAAAAAAATGGCGTAAAAATTGAATTTTTTCAAAACTCTGGCTTTAAACTTGCACTTTCATTGCACTGGAGCGCGTTAGCACGTCAGCCATACACTGACTAGAAGCGATTCAAAGACATTTTTTTTTTTAAGTGAAGGGTTTGAAGATTTAAAATGAGTTTGAGCGACTGTTCAAAGTTCCCCCCCGACCCGCTGCTCTCTTTCATGACTCGATCCTGAGTAATCCAGGGGTCTCCTCACATCTCGCACTGATCAGACAGACGCAGCTGCGCAGACAGATGCCCCGCCCCAAAGGAGAGGGGAGGGGATCAGCGTCTGGCCTCGGCCTGCGGGGAGCACGAACCAATCAGAGCGGCGCTCGCGAACCGAAGGGTTCAAAGCGACGCAGTCCAAAAACAGCACGGCACTGCTGACCTGCTGCAGGCGGAGTCGCTCGTGGTGTTTGGGCCGCAAACTAGCGGGAGTTCAGAGCAGCGAGAGGAGCCAGAGAGACAGTAGCTGCGTTTCCAAGGCCTTACAATCGCACAAAACCTCAATATCGCTATGAAAAACTGGTAATGAAAGCAGCTGAACTTTGAAAAACCTCTGGGCGATAACATGTTTTTCAAATTCTATACGATAATTGATATTTTTTGGGTTGATATTGTGATATCAATATCAATACACTGCAGTCAAAAGTAAGTCGCCGCAGCTGTGGTCAATAATCAATACATATATATCAATATTTATTGAAAATTATCTATATAAATTTTACTCTGATTAGCGATCTATATATTGATAAAAATATCGATATGCACATCACTACCGGATGGGACGTACAGGGTCACGTGACCAGTTCACTTCAAGTAGCTGCTCCAAAACGCAGAGAGAGAGAGAGAGAGAGAGAGAGAGAGAGAGAGAGAGAGAGAGAGAGAGAGAGAGAGAGAGAGAGAGAGAGAGAGAGAGAGAGAGAGAGAGAGAGAGAGAGAGAGAGAGAGACTTACTGGGCCACAGCTGCAGCAGGTAGTGCAGCACCTCGATGTGCTTCTTGAAGTGCAGCGCGCTGGCCAGCTCCTCCGAGTCGATGAAGACCCTGTTGCTGTGGCACGAGGCGTCCTGCCGCTGGCTCAGCAGCACGGGGCCAAAACACACGGCCAGGTTCTGGCACGTCATCTTGTTCGCTTCCTGGTGGGACGCCACCAGCTTGAGGTGGTCCAGGAGCCTCCGCAGCGTCGTCTGAGAGGACGAAAGAAAAAGAGAGGCTGGTTATTATTGAGTGGCGGTGCCGCCGGAAGGAGATCTGCGCCATTGGTGGAGCGTTAAAGAACTGATTGGGTTTGAGCGATCACAGCGATGGTCAACATGTCCGCCCCCCTCCTCACCTTCTCCACCTCCGGCAGGCTGTCCAGCAGGCTGACCGTGTGCTCCGAGTCGGCCTGCTCGTTCTCGCAGCCTGAGGCTCCCATCCGCAGCGGCCTGGTGGCCATGGACTCCAGCACGGCCTCGTACAGGTGCTTGGTGATGAGCGGGTAGGGCAGCTCTCGCAGGTAGTCCTTCAGCACCCCTGGTGAGCAAACATGGAATTGCATAAGAAAATGAATAAACTGAAAGCGGGAATAAATGTTTAGCAGTAGCAGTTTTGTTTCCGTCATTGGAATCAGTTGATATCGCACTCAAATCTAAAAATCACGTTATACAAATTAATTTTGTTTTGAGGCCACAATTTGCCCTATTATTGACACACTTCAATCAATTTTGAATTAAATCGTGACCCGAAGAATCAAATCGAATCGTGAGACACCCAAAGATTCACGTAAACAGCCGGTGGAGTTTTGACACACTTGAGTCGACGGCTCTGCTTCGCCTCAGCGCCCGCAGGTTGAGCTGTTGACAAATCAGCGGCAGGCGCCGCGTCTGCGTGCGGCCGTGTCAGACTTAATGAGAGCTTGTGCAGCAACTTATCGCGGTGCACATTTAAATTTTCCGAGATCCATCGCTTCCGCGGTGCGACCCCCGCAGTTCCCGCGAGGCATTCTCAATTATGCGTGAGGGAGGGAGGGAGCGAGGGAGCGAGGGAGGGAAGTGCTGTTCACACCTGTGGCTTCAGCATCGCCCACTTCAGACGAAGAGTTCCGGGAAAAAGAAAGAAAAAAAAACGCAAAAACCTGCCTGTCTGCTCTCAGCCCTTCAGATACTGCTGAAGTGCACTTTCATCAAAGGTGAGGGGGGAGGAGGGGGAGAGGGGGGAGAGGCGGGGGGTGTAGTTCTGGTCTGAGAAATGCAGTTGGCGCTGTGACAGCTCTTTGCGGTGAACCTGGTTTTGCCTCGGCGTGATGCTGGTTTCCAGAGCACTCAGCGGGAGCTGCTCGGGCTCCAAACAGGCAGGCAGGCAGGCAGGCAGGCAGGCAGACAGGCAGGCAGGCAGGCAGGCAGGCAGGCAGGCAGGCAGACAGACAGACAGACAGACAGGCAGGCAGGCAGGCAGGCAGGCAGGCAGGCAGGCAGGCAGACAGACAGACAGGCAGGCAGGCAGGCAGGCAGGCAGACAGACAGACAGACAGACAGACAGACAGACAGACAGACAGACAGACAGACAGGCAGGCAGGCAGACAGATGAACTTCATCGTCGGCTGCGAGAAGCTTCAGCGAGCGTCGTTACGTGCAGCCATTAAACCTTTTAGTGTGCAATAATAAGGACTTGGCAATGGAGTGTTCATGTTAACAGAATCATTTGAGACGATATCATTAAAGTTCCTAAGCTCACTTGATGTGGGTTTAGTCTTTTGTCAGTCCTAATCAGAACCAATACACACAGTGTTTTATGGAAACATATTTCCAGAATTGCTGATTAATATTTGCAGAATTAATTATTCATAGATTGATTTGAGTGTTTTTGTAACTACTGTATAGTTGATTTTGTACTGTTTTTAAGTGCTATCTGTCTGTCTGTCTGTCTGTCTATCTATCTATCTATCTATCTATCTGTCTATCTGTCTGTCTGTCTGTCTGTCTGTCTGTCTGTCTGTCTGTCTACAGCAAAACATTCATCTTGCGTCTGATCCACTGCCGTTCTTGACAGCATATCAAATCAAATTGTCTGTGAATGAATCACCTGTGCTGTTTGCCAACCTGGCTGGCGTCACCCTCCCACTGACACTGACAGACAGTCGACTCACTATTCTCATTTGTTCTGCTTTTCCAAGACAGTCCAACTGTAGTGACAATCGTGCGCTTTTGCCACTTCCTACTTCACTGCCCGTCTCGGCCGTTAAAACAGAAACTTGTGCCTCAACTGCAGCAGCCACCGGAGGCAAGTGCCAAGGAAATGCGAGTGGTTTGGACTTTGGGCGATAAAACATACACGGGTATGCAAATGACATTTCAAAGTTCTGGTCCTTTACAAAGGGAACTGAGGCGGAAAACTAGAAAATACATCACTGTAATGTTTCAGATCCCTCAGAGGTCCGTTTGGCTGAATGTGAGCTCGAAAAAATTCCAAAACTGCACTCTTGATGTCCACCATCACCCAGTCTGCACACTAAAAATAGCTCCCCAGCGTTTAATGTATGTCACAACATGCAATTTTTTCGCCTCTGAATGAAGGGCGGAACTAGGGAGTTATTTCTGGTATGTGGGCCGATTCTATATATTTTTCCACTAACAGACACCTTTCAAAAAGCTGGTTCTCTTTCCTTTTTTGGCACATGTGCTGTCTGCACCGACGTTTGTCTTTCATGCGTAGTGAGAGAAAGGCCGAACTAGCCAAAGTGGGACGAATACAGTTTGTCTGCACAGCAAGGAATCAAAACATCGGGAAACTGGAGACGCGGTTTAATTTGCACTTGTCTTGATCAGCGTCGCCACTTAAAGTAGAGTGCAAAACAATTTTGACTTGGCAGCATCCTGGCGTTCAAAAAGTCGTCTCTCCTGCGCTTAACCAGCGACCTCATGGAAGAAGCCAGAATATGAAATTTCGCCATCGTTGCAGCTTCAGAGTGCTTATTTTCTCCCCCGACTCTTCCTGGAAGGCTTGTCCTCCGTGCCAGAGATCACAACGCCTGCACTAACACGTTGCAAATGTCATGCATGTCTGCTGCGATTCCAGCCGCATTTCCCAAGTCTGGATTAAAAACTAAGCCTGTTTGCCTTGTTTGCTTCCTTTCAGTTTGGACTCGGCACGAGCAGTTACGATGCTTTTCGTTGCTCGCTGGTCCCCGCAGATTTGGAAAGGGAATCTTTTAATCTTTTACTTTTGTAATGACAAGATTCTGTTTTTGTAGTTTACTTGTTCGTAGTGTCGCGAAGCGGCGAAGGATGCGAAGGATTTCTTGAACCAATAATATCTGATTTGACTGCAATTTGTGGAATTACACTCCCTTTAATCGGATGCCTTTGTTATCACTCTTGTTGGTGTTTTCGCCCGACCAACGCATGATAATATGATGGCAGACTGCATTCACGGTGCTTCTTTATCTGTTGTTTTTTTGAGGCAAATTTCTTCTTCCTCCTTTCTGAATCTATGCAGTTCATCTGGATCGACGGCTGTAAGAAGGAACAGCGGAGCATCTCCAAGCAGTGAAGCCCAGTCCAGGTCCAGTTAAGGTAAATACATGCAGAAAAGCCAATTCCTTCCAGTTGTTCTCTTTAAGGGGCGACACATTGAAATGAGTTTCATGTTTAGTGCAGCATTGGTTTTTACCATTGACTGGAAGCATTCGGTTTAAAAAGGAGGCCAACGAGGAAGTGCCAAAAACCTGCATTCTATTGTTGGGCCAGCAGGGGCAGAAATGGTTGCAAAAATGCTAAAAATGACTGAATGTCAATCCAGAAAAGAGCACTGATGTCATACCTTCACAGACTCCTTCAAGCGTTTCTGTGTGTGTTAACACAATTGAAGAAATCTGGCTTACGATTTTGAACATGTTCAAAACCAACATATTTAGTGCTAATGAATTAAAAAATACAAAATAAAAACACTTATTCACCCTTCGGCATATTGCATTCTTGTCAATGGTATGCCATTGGATGAGGACAGATTACGTGGATTGGTCTTCCAGTGGTGGACCAGTGCCAGAAAACTCATAAGATGTCTTAAAGTAAACTGGCTTCTCAACATTGACCTTAACCCCCTTTATAAAAAAATCCCAAAGTAGCGACACAATCCCTCCTTGAGCGAGAGACTCTGATGAGGCTGCTGTGAATTAAAGCGATTTAATTACATCTCTGGATTATCTCCCGTGTATCTGCGCAGGTTTGTTTCTTTGTCCTTCTATTTACGGCCAGACTGCGACACTGTTCACCGTAAATCCACTTACATCCCTCCTGGCGCAGAAAGGAGAACATGAAGCACAACTTAACACGCTCACTTTTTAATCTGGCAAATTCCTGCTCTGCTCTTTTAAAGGGAGCTTGAGGCTCAGTGCTTCTCAGACTGCTCCTTGCTGGCACGGCATGCCCGTCACTCATTCCTCTTGAAGGGAAAAAGTGCCTCAATGAATGGCCGGGGAGATTTTAATGATCAATATCTCATTTTTAAATCTATTAATTTACTTTAATGACACACTTTGCAAAGGCTTCCAGCGCAACAAAACACGCCCCAAATGGATGACGCAGCACACCGGCGCAATTTGCGCAATTACATCCTCTCACCAGAGGGGCTGCCATTTCCCAAACACACTTAATCCAGCTTTGACGACATAAAGCCAACAACGTGGTTCTCTGCAGTCAAAAATGTGCTTCAGAGGAGAAGATGACGAGACGAATCACATTCTTACAAGTGAATTTTGCATCATGTGCAACCTTTAATACTGTCGGAAATTAATTTGTGGCCTTAGAAAACAATTCACACTGGCGTCTTGTGATAATGCAGCTCCATTGCTTATATCAAACTGCAGATAACGTCCCCCAGTGCCCCACCAACCGTGTTTGCTTTTCATTTTTACTCACATTCCTCCATAATCGCCAGATAGAGAGAAAACATTCACTCCTGGCCTGCGATGCAGAGTAGCGATAAGAGAGACGCGCTCCGTGGGAATATCCTCCGGCTTCCTGTTGTCAGACTTTATTGAGACTTCATCACAACCTTGTTGCGTTTGGTTATTATTATCTCGGCAGTGGCGGAGGTGACCCCCCCGCCGCCGCCGCCGCTCGACTCTGATTGTGTGTGCAAACAAGCCGTGGGGAGGCACCACTTCGCTCCGCTCGGCCGCGTCAGACTCTCTGACCTTCTCTGCAACACCAGCACGGCTGCCCCACTGTTTTCCCTTCCCTTCCCCACACCGCACCACACCACACCACCACCGGCGAGTCGATTTCACAACAAAACCAGCCGCTTGCAGCCCCGGACGTGCAGGCGCGCACGTGTTTTCTTTTTTTTTTTTTCTAATGGAATACGAGCCGGGGTAAATCATCAACCTGCTGTGAGTCAGTGCCCGTGTTGACTCTGGCGCCTTTTGTGCTCCGGATCCACGCGCACAGACGCACGTGCTCAGTGAGGACGACTTGCTGGAAAAAAGTGCGCACGAGGTCGCGCTCTCAGGTAGCCAAAAGGTGTGTTTCATCCCAGCAGGTGCTTTGCAGCCTGGCTCGGCAACCTGATTTGCACCAAATCTAATCTCAGCTCTGTGATTTATTTATTTTTTTTTAGGTCAATTTTGTGGCTGAGGGGCTGAATAAAAGCAAACTGAAGTAAAACAAACACCCTCAACATGCAACTATAATAATAAAAATTATATTAATACATTTAATGGTCACACTGAAGTACACACTAGTAAGCATTAATTAATCATCCATAAATTCTGAATGCGTCATTTGTAAATCATGTTTCTGACATGAGTACTCATTGGTCTGTAGTTTATCAACACAGTTCTAAATGTTTTTCTCTTCATTAATAAGCTCATCAAAAGCATGCTGAATAGTTAGTGATTGTATTAGTACTGCAGATGTTTTATAAAAACTCACAAATTATTTTCCAAATGCAATAAGGCAACAATTAAAAGCTACACGCAGGAAAGAGTAAGTAATAAAAAATGAAGTCAAATAAAAACTAAAATAAAACGAAACAACACAGTTAGACCGAGTAGCATCATTTAAGCAGATGGGTTTTGAGTCTGGATTTAAACATATGAAGAGAGTCTATGTCACAGATGTCTATTAACACTGTGGGAAACGTTGGCCGACTCCGTCAGAGTGAACGTCGCAGGCTTTTTTTTTCTTCCCCTAATCGTTCAGACCTTCCCCGTCCGCGTCCACTAATACGCCACCAAACACTACAAGGCACACAATGCACTGGGGCACGGCTCTACCTTTGACCTGTTGTTCAAACAAAGCGGTCGGGTCACTCCTCCTGTCAGTGGCGCAGTCAACGCCTCGCCCCCCTGGAGAACAAATGTGGGTTTGTTCTCAGCCCGGCCGCCCCTCCCCTCCCTGCCCCCCCCCACGGTCCCACACGCCCCCGCAGCACCAGGAGAGGGAGGGCTGGGTGAGAGGAGGAAATGCGCTTGTGCTGCTTTGCCTTGACCAGTAGTGCTGCGATATCGATGGGTTTTTCCGCAGCTCCCCCTTCCAAAAAAAAAAAAAAAAAAGAACCAAAAGCCACTTCGGAAACGGTGGCTTTTCTCGTACCTCATCAGAGATATTTCCGCATGCGTTTTTTTTTTTTTTTTTCTCCTTCCCAGAGCTGCACTTTGAAAAATGTTCTGACACCCACACAGGCCCGCAGCTCTTTGTCAAGCGGTTGCCTGCTTCCCCAGGGCCGGCCCAGGGCTCAGCTAATCCCCCATGCGTGAGCCAAATACCATCTGTGTTTGTTCGGCAACAAAGGGGGCACTTGTTAATGACTTTCCATGTCTTCACTAGAGTACTGCTGAAGGTTGGGGTGGAGGTGGGGGGCAGGAGTGGAGTCACGGAAAGGGAGTGAGCGGGAAGGTGAGGGGGGGGCAGTTAAAGAGCGCACGCTCGGGATCAATAGCTGTGGCCCGGCCAAAACGAGCATCGCTGCAGAAAATAACTGCTCGGGTTGACGGCTTCATTTATTACTGTTTTTCTTGTTCAGACCCCAAAAACATTTCCACACTGGGCCCTTGCCCGTACCCGGCGCTTGTTTGTTTGCCGTCAAGAATTGTTGCAATATTTTTCTTTTTGATGACTTGTGAAAAAAATATTCCGTCTCCTCCTTCGTCCGAACATAACGCGCCATTTTCACTTGAAGTGAACTGGTCACATGACCCCGTCTGTCACATCCGCTGACATGTAAATGCAAAAAAAGTGTTTCCATGACCCTTTTGTGATCTACCTCTATATGGATACGTCTGAAAAACCACCTCATGGAACCGTCAAAACCTTTAGCCATAATTGAGAGGTTTTTCCAAGTTTAGGTGTTTCCATGAGCAGCTTTTTATTGCCATATTTAGGTTTTGCACAATTCCAGGGGTAATGGAATCACAGCTAGTGATGACCCCCCCAACCCCCCTGACCCCGTGCCCCTCCTGCCCCTCGCTGCCCAGAGCTCAACTTGCAGCCCCAAGTCGGAAGATTGCAATTTGAAACAACGTTGCGCTGCTGCACGCTGTGCGTGTTTTGCAAGCTCGGGATTGAACTCTGATCCCTGGATAATCCCTTTCACTACCTCCCTCTTTTTTTTTCTTTTCCTTTTTTTTAAATTAGCCGTGTGACACACCAGCCCTCGTGGCTCATCCGACTCATTAGCCTCCACCACGATCACTCCAGAATAGGTTAATTAAAGAAATA
Source organism: Thamnaconus septentrionalis (assembly GCA_009823395.1). Lineage (NCBI taxonomy): Eukaryota > Metazoa > Chordata > Actinopteri > Tetraodontiformes > Monacanthidae > Thamnaconus > Thamnaconus septentrionalis. The sequence continues at coordinate 17,982,712 of CM020508.1, read as the reverse complement.
AATTAAAAAAGTCACATAACTCTTGGGAATCACGGCAAACTTTTGTTTTCTTAAACATGGAAATCCGGGAAGGAGAAAGAAACGCGAATCACCTGGAAGACATCAGAGCAGCGTTTTTCCAACCCTGTCATCACATCCCAGATGGGGCTTTTTTTTTTTTTTTTTTTTTAGTTTTTGCAGCGCACTGAACCCCCTCATCTGCCTACCCACCCTCCCCCCACACCCCCTGACCCTTCACCCTCTCTCCCCCGGACCCATCTGCAACAGCGGATTCGGGCGTCGGGCAAAAACCAACAATCCGCGCTCGGTGCCGACCCCCTTTTTTGTGAAGCCGCTCAACTGTTAACTGTGTTCTTTGCCCTGCCATGCAAATGTGGCGGGATCAAAGCAGGCGTGATGGGACGACGCCTATGCGGGGGCCTCTTCCCAAAACCAACAGCTCCCTACAATGGCCAGGGGTTTCCGTGGTCTTCCTCTTTTTTTTGTGGGAGACGCCAAAAAATCATGACCGAGTCAATTTTCTGCCACTTGGCCGCCCCCTCGGCCTCCCGGCATCTCTTTGTCGCCGCGCTGCGACTCGCTACTCCAGCCCTTCCACACGTCGGATTCACTCATCGATTGGTTTGAGTTTTCTTTCTCTTTTTTTGGTACTTTTCAATGCCAAACCATCATAGAGCTGGCAATGTTCCACGTGTTTATTTACCTACTTATTTATACTCTCTTCTTTCTTTGGGTTTGCTTCGTCTTGGTGTTTGTAGAAGTTCGTAGAACTTTCTGTTTTTATCAGGGCTTGGAATCATGCGGCTACCTCAGCTCATTGTACAGTCTAGGTTTTTTGGGTTGCTTATTTGCTGTGTTTTTTCTTAGAGGGGTAAATGATTAATTTATAAAATCACAGCAGGCTATGTTGTTTTGGCAGCATCTGAAAGGGCAGGCAAATATAAGGTTCACAGCTTCCGCCTACTGTTTCCCCATCAAACATTGTGCGGTTCTATGTGTATCTGAAAGTACATGTGCACATATGATCGAATGAACTGCACTGAACTAAAAAAAAATAAATTTCAAGTATCAGATCGCCGACGCCTGGGTGGCCAGACATCAAATTTGGGAGCTTTGTGAAACCAAGATTAAAATTGAACAACACAAAAATCCTCTCTATAAACAAAGTGCAATAGATTGGATTAAAACACACAAAAGTCCTCCAGACGGGACTGAAATGACTGGAGGCAAGTCTCAACCACAAACCTGGAGGAGAAAGAATGACCTGAATGTTAGGCATGGCCCTCCCTGGGGCACCACTGGTCTTTTTACTGTTAGCTGACTGCTGGAATGCTTCCCACCACAAACAGCAGCAGGTCCCACACATGTGCCGCTGACCCACCTGCAGCCGACGCACCAGTGCGGGCACGTTCTACAGGGGGGGAAGCCCTGAGATCGATAAATCCAGACTGCACATGAGTAACGTCCTGATTGAGTTTTTTATTTTTTATTTTTTTTTTGACGTTGGCGAGCCATTAAGAGCTGCGTTCGCAAGCCTCTGTCCAGACCTGCAGCTCATCAGCCTTTTGTCTTGATTTTAATTGCTCTATCTCGTACAGCCTTCCGCAGTTTTGATGTTGCATAGTGAAGTCGAGCGATATAAACGATTAATGCGAATTTGAAAGAAAAAAATCTGATCAGGCACAAGCTCTATAGGCTTGAGTCTCAGAACAGGCCTGAGGCAGAAAAAATAAGGCTGATTAAACTTGGTTCAAGTTTTTGAAATCTAGGTTAATATAATTTAAAGTTCAGAATCTTTGAAAATGATGTTATTTTCACTGTTCTTCAAATTAGTTTGGAGTTGTTGTTTTTTTTTGAAGTTGCACGTTCCCACTCATAGTCATCACTTCTGTCTTCTCAGATCTCTTGTTCTTGTCTTTCTTTCCCGAGGAACCTAATCGGAGCGATTGCTTTACACTCTCTGAGTGTGGTGCCGGCGAGAGGGCGTCTGTGGTCAACCTGAGAGTGCAGAGTGACGCCGCTGCTCGGCAGAAACTCCATCTCAAGAAAAACAGTAATGAACCAACAGCCGTATCGCGTTCCGGCGGCGGGCGATCGGCTTACCTGTGATGACGTTGACGTCGGGGTACGTGTTCTCGCACAGCTCCACGCCATAGCTGTCCCTCTCAAACGCCTCACGCAGCTCCTTCTTCACGGCTGCCGAGCCACACAGGCGATAGAGGCCCACCACCTGGAGGAGCACACACACACACACACACACACACACACACACACACACACACACACACACACACACACACACACACACACACACACAGGCAGGTCAGGTAAACAGAATGTTTGAGTTGTGACACTTCACTCAAAGAGGTCACTTCTTCAACAGAAAACCCAACAGTCTGCGTTGGTAAAACCAAAGTCTGCTTTACAATCTGACAATAGATTGAATTTTACACTGATATCATGATTATTTCACATTACAGTGGAGGATCTTTGAGATTTTCAAATGCTTAAGATGTCACATTTAACATGTCACTGGATGTAAAATAGTAATCCACTATAATTGATTCTTATTTGACAGGCTTGCCTTTTTTTAAGAGACAGATTCCATTTCTGTGGCTCCTCTGGACAGTTTTTCTTTTTTTTCCTTTTTTTTAGATTGTATTATCGCTTTAGTTGCTTCTTTCACTTCATGAGCAAAGATAAATGTAAAGATGGATGGAGTGAAGTGTTGGAGGTGCGTTCAGAGTGATTCCCTCTTCTTGGTGTCTTTTGTGAAGCGACATGCTTAACTTCATGGACATTTTTTGTTGAGCAGCAGCACCACGTCAAAATTGTTGTATAATACAAATACAACGCTAACATAGAGACGTGATCGCTGACCATCTGCCTTTTATTACATTTAGCAGGTCGTCCTTTCATTGCTTTACTAATCTTCAGATGAGATAAACCCCCCCCCCCCCAAAAGCTTCCATGACTCTGCACTACTGTATATGTTTATGCAGTGCACTTTGGTCAACATTCACTTCTCTAACTGGGTTGCATCCAGGAGCGGAGCGCGGCGCTCAGTCCACTTTCAAACTACGTCAGTCGCGGCAGTTCTGTGCTTTCATTCAATAGATGGCACCACTGAAACCCCTTTCGAGGTAACGCAAGCATCTCGGTGAAGCCCAAAAAAGGAAAACGTGCGGAGTGATAAAAATGTCACATCCTAACGAGCGGCTGTTTGAACGCTGAGGTCTGGAAACTCTGAAATGCCTTTAAAGACGTCTCCACCCGGACGCCTGAGGAACGACTTCCTCGAGACGCTGACGGCGGCGGCGGTGGCGGTGTTGAAACTTGGCACTGCGGACCCCTTGTTATGTTAGGATTAGGGCTCCGGCTGTAGACATACCATAATTTCTCCTACATGTGTCTGTCTGGTATGTGGCATTGCAGACCATCGGGTGCGGTTGCCCCAGTAACATGTTAAGTCGGTGGGCTGTGAATGGCGGGGTCGGACCCGGTTCCACACACACACACACACACACACACTCGGGGTGTGTGTTCTATCAGAACAGCTCTTCTGGAGTGCAGCAGTGTTTTCTAAACCTCACACGAGATGGAGAGAGGAGAACAGCTTAGGTCGGGATTTGGCTTTGTGTGGGAGTAAACACAAGTCACTGGGCACAATGAACAACAAGTCCATTCAGAAAAGGAGGGGGGGGTCTGTGTTTTTTTTTTTGGGGGTGGAGGGCAGGAACAGCTGTTAGCAGAGAGAGGACTCGCCCCTCTCGCCCGGCAACGCGACTGCTGGCAGACCTGGATGTGTAGAATGAAGCAGACACAGTGACGGCTAAAACCAACAGGAATGTGGATTCCCAGTGACTGTAGCACCAGTGATGGGATCAGCAGGGTTTTCTTTTTTCTCCAGCTCGGGATTAGTTTCAAGAGTTTATAGAAACATCAAAGAAGATGAAAGCAGAGGAGGAAAAGTGCATCTGAGCGCATTAATAATCTGCAGCGGTCTCTTTGCAAAGGTGTTTGCCTTCATGGCGGAGACGACTCGTCTCTCTGACTGAACAGAGGAAGCTCCTTTTCCTGTTGATGGCACGATTCAAAGTGTCCAAATTCCATCTGTTCGTCACAAGAAAGACAAATATTTAGAAACCATCTAAGAATCAGTGGTTTACAAAATGCAAGAACCAACTTCAATCTGAATTTGGACAAAGAGGACAAGGAAGTGAGTTCCTGAATCCTGCTACCACAGTTGGTCTCACTGTATGTTTACGCTGCCAAATATCTGCAAAGGTTTTACAAACACAAACACTGTGAATTGGAGCCTTGGAAACCATCAGCCGTTTTGACCATTTTAAGCTGACTGTCAGAATGGAGGGGAGAAAAGTAGACAAGCATCTCATAGCCCTCCTGCAGCTTGCTGAGTCTTTAACTGCGAGACGACCACAGAGTTAACCATTGACTGTTTACTGCTGTCTTCAAGCAGCGCAGTGCAGTCACGGCCTGGAGTGCATCGTCTCCCATCTGGCAAGTAAAAATGCTGGGCTGCCTTTTGAAAAGTTATGTCGCTCAAAAGGCTTTAACATGGAACTCATCATTTCTTTCTTTTGAAGAAGCCCTGTGGTGTTTTAAAGCACAACGCCAGCACATACACCTTTACCCAACAACTATCGAAACAATGATTCACGGAACATTGTTTGGCTTTTTTCAATGGGTGACTTTTAAGTACGGAGACCCCTGAGCATTAACAAAGATACATTAAGAGTTTGGCTTCAGAAAATCCATATGTGACCTTCAATAAAAGACCCCCCTCTTTACCCCCTATCTGAATACATTATTGGCAAACAGCCGGAATATGAAAGTACATTCTCTGTTGTTAAGAAGCTGCAAGGTCTGCATCTGTATAGTCTTTCATAACATGCCACAACATCTGTGTGCATCCCATGCCGTCAAGGATGATTAAAAAAAAAAAGTGGGTTTCTGGGACGGATGCTTTTAAAGATTGTGCACTCGCACATAACTCCAGTCTCTGTCACAGACAATGTCTGGAGCCTTTTCAAAACACCCACAATCATCCAGCATCTTAAAAGCTTGGAGGAGCCCCGAGGACACTCATTTCTAAGAGTCTCCAGGAAAAGGGGAGGAGGTGGAGGAGAGTCTCCATCAAGCATCCAGATAATCATTTGTAAAGGCACACCGCTGCACGTCTGGCCTTGTGTGCTTTAAGTGCTTTCACCCGCAAATACCTCTGGGATCTGGTGTCAACCTCATCCCCAACCCTTGTCTGCCAGCAACCTGGGGGAGACCTTACACTTGATCTCAGGCCGATAGACGCTGCAGAGTCTCGGGGTGGTTGGTTGAAGTGTTGCGACAAAACAGCACTAAACACATGGGAAGACACTCAACCGCACAGGAGCTCATTAACCGTCGACGGATGTGCGTTTTCAATGGCCCAATCCAATGACCCAACAGTGGGCTCACTGTATAATGCCAAACTTCAAAGAACAATCACTAAAAAATGTAGACATAAAAAAAAGCCAATAAATGCACTGTTCACTATGTGATTTCAAATCAAAGCCTACAACAACATCCTAAAGACTGACTTTATTCATTATCTGACCAGTTACCTTTCGGCCAGAATTACAGGGTAGCGAGGCCTGAGATTAATTCACTGATTAACTGAGAGCAAGGGTGACTCCCACAAGAAGGAAACCAGACAAATCTGACAGTTCAGTCTCACACTGCATTGCAGCACATTTCAATCTTTGTCCACTGCTGTGCAATGTGTCAACGTCAACTACTGACCGAATAGCAGGGTTCATCCCGACAATACAAATCAATTATCCTCTTTATTGAAAGTGGTGCAATAATTGACAGACGAAGAAACACTGCAATTACTACACTACACTTCTGGAGGCGATAACCAGGGACATTATCCACCAAAAATAAAACCTTCTTTACTTTCTCAGTCTGACATCAGCAAAGAAAACAAGTCCCCCTTTTCTCTTTTTGGAAAGCAAACAAGCCTCTCTGTGACACCCTTGTTAAAAGCCTGATGTGGTGCACAAGTGGCTGGAGGCAGGTCTGATTTGACAGACGGCCTACTTGGAGAGGCCCAGTGTTTGCCAGTTGGCCCCAGGCACCCGCTGCCCGTGGCATGCCCCCCTACAGTGATCAGTCAGGAGCAGTGGCCAGACACTTTTACTGCCGCTGCTTCCACTCTAATTAGGAGAAACCTCTTTTTTTTCTCTCTGTCTCTGTCTCTGTCTCTGAGCTTCACAAAGCACATGAAGATGTAGTGACAGGCAGAGCTAGTGGGACCCGGGGGGTGGAGGGCAGGGGGAAAGGATGGGGTTGCAGGGGCCGATCACATGATCCCAGAAAACACTCCACTCCAACATCGCGTCACCGTGGCCGTCGGCGTGTTGACTCTGAGCTTTCTCCTCTCTGAATAGACGAGCCGGTCGCCCCGGGACAGCGCGGTGACATCAGGGTGAGTGGTGCGTCTCTTTCTCTTCATTCTGCTCAGTCCTGTGTGAGAGCAGGCCGCGGGGCAGGCAGGCACTCATCATCCTTCTCATGAGCCAAATGGATGGCAGGATGGCGGGATTATTTTATTCCTTCGCTCGCAACGCAAAGATAGAATTACGTAATGCGTTCGATTCATCCCGCAAGCTGGCTTTCAAATGCGTTTCAATCTGTTTTCAATTGGCCGAATAGGATCGGAGTGGTCTTTCACCCGCGAGTCGCGTGTGTTTATGCGCCCCCAACGTGTTTACGCATCGCAAATATCTATAAAGATTATTCAGTCCAAAAGCATTACATATAAAATTATGTAAATTTAATCTGTCTACATTTTGGGCACCTGGATCAATAAATTACTTTAAGATCAAGAAAGAACTGAATTTAATTTTAAATTGTTTTAATACATTCATTCATTTTAATAGGCACTGTTACTGTTGTCAGAAAGAGCCATGTTGTCAGTGGGGTTTCCCACTGTGTTACTGCAGCTGAAGTCGGTGACGTCGAGCCATGCGTGTGCTGTATTTCAATGAGGTAGAGTGTCTGGGCGGTTGTGGGTTCAATCCCCGGCCAGGACAGACCAAAGACGATAAAAAAGGCTCCCCATTGCCTTCCTGCTTGGCACTAAGTACCATACTTGGGGTTGGACTTGGGCATTATTGTTACTCAACAATAACTTTAGTTGATGTTTCTCGGCCCGACCGCCGGTCTCTCCTACAGTAACAACACTCACCTGACAGCCTCTCTTCTCGATCTCGTTGATGCATTTGCTGATGAGCAGCGGCACCAGGTGTCCCGTGCTCTCCCTCTCCACCACCCGCCACGCCTCCACTCCGAACACCTGGGGCTCCCGGTCTCCGTCCAGCCTGCCGTCCAGTGAGTTCTGCCACTGCTCCATCAGGCTCAGCTTGACGTAGATCAACCCCCGCGGCTCCAGCTTCACCGCCAGCTGGTGGCAGCGCGTCACCCGGAAGAGCGCCGGCAGCACCACCGTGCCGTGGCAGCAGACGCGGTTGCGCTTCGGCGTGGGCTCCCAGCTGAACACCACCAGCTTCAGGTGCTGGGCGTTCTCCAGCTCGATGTTGAAGGTGTGGTCCATGTCCAGGAAGGTGGTCCGACACGTGAGGAGCGCCGTGCGGGCTTTGTTGACCGAGTCCACTTGGATGGCGCAGTAAACGTCCCGCGAGTCGATCCGCGGAGGCTTGAGGTCCTCGGCCCCGTAGAAGTGCAGGCTCATCAGCCCGGAGATGTACTGGCTGCACTTGGGCTGCTCCGTGAAGCTGTAGTGACGGAAAGCGTCGATGTCCAGCTCGGCGCCGTTGACTTTGGAGCTCGCCACGCCGCCGTCCGCCTCCTTGCCCTTCCCGCCCTTCCCCTCCGTGGAGCCGTGCTTCCCGGACTTGGCCACCAACTCGGGCGAGTCCCCGTCGCTGAGGTAGCCGCCTTTGCTGGCCGACTTCGAGCTGCCGTTAGCCTTCTTCTTGCTGAAGCTGTGCTGCGTGGACACACTGCTGTCCAGGTGGTAGCGCGAGATCACGTTGCGGCTCGCCTGGCCCGTCCCTGATGCAGCAAGTCCATTGGGGCCGGATGACTGGGCGACCGCCTCTGGCCCACTTCCGTTGTTTCTGGGAGAATGGGCCCGAGGTTCTAAATGAGTGCCTCCGTTGTGGTTGCTGTTGCTGCTGCTCGGGGTTCCCTTGACGCTGAGTTTTCGGCTGAGCTCCGGAAGTTTCTTCATCTTCATTGAGATCTTCCTCACCGTGCGCGGGGACTTGATCTTGTCCGGGAAGGACCAGTTGATGGAGCTGCTCTTCTTGGCTGGGTTCGGGCTGGAGGGAGGGGAGCTGATGGCATTGGGAAGGTCGGGGACGTCTAGGAGAGAGAAAAGAAACAACTGATTAAATGGGGGCTGTTCAGTTCGACAAAGGTTCGTTTACGTTCCAGCAACTGTTTCGAAGGCAATTTATGAGTTGCTCCACGAAGCCAGTGGAATACCGCAAGTCGAATTCCGTAAAGTCACTGTAATCACTGGTTTCACGAGACAACTGCCTCACTTTCACGCTCGTGCCCAGTGAAGACAGAGAGAAAAAGAGAAGACAGTAACCAAAGGCAACGTCTGCATAAGCCATAATTTATGGCCTCTCTGAAAGGTATTACACCTTTACGGCGCATAATCGAGTGATTACAATTGCATGGAACCCAGTAATACCCTGACAGAGATAAATTCAGCAGTCAACTCACACACTGAAGCACAATACAAGTTCAGTCTGTAAATGTAATTTAGACAATTTTGAAAATGAACAGTTGTGAGGAAAAAATTGCCGCAACGTCGTCTATCTTGTGTTTCTTTTCGTTGAGGTTCATGTCATCATGCAGCACTAAAATTCAAATGGAATGTTAAGTGTTAAGTGCAAGAAAATGTCTCTGTGGAGACGCCAAAACTGCCAAAGAAACAAAGCTACACTTCCATTTGCCAAAGCCAAAAACTGTTTATTTGGATTTGACTTTTCGTGATCCCTCAGGGTTCAGAGCTTTACACTGGACTTGCTACCATTGTTCAGCCTTCACAACTGTATTTGCTTAGTCCACAAAAAAGCATCTATAAATGCAGCGGTCAGTGTACTACTTGCCGCTTTTATGATTTTTGTTTTCCCTTCACAATCTATCAAATGGCAACGTAGAGCACAAAACCTCTGTGTCATAAAGGTTCAGGGTCTTTTATGGTCCTGAGAAATACAGCATTGCATAACACAAATCATTCGACAGGTACACAGTGGACCTGTCCAAAGGAGCCACGAATGGGCTACGCAATCACAGTAATGGGTACATTACGTTCAGTTAAAACAAACAACAATCACACACTTCACAGTTTAATTCCTTTCCATCTTGCAGGTCTCTGGGCCTCAGTTTCTAGGACCTCCATCAAGGAAGGAGCTGAATCTTTTCAGCAAAATACCACAAGAGAGGGGACAACTTGCTGCATGGGTCCAAGGGAGATTAAGGTCAGTCCACAAGACTCAGCATGTCAAATGGACTTTCTGCAGGCCCACTCAATAGGGCTAAGCAGTAAAACGGGGCGCTTTTTCTGGATGCGAATGAACAGCTTTATTGATTTGGATGTCTCACTTCAAATTGGAAAAAAAGAGGCTTTTGTAGGGTTTTTTTTTCCATCAGCTAATTACTTTCCACGACAAAAGAGCGATTCTGTAAGGGAGAGAAAAACAAAGAGAGACAAGTAGATGTGAGAGAAGAGAGGGAGCTTGACCCTGCCAACATCACCAGCTCTATTTTCAGAGAGGACCTGCTGTGCTATTCTGGGTCGAGGGCCTGCGAGTGAAAAGAGCGAGGCAGAGGAGGCGCAACAGGATGGAGAGAAGGGTAAGATGGGGGGCAGGAGCAGGGCAGGGTGTAGCCGGCAGATGGGGGGACAAAGGCGCCCCTTGTCCAGACTCTCAGAGGTCTGGATGGCCCACTGGAAGGCTGGCAAGCTGGCTGGTGAATGTACAAATGAACGCGGCTGTTCTCCCACATTCCTCACCAGAACCGTGTTTAGCCTCCTCTTCCTGCTGGCCGAGTAGCACTCGCCGTCAAGGCTTCCTGCCAGTAACAGACACACAAGGCGCTCTTGAGAAGGGACAGCTTGTGGGTGGAGGGCGCCTGGACGTAAACTCGCCAACTCAGAAAAACATCTGGGGAGGGGTCGACACAAACACAGCCCCGACAAGGTTTTGGTGCATGACACATTTTACTCCTTGTTTACTCCTGTTGCCGTCCAAAATCCTACAAAGACTCCAGTTAAGGTACGAAACTGTTCCACACTTTGCTCTCGACTGAATACACACCTGATACACAAATAGGAAAATGTAAATCATGTAAATGCGCGAACTTCACCGGCCCCAACCCGAACCCTAACCCAGCACCAGATGGAACATTTCCCAAATCTTTTGAATTTCTCTCATGTATCCATCTGGTAAAAAGCCGAATGAAAGCATTTGTAAAGGGAGGACCAGAGCAAACAAAAAAGTTATGTCTATCACAAGCACGCAGACCAATCGGCTCCACCAATCCACTGCAATGTTGCAGAACTTTAGCCATAGTCAGCACCAAGCAAAGCTAAGCTAGAAAAGCCTTCACTGACATTTTGCTCTTCTTTTAACAGAAATTAAAATGCCATCCAGTAACGATGAAACTGCTGCAGTATCCAGTAGCATCCACGCAAGCTTCTGTTACGGCAGCCATTGTTTACATCTTCCCCTGAATCTTCTTCAGCGGTTTTCCAGAGCAGCTTCTCGCCCACACACGTCCTGTTTCTTTATTCATAAAGGAAGCTGACTGGCTGGAGAATCCAATGAAATTTTAAGAGGAAAATGAAAAAAATGTCTTTTGGAGTTGGGTTGGATGGATGAGAGCTGCAATCTCAATCTACATTCCAATGTTGGAGACTGTGCCATTAAGAGTTATTTACTGACTACAGAACACTTTCCACTCCTGAACCCCTTTAAAATGCTACTTAAAGAATCCACTTCTGAAAGTAATAGAAGCAAATAAACAAAAAAGCTACTACTTTAAAGCTACTGAACACACAACAGTAAATCAATTTAATGCATTGAGTTGTCTCAAACCTGAAAACATTTCCACATTTAGGCGTATTACAAACCAACAAATCATGACCCCAAACTGACAAAAACGTCTGCTTGGCGCCAAGGCGGTACAGCCCAAGAATCACACCTTGTTTTTCTTTTTGTTTTTTTTTTAACACCACACTTGACGCTTGTTAAACCACTATATTTACTGTGCTTACACCCATAGGTGCTCCCACAGAGGTGCCAGTCTTAAATCTGGGTGTAGTCAGGTGCCCTTTTAGCACGTTGCTATCTTAGGATGGGAGAAAACATGGGAGAAAAAATGTGCGCCACTGACTAACAAAAACCTAGCGTCCAGTTGATGGTGCCATCTTTACTTTCACTGGAAAAACACAGGACAACCCTTTTCTCATTTAGACACACACACACACACTGTGCTTTCTTCCCAGTTCTAAGGCTGCAGACAGTACAAACATTTCATAATGCAACAAACTTTACATGTTATCATTACTTTCCCTTTGACGCTGCATTGACTTTTACGACTCTGACTTTGTTCCTTCAAAAGCGCAAACGTTAAATTTGGTGAGAAAAGATCCCAAAGCTGAATTTTCATGTTGAGGATACACAATGCATCAGTCTGACAATACATAATACAGAAAGCCTACGGGATTTAAAACATTTGGATTTTGCAATGCAACAATAAATTTACACAGTTTGCTAAAACTTAGCACGGTCTCATTCTGTACCTCAAGAAGTGAGGCAAAAACAGCCGCATACAGTCAATGTCTGCATGCAAAACTCTCTTTATTGCTGTGCATGTTTTACATTTTGTTGTGGCTTTGCCTCAGCTGTGTTATTGAAACTTCTAGCGTGTGTTGTGTAATTGTGCCGTGCATACTGTCAAATCCACACGCCTGCTGCAGAGTAACTGTGCGACGGTGTGCACCTGCCGGACACTTTCTCAGCAACACCTTGTGCTATTGTGCATAACTCTGATGTAACCGGTGGTTATTTGAGTTTGTTTCGCTTTCTTCAACCAGTCTGCCCATTCTGACCTCTGACCCCTGACATAAAAAAGGCATTTGCCTCAACGCATTACGACGATGCTTAAAACCTCAACAGGTTTTCTTCCCCACGGCTTCGTGCCTGAACGCACCGAGTTGCTCTCATTTGATTGGCCGATATGCTACTTGCGTACCTGTAATAGCCCCTTGGCAACATTTCTTTCCCTTCTGCCAAATAATTCCACAGCTCGGACAGGCCGCCCCGCCGCCCCTCACCCCTGTATAGTCCCTTCGTGTAATTGCTGCCACACACGCAGCCACGTCCTCCGCGGCCTTTGGGCCTCGCGACCACGAGTGGGGCAGGTAACCCGACACCCCCGACAGCGGCTGAGGTTCAGGGGCGATGGCTCGACACCCAACCCTCCAGGGCCGTGTCCCTGGGGTCAGAGGGCAAAAGGTCTGCATATCTCTGGCAGACACCTGAGCTGAGTAACTGTGTCCACCCCTCCCCACCCCCACCCCCACCCTCCGACCCTTTATCACGCACATGCACTTACCGTATTACTGCGGCACAAAGAGGGAGTCCATGTAAATATGTGTGCTTACACACACACACACACACACACACACGTAGACGCGCGCACGGCCTCGGTGACCCTGACACCCTCCTCAGGCACCCGGCCACTGACACCTCTGAACAAAGCTTGGGAATTTATGACGTGTGGGGGGGGGGGTGGTTTCAAAGTTCTGGCAACACACAGGTGCAGGGGGGAGGAGGCTGTGAGCGAGGGGCCACTTCATCAATAACAAATATGTCCCGTGCACACTTACAGCGTCTTCTATCGCCAAACAAGGTGCAAAACGAGCTTAAAGGTCCAGTGTGTAAAGAAGGCCTGGTATTTAAGGAAGCCGGCTTGACACAGCCTTGCTCTGTGTATATTCTCAACTGTTCCTAATTGTTCTAAGGGGAGGAAAAGTTAAAGCAAATTCCTTTTTTTTTTTTTTATTATTGTTTTATTTTGAATATGCAATTTTGACAATGCTTCCTAACTGCTATTAAACAATGCCAACAAGTGACCTACTTGGAAAGGAGTGAGAAGAAGCATAGGACTGCAAGTACACGCTTTTATCAATGTATTTATGGCCAGTATGTGAAGCTTTCACCAATACAAAAATCATAAATCAATCAGGCCAAATTTTACACACTGGACCTTTTAAATATAGTCGTTAAATTAAATGACTAATAAATACAAAGTCCCTCATATCAAATAAAGTGCGCACGTGCTTGTGTGCGCATATGTGTGAGAGAGACAGACCAGGAGAGAGCCAGACGCTGGGCAAACTCTGATAAGCCTTGAAGCAGGACAATTATCTCCTGTCCCCGATTACCCCTGTAAAACCACTCGCTTTGACTCCGGTGCCTGTTTATCCCTCCAAGCATGTCGGCCAAACGCCGACGTTGAACACGGAAAGGGAAAACAAAAAACAAAACAAAAAGAAGGAACAACGGGGTGCGCTGACAAACAAGAGGGGAGTGCAAACAAACCAGCCAATGGCGCGCCCGTCACCGCCGCTCCTTCGCCGGGTGACCACCGCCGGGCTCTGCACCGCTTCCTCCCTTTTCAGCCCCTAAATCATTCAGCGCTGGAAGGCCTTTCAGGGGCCACGGGAGCCCGGCCGTTTCATCACAATGGCCACAAAACCCCTGCTAATATATCCAAGCATGCGGGCCCTTCTCACTAGCACAACATGGCCCCCTGCCAAAGCGGCCCTCGTGGAGCCTCGCTCGCCCACCACCGCACCGCATTCCTGCTCTGCAGTAACTCAGCCGACGGACGGAGCGGCGGCTAATTCCGGAGAGGCCTGCCGGCACGGCCAGTGTCCAAACAACAGCCCCATGAGGAGAGCAGAGCGGTTCGTTATTATACCTGGAAACTGAGGGGGGGAAAAAGTGTTAGCTCGTGAAATTAAGTTCCAAGGAAGTCTGGGGTGCCTTCAAGCCTTTCAAGGTTTGTTCTGAAATGGTTTAGTTCTTTCCAATCTTCTGATTCCAGCTGCTCCTTTCAGGTTTTGGCCACTGCCAATCATCTGCCTCCATCTCACTTTTTCTTCTGCATTCTATTCGCTCACACATACTGACTTCTTGTTCTGTCACTACATCCATAAATGTCCTCTTTGCTCTTCCTCCTGGCCGCCAGTTCCAAACTCCAACTTCTCCCCGACATCACCGTCCCTCCTCTTGACATGTCCAAACCATCTCAGTCTTTCTCCTTTCTGGCTTCATCTCCAAAACATCTAACGTGCTGACTGTCCCTCTGACGTCCTCATCTCTGGTCACTCCCAATCCTAAATGAAATTCAGCATTTCAATCTCTGCAACCCCCAACTCTGCCTCCCTTCTGCTCTTTCTTGATTTCAATGTACATCATACCTGATACTTTCCTCCACCAGCTCCAACCTAACCTCTTTTCCACACTGTTTCTCACATATGCATTACTGCAAGAGTTTTTCCTCACGCCTACATGTCAACACTCCATGCATGTTGGTTGCATTTTGTATCGACAGAAAAAGTTGTGGTTTAACTTGATGCAGCAAGGAGAAAAGCTGTCTGGTTGAAGGTAGTTAAATTAGTCAACTGAAGAAAATGCCAGCAGGCAGCCAGAAAGAGTCTATTGGTGCCTCTGCGCCAAAGGTGGACACGCTTTCATAAATCAGTTCCCTTTCAACCACCATACCTGTATAATAGGATACAGATAGTCTCCATAAATGTCCTCTTGAAGGTAACCCTTGCCTATCTGTAAATCCAAGGTGCACAAAGATATTTTGCTAACTTTGTGATGTTTTAGAATCCTCATTGTTAAATGTAACTGTTTAAAGAATTCTACCAAAGGAGTCACGAGTCCAACTTCATCAAAAACATGCAATAGGGTGAAAAGAAATGTCCACCAAGTTTTGGTTGGGCCAGTTAATGTGCATCCTACTGCCAATTCCAAATCCCTCAAATCTTATTTGCAATTGGAATTCTGTTTAAAATACAGGTTCAAACTGAACTCCTGCAGACTGAACACTCTTTGAATTCAAACTGCCAGCAGAGACAAAACAAGTATAGAACCAAGGAACTGATAATGTCAGTCGTGGAACTTAGCTGTTCAATTTACATTTTCAATGATAAGGAGAAGTGCAGAATAAGGGTCTAAAATATATATATATAGTTTTTTTTTGCATTTGGAAGTACAGAAGTGGTTCCTACACCCCGACTCAAAGGGTAGGTCTGTTCTCTGCAGCTGCCGTTCGGATGAAATGAAGAACAGACTAGGAAAACTTTGCGAGCTGAGCGTCACATCTCGCGCCAAGCTAAAGACTCTCGCTTCAATGTTGAACTGCAGCCTTTACTTGTTGACTTCCTCCCAACCCAGCTCCACAAAACAGTGAGCCAGGATTAGACGCAGGTTTCACCTCACAGGCCTGAACTCTCATGTAACTTTATCAGCTGGGAGCAAATCTCAAACGCAGTGGCCGGCCCCAGAAATAGCCCTGATCCCATTCTGAGTGCCGGCCAAGTCAGAATCCCCAAAATAGGTGCTAAAAGGAACAAGAGATTGGGAACACACCACGCTCCCCTTCCCTAAAGTCCATCAATCATTATTCTCCATACAAAAAGTGCATTCAGATGGACAAAAAGTCAGTCAATAGCAGCACGAGAGGAGTCTGGAGTGCATCCGGTGCTGAGGGGAAAGGAACCAGCCAGCCGGACAGAGCAAAACTATAGCTGCAAAGAGTCATCTACATCTGCACGGCTTCATTAATTCACCAGGCGCTCTTATTGGTGCTCAATCAAAGAGGCCTGTCACACTCTGGAAGTGTCAGGGGCCTTTGACAGTGTTCGTGGAAAGAGAAAACGCCACAGACTTCAACATGGTGGTTGCACTTCTCGTAGTAAAACATTATTTTCAGGGAGGTGCTGTTATATTTACAAAAAGTGTTGGTCCAACCTTCAATTTGGCATTCTAAACAAACACACACGTGCACACACACACACACATACAATTACACAGCAAAGTCAGTAGTAGATGCAACTCTTGTTTTCTCCTATTTTTCAAAACATACATGATGAGTCAGGCATGTGTGTAAAGGGTTTTAACCATAAAACTCAACTGCCTTGTCATATTCCTTATAGTTGTATACCTTCTTATTACATTTTATTTTTTGCGTATGGCAAAAAAGGGGGAATCGCATAATTTTGCAATGAACTTCAATTTTCTTGCAGCTTGGAACAAATCAAGACCCACATGAGAAAACATGAGGCCATGTTTTACTGTCCCTGTACAGTACAAGGAAAATAAAGACTTCAAACGATTGCAAACAGCTACTTCAACCGCTTTAAAAGTGGTGAGAGCTGTAAAAGGCAGGAACGGCATAATCAAAAATATAAATATAGATACATATTCTATTTATCTATCTATCTATGCTATAAACTATATGTATAGTATACTAGCCATATACTATAAGATGTGGTCAGTATACTCACAACAATGTATGTGTATTTAAAAAAAACTGTTGCAAAGAAATGCAATCAATGACAAAGGGGAAGAAAATGTGCAGAAAAGTGCTGACTCATGTCCACCTTGAATCCAGGCCTCTTCACTGCTTCTGGATGAGCAGCCTTCCAAGCATCCCTTCTAATTTAAAACCACGTTGCCCGCTGGATTCGTGTCGCATACGCAAGTCGACATCGAGTAATGAATGTTTTCTCTTTGTTGACACACAGCGGTGCTTGTCGCTCCTTAATGCTGCGGAGTGGTGTGTCGCCAAGCCCACATGAATCAATCTGTGGCCGAGTCAACAGGCAGTGTGTGGAGGGGAGGAGTTGGGTAGTTGTGCAAGGCGCAGGGACAAAGAAAACTAATAAAATGTTGTAAAAAAAGTAACGGTACTTTTTTTTTCTTCGGACAGCAGCTCAGTAGTAGCATCGGGGGAACCGCAGGCCTGCTGCTAAGGACTACTTTTGAACACAATCTTGTTACTGCGTGTAAATGAGGCTTTGCTCTTTGATTGCCAATGCACTGATGGGAAACTGAGTACTTTGGACAGAGGCCAACACGCAGGCATTGTTCCCCCCATTAAAAACTGCCGTATAAGCACCTTCAGCCTCCAGTAGGGCTTCATTTCTGCTTAGCAGCTTAAAAAAGGGGGCGGGGGGTCCAGTGACATCAGGGAATTTCGCGCAAGGGCTGCAAAATAGGTCGGACATCTGAAAGAGGTGCAGGCAGGAAAAAAGCCTAAATTTAATTGGCTCAGTGTGCCACGATTAGTGCCTTTCCTGGACCGGTACGGCGAGGCTCATTTAGGACCGGTTTAATCCTAATCCTTCTGGGAGAGACTCTGAGGACAGAGAGTTTTCACTGAGCCACTCGTGATGCCAGAGACACGGCCAGGGGTTCGATGCAAGATCAGGAAGTCGGATCAAGAATTCGGTCGGCGGCCGAGTGAACCAGTGTCCTTCAAGAGGACAGACGCAACACCTCGATGCGATTAGATCCTCCACTCCGCTAAACCAACACAGAACTCCATCTCCTTGAATGAAACTGTTGTGATTTTTTAGTTTTTTGGTTATCGTCTCCCAAAATCTAATACCTGCTGCAAACATCTCCGAGCTTGTTAGTAAGTTTCTCTCTGTGTACCCAAACAACCCCCCCCGGCTGTTGCGTGCCACAGAGAAGCGGCGTCAGAAGTTGTAATTATAGTCTCAGCCCGAGACGTGTTGATTGGCTGGAGCTCCCGTGCTCCCACATTAGGGAGAACAAAAAGTCGGAAGTCAGCGGGAGTGAGAGACAGAGAGAGAGGGAGAGAAAATAGGCCCAGCTTATTAAGAGTCAGGCAGCCGTGCGCTGGCTGTCATCACTTTGCCATCGCTTGCAGACCACAGTAAATACAGACGTGCATGGGGAGCGCACTGGTTATTTGTTAGGCTGTCGTTCATCATCATTTTGACGTGCACTGACTTGATGAATGCAGTTTTAATGACAGGAAATTTATTCAGCTGAGGTCTTACTGAAGGAAATGACAAAGCGCTCCACTCCAATGCGTGTGAGCCACGATTTACTTGAGAATTTTTTCCTCTGAGGAATCCCAGTTGACTACAGTCAAGTTTACCTAATAGGGTAAACTGTTCTATTCCAGTACCATTAAACATCTATTTTGCTCCTATTACGCAAAGACCAAACATCATAAAATACAACTTTGGCTTCACTGACTTTTAAGATAAAGTTTTATAGGCAACAAAGTTTACTGCTTAAATGTCTTGTAGTCATTGGTGGCTGGTTTACAGGCCTAATGTGAAACACTGACCGAAATCTAGTGGCATTAAATGAAAGATATGATACAAATGACTCATGTGCACCGTCACTAAATCATTTTAGAGAATTGTTTGAAATGAAGTAACCAAAGACAAGTGAAAAGGATTAAAAAAAAACTGAGTTTGTTCTGCCTTACCTGTGGCTCTGACGGTGGAGGAACCTCCTTCGTCCAAAGTTCTGCTCGCTAGCATCCGCCTGTGCAGATGCAGCGCCTCTGACAGAAGAACAGCGTTCCCCTGACCTCCATCTCCTGAATTTCCACAAGGGCCGTCCCCAGGTACCTCTAGCCCCGTGTTGGCGCAGCCCCCGCTGTTCCGGCTACCGCCGTGACCTGCCTCCCAGCCCCTGCTGGGCCTCCTCTGGGGCTCAGCTCCAGGGGCAGCCAGCAATCTAATGGAGGGGAGGCGAGAGATCTCCTGCTCCTCGTCCTCAGGGATGGGGTTGTACCAGATCTCGCCTTCATCGTCTGCGTCGTTTTCTTCAGTGGGGTCCATGTTCCGAAGCTGTGCAGAGATCTGGCTGACGTTAGCCTGAGTCAAGACAAGGGCATTCACTCAGGAAAAGACGGAAGCCAGCCTGGTACCTTGACTTAAGCTTGAAGAATCCCCAAATAGAAGTACATCTCAATTACTTCCTTCAAATGGTGGTAAGACCAACGTGCCATCTGTATGTTCAGTTAGACCATTAGCGTCCACATAGCAGGCACAGCTAACGGTATTAGCGGCTCTAACAATCTTAGACATGTTGCATTTTGTTGAGTCCATTTAAAATGCCCACTTGTATTGACTGACAAAGTATTGTCAAATCTATGTTTTCTTTTTCAACTACAACAACAACTTTCGTTTGGCTGGCTGTATAGGTGGTTTCAGTGCCAGCTTTGGTCAACTAGCTGCTTCATTATGGCCTCGATTAACACTGTTAATCGTAGAGTTGATAGTTTTAGCAAGTATAGCAGTTTTTTTCCACAAGACAACCACTCTAGAGTTTTTTAACCAGTCTTGCTGACCTGAGGCAGGTGCATGCGTGCGGGCCGTGACGGAACTCCCGCTTGGAGTCTTATTGCATCGGGAGAAGGACTGGGAGACGGTGGCGGCTGAGGGGCGCCCTCCTCCTCGGCGCCCGGTGTTGCTTGCAGCTCATCCTTTGTACACTGGGTCCTCCCCAGGGTGCTCTGCTGCAACCAGTTGCGCTTCTTGGAGACCGTGATGGTTGTGGGAGGCGGTCGCCATGTCGGAGGCTCGATGGTCCGGCCCACCTCCCAGCCATTGGAAGTTTGGACATTCTCAATGAAAGCTGACGGAGTGATGGGGGAGACAATGAAGGTAAGAGGTGCGTCGAATATTTTAAGTTTCTACTGGAACCAAGAAGAAGCATTTATCAATATGATCTGTATTTTTGGGCAGGAAGTCAAAGACCCCTGGCTTCACTGCTTCGCGAAGAAAACATCTGTATCAAGAAACCACAAGTAGGAAAGTGGTGCACTTAGGTTTCATATTCTCATGCGTCTCATTTTATCCTCATGTCTTCCATTTGAAGTCTTTCAACTGATACGTTGTTTTCAAACTTGTGTGTGAACCCTTGTGAAATTGTTTTCGTGGCCAAAAAATCTCAATCAAACCACCGCCGTCCTTTGGAAAAGTCCCCACACTTTTTTCCTCAGTGAAGCTCGCAAGCAAGATGAGGGTTCAGATTTTTGCACAGCCCATGGAGGTGGAAGGGTTTAGCGTGCATATCTTGCACATTGGTAACTGAGGAAGAAGAGTGAGAAACCATCAGCACTACAGCTGTTAAAATAGAGGAGAGAGAGAGTGAGAGAGAGAGAGAGAGGGTGTGTGTATGTGTGTGTGAAAGGAGGGGACAATAAGTGCAGCTGGTGGCAATGTGTGTTTTGGAAAAGGAGCAAATATAGTGTTGTGGTTCTTTGATGGGCCAAAGTTAAGTAAAAAAAAAAAAAAAGAAAAGAAAAAAGAGCCAAGGCAAGTGTGCCACTGATGTTATCTTTTTTTTGAATGACATTGAAAATGACAAAAAAAAAAAGAAAGAAAGAAATCATGTAACAAAGCATCTGACAACAACAAAAAACAAAATCAAAGTGACGAGGTTGTGTGTGTGTGTGCGTGTGTGTGTGTGTGTGTTACTGGGGGAACCATGGTCCTGCTGCAACATGTACAGCATGCTGGTGTAAAAAAAAGAAATGTTTTGATGCTTGGCAGCTCCCAGACAAGCCCCTCCACATACTATAATGACAACTTGTCCTTCCCTCAAGGAAATGCATTTTTACGCATGCCAGGGTAACATCCACCAAATTATATACCAGGGGGATATTTTCACTAAACAAAAATCCCAATCCAACACGGGGGAATCCGGTACAGTATGTGCTTGTGTAACCCTGTTGCCGTCGTCATGTGTGACTGGATCAAAACACACCAACCTCAAAATGCTTGACTGTCGTATCATTAATCTGTCAAGGACAGGAAATCAAGACATATTTCAAAAAAAAGAAAAGAAAAATCAAATTACATAATATCTTCTGAGTAGATGTTTGTCTTTTTTTGTGTTGCTTTTATTGACAGTCTTAAGCAAATAACTTCATCCCAGATTGACTTTTCTCAGGAATTCTTTTTTTTCTTCTTTCTTTTTTCTTTTTTTTCTTTTTTCATAAAAGTATCAGATGGCTGTAAATAAAAGTCAACCAAATGTGCCTTACGGCCAACTTTTAGTCCGTTTCTCAACAACTGCGGTCACCTTTTCCCCCCTCTTAGAATTATGACAAGCACAATCCATCCATGTTCCAGCTGATTATATAAGGCGCCACCGAGTATCTAAAACAGCTTTCGGTGGCAGGAACAGAGGCCATTTCAGAGGCATTCCTAATCTTCCCTCCCTGCGCCCCGTCCCACTCCCCCCCAAAAAAACCCTTAAGCATCTTGAACTACAATAACACCAGTCATCTCAACCCCTTCTGCCATTCATTTCATTTTAATTTAGATGGACCACCGTGCTACCTGGATACGGCGGGGCAAATCTTGGGAGTATTTCCTACTTTGGGATGCATTTTTAGCTAAGGAGGGTTTCCTGTCAGAAACATGTGTGTGACCTGAGAGCAGTGTGTTTGCTTTAGCCTGGATTAGGGCTGGTGCTGTGTTCGAGGGCCCCAGTGGCTCAATAGCTTCAGCCAAGTCAGAGTTGCTGAGTGAACCTATACTTTATTCCAGTGGGACCATGAAAGGACATTATCTATATTGTGGCAAATTACAATAACACTATTGGACTATTTGATCACTTTATAGCGTCAGCTACCTTAAAAAGTACCGATGCAGATGTTTCTTGGAACATGAGATGCAGGGGAAAAAAGACTATTTGACTGTAAACGAGCAGAACTCTGGTATGGATGCTGAGCGGGTCTAATAGCTGCCTCCTCTGTCGCCATCTGCGTAATGTGACACTGAGGAGAGGTGAGACGGTTGTGCGTGAAGTTGTTGTCAGCATGCCATTTACTTTAAAGGGGTCTTACATAGCTGGAAGAGGAAACGTGTTCTGACACGAGCAACATTCCAGACCACGATTCCAGATTTACAGCCCCGGCGTCTCCCTCCACTGTCGTACTCCGACATGAGCACGGAACACAAACCTAGCGCAGGACACAGCCTGGGCTCGTGCAGGGACATTTCAACTATTTAGTCCATGGAATAGTTTTTCCATGAGAAACCCAACCGTTCCTAAAACACTCATGCTCCTTCACCACATCAGCATTCCATCATTTTTCCCTTTGAGGGCCAAGGGAAAGCTTCTTTTAATACTACTGTTTTTTAATGCTGCAGAGCATTCAGCTTGATAAAAAAACACACGCGAAATGTTTGACTGTGCTGCTCTGAAACTAACCTTTCGATCAGAATATGTGAGCAGCGAGGAGAACAGTGAACACAATGGTACTCAGTGGAGTAATAAAAATAAGGACATAAGGAGGTTCCATTGGAACTCAGAAGCCTGCATTTCCAGGTTTTCAGTCAGCTTGTTTTACCAGAAGCAGCCTTCAAGGTAGGAATTGCAGCTCAGAAACTCTGAGGATCCTTACTTACCCCATGGATACAATCTAAGATGGCCCACATTAATTGGGACTGGTTGCGGAACAACGTTAACAACAGTGGAGATATCTTCTAAAATCTTCTCTCAGCCAACAACACAAACAACAAAAGCTAGGCTAAGGCTGATAACAAGCACTATTACTATTGTCAGTAATGATGAACTATTCCTATCAAAATCCAAAGCAAAACAGACCCACCCTGATCATAGTTGTGTCTGACAGATAGAAATTTGTATCATCTATACCGAACTATCAGATGATTAGTACCAAGAGGACAAGGTTGAAAGCAGTGTGCAAAAACAAGAAGGAGAGGCAGATTGGGTTTCTTCCAGTTTTGAAAAAAACTGGGGGAAAAAAGATGGAAAACAGAAAGAACAAATTTCCTGGTTTGGCTAGTGTGGTTTGTGCCACATGAGCCTGACAGTAAATCTGATTCTTATTGTCCAAAACTTTTTAAACGGCTGATTCCTCCTCACTCTGACCGTTCATCCACTTTCCCATAGACCTTTCTTTCTGAATTCCTTTTTACGTGGTGAAGGCTGTTCTATTGACAAGTGCAAAACACACAACCAGCTAGTTTCTTCTCCTCCACAGACAGCACTTTGTTTTGAGTACAGATTTTCACCCCCTCCAACCGCCCCGACAGACCTTCGGGAGGAATCTCTTGCTATGTGCCATACATTCTCCTTGACGCTCATTCATATGTAAATAAGGATTCTCTGTGTAGATTTTTTTTTCTCTATACACCAATGCTTGGCTCGGGTCGCCCAGGGTTGCATCACATGTCAATACTCGCGTCCTGTTGAGGCATCTTGGCAGCGCAGCCTGCTCGCGGTAATGCCGAGTCCTCCTCAATACATTGGCTTGAAACCCAAATTCTTTTCAATGTTGCAACCCTTTTCAGAGCTCCTTCTGTCTTGTCTGACAGTCTGTCTATTTAAAAACAGTGGCAGGACCACTGCGGCGGGATTTACTCTCTCTGTGTAACATAATTAGCGCTAAAAGTAAGTAAAGTGAATACCAAAAGCACGCAATTGTTTGTATGGAAGGATCAGATAATAATATCCAAAAAAGTCTTTGCAGATGCTGTCATGTGACTCATGAAACCGGGGGGGTTAAAACCCCAGTGCCTCAAGTTTCTCTTGCATCACCCGATCTGTCTTTAGCGCTACCATCCTCCATAAATCTGTCTAGGTGCAGACGCGCCAGACAAGACATTTGCGTATAGCCTGCATGAGAAAGAAAATCCACAAACAAGTCTTTTGGCACAACGCTTGAAACCAAATTCCATGTCGTTCTGACAAGACTTTACAGCAGTGAGGGGTGGGATTACGTGACACCTGCACGCTCATCAACTCACCATATAATCTTGGGTTAGTGCAGTTGAAATTTTAGGGCAACATAGCACAGCATTTGGCAAACCGCGATGGAATCATTTTCTAACAATAACTGGGTCTATTTTGCCACCGTATTTAGATGAGCTGCTTCTCCATGTAAGACAGCCTGCAGTACTTCAGGACTACTTCAAGAGTGAAAATGGGCACCCAAATTCCATCACTATTAAATAGTCGTGTCAGATTTTCTCAAAAGTAAATGGTCGTTTTATAGCCTCAGAACTGAAGTTAGGTCTTTTTCACTGTCACTTCCTCTTCATCTGGTTGTGTAGTCTGTGACTCATTTAGTTTGATGGGCAAAGTTCCATGTTCAGGTCTGGCCATAACATGGAGCTTGGATGTTGGCTGCCCCCGGCAAACCTATCTACTGCCAAGTCACAACAAAACTATAAATCTTCCAAATGCAAATACAAACATGCTTGCAATCCCTTTGCCTCTTGGCCTGGTTCCTTCATTTACACTTGGATTCAATTTCTGAGTCGGTTGATTCTTCTCGGAATCAGGGGCTTGTTTGCACTTAGCCCTCCAAATTGGCCTCCGATCAAATTTTAAATGGAGGCTAATCAAACTGACTTAACATTTTGAAAATATCTTGTGAAATCACTGAGATCAACCATGGATGTCTTAGCGAATAAATGTCTATTGGAGTTTGGATAGCTCAGTAACATATACATTTTAAATTGGACCGTAACATTACATGGACTATAATAATTGGACAAGCAAGTTCAAATTGTGTAATTGAATAAACAATCTAGCTTTAAAGTAGAATTGGCACAACATTTTCTGCAATCCAAAAAGTGACATACTCAGCTGTGGGTGACGAGTGGCCTGATTACTTGTCTACAATTGTAGAAACAAATTGAGAACATGGTAAATTAACAGCAGTTTGATTATGCAAACATTCCCCATGATAATTTAATTGTGCTCTTGATTTCTAAGCAACAATGAGGAGGTGAGATATGACCATTTAAATAAAATAGCTATTTGCATTAATCATAGTGAATCCCAAAACAAAATGCCAAGAAAAGCAAGTCACTGGTGCTTTTCAGAGTTTGAGAATTTCTATTTTCTTTTTTTAATGGCTCATTGTGAGGTGCTGAGAGGCTCACAGGGGGAAGATAAGCCCTGCCCTGACCTTAATAAACACTCAATTGCCCTTCATTTTGTTCATGCATGGGGAGGAATTAAGTGTCACAACTCAAACAAGTTAAACAACGGCAATGGCATCCTAAAAATTCAATCCAAAGTCTCTTTAAAATGCAAGTTACCATGGAGCTATCCAGAGCAAACGACAGGGGAGGAAGGCAACATGACAGCCCTCAGCACCCCACCCCCTACTAAACACACGCACATACACACACACACAGAATAAATGCAGTGGCTGCTCCTGCTTTGGATTCCTCTGGCCACAGCTGTGGAAAAGTTCAGTGGCGACAGGGAAGTGGGGGGGGACTGACTAAAAGCAAGAAAAATCAAGAACTAGACAGGCAAAAACATGGGGTGACTTGATAAAAAAAAAAGAAGGAAAGACGACAGAACATAATATGGAACAGCGTTGAGGCAGTTGCAGCTGTAAGTCAAACACAGGGGGGGTCGGGGGGGGCTTACCCTGGGCAGCCTTCGGAGACCACGCTCTATTTCTAGCGCAACGCAGCGAGTTGGCAGTCAACAACAGGCCGCGTACATGGCAGGTCGTCTGTTTTCCCCAGAAAACACTGTCAAAACATCGCACACGCTCAGAGGCACGCACTCAGGCAGGCACCCAGGAAATGAATACGCGTGCAACACATAACTAGGAGTGGTAGCGTAACGAGATGGTGATTTGTAGCCGGTCCATAAAAAGCACACACACACACACACACACACACAAACACGCATCGTTCTTCCAGTCCGATGAATGAGCTGGCTAACTGCCTTGTTTGCACACAGACCAAGGGCTAAAACGCAACTCACGAGCGGCAAACATCTCCAGCGTAGTAACGCTGTGGTTTTGGCCACATTCAAACTATGTGCAAATATAGCACAGGCTAGTGCCTGTGGTGCAAAAGTACCAGTAGAAATAAAAGAGCTGAGAAGGTGTGCAGGTTGTGGGCATCCGTCTCCATTAAAAGAAGACTACCTTCTGTTGTGTTTGCAGTCACATCAAGATGTATCCAATTTAAAAACCCACATAGCATCTTCCCCAACAAACATGATAACTCATGGCACTCATTTGTGTCTGTGGTTTCTTGATACAGATATTGTCTTGCTTTTGGCACCGCATCATCAACCAAAGACAATTTTGAAAAAAAACTACAATTAATAATAATCTGTTTTGCTTAATTTCTGACAGTCATTTGAAAAACAAACAAACAGAACGAACCCGGCCACCAGCACCACGGAGAAAACCAGCACGGCACACCAAAAGAGGGAGTGAGTTAGTTGTTACTGAACTAATCTGTGAGTGATCCGACCTACGGCGTGATGTGCGATTAATTCGGAGTTAAAAAAATAAAAAATAAAATGCGCCTAAATTAGTGTGAAGTATAGACACCGCCACCGGTTAGAGTCTTAAGAAGGGAAAAGCAAAGAGGTCTGAGGTGTCTCGTCCCTTGGCTTGGCAAGCCGGAGGGGAGCAGCAGGAGTGCAGGGGTTGGACCGCCACCAGACAGTGTTTACTACGGAGTGGAGGAGGATGACAATGATCAAGGCTGTGAGAAGGAGGTGATGAGAGCTCTCTGATTTTTAGAGGGTCCGCGGGATTCGAGGTCGATTCTGTGTCGTGGCCTTCCTACCTGGCTTCAGACGCTGCGGGGACTTGACCGTGGGACACTTGGCTTTGACGCACCTGACACCCCTGCTGTAGGCCTGGACGGGCGTCTTGCACCCGACCGGGGTGGCCGGGGCAGACAAAGGGTCTTGGCACTGGGCCCCAGTGCGAGGTGAGGGCGAACCCTCGATGCGCTGCTTCATCTCTGTGGACAACAAGCGCCCCCTGTGCATCCACTCTTGCATCTTGTTGACAGTCACGCCGTGGCCCTTGCCGACAGAGTCGGACCTCTCTGCCCGGATCTCGGCCAGTTCCTTCTCGTCGTCTTGGCCCTGCGACGGCTGCGGCTCCTCGGCATTGCCATCAGACGAACCTGTGAGACTGTCGACCGAGCTGCTGCTTTCGTCCAGCTCCCCGATACCGTGGCCTTCATCGCCCCCAGCTGCATCGTGGAGCTGTCCCGGGGAGTCCTTTGACTCCGCCGCTCTGCTTGGACCCTGCTCCCTTGGGACCTCGGCGCTAAGCGAGGTCTCAACTAAACACCCGATGGCTCCGTCGCTGGCAGAGCGCGGCAAGGTGGGTCTTTTCTCGGATGAACGCAGGTCCTCCGTGCTCTTACTTTTCAAACATTTGAAGTCGGACCCATGACTCCCGCTCAGGCAAAGCAAGAGCGAGTCGGTGTCGGACACCTGTTGAGGGCTGCGGTCGCCTCCCGACGACCAGGAGTCGCTGTCCATGTTTCTGCCCGACAACCTGGAGCACAGGCTGTCCCTGGAGCGGCTGCTGCAGGAAGATACTGCTTGTTGTTCACTCGTACCGCCGCTGATCTGCTGTAGATCCAGGTTGATATCATTCATAGCGTTAATCAGCAGGTAATAAGCCTCTTTCAGCTGGTTCCTCAGCCTGTCTGTTTCCTGGGCCATGTTGCCGTCATCACCTTTCTCCTGGTCAGACAGGGGTACCTGTGCGACCTCCGCCCTGTCGCTTTTTAACCTTACGGTTTCGTAAAAAGGCAGGATTTTGTTATCGTAATAGTCATCATCCTCACTGTCTAAGGTGTATCTGAGCGAATCCCCTGTCGATGCCGTGTGGATATCACATATTTCTAACTGCGTGGGGAAAAACGTAGGGCTCTGCAGCGTGCCGACAGTCCCTCTCGCCTCCGAATCGGATCCGGGCCTGTAGCTCTCCACGTTTCTGATTAAAATGTTTCCCTCCAAGTGCCCGAGAGTACTGTGTGGATTGCAGGAGCTGGCTGGCTGGGTGGCTCGGTTGTCAAAACTCCAGTTGGCGTTGTGTCCCTTCACAGCCATGTGCCGGGAGTGCCCTCTGACCCCGGGCTCTGTCATATCCCTGTCTGAGGTACTAACCGCCCGACTCGATTCTGCCTCGCCGGTGTGCGCTCGGAACACGGGATGATTGGAATTGTCCCCGAACCCGATCGAGTCCCCGGCGCTGCGCTGCCGCGGCACCGAGACGAAGTGCTTCCCGGGGACACGCGGTCCGTGGTGCGCGGCGGATGATGCGATTTTTTGGCCGACTGATCGGTCCCCCCGGTAGGTCGGCTCGCCCTCCCCGTACTGCGCGACCCTTTGAAGGGACACCCCCGGGGTGTCCTCATTAACCCGAACCCTGCCCCCGCCGCACCGCTCCTGCGGACGTGTGCCGGCCGACTCCGCCGAGCGACTCTCCCGCAACTCTATCGCGACCTCCCCGCCGCTTCGCACCGCCGCCGGCCCGTCGTCGCAATTCTCGTACGTGCTCATTCTCCCCGCGGTGCAATCCAGACCCGTGCGCGTCGCTGCCGGCCGAGTCTCGCCCGAGTCGCGCTGCCGCTGCTGCTGCTGCATCTGCGAAACTTTTTCTTTACCTTCTCGGCCCTCGTTTGCCGCCGCGGCAGCGGCAGCGGAGCCGTATCCCCCGCCGATCGTCGCTCCTTTCTTGGGTTTCTTCCCTCGGAGTTTCGCTAGTAAAGTCCTCCGCAGAGGATCAGCCATTCCTTTCCTTTGCCCCCCTCCCCTCCCTCTTCCCGCCCCCCCGTTAGCTCCTTCTCGGTTTCTTTCAACACGCGGGCTCCAGAGGGAAGGGAGCGACTCCTCGGTCCTCGCTCGCCGCCGTCAAAGCTCGCCGGGCGGACGGGATCCTCTCCATTCTCCGCTGTCACCCTCCGCTCTGTCGCCTTTCGCTGCTGAGCGATCAACACAGCCTACGCTCACTCACTCCCTCCCTCTCTGTCTCTCTCCCCCTCCCTTCCTCTCTCTCTCTCTCTCACTCACACACACACACACACACACACACACACACACACACACACACACACACACACCTTGCCTTGCTCTGCTCCCACCCCTCCCTCTCCTGCCCTGCCTCACCTTCTCCTCGTGTTTGCTGCTTGGATGTTTGGAATATTTTTCTTGGCTGTGGGTTCACCTTTCATATGAATGTTGTTTTGTTTTTGTTTTTCTTCCCCCCCAAAAAGAAGACGTTTTCGTCAAAAGCACCAGGGGCTCTGCTTAGGTTGGCGTTAATAGAAAGAAGACAAAAAAGGGGCATCATCTGCAAATACTTCAGATGAACTATTTACGTGTTGTTTTGTAGGAATGAGGTCTTTTTTGTATTGGAGTACTATTCAGACCAGTGACTTTTAATGGTCTGAAAGCTTTATAAGCATTAAAAAACCAGCTGAATTAAATAACAAACACCACATCAGGCAAAACTACTTCTTCGGTTGGATGAAGTAATATATGTCCAGCTAATGGAAGAACACAAGGGTCCACTTTTGTGGTCGTTTTTATAAACCTCAGTAAAGGCCATTCAGGACTTGTCACAGATTTGAGTGAATTATGATTTATTCATGAATAATGAACCCCATTAAGGGCCATTTTCAAACCAGAGGCCTGTCTAGATGGGGGACTGGCCCCTCTCAAATTAGATTTTCAGCCCCAAGCAGAACCCCATCATTCTTAATGATAATAAATCATCTAGTAAATGAGAAGTGGGACCTTGGTTAAATTCAGTGTAAAGGTTATGAACGATAACATACAGGGAGTTTTGTTCTATTTCATATGGCTTCAAATATTTTTCATGTGTCAGCGCCAGCAAATTTTACTGACTGTCAACCCCAACACACAGACAGTTAATAGTGTAATCTTATATCACGGCTGACCTAAACTGTTTTGAGATAATAACACGTTACGGATCAGTGAGTTGAGAACATAATGAGGAGATTAATCAGAAACCAATCAACATTTTTTTTCTCTATGAGCTGTGAAATAATATTATTAACAGTATCTAAAACAAAGCAGGAAAACAGTTTTTGCAATAGTAAGAAGATCTAAAATTCAAATACATTGCTGTGAAATAACATAACAAGAAGCGAAAATAGTGAAGCTTTAGTAAATGTGTCACGATTAGGTGCAAGGATAATGCTTTAGGTTCACACTTTATATTTGCGTTGAAAATTCTATTGCCCAACGTTATCACTATTTCCATCACCTCTTCATTCATCTCCAAAACTCAAACCCCAAAAATCAAGATGTCAAGCATCATGTTAAAGCGAGCCTTTCACTGGTGGCTGTGAGCTGACCAGTGAAGAGCACACAAACAGCTCTCAACACCTCAGGAGAAATGTACTTCGCTGCTGCACGATGAATAGAATCAGCCTTTTCACAGGAGGCTGCCGCTCACCTAGCGCCTCTAAATCGTTAGCCTTTACAAAGTACACCGGACAGAGTGCATCAATGGGGTCCTGCCTTTCGTTTCATCTTCATTATTGCACACGAGAGACGTGCTGGCTCTTTTTTTCACCCAGTATGTGAGGTCGACGCCAGCCGCATGACGGATCGCAGCAGATTATCGAACTGACACTTTTATCTGGAGTGTATCTGGAGTAATCCTCTCCTCTTTGACCCCCGTGGCTAACAACCCTGCCCCGTCCCCACTCGCGGCGCTTGCCGGTGGGCTCTGAGGGCGGCAGCGACAGCAATGAAACATACTTCGCTTGAACCTTAAGCCATTTGTTTGCTGTTGCCTCCACCTGGAATGTGCGAGAGAATGAGCCGTTGAAAGGCCGTCGCTGGGTTTGCGAGGAGCGCACATGGGCGCTCCGCCTCTCTTTCGAGGTGCAAACACGCTCACGCACTCTCGCACACCTTCACTCTACCCTCACTCTATAACTGTGCCCCTCTTCTCCATGTCCAACCACGACTGAGGGCGTTTATTGTCCGAGCCATTCGTCCCCAGGGCCTCAGCGTCCCACATTCGGGCTCCTTTTCACCCCCACACACCACCGCCACTGCTCTCACGCAAACATGATAAGCATCTGTTATTTCTCTGCAGGAGCTGTGTTAGGCCCCGACGCCTCAGCCTGCTTCCCCCTCTGACTGAGTAGACCCTGTCAGGGCAGTTATTTACAGGTCAAAACCTGCAGGCTGCATAGTGTGTCTTTGTGCGCCCACGTAAGAGAGAAAAAAAAAGGGGGTGTCATGAGGGGAAAAGTAGGCTAAATGGATCACAATATGTTGGGCCAGGTTGAGGTGTTGAGGTTGATTTATGTTTTTAACGCCGGACAAGGCCCTTTTTTTTTTTTTTAAACATTTAACATATATCATCGGCATAATTTATCATTCTTGGAACAACTTGCATTCCTGGATAAATGCACCCTTGTCTGTCGGTTATTTAGCAATGCGTACCGCAGGCAGACAAGAGCAACAAAGGTTGCAGAGGTGGTGGCCCCTGACAATTAAAAAGTTCTATTCATTTTGTTCCATCAGTGCTGATATTTGAACGATTGTGAGAACGATTGGCATGGTTCATAGTTTAAAGGACACTTTTACTTCATAATATTGTGGTGGTGGTGAAAACTTGGTTCATTCTAACTTATGCCTGGGAGATTTGATTCAACCATAAAATGTAAAACACCAAAAATCATTCATCGGAGACTTTGACCCGGCTGATATCAGCCGGGTCAAACTGAGATGATACAGGGAAGCGATGGAGCCACCAGCTACTGGATGAAGCTGCTTATCTTGGCGTGAATGATAAGACTCTTCTTTAGCAGGACCTGTTAGAGGCACATCAGGTGTCATGGGCTCCTACCGGAAGACAAGTGACAAAACTGATTTTGTTGATCCAAAAAGACGGTCTTATTTTTGTGTACAGTCACAACAACCAGTCAGGTGTTGTTGCTCCGCACGCTGACTCAGTGCTCGTGCCGCGTGGGTGCAGGGAGGGTGTTCGCCCTCCTTTCTCTTTCTTGTTTCTCCCCCTCTCCTCTGGCCGTCACTTGCGCTCTTTGTGAAGTCTGGCGGCGCAACATCTGCTTAGCTCGGCCCCCTTTCAGACGGTCCTGGCCGGAGTGTGTGCAGGGGAGAAAAGTGAATTAGTGCGAGTGGGGATGTGGGGGCTCAGCAGCTGTTGGGGCTCCCCTCCTGGCCGCCCATTGTTTCCTCCTCTCTGTGTCCCAGCCGGTTTATGGGCCTTTCCCCCTTTCTGCCCCGGAAAAATTTACGTCCTCGCACACAGGCCTTTCTCAGGGTATAAATCTGGAGGTGGACGATTTCTGTCGGGAGCCCTTTGCATTCCAGAGTCACATTATTGTCATGTGTAGCTGGTCGGAGAAAAAGAAATACTGAAGTAAAGCACAGCTACCTGAAAAATCTATTTAAGTACCGGAACAAAGTATTTGTTCTTTGTTACTTGCCACCTCTGTAAAACACTAATACTAGTGATCTGATGGGCATGAACCCTCTGTTAGCAACACATCCGCCAGCTCCTGTCTTATGAAATGTAAAAAGAAGTAATATAACAGGGGGATTACAATAGGAGAGTTTTGTTTACTCGTGTTGATGAAAAGGTTGGGAGGGCTTCTATGAGGATGGAAAGAAATAAAGCGACCAAGTGAGGCCTCTTAAGTTGTTGCACGAGATCTTCTGAAGTCCTCGACTTCAGAACTGAGGCTTAAAGTCCTCTCTTGAATTGACTTCACCCGAGGCTGTAAATACGGCATTAAAGGGTGTGAAGCGCTCACCATTTAAACGTTTTATGATCCAACGAGGGAAGGGAAAATATTTTTATGGACACAGTACCTCAGGTGAGATAAACAGAAGGAAGCTGGTGTGCAAATGGATTATATTTCATGCTTCTTCTTTTGGAAAGTTTAGCAAAGCCTCCCATTTAGCAAGAAGATAAACATGACTTTTTTTTTGCAAGAGGCTGTTATATTTTTTAATTTATTTGTTTTAAAATCCGCTAACTTTTGTAAAATTCTTTATATTCTATAATATTCTATATATATGCAAGGCTTTTCCGCTGGGTCCTGGGATGAAGAATAAAGATCTGTGCATGGGGAAATACACCAACTTTACAGGTGAGTTTTACATTTTAAGAGGAAAAATATTCACTCCATCTCAGATCTCAGTCTTGATTAACAGCTCATTCCTACTTTCCTGACACACGGCCACACACGCACACACACAGAATCTTGGAGTTTCTGCTATGACATTTATCAAGGAGAAGTCAGACTTCTTGTCTCCAGCTTCTCTTCTCTATCACCTTTAAACATTTTTCCTCTTTATTACACTGTGATCTTTCTATCATGTGATCAGGCTTGACGGCTTGTTTCAGTTTGCAGGTTTATCTTCGTGTTCCACTATCTGTGAATTTCCTTGAGTAAACACATAGTGCCGAGTCTCTCAGAAACGTACCAACACTAACATAAAACAAAACTATTAACTATGGTTTTTGTTATTATTTGCCTTGTCTGAGCCTCAGCCCCATGTTTTCCATGTCATATTTTCTCTTGCTAGCATTTTTGTGGCACATCTCTTTAAGTTACTCCGGATTGTCTTACCACTCCTCAAAGTTTCCGCTCTATTCAAGAGGGCCCACGAAAATGGCAAAAAAAACAAAACAGCCCACTAATTACTCATATGCAGATTCGTATTACAAACATGAGATGATTTCCCCTTTTTTCTCAAATTCTGAAATGTGTTTGTAGTTGCCATCTGCTTGTCCCCTGTTGTTGATTTTCTGATCTTAAGACCTGATAAAAAATCTCCCAGAGGTTCTAAGATGTTCGCGGGTGGTATGAAGGGATAAAACTGATATACCATCTCAAGACTAGGGGGATTAGTTTGGAACTCGGTGGCTAGCCGCTGCAATATTGAGTTAAATTGCAATATTATGTTACTGTCTCCCCATCCTTTGGAAATTTTTACTCCATGCTCAGTGTACAAAAAGTCTGTGGTTTCGAGGCCCTGATTTTCTTCAAGCAAGGAATTATTGTGATGATTTCAGCATGCGATCATACTGTTGTAACTCGGTTGGATTTATTTTTATGAGACGGCTGGAAAGGGGAAACCTACGAAAAAAACACTCTGAAGGCTATTGGATGAACCCACTCACCACTGCTCACTACTGGTTGAGGCAGTTGGCAACAGCTGGAGGCTTCTTATTGGTGGAGAATTGACAATAGATGCTCAACACAAACCAAAAGTGAGTCTTAATGCGTCAGTGGCGTTAAACAGCTCTAGTTGCAGTTTCTTCTTCTTTGTCTTCTTCCTTGGTGAAATGTGAGCCCTGCTGCATTGCGAGTTGAGCTGTACCAAAACTATTAGGCCTTTACAAGTCTTGACATATTTTTTTTTAAAAGCGAACAGCAAATGACAGGTTGAGAGGATTCGTCTGTCTCCAGATTCCAAGATTCCAGGTTAACCCCCCCCCACACACACACACACACACCTGCGTAACATCTGTTTCACCTGACTGGCATGAGCGCGATTATGAAATGTAACTGTTTGCCTCAAAATAAAAAAACAAGTCCGAGCCTGAGACGACGCGAAATCAGCGTCTGAAATGAGTATATCATATTATCTCAAGCGTAACTTTCTTGGAATGAAATTTCAAGCTTCATGGGAAAGCAATTGGAGTCTATCACCTCTCTCTGATTCAGACTAAAGCACCATAAAATTACATTTCCATGAGGGTTAATCATTAAACTTGCTAATCCCCTGACTTCACCTTGTAAACAACCGGTGTTGACAGACTGCTGCGAAATGGGCCACAAATTAAGATAAAAGACCATCAGGTTAATTGCTCAATTTTGTCCTTTCATTCATTCATCTTCTATACCCGCTTATTCCAATTCAGGGTCACGGGGGTCTGCTGGAGCCTATCCCAGCTGTCTTCGGGCGAAGGCAGGGTACACCCTGGACAAGTCGCCAGTTCATCGCAGGGCCAATTTTGTCCTGTGTAAACCAAAATGAAGCAACCATTCAAACATTTTTCGGCAAGGAAAACCTACTAATCATTTGCGCGTTAAACTCTTGTCTGCGTGAGTTAAACATTTTTCAGGCTGCAAAAGCAGCTGCAGATGCGTAGCCTTACGTTTGGGTGAAGTTAAATGACGAGAGAAGAAGAAAAAAACAAACAACTCTCGGATCGTTGCCTTTAGCCCCCCTTCGCACCGAGCAACAGCCGCAGATTCATTTGCACAGCGCCTGTGACATTGTGGCCACTGTGTGAAAATGTCATAAGTCAGAGAGAAGCAGCTGTCAGCGGCCGGCTCAATAAAGATCCCTGAATACTCGATGGCCATCACGAGGTCTTGACCTTCCACTAAATGTGTCACGGTGATGAACGGTTAGTGTGAGTGACACTTTTCAAAGGCCACACTGGACCAGAGTTACTGGCAAAACCCTTCATTTTCATTTCGATATAGCAGTGACTCACACAGGCTTTTTTTTTTTTTTTTTTTAAACAGACATTTCTCATGGTAACCTCACAATGCAGCTGGTCTTCTGAGACCTTAAATCTGAAATCTCTCTCTGGGATGTCGAAAGCTTCAGTCAGTGTTGTTACTCAACAAAATCAGGCAGTGACTGCTGCAAGCTGCTCAAAAATAGCACAGAAGAAGAAGAACAACAACAACAACAAATGACGGTGAGTCTAGCTCAGGCATGGGCAAACTACGGCCCAGGGGCCATATGCGGCCTGTTAAGTTTTTAAATCCAGGCCGCCGAACGTAAAGGCAATAATTTAATAGTAGGTAAGTCATAAAATAGCTGTATTTCACCAATTTTTTTGGTGTTTAAAAAGTCATTTCAAAAAAGAGTTAAATACCGAGAGGCTTCAAAGACACATTTTGTTGCAACTTTGCTTTTGCTAATTTTTAATAGACTTTAAAGCACATGTTTTCTACATATCCAATGACATTTTTTCCTCCTCTGAGGTGGGTCACCAAAACACTCCATCCATCTGCTGCTGCTCTGGACCCTCTGTCAAATTTTAGAACCCATTGTAGCCAACCAGTCAAAAAGTTTGCCCACCCCTGGTCTAGCTGCTGCTAAAGAGATTAGCATAGGTGCTGCAATAATAACCTCTAGCAACCTTTGTAACCACTGGATTAAAATTTACAACTATAGAGAAGGACAAAGAACAGCACAGAAGTTTGTTGTTTCTTGTTTTTGTTTTTTTTTACGTGGAAAAGATGTTTTCTTCCCTCTTGACTCTTTGCCGACAGTTAAGTAAATACACTGTGGCAATACACTGTGGCTCATGGTGCATTGACGCAGGTTTAGCGTCATCCTGAACTGTTGCTCAACTAGCTGTGAATTAAAAAATCCTTCCGCCTTCCCTTTCCAAACATCTCTATGAATTCTTTACCGGACATGATTGAGGAAACATGCAAGGTTACCTGGAGGTGCCAAAGTCCAGGATGTACTCTTTTTTCCCCAAAAATAAGGATAAGATCAGTTCTGTGTGATACCCACTGAGGGCCACACAATGTTTTAACTCAGGAAACGTTGTCTCTCAAACAAGGCTACATCGCTGCAGGAATGCAGCTTGATAGCTTATCAACAATTGTACAACACAGAAAAATAAGAAAACAAAAACCCTCCGCCGGAATGCACAATGCTTTTCCCTCCAAGGAAGTCTTGGAATAGATAAGCCCAAAAACATGAGTTTTCTGGGAAATGTCCAGCTGCAACACTGACAGCCAGATGAGTTATTGTCACGTCCTGATGGACGAAGCCCCGCTGGCCATCGCTCATATGGCAGCTACGGGCAGAGGGGAGTTATTTGTTCATAAATATGGCTGATTAAATCAGTCTGCACGCCCTGTTGTGCAGAACCGGCCACGCTCTTCAGACAAGGCCAGGCACATACCTGCAGGCTGGAATTTTATCAGAGGCATATTTACCACTATTTCACGTCAGGCCCCAATGACAGATAGGCCCCGGAATTCCTCTGATCACAAAGCTGCAGCAAAGTGGAAAGGTTGTTTTTTTTTTAACACATGAAAAACCATTATACTTTCTATACCTTTTTATTACTGGTCCTTAGATTTAGGACATTCCTTAACTTGGGTTGGAACTTTCATTCATGTTAAATAATCTGACAAAATCGCCTTTTAACCAAAAAATACCTTTATTGCCAGGGGATCGGGGTTATGCTGAAGAAAATGGTGTTTCAGAATCACAAGCATCAGAATTCCAAAATATTTTACAGCAATATGCAGATTTGGAAAAAAATAAAAACAAAAACACTGTCAAACATTCTATATTTTACAAACGTTTTACTAGGCATGCCACATTGTATCTTATCTCATAAACATGTGATGCGTA
This sequence comes from Thamnaconus septentrionalis, assembly GCA_009823395.1. Taxonomy (NCBI): domain Eukaryota; kingdom Metazoa; phylum Chordata; class Actinopteri; order Tetraodontiformes; family Monacanthidae; genus Thamnaconus; species Thamnaconus septentrionalis. The sequence continues at coordinate 17,945,402 of CM020508.1, read as the reverse complement.
ATAAAACTTAGACCGAAGATAAAACAACAACCTGTGTGCATCAGGTATCTCAGGAGAACTAAGATGAGACAAACAAAACAAGACTTTCACTTCTTGTCATCTGAGAGCAGGAGACCAGATTGCAACATGACTGCAAGAGAGAGCTAAGAAAGGCTCAAGCGTGACATCTGGTGTCCACAAACGGTAACAACAGGCAATTTCATAAAAGTGTAATTTCAACAGATTTACGCGCATTTCAACAAAGAACACTCCCCGTCATTAACACTACGAACCACATTAATATTTTACTGCGTGTTAGATTATTGGTGCAATACAAGACAGATACAAATTCAACACAGTATCACAGTCAACATAGTGGCTCGGGAAAACAAAGCAAAAAAAAAAAAAAAAACTAAATTTGAGAGCTGTTTGTAGGGGGTGACTCTTTCAGCACAATGCCACACATTTGGGGCAAATACAATATTTTAATTGTTTTTTTTCTTGTTATTAAACAAAAAAAATTAATTTGTATATCCAATGCAACCACACCTTTTTAAATACAATATGTTTCTGTATTTCATAATACATTCAAATTGAAAGGAATAGGGTTTTCTTCCTTAAGCACAATTACTAACTTCTAAATGCTATCTATATATGTATATGTCCAATATAGCTAGAAATTACAACATTCTGGTGGAGCTCACAGAATTATGTAATGAAGTGAATTTACTACTATCCAGTAGTTGTACGCCTGTTGACAATCTGGTGAACCACTAGACAAACATTATATTGTTGCAAATGATCAACAGGAGTAAAGCCGGGTTTTATTTTTGGTGGATTTTGTCAGAGGACATAAAAAGCTTAAATTAGAAATAAAATGCCAACATTTTACAGCTCAATCAGCCTTTTCCCTGAGAATCCTCTTCTCCTCTTCCACAAAGTTCTTGTCAGAGGTGGCTTGTCCCATGTCCCTCTTCCTCCTCTCCTTTTGCCTGAACGTCTCCACCCGCAGTTTCTTGGCCGACTCGTCACCCTTTGACTCCTCCTCATCTGTAAACAGGGTAAGTGGTGAATTTTTGTTTTGTTCTTGTAAAGATGAAAATATCACCAAACAGAAGACAATAACTAATTGCTATTCTGTGTCATGAAAATAAATAATTCAAAAAATCAATTTTCCATAGATATAATTGCAGCCGTTTGTGTAACAGTGCAAATCTTGCACTGTGGGACCGACCTGACTCGGAAAGTTGTTCCTCTGCAGGTAAGAAGCGAGCCTTTCCTGTGTAAGCCTTCGGCGCATCTGCCCCGTTGTCCTCGTACACACTGGACCACTTGATAGCCATGTCCATGCCAGGAGGAGGGCCTTTCTTCTTCACTGGCTCTGCAGCGTAGCTCTCAGGAGGTGGTACAGCGTTGGTCTTCCATGGTTTGAACTCTTTCACAGGCTTCAAGAAATACAGAGAACAAGGATTTACTTATGATCAGATGGTGAAGTTTTAAGGAGATTGTTAACACCTTATTTTTCCGCCTTAAAACTTCACTGTCTGATTATAAGAAAATCCTAAACATAATTTCGAGACAGTATGAACGTAGGTAATCTGAGAATTGTTATCAGAACTGTTTCACTCAGAATTTCATAGCTTGAGCTGCAAAATGAAATTTGTGATGTAAAAAAAACAAAAAAACAATGAGTGAAGATTAAACAAACACGCAAGCAAACTAAGATCCTGACTAAGCGCACACCTTTCTGCGTCATTTCTAAAGCGGCCATTGTATTTCACCAGCTGATCCACCTGCACCTGAGCTTACCCATAAAGCAATCGAACAGAGTGGGGGTGGCGGTAATGTTGATATAAACACACGGGTTAGCTTGAGCTAACTCCCCCGAATGTTCACCTCTTCTGGCGGTTTGACGGCGAGATTGTCCCAGTCTATTTCCTTATTCAACGGATTATAGAGGAAAGTCGGTTTGGACACGGAGCGAAACAGCTCGTCGGGTTTGGGCAGAGCAGCTCCACCGGCGGTTCGTTTGGTCCCTTGCTGGGAGGACTGAGCCCCGCTTTCCGGGGCGCCTGACCCGGGTTTCTTCTTTCCACGATCCGCTCCCTCGTCCGAGTCGCTGGCGTCGCTGCTGTCACTCAGGTCGTCGTAGCTCGAAAAGAAACCCAAAGAGCCTGACTTCTTTTCCTCTGCCATATTGAAGATGAAGTACCAAGGCGGACCCAAGACACGCTGTCGACGCAAAGAGAATTAACAGCAGAGGTATGGTCAACGTTAAAGGGCTACCTTACTCCATTTTGAATCAGCCTCCAAAATAGACGGAAAGCAACCACGCAGTGTCGTGACAACTGCCGCAAAACGATTTTTTTATTTTTTTGTTAAAGGGGACGGCCGCGATTGAACTGAGTGAGTGAAACAATCTCATGTCATCTAAATAACGATTGTGAAGTATGTGTGGGGTTGGTTTGTCTTTCATTTGTCACGAAAACTCCGGGCTTCTTAATTGAATTAAAGACAAACAAAGATTGTAATATTGAAAAGCCGAGCATCATGGGAAAAAACATGACTTGACAGCAGTTTACTTCAGCTGCACCCCAAACCGCAGACATTATATGTCGCTGTTGAGTCACATTAACTGTTATCCTGTGTTAGGGCACGCCTGTGATTTAATTATGTTTATTATATTATATCCTTGCTGACAGTGATTGACTCACAATGCTTTTGCTAGTTTTTACCACTAGAGTGCAGCACAGTCACATAAAAGAGTCAACCCCTTCCTACTGCTTGACCTCACATATGCGCAGTATAGAAATTACTTTGTTGTTGTCGTTGTCATTGTTGTGTTGTTCTTTTTTAAATTCCCCATAGCAAAACGGTCCTGGCTTTGATTCCCGTGACAGGGATGTGGAGTTTGCAAGTTCTGCATGCTCAAGCTTTAGCACACAAGCTGGTTTGGCTCTGACAGAGGATGAATGGATTGATGGATGGATGGTTTTTATGTGATTTACAGTATTTGTCATCTTTACACCATTGTAATTATATCACTAAACCTTTAGACTGTGTACCTCATTCCAACATCCTAACCTTTACCTCCACCTGTCACACCTCTGATTTTGATGACTCTGAGTCAGTTCAGAGAACTAAAAAATGAAAATTATTGTAAGTTGCCATGAGTGGCTGGATTCTTTGGGGCCATTCTTCGCCTCAGTGCAGAGGTCGGACTTGGACTAAAACACAAGGACAGACAAGTAAACATAAATCTGTGAGATATATAGACAGAAATTTCTCCCTCCTGTCAATCTCCTCCCCTCACATGCTCAATAATCACAATACAGACGCTTCAAATGAGATGTTTTGCATTTTTTGGGTGAGCTAAAGGTCAGATGTGTGCAGAGATTTACTGGAAGTCCGGTCCTAACAGGTCCTAGAGGTAAACGTTCAGGTGCAGAAAAGATTTCGCATTTTTGGTGCAAAGAGTGTAACATCTTCCTGCCTGTGTTTGAACCTTCCTTTGCACCAGCACATATTTCCAAAGGTATTACAGATATATAGTGCTTTTGTATCCATGAGGTGAGAATACTATTATTTCCCATAAAAACTCAAAAAAAAAACAAAAAACTGTTGTCAACAGTCTGTTGTAAATGTTAATTGACAGTGAGCCATAGCTGGATACATTTCAAGTAATGTCAAGCCCAATATATGATGTTTATCTCAAAGTATTAAACAAATAATTTCAACATTTCATCAACACTTCAATGAAATCATCAAATAAAGCCTGTTGGTGATTTGCATCTTTAAACAATATAAGCTTTCAGATGATGTCTGAACTGAAAGAGGAACACATGTCCCTGGTTGCTTTGCTGAAACCAGAAAATTGAACCCGATTTCAAACAATTTAGTCAATTATGCGATTAAGGTCTCAATTTCCCTTTTCCCCCTTTCTAGGCCCAGTGCTATTGAGACAGGCTGATATTAAAATTTCTCCCCTATGAGCTAATTTTGTAAATGACTGTGTATTTTTCCCATCTGGATCTTCTTGCGTTCTGACCAGTTCTGCATCACAAAACCCTGAAAAAGGACTTTTAATTCACCAGGGCCGATATTGTCACATAGCTCAAGCAACTGGACCTTCTTTTCAGGCTATTCCCCCGCCCCTTTAATCCCCACAGAAGATGCCCATGATGTGAGACATTCCACATGAAGGTGAAAAGCCACTCCTCCTTACAACTCTGTTTAATTTTAAGTGTCTTATTTCATTCATGCAGGTGATATGGATAGGTTAGAACACAAGTTTGGCAAGTGCTTTAACTCACATCAGCAAGCTTATTTTAGGAGGGTTTTTTTATTTATTGATGTTTTTTTTATTATTATTACTTTCCATTCAAACCTACCTGCCAACAAATGAGACTGTCTCCCCAACACACAGAACCAACCAACTAAGGTTTTTTTTGTTTGTTTTTTCATTCCTGGTGAGTTCATTGATGAGTAGAACCCCATTGAAATTACCTATAAATTGAAACAAGAATTTGTTAGGTGAATTTTGCATCTTTGAGCCTGTAACCCCAGGCTGATCAGATGACCTCGGACCGCTGGCGCAACGTGACTGATGACACGGAGGGCAGAACATTGACCTCACAGTGTGTCAAGATCACGGCCTCTTTTCAGCTCAACATGATTTTTCATACAGAGGGGGAATGTTTGGCCATGTGTTCTGTAAAGTCAGCCACCAGTCTCAAGGTTAAGGGTGTTGTTACGCAGGCTGGAATGGAAAAATGCTTGAGCTATTCTGCACATGTGCAACAATGGACTTTGTGTTTCGTCGCTTTTCCGACGTGTTCGATGGTTATGAGTCCCGTGCAGGCACAAGGCAAACTCCTGTTTTGTTTGTCCCTGTCTGTCGAGATGAGAAAAAACAGAGAAGCCTAATTAGAGCTTATTTTGTACAGACGTTTAAAGCACCAACTTGCTTCGCTGTCAGCATTAATCATAACTGCGACATGAGATGGTCTGTGCAGTTTGGAAAGAGAGAGCGGCAAATGTTCTCACTGCTGTGTTTTTCTTTTTAAATTAATTGTTGTTGTTGTTGCTGAGACTTTTTAGCTTTAAACCATCAGTCAGTCATATTTCATTCTCACCCATCATGCAGGGCCCACACAAGCGAACTCAGCATTAAAAAGAGTTAATGTCAAACATTGTGGCAGCACTATTAAAGCATTTAAGCTGCACCTCCACCATTAAGTTCCGCTGTTGCCTCTTTACAAGGCTGCAGTCAAGCAGTGACGCAGCGAGTTTGGAGGTGAGATGAGCTGTCATGACTTGCCCCTTTTCTTTCCACTAGAAAAGGAGAAAGAGGCCTTAATGAAGCGTAGAGGCTGTTATTTAGGTGTGCCTGCAGTGCAAACTATTAAGATGCTCGCAGTGCAGAGTGCGCCGACTTTTCTTTCTTTCTTTTCTTTTTTTTTTCGTTAACCATATCTTTCCTTCGGCTCACCACTGATCTCGTACGTCTCTACATCCGCCTGGAAAAGTCGCACATGCTTCATAATCAATCCGCACAAAGACGGTAGCGCGCACGCACAGGGAGCACATGGCTGTTTTTTCTTCTTCTTTTTTTCCCCCCCTGGTCACCTCGCACTCAGTCCTGTTTCAGACCTGAGAGGTGGCATTCTTCAGCTTATTACATTAACTCAAGGCTCTGTTTGCACCGCGGCCTGTCAGGGCTCGTGGTTGGAGGCTGGAGCGGGGTCCAACCCAGTGTGCTGAGAGGAGGGAGTGAGAGAGAGGGAGGGGGGGACAGGGAAGGGTGGAGAGAGCGGGCGAGGAGACAGTGTGAGAGGGATCTGGGTCAAAAGGACAGTTTGCGGGCAAGCGGGGTGGTATGTGTTGTGGGCAGGGGCGGGTGCCGGGGGTGATCATCCCTATCACATGTTCCTCGGTGTCCTGCAGCGTGGACGGCTGCGGGCTAAGCGCGTACAGCACACTCAACCCCGTGCCCTTCCTGATGCTTTGATTTTTCTTTTTTTTTTCACCGCTCCTGCTCCTTCTGCGAGCCTGCCGCAACCTCCACAACATGCCCATGCAGACACACTGCCACGTGCACGCACGCACGCACGCACACACACACACACACACACACACTTCCAGAGGAACAGTTTGCTCAAATTATGCCTACAACTCTTGATACGACGAGTCTCTACTTTTAATATTTTTTTACGACATGTCAGCCAAATGATAAATGATGACTTTAGGGCGTTGCAAGCTTGCAAACTTTGAATATGTTGAGGGTTTTTCATCTCTATGATTTCATATATGGCTTTATTGTCATTTATTGTCTCTATGGTAGAATGTTAACACATGCACATGGAGGGAAAAAAAGAAACAAGAACGAAAGGCAACTGATAATAGAATTGAAACATTTGAGCTACATTTGCATTTAGTCGTTCAGGCTATTTTGGTTGTTGTTGCTATTTCCAGTTCTTTTTCCATTCAATACATGTATATGTGCAGTTACATTTGCTTAATTTTGTGTCTCTTTCTTTGTACTAAAAACCAAACTCTCTTCTTGGTGTTTTTACCCGATGGAGACACATTTTGTTCTGAGGTTCACTGCTGAAAGCCGCACTAAAGGAAAAACCAAGTTAAACCCTAACATTTTTAGCTGTATGGGTTAAAGGAAGTACGTATCCTTTGTAATACTTGCATTTGCTTCTATAGGGTATGTAATCAACAAGCTGTCAGATTCTATCCAAAGAGACATTTAACCGTGACAGGTCTCCTATGATCTTGTGGATCAGCTTCAGTGCTTCGGTCTGCGTGACATATTGGTCACTGCATGAAAAAAAGCCTTCCGGTCTGTATTTTCTGCATGTCACAGAAGAATGCTTTGAACCAGCGTCTAGTTTTCAAAAGGAAAAAAAAAACATCTTTGACACACAAGGATGTGCAAAGGATGGGTAGATGGTGAATGCACATTGGTTTACTCTCAAAAATACATATCCAGAAAGAGTATTAAAAATCTTATCTACATGCAGCTGCAACACAAATCTCTCAGTTAAATGAAAACATCCAAACCATTACTCCTAATTTATATTTGGGAGATTTATTTGACATTCACCGAATCTCGAGACTTAAGGGCCTAAACTGTTACTGCACTCAGGGTGGCGGGGGTTGCTGGAGCCAATCCCAGTTGTCTGCCGGCGAAGGCGGGGTTATACTGGTGACAAGTCTCCACTTTTCCGCAGAGCCAAAAGACAAATCACTCGCCCTCACACCTACTGCCAATTTAGGGTTTCCAATCTCGAATCACATCCATTGTCCATGTCCTGTGGGAGGAAGTGGCGTACCTGGACAGAACCTACACAGGCTCCAGTCCTGGGGATCAAACTCACAACCTTCCTGCTTCTCGTAACCTGACTTAAGCTTCTATATGTTTTATCCTGGCCCATATCCTACCTGATATTGTTAATTAGAAGATGGTTAATTGTAAGACTGCTCTCTGCCCACCACTAGGAGGCGGACGGGATTCGTTGGCTTTCACCTCAGGGGAATGCTCATGCTGGCTTGAGGCCACCTTACAATAAGTTGTGGTTTTAGAACATTTTTTTGTGGATGAAATTGAATGAATCAATTTGGTTTTGTTCTGGATAAAGTGGGAAATTCCAATTCTGTCAGAATACTGAATTTTACCTTCGTGCTTCGCCTCTCCAGTAGCCACATGGTATGTTCCAAAATGACATACCTCTCAATTAAACACCTATGGATGAATGTGCAAAGCAAAAAAATGCCCTCTCTGAAAACTTGAGTGTGCGATGATGCACAGTTTGCACTCTCAACAAACAAGACTATTGGCGACTTTGTGGAAGTGGCACACGAGCGTTACATGCTAATTTCGCTAAATAGCTAATGTGCTCCTTGACACAGTGGCAAATCCGACATTGTACTATGTGACCGGTGTATGTGCAATGAATTGTAGTCTTTAGTGTCTTTTTTTCTGCAGTAGTAGAAGAAGAAGAGGGGGGTTAAAAAACAAAAAACAAAGTAGCTTTGCCTCAGTGAAAATTGGCAGTGCCAGATTCAGGACAACCCCTCCATTGTTGAGGTTTAAAAGCTACACAAAGTCCGCACACTGCCTTCGAAGTGCACAAACGGAGGTGCGTGAGCCAAGAGTTAGTCCTCTGCCACTGCGCTCAACGGTTCGACGTCGGCAGCGGCCTGAGAGCGGTGGGGTCTGACGCATCCTTCCCTCCCGTCTCTCTGTTCCTTTGCCAATCCTTGCTGCTGTAGGTCCGCTGTGTGATGGGGCGTGCAGTAAAAGGATTGGGGGCACATTTCACACCTTGGGGGCAGCTTGGGGGTGGTGGTGGTGGTGGTGGTGGTGGTGGCAGTGGAGGGGCCGGTAGTTGGCATCAGTTTGATGAACAGAGTGCACCTGGCTGAGCTGAGAGGTCCCCACGGATCCCTGGTACAGACACGGTCGGCGGATCAAAGCCGAATAATCATCGCCGCTCCATTCACTCTCACGCCAACCTTCCGCCTTCTCCTCTGTAGGTCCGTCCTCCAACCCCCTTCGTCCCCCGCTGTCCCTTCGACGAAACCTCCTGAAAAAACGAAGAAAAAAAACAAATCCAAACGAAACACGCCCACTCATCTCCCCCTGTGCCTCAACTACCTGTTTCCCCCGATGCCCACGGTGAACCCTGGAGCCCTGGCTGTGGGATTTTCTGACTCATTAGCTCTGCTCAGTCAAGTGGAGCATGCCTGCAGATTCCTTCCAGCCAAGTTCATCAGCCCAGCCAGTGGCTCCGGCTGTGAGGTGATAAGAGAGAGGGGGCTCCAGCCATCGGACCCTGCCGCGACTTTGTTTAGTGTGAAATGAGACGAGGAGGAGGGGGGACGAAGAGGAGCGGGTTCGGGATGAGAGGCGCGAGCGCTAATCGCGGTTTTTTTGTGTGTGCGTCCGAGGTGGGCAGCACGGCGCGGCCCGTCCAGCGCCCTTAATGCAGTGCAGCGTATTTAACGCAGCTTAGCAGTGTAGTTACAGGGGTGTTAACGCCTGTCAGTTATACGACTGCTCGTCTTGGCAGCAGGTGTCTGTTTGACCCTGGGTCTAATGCGCAGACGGCGTCCTGTTGACCTGGACTGTGCGAAGCAATAGAATGAGCTCGGAACAACACGAAAGAAGATGGAACGCCTTTTCACACCCGCATTCTCGGAAGGTTTACCGTTGACCCTAGATGTTAATGGATGATACCGGCTCTCATCACATGTTCATGTCCGTTTGACAGGGTTTTGGACAGACACTGTTGAAAAGACTTTCTAAAATCACTGTGTTTCGGGGTGAAAGAACTCTGTTTCCTTCAGGAAGACATACTTGTGATTGATCTGAGAGAATGGAAAGAGATTTTTATTTTTATTTTTTAAATGATGACCATTACAGTTTTTTGTCTTATATATTTAAGTAGACTTAGAATGCCAATGCCAGCTTGCACTTTACTGATAACCAGCCACACCAGATAGAATGCTTCTATTCGGTGTGAGGCCCCCTCAATAAGAATTTGGAAGATTAGTGGACTGAGCGGCTCAATCCATTTTTTCCCTTTTTCCAACTTCCTAGCTTTGAGGCTTCCTATCAAAACTTGACTCACATCGTGGCCATGTGGCAAAGCATGACACACTGCAGTCACGTTTTCACTTTCCAGGAGTGAAGTGAAAACATATTTTTTTCCCATAGAAAAGCAGTCAGTGTGAGGCTTCATTCAGCAACAAATACAGAAGAAAAAAAACAGTTTTGATTAAACGGCTAATGTCTCGACCACGCTAATTTCTTTAGCAGGAGCCATGATGTACCTACGTAGCAGCCACTTTTGTCAGAACCAATCCAGGAAGTGCGCTGGTTATACAACACACACAGGACCAGCAAAAAATGCATCAGTCTGGAGATTTTCAAGACAGATGTGCAAGATTTCAAGAACGATCCAGCCGCAAGGTTCCTGTTTTTTTTGTGTGTGTGTTCCCCTTTATTGAGCCAAATTATGATGGCTTTTCTTTTGGACTTTATTGTCTCAAATCACATTGTACCTTTTTGCATTCAAGAGTATTGACGTCTTCAAGCAGTTTAAAAGATTGCGACTGACCCATCAAGCATTTCAAAAAAGGTGTTTTGGTGAAGATCTCAATAAAGTTATTATATTTTTTCTTTTTTTTTGTATAGCACTTTTATTGCACTACTGGGACCACTGGTACTGCAATGATTGCAGCAGTCGGTGATCATGTAATTATTGGCGCAGGTTCTTCTTTGTCACGACCCCACTCTCTCACCGCCACCTCATTTCCATCCCAATCCGGAAAAAGGAAAGAATTACTCGAAGGCTACTCGAGGACAAAAATCCGTCACACTCATCTTACATCAATCACATGGGTCCCTCTGTTGGACATTTACAGGAGGAACTGAGAGAGGGTTTGTTGCAGGAGAGTGAGGCCCGGCACTAATGTTACTGCTCAGTAAAAACCTCCTAGGCCAGTAAAAGCCACTGTACGGCAGGTTTGTAAAAGGACGGTCGCTGATGCAAGCGTTTGAAACTGTTAAACTTGACACGGATTTAATGATTGAGCTGCGAAATCTCTGCAGCAGGCCCTGCCAGAGCTCATGATACCATAAAACTCTGGCTTGACAGCGAGGTGCTAGAAAGTCAAACTCTATATTCCCAGTGGGACTGTACATTTTTCTTTTTTTTTTTGCCCTCTTTTCCCATTAATTCTGTTTGCAGATGTGACTCCTTTCTGTCTCGCGATTGAAAACGTTTTCATTCAGGATAAAAAGAAGAAGCCCAGTAGTTTCCTTGCAATGGAGTGAACGAGGTGGATCGATGCGTCCTTGTGTGTGTCTATTCCGTCAATAAATTCAGACCAATGAGGGCCAAGAGCACCTGCAACTGAACAATGGATAATAATGATATCTGGAAAAAGAAAATTGTAAGCTTGATGCAGCAGAGCCGCTTGCTCCCTTTGCTCCATTTAGGTGCATTGAGGTGCATTCCATTTCCGCTCCTGGCTTTCTTCCTTGTGTCTTTGCTGGCGTTGAGAATGCAGCAGCAGGCATGTCAGGGAACAAGAGGGGCAGGAAAATAGCCGCGCGCCGCCTTCATCCAACATTTCTCTTTTATACTGGTGCCTACAGGCGACTCATTAAGAGGAAATTGCTCACAGATCTTCACTTTGATCCCTCACTTGATCAGCAAGAGGTTATTCAGTTCACATTTGGATCTACCTCACTTTGTCTTGCCTGATGTTTCCCCTCTTGTCTTTTTTTATGACGGCGTTGCCACACAGATTATAATGACCAGTGACTTTGCTGTTCTTTCATTTTGTGCTGTAAAGTTGACGCCAAAGGTAGCTGAGAAAATGAGCCTGTAATTTACAGTCGCCTTCTTACGGTCTCCAACCAGTCTGTCCATTCTGACCTTTGACCCCTGACACCAACGAGGCATTTTTCCTCCACACAACTGCTGCTCACTGGATGTTTTCTCTTTTTGGCACCATTCTATGTAAACCCCACAGGTGGTTGTCAGGTCCTGAAAAGTAAATCAGCAGTTTGCGACCAACAACCACGTTCATCACGTTCAAACTCACTTTAATCCACCTTCTCCCCCATTCTGATGCTGGCTTTAAACAGAAAGTCATCTTCACCACGTCTACATGCCTAAATGTATTGAGGTGCCATCGTAGCAAATCAATGTACATGTTTACTGTGTATGAGGATTCACTTTTTTATACATTTGCTGTGTGTGAAAACTCACAGCTCTTGATCACCAACAGGATTAAGAATTTCATCATCATCTACCTTTGCACCTCCTGCAATGTATGTAACTGTATTCACCACTGGGACAGAAGTTGAGGTACATGGCTGACCATGTCTGCTAACTCCATAGCTGCCCTGAGTCTTTTGTGTGTTTCAGGAGCTTAAGGGGACTTAAGAAGATTAACAGCAACGTCTTTAATTGAGGAAAGTGCCTCTCTCACAGCCAACAACAGCTCTTCCATCTTTTTCATCAAGGAAAAACCACAGCTTGCGCATGCGTGCAGCAACGCCGGAAACGGTGCACCTGGTATTTTTCTGTGGGTTTTTTTCGGAGCGCCGGATTTATGAGGCGCTGTCACATTTTTAAGAGCTTCCTGAAGCAGACTCTACCTGCAAGTTATTTTTGGAAACTTTTATTCAGTCTTATTATGCAACGTAACCACAGCTGACATAACCTGAGTCTTAGCCAGTTGAATGTTTGGGTTTCCACTGAGTCCCGTGTCCAGCAGAGCCAGTCGGCTCAAAACAGTCTGGAAGTCATGACGGGGATGATGACCTCAGGGGTATCGCCAGCCGTCTAGACTGGACTTTGGTTCAATCTTCTAGTTTCACGTCTGCAGGCGGATGTGTTTTCAGATAGTCATGTTGTTTCAATCATGCACAGTGCTTTGGTGCAAAAGGCATGACACACTTATTAAAAAATAACAAAAAACATTTATTCATCCTTGAATCTGTAAGGAAATTACTCAAGTGTCCTGCTGTGTCACAACAACCAAACCGTTTATCAACCACTTAACAACGCAGCGCTGTCCTCCTGGAAATCGAACCCTCTAGGGATTTTTAAACATGATGCTTTTGAGTAATTTTCAAAAATGTACTAATTCCTATGTTCCTGCCAAAAGCAACAGCTGAGACGAAACCACAAGGTAATCTAATATGATACTTTCCAGTCATGATCCAGTTTCCATCCCCAAAGGGAAATGAACAAGTCGGTCTTGTTTTTGTTCTGTTGATGTACATTTACAGACAAGCTGAGAGATCGTGTGAAGTACCAAACATGCATAATGTGCCTATAAATCTCTCAAACTGATACACTTTTTCAAAGCTTCTAATCGTTCTATGTCTTTTTCCAGTCAGTTTTTGCATTCTGGGTTGAAATAAGGTTCCCTTTGGCATAGTAATGCATTTTAAAGTTTAAACTATATTTAGCCATCTTGCGTATTTACATCCAAAACAATTAGAAAAAACTCCTGCCATGGATATGGACTCTAAATTTTCTGATGAAAATGGTTTTTGTGGGCTTTGTGGCACTGCATAAGGAAATACTTCCAAGGGGAATGGTTATCATTTTAGACATCAAGGATTTTCCCTTGGAACAAACAAGGGGCATAATTATTGTGGTTTTTATTACACACAGATTGTCGAAGTGCAAGATGCAGCCTTAGTTGTAGTGGTGTTTTGCAACATCAGCGGCTCCCAGCTTGGAAGCACCATTACTACACCCTGCCTGGTCGGCTGTTGATCTCTCTCGCAGGCGATACCTGCGTTTACAGGGTCACTTTTTTGTCAATCTGATTGAATTGTTTCAAATAGAGAGATCAGATCAGCCCGTTTACATGAACACTGAAACTGATGCACTGCAAGACGTGCACGTGACCCCACACCCAGCAATCCCTGTTAGCCTGCCAGTAGGAGAGATAGAGTTGTTGGCTAGACTGATTGAGCATGTCTTTCTTTTTGTGTTTGTTTGAAATTGCAACACAAAAGAAAAATTCTCCATGTTTAAAATATGAGCAGGAAGAGACAAGCAGGGTTACATGGACTTTGCTCCAATCAAAATCAAGCTACACCATCCCCTCCGGTCTGATTTAAATTTTGATCGGATCTGACCGATTTAATTAGCATATTTCCACTATGAGATTTTCATCAGGTCTGTGTTTAATATGACTTCCAGTTCATGTAACCGGACCCAATGATTCTATCTTCTTTTGCCCTTTTTGTGTTTTTGGGTTTAGTGTTAGAACTAAATAGCACTTGAAACATATTTTTTGGGATTTCTTTGTTTTTACATTAATTTAGTCAAAGTAATTAAACGAGTCTTTTTCGCAATTTTGAATTTTTTTCTCAACCCTTGGACGACATCAAACCTTTATAATGACTATTGTTACGTCCTTGACAGCCCGCCAATAACACCAAATCAGTCTGTAGCCTCAATGGCGAAGGCATGAGGTAGTGGAGATTCTGCGTCTGTGTCTGGAGCCTGGCTTTTAACCTGTGTTTGGGCTGACAGGTGGCACTGCTTTGCCCCAGTGCACAGAGACGCCGCGGGGCAGGAAGGCCGTAGCTATTTTTTGCGGTGTTGAGTGTAGTCGGAGACACGGAGCAGCTGATGGATAGAAAAGAGTCTCGGCTAAAACTAGGACTGGCATGCGAGGAACAAAAGGTCTTTACCACCCATGAGTTTGCTGAAAAAGGAAACAGGCAGCACAGTGGGTTGGATGTAGGTGGAAAATTAATGTGAAATGTACATGTGACTGGGATCTTGTAGTAGTGGAAGTTTGAATGGCTCTATTTTCCCCTAAATACTTTCTGTTGGGGCAGCACATGCTGTCAGAGTGCCCAGTGGCCGTTTCAGTGTACTGTGGTCTTGAGCTGTAATTATCTTGGCTGTACATAGCAACACTTGGTGCTGTAAGTGATGAAACCTGTGACCCTGCAGCTGACTTCAGTCGCACGGAGAGATTCCCGCCTCTCCTAAGTACAGCTGGAACACAAGCTGGGAACAGACACATCCATCAAGACCAGCCGTGTTCAGAGTTGAGAGATCGACTGCAGTGGCAGCAACAGAAGAATATTATTAAACCGGCTTCACACTGTGTGGTTTTAACAATGGTAGCTAAGATGGTTCCCTATTGACTGGGCGTCAGTGTAGGTTCTCCTTCTTTCAGCATCGCCTTGTAGGTGCCTGAAAAAACCTTATAGATGAAAGGTCCAGTCCTGCAGCTCTTAATACTTGAGGATTTTGACTGTAAATCCTCGAGTCTATTTCATCTTAAAAATGAACTAAACTGTTTGTAGAAAAACAATCATTTTGGGATGGCTTACTGCAACAAAGAGGAATTGTGGAAAGGGGACCAGAGTTGTGACAAATTGAATAAGGTACCCAAAATGCACACATTGAAGCTATTACTTATTTGCTCCACATTCATACTATTGGTGGTAAACCAGTCCTGCCAAACAGCACTGGATTTTCTGGCCTGTAGACTTTTTTTTTTTTTTTTTTGAAAGATTGACTCAAAAACATATGATAGAAAGATTTATTTGAACATTGATTTTGGTTGGAGGCGTCCTGGTAGCCATTTCACGTGCATCTACTGTATAGGCAGTTGCAGGAAATTGCTTCTCGGGCCGCATGGGATTTTGGCTACTGTACTTTGAGAGACGGCTAGGAAAAGAAAATCACAATGCCACTGTATTGGAAACCTGGTATCCAGTTCTTATGATATGTCCACGGGAGCGACAGATCTGTGTGGTCCCTTTCAATTGACCCACAGAGAGTTTGCACAATGACTTCAAAATTTTGCCTCCTCTTTTCGAATGTTTTCTGTGGGCTCTTCACCAGACGGGTATGTGAGTAAGACGTAACGAAAGCCGCAAAACCATTTAATGTGGCGTGCCCGCCTGAGATGGGTGGACAAACTTTATTCAACCCGAAACACCACATCAGTCTGTGGTTGCACGTATGAGTGCAGTGCATGTATGATGAATAGAATCATTTTCAGTGCAGCACAACTTTGTTCTCACGATTGTTGATATCAGATTTTGGTGCTTTGCCATCCAATTATTACATTACCTTGAGGCATACAGCCTAGCTGTAAACTGCAGCTAAATAAATCTCCTCTATTGGCAGCCATATGAAACTGATCTGCCCCTCAGTTGTTGCCTTGTGCCTGTTCCGCGTTCATCCCTCCTTCTCCTCCTCCTCCATCTCGGGAATGTTATTGTGTAAACCAGGGATCACAGCAGGCCCTCCAACCCCCCCCAGCAGTAAATGTGCGTCGTCCCTCCGCTTAAACTGGAAACAATTTTCCGTGCAGTTGTTTTTGATCTTCGGCTGGACAGATTGGGTTTTGTGTGTGAGCTCGCTTTCTCTCTCCCAAGAAATAAATTGTTTTGTTTATCAGCGTTGGTGTTTGAAGTCTCTGACTGGATGGACTTGGACCTGGATGGGAGAGGTTGAATAGAATACATCTTTTCTGCGACGGGAACTGTGCAGAACCGCTAAAGAAAGGGAGAGCGTTGCATGATGAATACATTCACATGTAAAATCTATCAAAACAAATCAAAAAGCATCCGGATGTTTCCTGTGTCCTCCGTCTTTGCTTTCTTTGGGCTCTCCTCCGTTGAAACCTGTGCCAGACAGACTGTTTCTTTAAAAACCACTCGGACAGATGTGGACTGTATACTCAAACAAAACCTGGCTTACGCAGCTTGTCCTTCTCAAATTATATAAACTTTTAAGCACTCATGCTGGATTTGTGGCTAAGTGAATTGAAAAAGCCCGCGGAGCGGAGCTCAAGGAGCCAGCGACGCTTCTGTTTTCCACATCTTGCGGAAGTCTCGCATGGGAGAAATGATTTTCACAGAGCCACCATGCGAGGGTCTGGTGTTGTGACAGGTGGCTGTGGCTGGGCTGCACCTTTTAAAACATCCTAATCTCTCACTTTGAATCTGCTAAGGCTGACGAAAAGCAATCGTCGAGCTCCAGTCGCCTGGCGAATTTTGTTTCCTGCTGATAAAAAGAGGGATAATACTGTTAAAACCCGCCGCGGAAGATGAATGGCGCTCCACAGAGAACCTTAGAGGGCCGCACTGAAGTTGGCCTGATAAAGTGGGCCTGCGGTCAGATCAGACATGGGAAATATTTTGTACAATAAGAAGGAACTTGGAACTTGGCTGTATGGGCATGGTATCAGACATTGGTTCAAGCCCCACGAGATGATTCTCTTGCTTCAAGCCCCACATGTAATGAGATGTACAGGCAGTCCCAACTCAACAGCTGGCCTTTACTTTGAACTAACCTTTTAGCACATTAAGCTTTAAGAAATTTTTAAAGTGAACTTTGCAAATTGATAAAGATGGACAACATTTCTTTCTTAGGAGGTTAATAAATAAATGAGGTTTAAAAAAGAGAAAGTAATTGAGTCCAAAGATGTATAACTATATCTGATTAAGAGAAATATTAATGTATAGTTTTACATACATGGTTTTATTCCATATGCACCAGTGCTTGTCAGTGGTGTCCTAAGACTGTGAATCTGTATCACGATTGTTCAACACTTAGTTCTTGCATAAAGATGATATCAGTGGGAACACAGACTTGGCTTTACATGGAAAATATATAGGATCAGGCCAAAATTGCTCGCAGCCTACTGATATCACTGGAGATAAGAGAGGACGTGCCTTTCAAGGCATTCTCTCAACCCTCCCGAGCAATGAAATCGGACTTTGTATGAGGAACATTGTAGTAAGCAAGCATAAAGCCCCTCTCTGTTCCATAGCCAGCTCCTTGGAGAATTGACGCCAGACAGAGGATCAGCTCCAGAGATGAAAGTGAGGTCAAGGTGGCTTTCTTTCCTCCTCCTCCTCCTCCTACTACTTTCCCTCCTCTCCTCCCCAAATCTGCCTTCTCTCCCCTTCTGTCCTCACCTCTGTCCTCTACTTGTCCCAAACTGAGAGCGGCCAGAGCTCTGGGAAATCAGTGATAATGATGTCAAAGAGGGGTTGCGGTTGTGAATGTTTGGCCAAGTTGGCCCATGTCGTCAGGGTTAGAATTTTCCTCCAAGAGCTTTTGGGCACGGCATTTGTGAGTTTGAATGGAATATTTGTAAAAGTACAACTCTTTTAAAAAAAGCTGTTCTGTATGCCAAAAGTGAGAAATTCTCCAGTTTGATGTTTGATTCCTGTGCACACTGTGGTGGTTTGCCCTCCTGTGTGTTCTTCCTCCCTCCAATTTTATCATATCAATGCTTATGTTTACAGAAAGTCCATGCTGTCTTTGAGTGACAGCTGCAGCCTTGAGCGGTCTCCTCAGCTGCACCTCAGACGTCTCAAATGACTGAACTTCACCTTTAGTGTGTGTGTGTGCGTGGTGTTGCTGACTTCTGGAGAATGATTTTTGCAACTCACACAAGACTGATGTGACTTGCTGTCAGTTTTAAATTCCACACGGGACAGATGCTGGTGTCTGGGATTAACAGGTGGCCATGTTCGCTTTGCTTGTTTTTACCTTCTTATATTGTGAGTCATAGAGTGGGAAGCTCAGCGAATTTATGGTGACGTCCTGCGATCCTCTCCAATTAAATTCGAATGGTGCTTGCATAACCTTTATGAGATGGAACATGGTACACAAACAAGAATAGCAGAGCCAGACTCTTTTGGGAGAGCTGACTCATTAATAGTTGCAGCATGGTCGCTGTACTAATGAAGGGTAGCAAGTTAATCAGGAGTGGATGGCATTTACACGTAAAAAAAACAAAAAAACAATGGTTGTGTTTAATAATTGTGTTAAACACGATGGTGCACAGCAGCTACAGGAACACAGTGACAAACCTCAGGCTTGTTGAATGAATCAAACTGACCTGCTCTTAAGTGTGATGGTGGTTTTACCCAACCACCAATCTGTCTCGATTGGACAACAAAACGGCCGTTCAACTATGACACCATTCTCGTAATGATGCTGCTTGAACATAACTTTTACTACCAATGAGCACAACATCCTGTTGGGAATGTAAGGCAATTATTTTGTCCAGCCCCATTACTGCGATGGCAGTATTTTTATTTTACTACCCAGCCTCTGGAATGGACCCAACTAATAGCTGCTTAACTATGCTCTGAGTGGTCATGGTAGAAAGATAGCTGAGGCATCTGAAGACCTCAGTGGGTTTAATGTGTTGTGAAATGTGATGTGTTGTCCACTCTGTTCTCATAAATTTGGTTATACAATAAATATTAATGGCCTTATGAAAACACATTGTCCCTGTGATGAGAGAGAGAGAAAGAGAAAGAGAGAGTGAGAGAGCGAGAGAGAGACAGAGAGAGAGAGAGAGAGAGAGAGAGAGAGAGAGAGAGAGAGAGAGAGAGAGAGAGAGAGGGTGGTTTCCCACCTGTTCAGCAGGTTTACTTTAACATCCATGCCGTCCAAGGCTGTTAATTGTTCTTTGTATGATACATAGTTTTTTCTTTTATCCCCTTGGCACGTTTCTTCTTTTCCTGTTCCTTTTTTCCTGTCAGGCACTTATTTTTCATTAACATGTCTCTTATTTTCCCAGGTAGTTTGAGTAAAATTGCTTAGGATTTGTTTTTGGGTTTTTTGGCGATTTGCCTTTTAAGTTGTATTTGTTTGCGCTGTGGTGTGCATTTTTGGGCAGCACTGGGTTGCAGGTGGTTTTTGAGAGGCTGCAGACAGACTGGTTTTATTTCAAAATGATGCTTGCCTGGGCACCATTCAATCCAACAGACGACCTGGAGACAAGTTCTCCCAGCATTTGAGTGTGTGTGTGTGTGTGTGTTTGTGTGTGTGTGTGTTCTGTACCTGTGGCCCCCTCCACCCCACTTGACCCCCTAAGGAGACTTTCACTTTCCCTCCTCTCTCCCAAACTTCCCCTCAGCCCAAACACCTCCTTCACCCTGGACTCCCCTGGCCCCTCTCCCCTTCCCATCCCACTGGTCCTTTAAACCCTGCAAGCTACCTCGAAGAGAACACACACACACACACACACACACACACACACTGTTGCGCGTAGCATTGTTGCAGATCTCGGCCCCTCCGTGTGCGTTCGCCATCTGTTAAGCACTCTCCCAGCTGTTGCCCACTCTCTCCCTGCTCAGCAAAATAACAGGCCTCCGAGACGGTGACACGCACGCAGGACAGAAATTACACAGGGCCGCGGCCGCTAATTAGAGGCAGAGGCGTGTGTAGCGTCTAGCCAGTTTGCAGGTATAGAGTCAGCTGTCAACCTGCTCGTCAGACACATGCCAAAAAGTTTTACGCTCCAGTCAGATCTTCTTCTTCTTCTTCTTCTTCTTCTTCTTCTTCTTCTTCTTGATTGGCTGTTTAACGAACGGCACACCCTTAAAACCCTCAAGCTGCCTGTTCCATGATGCCCAGAGGAACGCACCTCCTATATCGGCGCTTGATGCTTGATTTATTAAGTCGTTCTGGATGCTTACAAGACCACGTTGGGTTTTTTTTTTTACGCTCTGCAGGCCTTGGATCCTTCCTTCTGCTCGTCAAGCGGCCCATTCGCTGATGGCTTCAGTCCGCTCCTGCAAGGCTAAAAGTTTCCACGCACCCCACATTTACAAGCTGTTACTGTAACTACTTACGTTATCCTGAAAGACAATATGTTCTGTGACCAGGACATTGAATTCAGGTGTTCCAGTGGGAAACTCTGGAGCTGCAATCATGTGTGTGTGTGTGTGTGTGTGTGTGTGTGTGTGTGTGTGTGTGTGCCAGTAAAAGGATGCAGAGCCCACTGAGACTTGAGTCAACATCTCTTAATCCAAACTAAGTGCAGATTTATAGATCAGATAAAAGGCCCAGCGGAAGCTCGTCCAATAACTCGATGGTTCCTGCTCCTGGTATCTGTTTCCAAAAGGGCTTCTTAAAGTTTACTTCAACAGTCAAATTAGAATGAGTGTGTCCTCTTGATGCATTTATTTGATGTTAGATCACACAGAGGGACAGTGGGAAGTCTCACTGAGGTATTTTATTGTTGTTTTTTAAAAAAAAAAAAAAGAATCAAGCCAAAACAACACATGATTTGACAGACATCTTTAGACTCACACAACTGAAATTTCGAGTGTCACAATGGGATGTTTGCAGAATCAAAGCAGGATTTGACCTCATCTCTGGAGTCCAGCCCAGAACAGGACCAGTGTTTCTACTCAGTCTGAGGTCAAAAACAACATACAGCAATCAATTTGTTCACTTCACTATCTGAAGATCTCAAACATTACAATAAAATTATCTCTGGAGTTGCTCCAGAAGGAATCTTCTCTTAGCCTACATTCACACTCCAGCTGTTAATGCTTAGTTACATTTTTTTCCTTAATTTCGTCATATTAGAATTTAACTGTGTCAGCACACTGTGCTACTCTTGTCAGGGTGTGTGTATCAGTGTTACAAAGTTGTTGCGCATTTGGAGCTGACAAAAATGTAACCAAGTCATAAAAAGAAGAAATTGTCATTTTCCACTGACTATCTCCATCATCATTTTTCTTTCATGCTTGTTTTGTCTATTGCAAACATTCCACCTTGGCTGCTCTGGCCTCCTGCAGCAGAATTGTGACGTCTGTTGCATTTCAGTGAGGCAAAAGTCAGATGAAATGCGGCTTGACCGTTCAGACTGAAGTGGCCTTGCAAACCATCAAATATGTACCCAAATCAAGACCACCTATGAGAGTGGCTCAGATCTGATTTGGGAAAAAATAGACTTTTGCCTGCTGTCTGGATGTACCTTTCGTCTCCTGAATAGTCCTCTTGTGTTGTGGCTCCTCAACGTGTACAGTAGACAGTTTGTGTGTCACTGTACATGTTTTCAAAGTCATGCAGGTGTTTTCCTCCAAATTTACTCTTGTCAAACCCAAATGTCACCTGCGCCGCGGCGGAGTTTCACCATGTCACGGTGTATTCTACGCTTTCTGTGTTTGAGCTTGGCCGCGTCTTGATCCTCTCAGGCCACCGTAGGTTCCCTGCCATGTGTTTCGTAAAAACTCTGAGGTCATTGCTCGAAAATAACTCTCATTGACTACCATTCAGATCCTGGCCGGATGACAACACACAGAACCTCCCCGCCCCACTTGGAACTCATTGGATGAAGGTCCGAAACTTTTAAGAAAGGGGAGCAGCAACACATGCTCCAGGAGGGAGTAGGTGCTGAGAGAGAGAGAGAGGGAGAGGGAGGGGGAGAGAGAGAGAGGGAGGGAGACAGAGAGAGAGAGAGAGAGAGAGAGAGAGAGAGAGAGAGAGAGAGAGAGAGAGAGAGAGAGAGACGGTCTGATTCCGATTATTGGACAGCGGTTCCTCACTGGGCCGAACATTCTGGTGCGGCGTGCACAATGGACTGATTAGCACACATCTGGACATGTGGAAAAAGAGAAAATTCATCTTGAAACGCTCGCTGTAAATCTGTGCACATATTTTAGCTCAAGTCCCGTCTCATGGTATGTTTGAGCAAAGGAAGAGCGCCCTCGGAGCCGACATCAGAATTCTCCTTGTGTTTTTTTTTTTACCCATTCGACGCGCGTCTATCAAACATGTAGCAGCCAGAAAATGAACACAACGCCCTTATTCTCCTAAAATATTATCCAACTTCTTTCTCAAAAAGGCGTTGACGCGAGCGTCTCTCGTAATTCATCGGTTTGCGTCCTGTCAGATATCCTGCATCTCCCGACATTGTTTTTTTTTTGGCTTTCCCTGGAAGTGGGAGAAAACATCTGGCCGAAGCATTGCTCTCCCCAGGTGCCGGCTTGATGGCAAAGCCAGCCAGCGAGAGAGAAAGAAGGAGAGAGTGGGAGGAGGAGGGCGGGAGAGCGAGAGAGGCGAACATCCCGTGGAAGTGCTTCCTCCTCTGAGACGGCTGCCTTTGATGAAGAGGAGGGGGAGGAGAAGGATTGACCCACTCCCGCGGACGCCAAACGGACCAACGCGAGCACAAAAGCTCCAGATGTGGCGACCGATGAAACATCTGCGTTCGTTCTTTTTATGCAATTGTTTGCCGCGGCGGGCAAACCCCCTTTGTTTCCTTGTCGCTTTGACCTCCTCCTACATTAGTGCTTACTTGGGGATATTTTCACTGCTCACTGTTACCGTCTCCCGCTTGAAAAGAACCCCCTCTGCGCTCCTTGAGGAATTCCGAGGCAGGAACTGCTCTGTCTCCTCCAAGCATCACTCTCCTAAACCTTAAACCATATGGAACCCCCTCTTTCGCCCAGACAGGGGAAGGAGGGAGGCTGTGGACAGGCATATTTCTGCAGGAGGTGTGGATGCTGGGGTGTGTTGGACCCAGACAGAGCTCTGTTTGTTCTGTGTTAGCGGTTTAAACCTTGATCAGGGAAGGGTGAAAGTGGGTCAGAGCCTGTTTGTTTGCAGGGGGGAAGAAAAAGTCGACGGATGAGATAAAGAAAAGAAACGGTGTCGGTGTCAGTGCAAGGGAGCGCGCCCCCCAGGTGTGCGTTCTGGTTTCACAGGCGCAAGAGGAGTGATGTTCCGCAGCTCAGATCAGAAAGCGTTGACGATAAACATCAGGAGGGGCCTTTCACAGCTAATAAATCAGCCGTTGAGTAAATATTGTCAGATGGAGCTGATTCAGAAACACCATGGACGCATGGACATTGTAATATTGTCAGTCATGCTCGGAACTGCACCACGTGTTGGTCTGTAATAACTGCAGATAATTCTATGGGAGCAAAAACATTTCTTTTTAATGGAAAAGAAAAGCATGATTAAAATGTAATTATTCTGGATGCTGGCCAGTTAATATTAAGAGTCCCGGGGCTGCTTTGTATACAGCACAATTGCATACCTTTGAGCAATTATGTCGATGGCAGCGTTCTCTTTCAACTACAGTATCTGCCGTAGCCTACACGTTCATACGTACATGTAGATGCACTTGATAAAATACCTTTGTCACCCCCTTCTGTTCGACGTAATTATATACATATCAGCTGCAATTACAGACAAGTTCAGTCAAGTGTAAATGCCAGAAAGAGTAAGGTCAACCTTTCAGTGTGTGTACAAAAAAATCTACTTCAATCATTAATAATGTAATATATAATTTAACATGTAGAGACGTGCTGCAATAGATTGTGCTCACTTTTACTGTTAAAATTAGACAAACTACACACAACCAGTCTTTTCTGACAAAATGTTTCAGGTCTAGTCCGTCATTTATGTCTTTTGGTTGCACCAAGTCTCATACGAGTAAGTTTGTTTGTTTTTTGAGTTACTATCGACTTTCTATGGCGTCCAAACAGCCTGCCCATTCTGCGCTGACCCTGACATCAGTGGTGGAGCCAGAAAATTTCCCTTTTTTTTTAAAAAACTGACTTTTCATAATTCACACCAGAAAGCTGTGAAGAAGGATGCACGTTAGCATTCGAGGAAAAAGCACACAATACACCCGCAGATTTATCTAGGCTGCGACACTCTCACTGCCCAGACTAATCAACCAATCACGTGGCAGAGGCTCAAGTCATATGTTTGTTGATTGATGTGCAGTATTTATTTTTAGATATTTATTTCTGACTTGATGGTTAATTCATTGGCCGAGTGATTTGTCTCACTAAAACATTTAATAAATACTAACAACTAAAGTAACAAATATAATAATAAAAAAACAGAAATGTAGACATTTCAGGTATGTACTGATTGCCATCCATATGCAAACAATGCCGCCCCTCGCATCCCCTGAGAAACATTTCTGGCTTCCGCCACTGGGGCTTGAACGCCGCACCGGTGAACGCACCAAGGAAGCCGAGACGTCTCTCCCCGTGATGTCACGAGTGTGTAGCTGGTGAAATCCAACACCGCCAGCTGGTAGGAGCAGCAGCGCTGGGGTGAGCAGCACGGGTCTCCTCTGCATCAGTGCAAGTCAAGGCACATAGCAGAGACAGAGAGCAGCGCCCGGAGGTAACAGCCGCGTAGATCCACTGTCGGCGTCGGAGATCACTGAGCTAGAGGAAGCCGCTCTCCTGGGGTCGACTCAAAATTACCATTATTTTATTATTATTATTTTGTGTGTGTGCGCCTTCCATGAAAGTATGACATTTTTGGCGCGTCTCCACCTTGGATAGAAAGAGGCTGTTCGCTGCGCGCCACAGAGCGCAGAGGATTGGGGAGAAGTTCCAGATTTTATTTTATTTTTTTATTATTATTTTTTCTTTCTTTTTTGACCAAGTCAGGGGAGAACTCTCCTCCGGACCGCAATGCGATGAGGAAATTGTGAGGTGGATCCCGCTCCTACGTCTGACTTTTTCCTTTTTACGCTTCCTCCCGGCGGTTGCCAAAGTGTCGGTTGGCTCATGTGCAGGTATCCTCTCGAGCGCGATTCTGTTTTCACCCAGATTTCTGCTGCCTGGACAAATGCATACAAATGCATTTAGGAGCTCAACGGACAAGGAGTGGACACGTTTCCGCGGCAGCAACGTAAGTCAGCGTTTTTTGGTCGAACGTGCAATTTGTGTCATTGCTATTTATTGATTGCTGGAAACTTGGACGGATATTAGAAGGGCTGTTAATTTTGCAGTGATCCCTTGGAATCCTTGACGCCAGTCTGTTGAGCAGGATGCCTGCAGCTACAGCTTCTGCTGCCAGATCGTGACCGACAAACGTTTTGATTCGGTTTATAGCGCAAAAGTGCCGAGCTGATGTTTGGCATCTTCACTCTTACTTTTTTTGGGGGGGATCTTTCAGTCTTCCTCGGAATTGTTGAAGTTTGTACGAAAAATATCATAGGCTACTAAAGTATCAAACCTATCGGTTTAGTGATGTGTAGTATTGCTGTGTGTGCATCTGACAAAACTACACAACTTGCCATGAGAACATAATGGACCTAATGACAAAATGTTTTATTTGAATGAGCTTGGATCAGACTGAATTCAAATGATCATGAATCTGTATGTCTATATCCCTCTGTCTAGCCTCCAAATGGAAAATGGTATGGTTACTAGTGCATTTAGTAGCTCTAAACCTACACATTCCTCATGGGAGTGTTTGTTATTGACATTCTGCATGCTGGTTTTGTTGTCCCGTCACATTCAGCTGGGTCTGTGGCCAGAAAATGTCCATCCTCCGTAGGTACAGTTGATGGGCAACATCCCCAGTTGTGTCAGAAATTAGACCCAGTCAATCAGACCAGACACCTTTTTTGAATCCTTTCCAACCCCGCCCCCCCCCTCCCTCTCCGCCCCCCACAAAAAAAAGCCCATTTAACATTGAACTTTGTTATTTTTCCACGGGGACATGGTTGCTTGATGCTAAACACAGCAGGTCTGAATTCCTGAAAGGTCGGGTTTTTACCCATTAGAAGTAAATATGAGAGACTTATGCAGGAACTAAGTTGTCTGAGAACAAGTGTGGCCTGCCTTGAATTTAGTTGGAGAGTTAGCGGGTATGCATCAGTGGTTAACTGGTTCCTGAGCTCCAGACAATCACCCACTGTTGGAAGAATTGCCCCCCGTTCCTGGCAGTGGTTGGACTATATGGCTGCAGACACTCACGTACTTCACACTGGGCTGGGAGCAAGCTGTCTTGACTGCACTTTGGAAAACTTGCAGAACTAAACTAGAGGCTGAGGATGCAGACTTCTCTGGAAGTGCACATAGGCCATGACATTGAAGGAGGAGGCTGATAAAAATGTGCTAGTAATGTCCTGAAGAGAGGAACTTTGTCACTAGTTTACAAGGTGAATTTCCTATCCAGTATTGAAATAAATGTCACAAAGAGCCTCTTTTTGTAGGCTGGCATATTAAAGTCTTAATATTATTGCAATGTAGTTGTTCTGGAAAGACACATTTTGCTACACAAGGCACACCTTATGTAACCCCAGTAACAGTGCATTACCACAGTGAACAATATCAACATCTGCCGAGCTGTGACCATTATCACTCAGTGCTAAATGGAATTACCCTGCTACAATGAAAATAATCAGTAAGTGATTGTTGAACGTAGCACTTTTTCAGTGATGTTTGTTGACGGGCAAGATCCTGCTGCTAAACTAAAACATAGCTTGTTCTCAATGTTGCCATTCATTAATGAGATCCAATAAAATGGAAGACTTCTGAGAGATTCAGAACATAGAAACTTTAAAATGTATTTTCCAATTAAAACGGACATCTTTTCAGAATCATCATCTGTTGTGCCATGGACTCCCCACCTTGTTACTTTAGTACTATCTCATCCTCCATAACAGTGACTGACGGCTCTTTGGCCTGTCAGCGTGAGTGAGTATTTAACTCTGCTAACATCTGCAGGTCCCCCTGCAACAGGAAAAGGGCAAACCAATAAAGGCCAGTGGAAGTTTACTCACAGCCCTTTGTCTGCTTGCTGTCTTGTGGACTAAGTCAATCTTTACTCTGGTCTGCAGTGACCTCTTGACTCAAGCCAACCCTCCAAGTGACTGCAAACATGCCCAAAATGCTGTGTTTTTTGAGAGAGAAGAAGAAGCTCCATGACTCAATGCAAATTAAAAAGTTGATCACAGATCAGTATCAAGTTGACACACACAGTTAGTGCTGGAGCTTGTTGAGTTTGGAAAGAAACTCCGACTATTGTGATTTAAGGTTTAAGTCCCACTGATTGCCACATCCTGAAGGATGTGAAATTTGTCCTCCGCATTTGACCCATCCCCAATAGTGAGTGCCAAGCCGGGTGGCAATAGGTACCATTTTTTCTTTGGTGTGGGTCTTCAGTGTGACTCTGGCCCGGTTTGAACCCACAACCTTGAACGGACACTTCCACTAGACCTCTGAGCCGGTCGAGGGAATGAGGAAGGTGCGTTGTGCCATCTGTATGTCTCTGTCATTTTAATGGCACTGACATACAAAAGTATGTTTCAGACAAAAGTATGTCAGCGCCATTAAAGTGAAAGAAAAGTTTTTATTTTCAGCACAAGCTTGTTAATATTACATAAAGACATTAAAATCTTCATCAAAGCAATGTTTTTCATTTCATTTTCATAATTTTATCAAACCTAATGGTCCAACAGTCAGTATTTTCATTGGGTCAACCAAACAGCTTCCTTACTGTGACCTATCCGCTTCCTTTTCAAAATCTTTTGCCATCTTTTATATAAGTAATCCGTTATTTTTGGTGATAACGAAGCATAAGGTACTAGATTGAGACATGATCGTTCAAAGTTGCTCTGGAAGACTAGTGAGATGAAGAAGCTACAATAAGTTGGAGACAAATGACAACTGAGGGAGAGATTTTTGTGGATGCCACTACAGAGGCAGTTGAATTCTACAGCATTTTCAGATTGAATGAAAATGAAGTGAAGTCTTGACTCATAAGAAAATGTTGTTCTGCTTGATGCTGCGGTATAGCGTCGAGTTCCATTAAACACCAGTGTGCGCAGTGGCAAGCCTCGGGGTAGTGATGCATTGCAAATGTCCCCCTTCACATCATTTAAGTATGGAAGAACTTAAGCTTATTCTTTCGAAGGACTCTTTTCCATTTGGCTAATAAAATATTGATTTATGGTACTTTCCCCTATCATGGTTGGTTGACTATATTAATTAACTATGGGTTGATTCCATTTTTTTTTTTTTAATTTGTCATTCTCAATGTCAGTTGTGTCGGCAGTTTCACATAGTGTTTGATAGCTGAGTCCTGCTCCCCACTGACTAAGTCAAAAGTGTCATTGGGAAATACGCCATCTGGTGACTGCCTAGAGCCATAGAGTCACCAGACCCTGATTTTTGTGAAGTGGATGAAGCTGCATCCACAATCCTCTTTCACGAAGTTTGTGTGTGTGTCATGTGTGTGGCTGCTCACACTCCTTGCCCTGCTCTCTGTTCTTTCCCACCCTGTTTAAAACTGAAGCTCAGCGGAGGTTAGGCAAATGCCCCGAGGTCAAGCTCAATAAACCTCAAATTTCTGAATAACGGCTCTCATGTGGTGTTGTTTCGTTAGTGCTCGATGCACTGTTTTAATATCCCAAAGAAAACAATCTTTTTTTAAAAAAAAAAGTCAACATAGCGGATGAAATGGGACAAGGCAGTCCAGAGGGACGGTTCGGATGGCCAGCATGTCTGTACAAATCGGCTTGGACAGAGCTCACAAGCAGTTCTTTGAGACTCTCTGTAGCAAGTTGATCTGACTGTGTGCAGTGCTTTGTCACGACTAATAGCTCTAGTAAATCACCTGCTAAATCAAGCTGTCGAACTGTTACTGTGAATGTCACTGATGCAAATTCAAGTCTTGACAGACAGAAATGACAACCGCTAAAAAAAACAAAACGCTTCTTTTCCTCATTGTAAACAGAGCCCAAATTGAATTAGCTCCTCTGGGAAGGCAAACCAAGCACCCAGTCAGTTGGTCTCCCTCAAACTTTGTCTCTGCTAAATGGACCATTGTTTGGGGTTCAGGCTAAATTTCTTAAGGCAGGGTCCCTGACTCCTGGAAAGAGTCATCGCCGGGGGGAGTTTTAAGTTGTGATTATTTATAGTCCTGACATGACACCCACTCCCCGCACAGTGGTATTTCCCTCAGTCAACAGGGCAGTGTTTGGGGAGCTTTGTCTTGTTTTTTGCACTCCTTTCCATTAAGTGCAAGGATCGGAAAGCATGTCAGACTACGCTGTCGCGTCAGCAGAGACTTACTTCAGTGTTTGTACAAAGACACAGTGAACCTTGGCATGCATTCTGGGCTCTGAGTAAGAACTTTAAGAAGAAAAAAAGATAAATGAAAATAAAAAGGTAGTGCAGATTTTTCTCCAGCTGGAGATCGATGAATTACAAATCATAGAATAGAGGTGCCAGGAAATTCCCACATCCTGCACTTATGTCACAGCAAGATGTGCTGAATCTTCAAATTGAGTTCACTTGGTGGCAGAGTCTTTGAAGATGCCTGAAATAGTGCTGAGCGGGGGGACTATGTGCCAGACAGGCAAAAAAAGAAGGTTGTCTGAATCAGCATCAGATGGCCCCAATTGACACTCCAACATGGAACGTTATATTTAGTTTGTTGTTTTTTCCCGGTCCACTTTTAAACCTTGCCAGCTTCGAACCAGAAACAGCCAACCACTGACTTTTTGCAAAATTTTTTTGGTGAATTGAGTTATTTCCCCTTTCAACAGATGAACAATTGCTAATATACTTTGCCCTCCCTATTGGTTTTCCGTGATTCCCTTTGTCTGGAATACGTCTGTGCTACTGACTGTGGAATGTCGCACCACTTCCCCGATGGGAAACAGGTGACAGGCGCAGCTCAATCCATCACCCCCACTCTCCCTCCCTCCAGCTCTCGCCTTCTCTTCTCAACTTCTATCCCTTTTTTTGTCTTCCTCTGTTTCTTATTCTTTTGGCCTGAAAAAATAAACATGGCTTCTTGCGTAGCTTCCATCAAACAGAGCCAAATAAACACCAGTAGCGCTTTTCCTGGGTTAATGCAGTCCTCAGAGGTCACAGAGAGCGAGACGTTTGTGGGAAAGCTGCCATCAGATTGACACAGCGATCCCGCGGGGGGTGATGGTCTGACCACGGCCAGTGATGGACACGACACTTTTAGCCCTGCACTCATTAAAATAGCGGGACTTGTGTCTCCTCCTGTCCTTTGTGCCGTCCGCCACACGGTGTCAAGAATCATCACGCTGGCTGCCAGAAGCCCCCCTGACGCTGTCAGCTGCCGTTCGCTGTCAGTTTGATTAATGGGGGATTGAAAGTACAGTGCAGAGCCTGCTGCGAAGCCGTACAGTGATGCCGTGTTAAGTGTGTTCTTCGTTCGAGTTGGGGGAAGCAGGGAGAGAAGATAATAATAAAATAATAATAATTCATTGCATCTGTTAGGGTGCCTTTCATGACACTCAAGGTCACCTTACAGAAAACTGTTAAAAATACAAAATACCAGAGATAAAAAAAAAAAAAAAAAAAAGGATGCTACAAAAACACACAACAAATAAAATACATTAACAGAGTTCTACAGTATAGGGTGTCAGGTGGGCTAAGCAAGTTTGAATAGATGGATTTTGATTTTGGATTTGAGCACAGAGGCAGAATTGATGTTCCGGACTTCATGGGGAAGTGAATTCCAGAGTTGAGGAGCAGAGTGGCTGAATGCTCTGCTCCCCATGGTAGTCAGGCAGGCTCAGGAAACAAAGAGGTGGATAGAGGAAGAGGATCTGAGTGTGTGGGTAGGCGTGGCAATGTGAAGGAGTTCAGACAGGTGTGAGGTTGTGATTGGCCTTGTACAGTAGGTGAGCCGTAGGATTTTGTAGTGAATGCGGTGTGTGATGAGGAGCCAGTGGAGCTGCTGTAGGATTGTTGTGATGTGATGAGTGGATGGGGGTGATGAGTTTGTGGAGGATTTTCTGTGGGAGACCAAACAGGAGGGAGTTGCAGTAGTCAAGCCAGGAGGTGACGAGACTGTGGACTAAAATGACAGTTGTGTGTGGTGTGAGAGAGGGACGGATACAATTTATAATGCAGAGGTGGAAGTAGGCTGTACGGGTTATATTGTTGTTGTGTGATTTGTAGAAAGGTGTGTTGTCAAGGATGACAAGCAGACTCTTGACCTGTTCAGAGGGAGAAATGTAGGAATTATCAATTGTTAGGGTGAGACGGGGTGATTTTGAAAGGGTAGATTTTGTGCCAATGAGTAGAATTTCTGTTTTATCAGTGTTTAATTTAAGAAAATTCATTGACAACCAGGATTTTATTTCAAGTAGGCAGTCAGAGAGGGAGGAAGGTGGGAGGGTGGAGTCCGGCTTGGTGGAGATATAGAGCTGGGTGTCATCCGCATAGCAGTGGATGTGGTGTTGACGCGGCTTAACTGGTGTACCAGTTTGGAGCGACTGAATGAAAACATTTCAACATTAACATCATACTTAATCACGCTGGCTTGTTGAGTGAGATTGGGAATATGACATCAGATGATATTAAAACTTGATATCCTGAAAACAAAAACGTGAACACTTTCCGACAACACGTGTCTTTAGGCTCTCTCTGATACTTGTTCCTGCCTCTGCTACTTTTCACATATTTTGTATTAAAACATGGATATCACCCATTTTTTGATGTCACAAAGTGGGTGGTCCAAATAATCAAAACGCCAAAACAGAGCTTTTAGGGTTAGCCTGTAAACACAAGGCAAAAAAAATTCAGGTTTCTGAAGTTAAACCAACAGTTGAATTGATGGTGCAAGGCTGCTTCACTGGAGATTAAGCGTAAAGATCAGTAAATGCGCCTACTATAGGAGTTTTATGGCTGTTTTGTGGCCAGTGCCACCTAGAGGTGGGCTCGGTATGGTTAGAAGAACTATGCTGGTATGACTTAGGCAAAAACACTATATGTATGTTATTCTACATTTTAATGCAACTGCAAGCGTAAATATTGAACATACAGTTCAATTAACACCTAATACAACTGATAAGAAACTCTCTTGCCTACTGACAGACGCACAAGACAAGTTGCTAGTCTTGATCCATGCTTCCTTTAATTAAATCTTAAAATATCTGCATAAATGATTGCTTTGCATATATAGCTTTGTTTCCACCAGGAATGTGTAGCCGTCAGGCAGATTGCTGTCTGGAGGTCTGACAATAAATCTTCAAAGTCAGGTATGGCACTCACCTTAGTTAGGGGTTTGTTCAGACATGCATTACTGTTAATCAGAATTAATCACACGTGCAGTTTGACAAATAGTTCGTAGTTTATTTTGCTAAAAATTAGAGATGAAGGAAATGTAGAAAACCTAACATGAACACAGTACTTGTTTGGATAATATCAAATGTCTCTGTGGACGAAATGTCAGGCTGTTTTATATTTGTGGCGCCTACGTTTTTATTTGATTAAAGTCACTCATTTATACTAATGGGATACTATTAATCAACCTCTAATGTCAGTGTAATGTTGTCATGATATAAAATATGATTGATTTGATGATAGCTTTTCGTCAGTCTGTTTACCTTAATGGAATTATGATACTGTGAGCTGTGGAAGTGAAATGGTTCAAAGGTGAAGCAAAAATGGGCCCAGTTAAGTCAATTTTGAATTGTATAAAGTTGAATATGTATTGTTCTTATGTGTTGTGACGCTGGAGAAGGATGACTTTCTGCAAAATTGACCAAGAGTGATTTGACCTGTGTTCCAATGTTGAGGAAGTTTCGGAGGGCCAAACAAGTTAACAGGTGGCCCTAGATTCATCAGAATGGATTTGTGTAGGATTTTGTTTAGGATGTGACTTGTTGCCATCAAAGAACCAATCAAATAACTTACCTAATGTCTCATTACAAGCCTGTTGGTATTGTTGAGAAATTGATTGACTTAGTAGACTCACTATACTTTACTAATAAAGGTTTTGCGGAATTAACTGTTGTATTGAACATTTGGCTCATGGGATTCCAGCGTCTCTTGATACTGGCACATGTTCATATTTATAATGCCATGACTGTGCTCATTGCTTTTTGCTTCTTTTTTTTTTGTCTGAGATCAGAAATCCTCATGGCTAATGCTAGCTGATTGGCAAGAATAATTACAAATTGGCCAGTTTATGTCCTGAAATCCTCTCTTCATTCTTCTGTGGATGTGGTGTGATAACAGGATTTGGTTTTACCTCTGCTCTGCCTCTTGATTTTCAATAGATTGCTGAAATTTTGCTTGACAATTTCTGAAGTGTGTTCTTTTTTTAAATGTATACATTTCTTTTCTTCATATAGGCTTTATAAACACCTCTGCCAAGTTAAATTTTCTAACTACATTGTCATGGTCGACTGAGGATAGTCCCTGTTTAGTCCTTATAAAGTACACATGCACAACATCTGTTTTGTCAGTGCTTTGTGCACACTGAAAAGCACATGACATGTGTTATTGCGCTGAATAGTTTCTCATATGAGCCATCTAACTGGGTTACAGATGTAAGCAAAAGTATTTGTCAAGTGGTGTGCTATATTGACTCACAGCAAAAAGAACCAGACATAAATACGTAGCCTTGGTTTATTTTCTGGGCAGCTATCATGACCAGCTCTGCAACGGTTTACTGATGGGTTGTTTCCTGTATTTGTGTCATGTGGTTTTCCTAAAAATCTGCCCCTGAACACTCTGAAGCTGAGGTATTCTCTAGACACTGCCTGAGGCTTTGGCATCTTCACTAAGTGCTTGCTGGGCTGAGCAAGGGAATATGTTCACCATTTGGACCATTCGGTCATGCTTGTGAACCTGAACATGGCCACGTACTGAATCAACGTGAATCCTCCATTTCTGTTAGCTGTTAACTGCTCACATGGGACATGTAGTCATCATGGGAGAACCTGATTAGATTGTCCGCGTCCGCTTTTATTTTCATGTGCAGTGTGTTGCTAGTAGGATGTGCTAATAACCTGCTTTGCCACTGTGTCTTTGTGTTTAGGTGGATCTTCCTCCTGCTCCTGTCAGTATGTTCAACTGTACTTGCTGCAGAAGAAGAATACCGGGCTCAAGGTACGACTTTGTATTCATGACCAATTTTGCTCTGCAGCCGACTGCACTTATGGGTCAGGCAGGGGGTGAGGTCTACATTCGTGAAGTTTACAGAACATTTACTTGAACAATACTCGTCAACTGGTCTCAAGGATAAAAAACATCAAAGATGTGAAACTTGGATTCTGGGCGGCATGGTGGTGCAGTGGTTGGAACTGTTACCTCAAAGCAAGAAGGTTGTGGGTTTCCAAACCTGGGGCCTTTTTGGATGGACGTAAACTGGTGACTTGTCCAGCGTGTAAACTGTGATAGGCACCAGCATCCCCGCGGTGCCAGAGTGCTGGAGAAAACAGGTATCAAAAATGAATGAATGAAAAACCTTGGATTCATTGATGAACTGAATAATTGAAAACACTTTTGTGGTCAGAAAGAGGTTGGAGTTTAGAGTCAAACTAATTTATGTGTATAAACGGATTCCATGTGTATTCTGAATAACTTTAGCCCTTAGACTTTATTGTCCCCTTGAGGAAATTCTTTTCCCCAGCGCCATCTCCATTCCACAGTGTCCCCACTAAACGGAACGAGACACACATTTGGAAACACACTTTTGAAAACAGACAAACAAGACAGTGTCAAACACTTGTCTGGGTCTGCACTCTGTCCTGTTCATCAAGGTATTTTGTTAGTGGCTGCTACTACATCATGGATCAAAGTTTTCCTAAACCTTGAGTGCTGTGTATCTGTGTTCTTTATGGAG
The DNA here is from genome assembly GCA_009823395.1 of Thamnaconus septentrionalis. Lineage (NCBI taxonomy): Eukaryota > Metazoa > Chordata > Actinopteri > Tetraodontiformes > Monacanthidae > Thamnaconus > Thamnaconus septentrionalis. The sequence goes on along the minus strand of CM020508.1, from coordinate 17,910,693 downwards.
TTTGTCTGTTGAGGGCGTCTCCAGATCCACGATCAACATTCTGACTTGATTTGAATTTGATCTGAATTTCATGCAATGATGTATGTTGATGCATAAAAAGGTGGTGAAACATTGCTTGATGAGGTGCTGTAATGAGTAACAATTGAGGTGCAGGAGAGAAATGTGTAATTTATTTTTGTTCAGCTTAAACAACAGTAGATCGTGTATAATGTTCAGCGCTATTTGGAGCAGACGCAAAAGCAGAAGAGCTTTGAGACATTGGCTGTATTTGTGCAACTTGAAACCCTGCTTCTAACACACAACCATGTTGAGGCACTTACCTTTGTTCCTCTTTTATTAATGTCGTCTGTAATTCTCCACCTTGCCATGTAACCTGTGAGGAATTGGTTTTAAGCTTCCTCTGTATTCAACTGCAGGATTCCCAAAATACAGATGTGTATGCCGCACAGTTGGCAGTTGCGTCACTGCTTTGAAGAAGTGCCTGTATGTACAGTCAATGTATGTCGAGACCATTTGAAGGAAAGCTGTTCTCATCAATCTCGTTTGGCAGATATATTCAAAAAAGCTGTGTGGATTGGTTTCCTTTACCCGTGTTTAGACCCATCCCTCTTTTGTCTCCTCCACTGATCTGGCCTGCAGCTGCTTTTCTTACATGTATTAGAGTGGGTGAAAAAAAAAACAGTATGTGTATCTGGGCATGCATGCAAGAATGGCTGATGGTAATGGTAACAACAGTTAGGTGTCACCCCTGAGGTGACCATATCTTCAATATCAGTTTTCTAAGTTGTACACTGCCGACTTACATCTGGTTTGTAACCTGTGTTTCGTTTAGACTTTACTCTTGCCATTTTGTGGTGTGCTGCTTATACCGGCCACCAGTGAGTAATCAAACTTAGTTTATTGGGTCCAATTACTTCTTTTTCCCGTTACTAGCCAGGTAGTCTGTTATGACCAACTGGGGACTATCCACTGTAATTTTATAAGCAAACTCATGCTATATTTTTTTTTTTAAAGTCATGCAGTTAACAAGAATAACGGTTACCATATAAAACACTGTCTCCCTACTTTAGATGAAGTGTGGGACCATTGTCCTCTTGTCGAGTTGTTCTGATTGTATCTTTCCAATGTAAGTTTCTGTGATATGCCATTCACAATAAAAGCAAAATTCTTTATCTCAGCGCCATTAAGCGTTCAACAAACATGAGGGGAACAAATAAACCACACAATTCTCTCCACTGATTTTCAACATTCACTTTCATCATAAATTTGTGTAAATAGGTTTGAAACGGTTCCACCTTGAATTGTCTGAATTCCCATGTCATTGTCTCCTCTGTTCTTCAGGAGTGGATATCCTCCTCCGACTCAGGCTTATGAGCATCACACACAATCCTCGCGAGAAGACAGGCTCTCCTTTGACGACTCTCACCACTGCTCCTCCACCTCTGACCAACCCTGTCTCAGGATACGGGGTGTTGCTCGACTCAACCTCCCTCTATGAAGCCAAGGCGGGAGATCTGTTCCCGCCAGATATCGGCGAGGAGTTTTCTGTTGTGGTCAGCCTAAGCTCCTGGCGAGCGAACAATGCTTTTCTTTTTAGCGTTAAAGATGGCAGGGACAGACTGCGATTTGGCATTCAGCTGCTACCACGCAGGGTGGTGGTGTACACTGCTGAGAAAGCGCCCGTCTACTTCACCTACGACTGGCAGGATGGGCGCCAGCACCCTTTTGCTGTCGGCGTTCGCGCACGCTCGGTGTCCTTCTTTGCAGGATGCGGAGCGGTGCAGCAACGGGAGCAGACCCTGGGAAGATCTCAGGCTCTTCGGGACTCAGGGGGTCTCTTTACTCTGGGGAGGATGAACTCCAAAGCAGCGCCATTCAATGGCCGGGTATGCCAGCTTGATATATACCCCTCAGCCCAAGCTGCCGCGCACTACTGCAACTATCTTAAAACACAGTGCCGGCAGGCCGACACTCACCGATTGCCCTTAGTACATCACGATTTGAATATAGAGGCAAATGACACGCCTTCTAATCCGTTGACAAAATCCCTTATTGGAGTTGCAGCTACCAGCGATGCACCCGCAAAACCCGCCCAGTACCCAACTCTGAGGCCATCAGCACTGCCTATTCTTGAGCAACGAAGTCACAGTCCCAACTTGGACCCACTAGCCCACTTCACAACATCTTTTGCTCCACCCAACAGCCGAACCTTACCCACCCAGAGCACGTCAGGAGTTAATGCAGACAGTCCAACCAATACCACTTCTAAGAATGTGTGGACAACAGAGGGTAGCACCTCAAGAGTGTCTCAGTACTTTGAAAACATCACAGTGGAGGAAAGCAGCTCTGGAGGTCTGCAGATTCCTGACACCACCCCAAGTCCAATTGTCACAGTTCAACAAAGTCAAGAGGAAGATGGCAGTAACCTGACGGCGAGCATCGGCCATCCGCATGTTGTGTCCCAGCAGACCGATCACCTGGTGGAGATTAATCTGAAGACCAGTGACACAACTTTGTACCGGGAAAATCAGGTGGACAGCTCGGAGCGACAAGGACCGGACGGCAGCTACGGTGACTTGGACATGGGCGGGTACGATTACGGATTTGAGGAGCCCGATTTCTTGTATGAATACGAAGACGGTTTCCGCGGCCCCAAAGGAGAGCCTGGTCCTATGGTAAGTGGCACACACATCACAAATCACTGGAAGAACTTTGATCTGGGTTTTAGAGCAGGTCGAAACAATAGGATGCTGTGATCATCGCACTGCTGAGCAATTCAACACAATGTAAAAGTAATCTCCCTGGCATACACTAAGATATGAGCAAGAAATAATTTAGCAGGGTGCTAAGTGGTTTAGAATCAGTGGTATACCCAAGTGCTGTCCCCCTTCATGTATCCACATGTTAAAATAACACGTCACTCCCTTTGCTGAAGAATCATCAGCTGCGTTTGCTCTTGTTTATGGACGGTAAAGTCAGCCACTGGTTGTGGATAGGAACTGGCAATAACACTGCGCTGTGAACTCAGCCTGTCACGCCTCCCAGGTTTCTGTTTTCAGTTAGTGTACATTTGGTACATACGTTGATATGATTGGTTCTCTTTCAAACTTGTGGGTTTTTTGGTGGGAATGTTTGCCAGCGCCGACTTGGATCTCCAGAGTCTCATACTCTGAACGCAGGAGCTTTTTCCAGTTAGAAACATTTGGCAAAGATATTGATGAATAGGATCGGATTATTTAGTTGTGCTACTTACAACTGTTGTCGGCTCTTGACTGTTATTGATGATGCATGTTTTTAAATGCTGGGTCAACTGAGGGTCAGTGGCTCACTTGCTGTCATTGCCTGTTAAACTTCCTTGAGGGAAATCCCTGCCGCATAACCAGACACTACAGTAGCATGTGTACAGGCTTCTTCTCATTTTTATGAGATCCTGTGAACTCGTCTGCATGTTTCCACAAACACTTGGTCATTTTAGTGGGTCGTTGACAATGCATCATTTCTGCATGTATTTAGCAACTCAAAAGATAACAAATTATATGTGCTAAGATATCAATTTTAATTTTGCTGTTCAGCAGAACAGCCTCACACAAAAAAAAACTATGTATATCTCTGTTCATTTAGTCCTGGGTTTGCAGCCTCCTGCTTTGCTCATTTCTCTAAAGATGCTTAACAGGTTAGATTCTTTTTTTGTGTGTTGACATCTTTTGTAAAAGTGAATTTTGCATAATTTTGCATTTGGGACCCACTGCTTTGTGCTGACTTCAGGATCTACGTTTATTCTGCCTTTTCATTATGTCAAGTAAAGAAATACCTCAAAGTTTAAGCTGTTGACATGTTGGGGAGGCTGGCAGTCTTGTCATGCTGCTCAGCTCACATTTGTGTCAAAGTCACCAGTTCAGAAGATGATTGATTGTAACCTTCAGCTTTACATAGGTTCTCGTTGAATGGGCGACGATGGGAAAGATTTATGCTGGCCTTGGCAGCTCACAGGATGCTTTCACACATTATCATTTTACTGCATGAATGCCTGAGTTTCTTTGGGCCTTGTTGTGGCAAAGTCGCTGGTGTGCTCACACTTTCCATGTGTCCTTGCGTGGGAGTGTGGAGGAACAAACAGCTGTTTCTTTATTCATATCCCTCCCAGAGCTCATCTTCTTTTCTGATTGGAGGGGGGAGCGGCTGAGAAAATGTAATTAAACATAGTGTTAAATAACAGGAAAAATAAATGCCAAGACTCTTGGGATATACAGCGTCTTTTTCAAATTGAGTTTTACTTGGCATGATATGCAGTTTTTCATATTTCACAAAGTTTCTTCATTCTTTAGATTTCAAATCTAAGAAAGATTGTGCCAATCTCATCATTGGCCCCGAAATTTATGATGAGTCGTGTTGAAAATGTAACCAAACCATTTTGCTGAAAGCGTTCCTATTGGTGCTTTTTGTCGAACAAAAAAAGTCTTTGAACTTTGTAGGTCTTACATAAATATAGTGCATACTCATCGTTGCAGAGGCCTGGACAGTGAACTGCATGTTATCGCTTGCCATTAACATAGCCTATCTGTTTTTTTCCCCTCTCTCTCTCTCACTCCTGCCTCTACAACATTCCCGTCTTTCTCTCTCTATCCTCCTGCTTCTCTGATTCAGGGCCCTCCTGGTCCCCCGGGCTTACCTGGTCCTTCAGGAAAAAGAGGTCCTCGGGTGAGTAACATGTTCCACTATGTACAGTAAACATGTAATTCACGCATATGCATGTACTGTATAATCAATGCATATATATTTGCATATAGAGGGATAATTTCCACCATTGTTCATTATAGAAAATCGGTGTATTATGAGTTTGTATTAATGAGTTATTTTCTGCGTTAGAAAAAAAGGCGGCAACACAGAATCATTAGCCGAACAAGCTTCATGCAACTGCAGAATGACTCCAAAATGCTGTGTCGCTATCTGCTTTTACTGAAGAATTGACTCCAAAATTGTCGCTGTGTGCGCTATCTTCTTCTGCACACAATTAAGATTGCTTTCATTTGTCACTGCGCACTTGTATTGCTGCCTTTGTTGGTTTTCAACAATTTTCTTTTTTTTTTTGCAAGTGGCAACGCGACCATTTCTTAAAAATTAGGCTGTTTGAGGATGCAGGCAACATGGTTTACTTGTCCGCACCTTTGAATCATCAAGACTGGATGATCAAACTGCTCCACAAGCGACGAGCTGCAACCAGCCCCAGTGCTGGCGGGAAAGGCCAAGTTTCCACTCTGATCTTTCAACTATTGCGCGTGCAACTGCCAAAGCTGTCATGATGCAATGCTGCGCTCATGCCAAAGGCCCCCCAGAGGCATCTTTAAATACAACATAACATTTATTAAATGGATTTGGTATGTGGTCACAGGAAAGTGCAGATAAGTCTGCCCTGCAACACAGCAAAGTTGTCATCAGAACGTTAAGGGCAAGAATGGAAATGTAATGGAAATACACACTCACCGGCCACTTCATTTGGTACAATGTTTGATTTCTTGTGAAGACAAATAGCAAGTCAGCCAATCACATGGCAGTAGTACGATGCATTTAGCCATGTAGACGTGCTGAAGACGTCTTGCTGAAGTTCAAAATGAGCATCGGAATGGGGGAATAAAACGGTTGTAAGGGACTTTGAGTGTAGTGAACGTGGTTGCTGCTGGGCTGGTCTGAGTACATAAGTGAGATTTTCACAGCAAGAGAATCTGGGGAAAAAAAAAGAAAAATCCAGCGAGCAGCAGGAGTGTTGGGGAAAATGTCTTTTTTGATGTCAGGTGTCAGAGGATAGAATGGACTGACTGGTTGTAAGGCAACAGTAACTCTGAACACGCCACATCTCCAACCATGAAAAAAGATTTTTAACCACTTTATTAGATGCCTTGAAAATGCAAAGTGTCCTCAATAAAGTGGCTGGTGAATGTATGCAGTGTTTAACCCCATTGAGACGTGATGCAAGTGAGACGTTGGTGAAACATTAGAAAAAATTACATTTATTTTTTATTTAATCTTTTTTTTGTACACAACGCACTCTCTTGTTGCGTCCAGGTTCAGATCGCTCGCAGGCCGGGAAAAGTGAGAAGTAAGAGTGAGACCCTTCTACCTGGCTCTTGGCCGTGGAGCAGAGAAAGCCAGCAGGGGTACAGATGTGCAGGAATGTAGTGTGTTGTTGGTGTGTGTGTATGTGCGCCGGCGTGCGTGCACACTCACAAGTGTACATCCAGTCGCAGGCAACGATGTCTTAGAAGTGGGGTTACATGTTCAGTCCTATCTGCAAAGTCCAATAGAGGAAATTACATTTCCACACTCCTTCACACACGCAGCCAATGATCATTTATTTTCATTTGTAGGATTATAAATGCAAATCACAGCACTGCATCACAATCACAAAGACAGAATGTGTGTCTGAGTATGTCGGGCCGCATCCAATTATTTCTCCTGTACGAGCAAGTCTATCTTGTGCATCTTCAGTTAGTTTTGCGGTTGCGTTTCATGATGTTGTTACAATTTAAAATAGCTCCATAACAGAGAAAAACACATGTGTTTGACGTTTGTTTGGCTTTCACTTTGGTGTGCCAACTAGATTTGTCGATAGCAAGTCTATCACGGGGTAATAGCGTAACGCTTCTATCAAGAGTCAAATCTGACTCATTTCAACACTCGCATGGCTCCTGTGGCTGCAGACAGAGGTTGATGCTCATCATGAGGCCACAAAATGCCAAGCTGACACTGTCTCGCTCCTCTATGTGTGTGTTCACATTTAATTGCTGTTTATTGCAATACAAGCGTTCATTTTTTGAAGGTTATTGATAATGGTGCGATGCTGCTCCTGCACTATTAGCTGCACTCGGGGTGGCAGGGCGTTGCTGGAGCCTCCTGAGTTGAAGGCGGGGTTACACCCGAGACAAGGCGCCAATTTATTGCAGGGCTCCACAGTGACAATCAATCTCAAATTCAGAACTCTGGACTATTGACTTTCACGTGTCTTTGGATTGTGGAAAAAGCCTGCAGAGAATCCATGCTGGCACAGAAAGAACATTCAAACTTAACACAGGAAGGAAGACCTGTGTTGGAATTAAACTCATGGCTTTATTATGACTGTGGTAAAACACGGCTGCCTTTCTTGTGCATATTTCTCAAATATTAGTTTGTGGATAATTGAGTGGCTGCTTTGTGAAATTATTTTTGAAAAGATGAAGAGGTGTTTCAGTTATTTAGGGCTGTGAAAGTAAAAGTACCACAGTTTTTGTAGTTGTAGTAGTTGCTGATATTCGGCTGCGGAGAAAACAGACCAGTGTTCTCTCGAAAATGGCCCATCCATTTTATATGTCCTTTGATGGTAATGGAGTATCTAGTATTGTATTGAATGACTGTTGTGGAAAGCCTATTGATCAAAGCCATTCTTCAATACAAGTTAGACAAATAATGTTTTTTTTTTCAACCATGAAAGGACCCAAACTTTGCTTTGCCACGTTGTCTTTTGCATGTCGGAAACACAGAGGCGGTGTGCACTGGCGCTTTCTTCCCACAGAACCACATGCTTACACACTGTCCTTGCCTTTCTTGACATGTCAACGTGCAGCCAGAGTCGGGGATCAAACGACGAAGCACCCGCAGTTCATGCCTTACAGGCCAGAACCTCGTCATGTGACTGAGTCTGACTGACACCAAACCCTTGTTGAAAGAAAGTAGAACCCAAGGCAAATTGTGAAAGAACGCTAGGCCATGTGAAGTGGTGCTTGAAAGCAGAAAAGCTTGGTCAGTGTCTTCTTCATTGCTAGGAAGCCAGACCACTGAGTTTTTGACTCTAGATGTCTCTTTAGAAGCATCCACTAGATTTTAGCAGAGATTGTACTGGACCAATCAGCATCTCCTAAGGCGGCATCTATTTTTTTCTTTTTCTCCTATTTTTTCAATCGTTTTCAATAGGCTGAATCCCAGAAGGACATGTGAAATATGTCTTGTGGATATTGTTTGCTGTCACATCCTGTAAATCTGGATGAATTTTGATTGGTTGAGAGTACACTTGTGAACTGCGATGAAAGTGTTCCCAATATTATGCTGCTATTCTTTGCCACCGTTGTTGGTCTTTCCAGTTGCACGATGAGTCCACCACCTACTTTCTGGCACATTCCTAGTTTTCCCCCAGTTCTTGGTGTAGATGGACTTTGCAGTAATTTTATTATTGTGAATATTTTTGTATTTGTTGTGTTGTTGTGGTTATCTTTTTTTAAGCTCTTTGTAAATTCATTTCTTTGGGTAAAGGGGCAGATAATATAATGTTAGTTTTATTTCTGCTCCCTTTCAAGTTTTTTTTTTAGTTTCTAATTGTTTTGTTTTCACTAAATGAATGAAATAAACGTTTTAATTAACAAAAAAAAATAAAAATGTTTCTGTTCCAGGGGCCCACAGGTCCACATGGGAGCCCAGGAGAGCCAGGACCACCCGGGCCAAAGGTACACTGCTTTATTTTTTTAATTATTATTTTTACATTTGTAGTAATAGTAAGAGATTGATATATTAGTTAGTGTGGTATTCAGTAGAAGCCACACTCAACAACTCTGGTGTACATAATTCGGGCCATTCATTGCATCAGTCAACAACATTTATTCTTTCTGTGAGAGCCTGATTTCCTTTTAAGTCAGCCTGTGCTTTTGCGTCTGTGTTGGACAACGCCAGAGTCACATTATTGAACCTTAGTGTTATGTTAGAACAGGAAAACACTGAGGAGACCTGGAAGAGTTTTTGGCCAAAGTGATTAACCTCCCTAATGTTCGGTCTCTCTTCTCCTGGTCTTTGCCACAGGGCATAGGTTTTGCTAGTCTCGGCTCATTAGACTTGACACTAACATTGCACATGGGAGAAAAAAGAGAAATGAGCAATTTTTGGACAAAAATAAATCTCTCATGTCTGCAGCAGTGGCAACCACCTGTAAATGATAAATTGGTGAGACAAGGATGTGGGTTTGTGCGGGCAGATGGTTGTGGTGAATGTGGGCCAGACTGGCTGCCGCAAGGACGTCTACAACCACCCCTTATGTGCGTTTTTTTAAGGGGAAACCTTTATGTTGTTCGCAGTGCCTTATGTGGAATACTACATCTTAAGCTTTACGGGGCATTATGCGGTTTTCATCATTGACAGATTTAAGGAAAATAAAAAAAATAGGGTTTGTGAAGCTCTCGTGGTGTTATTTCAAATTTAGCAAAATTGCAAATTGCAAAGCAGGACTCGTGTGAAATTGTTATATTTTTCACTTTGATTACTTGTAAAAAATATTCTGTCTCCTCAGTCCAAACACAATGTGCCATTCTCACTTGAAGTGAGCTGGTCACGCTGAAACCCGTACGTCACGTCCGGTGACGTTTAATATGAAAAAAGTGTTTCCATTACATTTTTGCGATATACCTCTATATCAACACGTCTGAAGAGCCACCTCATCAGAGCGTAAAAACCTTTTTTTTTGTTCTGATATTTAGGTTTTGTGCAATCCAGATTTACTTTCTTCCTTCTTCTGACCTTGTTGGAACTTTGTCTTTTTTTGGCTGTTTTATTGGTTTATTTTGAAATGTGAGCCCACTGTGTATTAGCAAAGTCAGAGCATCTTATTCTAAAGTGGCCCATCAATGAGTCATTCTCACACCCCCAAACACATATGTGGCAGAGTGGGACTGAAGGAGCCTTTGTCTCACTTTGTCTCCATGTTGTAATGTTTGGTTACCGCGGCATAAACACAAAATCAGATTTCCTGATGCTCTGACTTGTGTTTTGAGAGAAGAACGAGACTGTATTTTCCTCAGCATTGGGTGTAAAAGAACCATGTCAATCTTCTTTATGCCCTGCTGACTCTTTTTTTTTTTTTTTTAATTTTTTTTTAGCACTGTCTTTATCTAATGTCAGGGTCTCCTCTCAAAATTGTGCCTCAATGGCATCCAGTCAAAGCTATGGAAACATGATGTTGAGAACAGAGGGAGGAACAATGGAGTTTCTCCTGGAAACTCACTGACTCACTCAGACAGCTTTTATGAGCGCGTGTATTTAAGATGTCAAGCCACGACTTAACACCTCAAGCCGTTACCTGCGAAAAATCTTAGATGAAGCATTTGTGTATACAAGCCAGAACTATACTTGAGTACATTTGTATCACCTGTCAGGAAAGGTGTTGTCACGTAGTGGTTGGTGGTCTTTTCTCACCTTCATATATGTGTATATAAATATATATATATATATATATATATATATATATATATTTTTATTTTTTTTTTTTGCAAACTTGAGGGTGCTCCCTGACAACCTGATTCAATTTCATTACTAGATACTATTGACATAGTTCATTTTGAGATCAACTGTGTTTCTGTGAAGATGAAAAGCAACAACAGTTTGCTCTGTTTCTACCCACTTGTGCCATTAACATGTGACTCTGCCTCTTCACCAGGGTTCGAAGGGAGACCCTGGATTGTCTCCTGGACAGGCTCAACCAGGAGAGAAGGTAAGAAATGACCCACCAGACGTTGTGATAGTAGACCTGTTTTTCCACACAGACTTCTTCTTCTTCTTCTTCGACTGCTTCTTTGTTCCTTGTTCTTCTCCTCAACCTCTTCATCTGTCTCACGCTCATGTTTTACTTGACAAATTGCTACGTTTCCCCGGTAGACATCCATCTGCTTGCACTTTACTGTTGGTAGGTCAGGGTTAGTGCACAGCATGTACACATATTAGCCTATTAATGAGAACATGCTACTTGGAGCACTGCTAATGCACATTTTGCACTCAGTAACCTCTGCTTCTTTTGAGTCTTTTTACTGTTTGTTTTTATGATGCAGATACTGCTGCTCTTCATACTGTCTTCACTCCCTTCATCACTTCATTCTGCCAAGACCTGATTTATTTTTTTTCTCTGTTCATGCATCACAGAAAATGTTGTTCTCTCCCTTGGAGACTCAACAGCAAATCTCTTTGAAAAACGGTTAAGATTTCTCCCTTCAGTTGAGATTGAAATGACCATTGAAATTGTTCTGACTAATTTCAAACCAAACACAAAGCCTGCTGCCCATACAGCTTGTCCTGGCTGTCATCACCTTCATTATTAAGATCTGTCTTTTGCCCACGGCCATTTCTCTAATGATAGTTTTTTTGCTTGCATAACTTCTCTTGAATCACACCAGTGAATCAAAGCAAAATTGTGTTTGCGTTGAGTAAACATGCTATGACTTGGATTGCAAGTTTAGATAATGCATCTTTACAAAAATGTGGATGGGTTTTAAACAGTGCCATTAAAGGGCTGGAACCTTCTAGCTGTCCTTTTCCTCCCCTCAGGAAAAAAATAAAAACTTTTCGACGAGACCTACTGACAGACATAAGCCATAAATAATGACCAGACAAACCACTGAAAAATTCTCCATTAATCATTTCAGATTAACTTTGTTACGTAAAAGTAATTGATGCAAGGAGGTTGCACGTAGGAGGAAGGTTAGCATGAGCTTCATTCATTAGCATCATGCACTCCAGTGTAAGGCTTTGAAGTCATGATGCCATTTGCTTGAATGGATTGCTCTTGGAGAATATCATCGCGTTGCTGCCTTGCATTTTATCATAGCAGCAAAAGTTACATCTGAATTTCTCCCAACAGGGTGAGCGAGGTCCACCGGGTCTGCCAGGGCCTGATGGATTTCCAGGTCTGCCGGTAAGATGGTTTGCTTATTGTTTAAACTACAAGTAGAGGCCAAAGGCAGATTTTGAAGACGCTGGCGTGACCCGTCCACATTACGTAACGGATTCCATCCATTAGTTTCCTCCCTATTTTTCTTTCTTCTTCGCCGCTGCCGCTGCTGACGAGGAATTTACCACACTTGTTGAGAGCAATGCAAGATATCGCACGTTTGTAAGTCATGGTGATCGGTGATATGAGTTCATTTTAAGGTTGTAAATAGTAATAGGACTTTCTGACCATTGCTTTTCTGGTTCAGATTATGTATTTATCTGTCTGTGTTTGTCATTGTTCTCCTCTACCTTGCTCTCAATCTTTGCCACGGCCTCAGAAAACTGGTAAAGGCCATTACAGACCGACACATTGCTCGTCTGCGTGTTTATGCTTGCGTATGTTCACATGGAATTGAAGTATTTTGGCAGTGGATGACAAATGGACCAGCGTTCATTTTTCCAAACGTTCCCGTTGCAAAATGCATCAACAACGACAGCATCAGCAGCAGCGAAGGCCATCAAGTTCATCATCGTTTTCTCGCCTCGTGTTGAGAGAAGTGCAGGTTGTAAAAGCGACAACATGCGACAGTTTCTCTGATCAGTCGTGGTAATTTGGCAGTCGTGGCTAAAATGAAGTGTCTGTCCTCTCCAATAGCACCTCAAGCTTGCACCCCTGAAATCTTGACACAGTTTCAACTCTTTTTCGCAACTCTACCTGCTGTCTTCGCCGTGCCCTGCACAAGCCTTTCCTGAACTCGTAAAGATTTTAGATTGAAAGATTTCACGGACGTGTTGTTTTTCAGCGTGCATCCGCTGTGTAAAGGCTACAAGACCAAGGCCAAGGGGTCGCTCCAAAGTGGAAAAGCACCCGGTTGAGAGTCACGTTGGGTCGGTGACACAGCACTGACCTTGTCCGGCCGCGGGTCGGCAACTGCTGTTGTGCCTTTGTGAAAGGAGGACGTCTCGGACGCTGGCGTGATTAACGGCGAAGATCCACGTTGGTGCGCAAGCGACCGACCGAGCGCTGAGTGGACGTGAACCTGATTTATTGTGCCACTGCGGCAAAGCCCGCACAGTTGTCCAGGTCATCTCTTACTGGGAACTCGGGGAGTCTAGTCTCCACATAGCTGGCCTTCACCTTTCCTCCCAGGGGGCCGTCCCAGTGTTTGCAGTAGCTGAACCTAATACGGCCGGCACACAACCTCTTCCCCGTCAAGTATTTTGAGAGGAAATGACTGGCTGGGCTATTATGACTCCGTCTCCCAAAGGGAGGAGGCCTGGGGGCCGAGGGGGGCATTTTATTGAGTGCGAAGGTTCAAGTGTCGCAACCTCGGAAGCGCGGGCCTGGAGTCAATGGCGCTGGTGGAGAAGGAGCCTCGGCGCCCCCCAAAAAAAGATCCCGATCTGGCCCTGACCTTGTGTTTTGGGAGTTGTAAACATCTGTTGCTGATCATCATGTTGAAAGGAAACAAAAAAAAAATGGAGTTCGGGAAGAGAAGAGAAGCTCTGTTTTTTACCCCACAAATAAACCTTGTTTCGTTTCAGTAAAGCGATTGTTTTGACTCGAATAGAGGAATTCTGCACGGCAGCTGCAAAATATAAGAATGAGGACCAATTGGCTAATAAGTTCAAAGGAAGTCTTTATCCCTTGTTGTGCTCTGCAAAAGGTTTGTGTTTAGAGAACGTGCTCGGTACTGCGCTATCGCCGCCTTCATCTCTGACACGCCAGTCTGTACCCAATAAGCAATCAGTTCAATTCAATTCAGCCTCATTTGTGAAGCACCATGTCACGACGGATTTATCTCATTCCACTTGACGTGTTGAAATGCTCCAGACCTCACTCTTAAAGCCAGGACAGACTGCTATTTCCGAAGGCAGAAACCTCGAGTGGATCCCGACTCTCAAATTAAGGGTCGGAGGCCAATCAGTCGGAGCAAGAAATCTCAAAATACAAGCCATATGGATTCTATTTTTGTTTTACACTTAGTTTTATAGTTGCAATTAACCTGATCAGCTCGCAGTTGCCCTGGAACCACCCGGTTTTAAAGGTCTTTATTTAGGACCTCTGGCCTCTGAGCGAGACACCAAGGGTTGGCAGCAGGCAGCGAAGAGAAAAGCGTCGCTAGATCACTCAAATTCTCTCAAGTGTTTCATTTTTGAGGTGATGCAGCTGACGTGGTTAAGCCAGAGAGCGCGATTAAACTTTGCAATTGGGGCACTGGTACATTTCAGATCTTTTTTCAGATGATTTCGGGATCAAATGGTGATTGGTAATAACAGCTTTTATGTACAATAAGAGAGAGAACAACCTGATTTTCCATCAAATACCTTTAATTTGGCGATATTGCCTTTGCCCCAAACTCTGTTAGATCCTTATCTTCACTTTTTGATAATTGTCATCATTATATTTACTTTTTTATTATATCATTATTTCTTCCTGTTATTCCCACAGGGTCCTAAAGGTTATCAAGGTCCAGCTGGATTACCAGGAGAACAAGTGAGTGCCGCTGGTGGCCATGCTGTCTGTGTCGACATGTTTATTCAAAACTGTCAACTGCATATGTGTTTTGCGCTTGTATGCTTGTCGACGAGCGGCGGCGTGGAAGCCGGAGGAAGGCTCTGTTGTGAGTCTTGTGCCGGGTTCATCAGCAACGCTGCTGGGTCGACTGTGTCAAATAACCAGGCCTGCCGGTTTGGCAGCCTTCACAGACACTGTGGACGCGTTGGATTGGTCCAAACAGTTGTGTGCACACGCAAACACACACATGAAATCAGCAGAATGTCCCCTCGACTCTCATTATTTCAAAATGGAGAAACTCTTCAAGCATTCCTGGTGATGGTACTTTCTGCATGTGCACCATGTGGGCAGCTGAGAGGGTTTTAAATTCTGACGCATTTAAAAAAAGAAACATTGAAGCCAAACCCAATATAGTATAAATAACTAGTAAATAAATAATTGATAAACAATACATGTCAGTGAAATACTTAATTTGTCTAAAATGCAACCGCTTGCTTATATGCTTATACAGTCATGGAAAAAATGTTTTTGGACACCCTTAAAATATTGCTCAATCCAAATAATTGTCTTGTATATATTTGCCGGATTTTTGTATGCATGCGTTTCAAAAGTTTTAACTGCATCTGAGACACACAAACAAATGTGCCTCAGATTCAGTTTCTTGTTAATAAAACAAATTAAGAAAACTAAATTCTTGTAGTTCTCTTACTCTTGTACTCTGGACGTGTTGCAAGGGACGTCTCCTTGTTGAAACATCCAGTTCTAAGCTGGACGGAGCAGTGCACGTGTAGCATGTGGGTAAATGTTGGTGACTTTAAATATACTGGAGGTGTCCAAAAACTTTTTTCCCCGACTGTATACGATTGTGAGCTGAGTGGAGCTATTAATAAATATCAAAATCAAAATCAATTCTAACGTTGCGGTTGGTGACATGATATCAGTTTATGTTTGGAGTTGTCTGAAAACAACACAGTGGAAGGGTGCAGTGGAACAGCAAAGGGCCGCAGGCAGCGCAGAAAAGGTGCACTTCACAGAGTGGAAGGTCTCCGGGGCGAACAGTGCACGTTTTATCCCCGGCTTTGGCACCGCTGCTCTGGCTCTCTGTGTCTCCTCTTTCACTTTATCCATCCATCTAACCTCCTCT
Source organism: Thamnaconus septentrionalis (assembly GCA_009823395.1). Lineage (NCBI taxonomy): Eukaryota > Metazoa > Chordata > Actinopteri > Tetraodontiformes > Monacanthidae > Thamnaconus > Thamnaconus septentrionalis. The sequence goes on along the minus strand of CM020508.1, from coordinate 17,895,322 downwards.
GTCTCCATCTCCATTACAGGGCATACCTGGAACTCCTGGAGAGGCTGGTGAAGCAGGTTTCCCTGGCAGGCAGGTGCAGTAAAAAAAAGAATGAAAAAGAAAAAGATAACAATGATAATGAAAAAAAAAAGGATCATGTCTGCCAAGACATCTGCAGTTCTATCAGTAACATCTAGAGTGCCTGAAACTGTTTAACACACAATTGTAATTTACTTTCCCTCAAGCGACAGTTTTGATCATTTAATACTCAGCAACGCTGCCGCCTCCATCTAAAGCTCGAGGTTGGCTCCCCAACCTCGAACACCCTCCTCCATAGACTTATGTGTTGGTGAGCCAACATTAGGTAAACCAAAGAGGAAAGAAATATGCTGCTGAAGGAAAGAATAGAGTCGGACTCTATGTTTGCATTTTGTATTTGCCAGAAGAGTTTGTTAACAGGATATTAATAGTTTTTTTTTTCAATAAGAGAAAAATGTTGTAAGTTTCCAGAAAGGTGAGTGTTCCCGTGCAGGTGCCTGTTTAAACGTTTTATACTGTACGTTGTTGTACATCATAAAAGTTGCATTTTCATCAGTATTTTAATGTGCACCAACAAATTAAATATTGAATTCAAACTTAGCAGTGTTCTCCAATTGAGCTGCAATTCTACCTGCATATTTAGACTCAGGCAAACTTAGCAACAGTTGCAGGCCTTCATTAGTTAGCATTTTATTAAATGTCCCTGCAAGAAATATCAGTTGCCAATTTTGCTTCCTGAAGATCTGAATCATGCTGTTTAAAGTGCAAGAGGTACACAGTCAGTGTTGTTTCACTATAGAGGGCCTCACCTTGAGGACTCGTGCCGCCAAATGTTGTGGTCAGGTTTTTCTATTTATTTGTTTTTTTACACATTGTCGACACATTTTTACAACGAAGGAAGAAAAGAATTGCAAGTCATGTGAGAAAAATACATGGTTGAGAAATCCAGTCCTCCTCACCAGTCTCACCTTTGTCTGCAGGGGTCGGCGGGACCGGAAGGTAACCCAGGGCCCAAGGGTGTCCGTGTAAGTACAGTGAACAGCATGTTATTGTGACTCATTTTCCATAGTGGATCTATTTTCCTTTCGAAGAAGCACATTTCAACCTCTCAGCTCAGTCAGCAGATCAGAGTTTCACTCTGAAGCCTCTCGCAGTGTTTCCTCCCTTCTGGCCTCCGTTTCAGCTGTTTGTAACTTCCTGCTTTTAATGACTATTTTGCAACCCAGCTGCTCCCTCATTTCTTGTTCCGTCCAGTTGCGTTTGCTGTTTCAATTAATCTGCCGTGTTTTTTCAAAATCCGTGAAAATAAGTCAATAAAATGCGTATAAATGTATTTTTCTCTTTTCAAAGGGTTTCATTGGGCCTCCTGGCATTGCTGGGCCACCAGGGCTGGAAGGCGAGAAAGTAAGTCATATTTCAGTTCACTAACTGCACCTAATGGCATAGAATTTGCAGCCAGTCATTTTTTTAGCGCGGCCTGATGAGTAACTTACTGCTCGCAGGTGCTTCTCAGTACATTTTCAGCCAGCTGTCCTCAAGTATTGGAAAAAAATATATAATGTAGAATTATGAAAAGGAAGCTTCAATTAACTTGTTCAAAATGCTGAGACAGTGTTGGATTTTTTTTTTTTTTAATATGGGTTATGCCGGAATGATGTCACACATTCCAGCTTTCTTGTCAGTCCAAAGGAAATCCTGACTTTAATAGCAGTTATGGCTTCGAGCACATCGGCGTGATGTGTGCCAGTAGTGCTATTAAATCAGCACAGCCAAGCAGTTTTTGAACACTGGCCTGGATCAGTTTGTGTAAAAATGCAATAGTTTGTGCTTATAAAAAGAATATTACTGTCCTGCAGTTCATTTATGTATATTGCTTTTGATCTGGTCTGGGTGCTGACTCTCCTGCAGCTGTATTTTAATCCAAAATTTTAGTGTCATGAAGTTGTGATTCCAAGTAATAAAAGTTTTATAAGTCAAAGCTGAGCCATTTGTCTCCACTTGTTTTTCTTTTGCAGGGGATTCCTGGTCCAGCTGGGAAGCCTGGCTCCAAAGGACGACCTGTAAGAATATACTTATTTATTTCATTGTTTTTCTTTGCCATTTTTCACATTTGCCTCTAAGTACAGGGTCGTTCATTTCTGTCTCCCATCAACAGCACTCGGAGAAACAGCTGCCGGACACAGTTGTGTGTCTGTGTTGCAGTCTGTAAAGTTGTTCAAATGAATAGAAACGTTATATCCTTTCTGCTCGTCTCACAGATGCATTTATATATATTTATTCATTCATTCATTCATTTATTTATTTATTTTTACTTTTACAAAAACAGCAAGAAATTGTTCCACTTTTCTGAGGTCGTAAATCCAAGAAATCTCACTCACCAACGCGATACGAATACATTTATAGTAAATATCAAGTTAGCTGCATGTTAGCTATGTCAGTTCACGTCAATTCAGTAAACCTGCTTCTGCTAACAATCTGCACATTACCTCTGATTAGATAAAATGGATGAAAAGATGAAGGTTGAAACTACCTCAAGCACGCATGAACTTTATTGTCACTCAAATGGAGTTGCTTTGAGTTTTGCTGTTTCCAGACATGTTCTAATACAATGTCCTTCATGCATATCAAAGAGGTTCTGACGGAAATATCAAAAAGAAAGTTTGACGTCATCATTTTGAAATAGCAAAACTAGACAGAGTTGCTTTAAGACCTCCCACTATGTCACAAGTCAGGAAATGTCAGGTCGTGCTATGAATATGATTTAGAAGCATCTCACTGTTATTATCATTACTATTACTTATTATCACCATTTGGAAAAGACGTGCATTCCGTACGCGACGTTTATGACATTTCCAGCAGATAATGAGAGCGCTGCGGACGAGGCTGTCACCCACTCAGTGTCAACCCACTAATCTTGCAGGGCGTTGTTGGCGATGCAGGCGAGAGGGGTCCTCCCGGTCCCGACGGCAAAGAGGTAAAGACCCTCCTCCCCACCTCAGCTGTCTGCCTTCATCCGTTTTCTTCCTTCACGCCGTCCTACCTGTTCTCCACCTCTGCACTGCAACTCTAGTCCTCACACTGTCTCATGGCTCCCATCAGCACATCCTGCAGGGTCACATTCAGGTTCATGTGCTGCACTGGTTCGGTGTTTTTGTTTTTTGTTTTTTGTTTTTTTAAGTCCAAAGAGTCATATTTAAGTACAGCTTGAGGTCAAGTGGTTGAAGCTTGTCGAGCATGTTTTAGCAGATGCCAAGCAATTTGCAGTTATGAACTGATGACATTTGCATATGTCACACATGCAAAAGGTCAGTTGTCAAATCCTGCAGAAACTCTCAACTGGATATTTTAAATACCCCTAACTGAAAAAAACAGGAAATGTTGTGGTCATACTGGATTTGGGGCTTGGTTAGATATTACATTTGTGGCGGCAATTCTGGGTTTCTTTATCACTTGTTAACTACTTGCATATACAGTGCAAAGAGAAGATGAAAAAATGTTATGAATAACTAAATAAGTGTTTAGAATGTGTTTTATTGCACCTGTAGAGAAATGTTGTGGTTTAAAAGGCAGTATTTTTTAGAACCTACTTTAAGTCTTTTAAAGTAGGTACAGTAGGTTCGCCTCTGTCATCTAATCTAGCAGTTCCACACACAGTGTCCAGAGAAAACACAGGGCTTCTCTGTTGTTGCCTGGGAAACGGGCGATGCGTGATACCAACAGTGTCCTTTATGCTCAGCATGTGTTTCTGTGGTGCTTCACAGGGGCCTGTTGGTGGCACCGGCATCAGCGGTTTTCCAGGTCTGAGGGTGAGTATCACTTTTTTTTACAGATACAGAAGATGGATGGATTATGGAAATATTTTTTTCCACATTTATTTTATTTCCGAGTCAACAAATATGACAAAATAAGTCAAGATGAAGACTGAATTCATACTTATCGCTGAGCTGTTCTCACTCAACAATTGCTCCGCCTTCCAGTTTTATGCATTGCTGCACGATGGCGCCCAAAGCAAAGTGTGATTCACAGTCGCATAGTTGCCGAAGACCATCCTTCATTTTCAGTCAGGTTCACTCAGTCATCGTGCAGTCCGTCGGGTTTTTCCTTTAAAAAAAAATGTTCAGACTGCCACTGAACTCCCCCGCGTCTCCCCAAGTGAGTGAGCGTGCCGCTCTTCTCTCGCCGTGGAATGTCGAGGCGTTTGTTTGGAAGTTCAAGTCCACGGTGAAGCGCAGTGCTGCTTTGTTGCCGCCTGCGCCGCTTCTTTCTTCTTTCCTTTTGTTTTTCGAGCGTCATTCAGACTTTGTTCCGTGCGCTTGTAGCGCTGTGATTTATTGGGGTGTTTGAGGGGTCGCTTTGTGCCCATCTGGAGCGGCGACCTTTTCTCAACCTTTACCTGAGGAGCTGCCAGTAAGTCATCCTCAGTATGTACGCGAGACGTGCCCACACAACGACACATATAATCTGTTGTTTTAATTAACAATTTCCTGACAAAGATTTTACTTTATTTATTTTTTCTAGTCGCTCAATCTAAAAAATCAAACACTTTTTCCAGACTCCTTTTCCGCATAGCTGTCGTCCACCACAGCCAATCATCTGCCTCCATCTCTCCCTCTCCTCCTCTTCCTCCTCCTGTTCCTCCTTCTCTCACAACAACTAGCTTCTTGTCCTCTCTCACTCCATCCATAAATCTCCTCTCTGCTCTTACTCCAGGCCTCCTGCCTGCCACTTCCAACCTCAGCATCCCTCCGCTGATATATTCTCTCTCCCTCCTGCTGTGCATGTCCAAACCATCTCAGTCTGCCTTTATCTCCAAAACATCTGATGCGCTCTGTCCCTCTCTCCCTCTGATCTTCTCATTCCTCATCTATTGATGTGCTCATTCTTGATCTAAATCTTAAGCAGCATCTATTTAGAAGAATTTAATGTCATGCGCATAGTTAATGGAGATCTTTTTTCATATTAAATGTGAAATGAAACACATTCACAGATAATTTGGTTCATTATTCAGGTTATTTCCCTCTGTTGTTCAGAGGTTTGTTACAGTGAAAGTTTCAACTCCCAGAACCAAGTGCGTCTGCACATGATTTGCCAGCGGCACCATTACTGAAGCACAGCTATGTGATCTTTGATTGGTGGGTCAAAAACAAAAGGTTAACAAAGAAAGGAGCTTTTCAAGATGGATATGTGTGATTTCAGATTTGAAACCTCAGTTCCTTGCAAGGTTCTGCGAACTACATCACCTGAATAGGGTTAAATTTTGAACAAGGCTCATACCAGCCATAGCCAAACACAGTACATCCATATATATACGAAGTGTTTTGTTTTAATGAAAGTGCTTTATTGTGAACGTCTGCTGCTGCAAACATCTCCTTTTTCGGATCATATATATGCTTTCACGCGTACGTGCGCGCACACAGAAATGCCCACACATCATTTCCGCTCGCCGCTTGGCGCTAAAATCATGTTTGCAGCAGTTGCAGTAAAAAAAAAAACAAAATAACAAAAAACACACCCAATCTGTGACCACTTTGACCACATGCCCGGTTTTAAGAAGTATTTTTTTTCGTCCAGCCACATTTTTAGCCCATTCTCACCTCGCCTCCAACAATTACAGTCGATGTTGCGGGCTGGCAGTGGCGTGAAGTCAGACCCATAAACGGCAACTGCACGGACGGTCAGCACAGCGTAGCGTTATGAAGTTGTGTTATGTAGAAATGCTTCTTCTTCCAGAAAAAGCGCAGCGGCACTGGAGGACACCCAGAACATTTTACTTAAAATGTGCACTACCAGTCGAAAGCTTGGACGCACTCTATGAATTTAATGTCTTTTCTTTCATTCTCATGACTGTTGACATTGCAGTTTCTCACTGAAGGCATCAAAACTACGTATGAAAAAAAGTGTAAAATAACTCAAACACATTTTACATTTAAATTCATCAAAATAGCCGCCTTTCATTAAAAGCATATTTAGAGTTTGATTGAACGCGTATTTCTTTGCTGCATAGTTACATGTATCTTGTTCATATATTTGACGTCTTCAGTATCTATCTGCAGTGTAGAAAGTGGTAAAGATAAAAAATAAAAATGCATGTTCAGGTGTGTCCAAACTTTTGACTGCTAGTGTTTGAGATGGCAAACCAAGGTTACCCTCAGTGGTGTGTGTGTGTGTGTGTCAGTCCATTAATTGAGTTAATTGTGTGTCTCCTTTTTCCTGTAGGGGGATCCTGGGCCTGAGGGGCTGCGAGGGCTTCCTGGTATGGTTGGACCTCTGGTAGGTCACACATGGACTTAGGTGAACAGAACAGCGCTGTTAGTTGTCGAACTCCTGATCACCACTGGCCGTCTGGTCGCTCGCGTCAAATGTAGATACAGCGTCAACTTCCCTTTTCCTTCATCATCGCTTCCTCCTCGTTTCCTCGCCGGATTTCCCTCTGTTTCCTCCTTTTTCCTGACTAATTGACTGATTCTTGTACCCTCCGTCTTTCCCTCTGCCTCCACCCCAAACCCCCAACCCCTCTGTGGCAGGGCCCAGCAGGACGAGCCGGCCTGCCTGGATTGAAAGGTGATAAGGTGATCTAAATATTTATATTATTGCAGTGTGTCTCTAATCTGTTAGCGGACCAGCTCGCAGCACTGGACCTCTTACTTTTAGGTCCTGTGGACTTTGATGAGAAAAGTCAAACTTCTACCTTGTATGAATATTTCAACACTACCAGTCAATGGTTTTTCATTCATTTTCATGACAATTTACATTGTAGATTGTCACTATGAATGACATCAAAACTATGAATGAACACATATGGAATGTGTATTAAACAAAAAAGTGTGAAATAGTAGTAATATTCATTATATATTATTAATAATTTATATGCATATCTATATATATATATAGATATATATATATATGTATATATAAATATAGATATTTTTTTAAGCACAAACAAGTTTTATATTTTAGATGATCTAGAATAGCCACCCTTCATATAAAATAAACATTTTTTTCTTTTGCCACATGAATCCACATATCTTGGTCATAGATTTAAAGTCTTCAGTGTGTATCTACCGTGTAGAAAGTCGTAAAGATAAAGAAGAAACAGGTGTGTCCAAACTTTTGATTGGTAGAGTATAAAACAGAGAAGCAGGCGTTTTATCTAACGTGCAGCATCTGTGTCTGAGTCTTGCATTATGGGCACTGCAGCAGGGCAGCGTTGTGTTATATCTCTGTGTGATACTGTGAAATTCAGGGTGAAGTGGGACAAACGGGCGAACCAGGAGAGATGGGCTACCAGGGCGACAAGGTGGGTCTCACAAGCATTTCTTTGGGGGGGGTGCTGGGTTAACTTTTTCAATTTTTTTGCCTAGTTCCCGAGTGCCATTCGATTTGTGGGGATTTCACTCAAAGACGCCAGATGATTACAACCACTTTATCTTGTTTGGAGAAATGACGCAACTCGCGACGCAACTCCGCATTCTTGTTTCATGGAAAACACGTTTGTTTGTCTTGATGGGAAAGTATGTCAAGTCCTAAAAGGAGGCTATTACGTGACCCACATTATGAATTTATATAGTGGACGTCCTTGCCTGAGCCTTGACTTGCATCAGAAAACCAATGTGTTTCAAATGAAGTCACCTTTGTAAATTTTTAATTTTTTTCACGTTTGTCCGTTATGATGGAAGAAAAATGAGTTCAGCTGACTTGTGTCTCCTTCTTTCAGGGTGCTGTCGGGTTGCCAGGTTCCACTGGGCCAAGAGGGAAGCCAGGACCATCGGTAAGTCTGTGTATGTGTGTGTGCGCGTGTGTGTCAACGCAATGGGCCTATGTGTGATTTCAGCTAAAGTGCTCTCATTTGGTGGTCTGTGTGTTTGTGAGCGAGTCTGTGCATGCACTTTTCTTTTATAGCTTTTATAGATAAAGCTAAGCAAACACATTGTACTCACTCAGCATCAGGACTCTTTTTGTTGGCTTGTAAAGCGATGCCCTGCGTGCACTCTCTCGCTGTCTCGCATTCTGAACACGCGCCGTGTTGCGCATTCTCTCAGTAATAACAGAAGTGAAGTAAAAGTGCAACATTTTTATTAACTGACTGAGGCTTTTCTGCGCCATATTATTTCTCTGCAATCTAACAAAATAAATCACATTAGTGCTACTCTTAAAGTGATCATATTCTTGATGTGAACTCACAATGCACATGAAGTGCTGACTTAAGGGACTTTTTATTTTCCTTTTATATTTTAAACAGGGCAAAATTGGTGAAATGGGGCCACAAGGACCACCAGGGCCTCCAGGACCAGAGGTAGGACATAAATATGATTATATTGAGTATTTGGATATATTATTATGTACAGTCAAATTACAGTCAATTTAATTTTGGATGCAGATGACTTCTCTGTGGTAATGTTTATGAAAAACAAGAGTTTGCTTTGCTTTTTGGTTATTTATGCACACCAGACGTACAATATATGTGTCTTTCTCCAGTTCACGTGAGAGTGAAGTCAATAAATTTAGATTTGCATACTTGGGCACATTGTTCAAAGCTGCGTCATCTAAGTTTTGGAAATGGTGCCCTCTCTGGTGGAGCTGTACGTTAACACAAGACAAGGGGCCCAGGAGAGAAATTGGAGAATTTTCAAGTAAATTCACCTCAAACCAATACCAAGAACAGTTCATCCTGTATGGATATAAGTCAGTTGTCCAATTGATGATACATCCTGTTTGGTTTAAGACCCTCAATGAAAAGTTATCACTGTCTGTCTTCTTGTTACTTGTACAAATGTCAGCCAGTATTTGAGATCTAATTTTGAACTCCTCAATGGACACACGGACTAAGCCGTCTTCTTGCTCCCAATATTTCCAGCGTGAACAATCACTCGTCAATGCTAAATGTTGTCTCTCTAACCGAGTCTGGCATCTCCCTTGGCTACGTCCGACGTCTAGAGACGACCTCGTGTTTTGTCAGAAATTGTTGTCGACGTCACACAGCTCTGGGCAGTGCGGGACGTCGGCGGGTCAAAAAGGCCGTCAGTATTTTTTTTTTGCCTGTAATGACTGATTGCGTGGTGGCAGATGTGCTTGAAGGCTTTCAGGTTCTCGCTGTTCAGGAGCAATTCATCACCTCGCTGACTCAGTCTTCTGTACCTCCACCCATAAAGTGAAGCAGACCCCTCCTCAGCCCCCCTTCTGACACCTGCCTGCTACGCATTCATCCAGGAAGTCCTCGGTGATTTTCGCAAAAACAAGTTTCTGCTGCAGAGTAACACATCACTGTTTTGTTTTTGTTTGTTTTTTTGTATTTTTGAAGGGTTTCCCCGGAGATATTGGAATGCCAGGGCCAAACGGTCCACCTGGACCAAAGGTACTTCCTCCATCCAAACGTACATCCAACTGTGCATACATCATCCATCCCATAAATCAACTGAATCCTTGCCTGTCGCTGCATTTCAGGGTTTGCAAGGTGCCAGAGGACCACCAGGCCCACCAGGGCCACAAGGAACACAGGTGAGCCAATTTACAGCCAATTTACCTTTTCCACCGCAATTTCTCAGTTGTTGGGTCACTGTTTTCAGAAAAGAAGGGAATTTAAAAAAAAAATTTAAAAAAATGCCGTATTGTGACTCCAAACCAAGGAAAGGTTGAACTGTGGTTCTGCATTGGATCAGACGTCTCACAGTTGCAGCTTTCACCTCAGCTCCTGACTCATCTTGGAGGGCGTGCGCGACCGTGTGAAGTGATGATCAATCATTTAGCGCTTGCAGCAACAAGGCAAAGTTTTCCGGCGATGGGGGGCAACACAAATACTCCTCTGCTTTTATTTTGCTTGATGGCAACGAATACACACGACTTCTTTTGCTTGCACTAAGCAGTAATGTAGAGCCATGGATGGAGCAGGTGGGGGAGGGGCAGAGAGCCTAAACAGCCTCTTCAGGCTGGCTGAGAGAAACACTTGCTTTGGAAGGATTTCACATCTCAAACTAGGAGAGTTTTGACCAAACCAACCTTGTTTATTGTTGAAAGCAGACATCAAGATGGATTTGTTAAATCTGCAAATGGACATAGTAGGTGCTCTTAAAGTGCCCTACTTTCATGATATATATGAAGTCAAATATCCCCAGTGTTTTGTGAGTACCCGTGGGCCAGATTTTGGAGTTTGACAGCTATGCTTTAGCCAAAGCAAGGAAGTGGCTCCAGCATCTCGACTGTCATAAGATCTGCTGCTCCAGCTCTGCAGGTCCTCCTGTTTCTATGTCAAGCAGTCTCTGCGCTGGTGTTTTGTATTCACCAGTGCGAATGTGATGACAACACGCTGCTCCTGTCTGGCTCTTCAACGCGGGTTATCATCAGCAAAATGGAATTTTTCTTTTTTTTTCTTTTTTAGTCTGAGACGGTTACAGAGGAGCAGACGGGCGAGCAAGTCGAGCCCTCTGATGTCGGCAGTCCTCCGTCACATGAATGGAATGCATTTGTCTGTGTTGTTCGGCAGGACAGCTGTATTTACGTGTGTTTGAGTCCTGAGTGTACGTTGAACCGCGACTGTGTTCCTGCAGGGTGACGAAGGACCGATCGGCCCACCTGGCATCGCCGGCCCCACCGTAAGAACTGCAGCGCCCGCACACTCGAGACACACACACACTGGCACAAACCGTTGTTTTGCAGATGGTTTGAGTAAAGAACAAAACAAAAAGCTCTTAGATGTTCTACCAGGAAGCAGCTGGCACTAGATGTTGCTTCTCTTTTGATCCTTCTCTGTGTTTCTGTCTTCTGGTTTGCCTTTGCAGGGGAGACCAGGGAGGAAAGGCAACACAGGGGAACCTGGCCCCGAGGGTTTAAAGGTGGGTCTGCTTACATGCAGTCAGTAGATGGCGTTCTCTTAACCTTGAAAATTGCTAAAATTCAACTTGCGAGTAATATATACACAGCAAAATGGACACATCAGCTCCAATGTATATATATGTGTGTGTGTGTGTGTGTGTGTGTGTGTGTGTGTGTGTGTGTGTGTGTGTGTGTGTGTGTGTGTTAGTAAATAAAAATGCTTCAAGTAATGGAAACGTCTCAGCAGTGGTGTCTAATAACCAAACTTTTATTACCAAACTAGAGATTTGGTGTCTCTTGTTTTCTATTTTTTTTTCCCATGCACAGGTCAAAACTTCAGAAAAAAATAATAATATGACCAAGCAAGTAATATACTTTTAGTAAAATTCTCTCCATACATATTCAGTTTATATGTAGCCCCCCGTGTGAACCGTTCTCTCCCTTTAAAGCATCTTATTTTACAACAATTTAGTAGATATGCGCTAGAATGAAATGAGTACGCACATTATTTGGACACTGTCTCACGACTTCTGTTTTTTACTTTGAAATAGCTGCACCGAACCCTTTCTTTCATTCTTAGGTGTTTGCCCACGCAAAGTGGAACATCTCAGTCAACCCTTTTCACTCCGCTCCGTTTTATGGGCCTTGTGCAGGCGCCGCAAAACGAGCTCTACAAAATTGTGTCATGATGTTTGTCATGACTTCATTAGTCTGACATTCTTGCCTCGCGACTCCATCTGAGTGCCATTGTCTCCGACGTCTGTGGCCCCGCTCTCTGTTGCAAGTTACACTTAAATGTGTTCCGTGGTGGTGCTTTTCATTAGGAGGGACTATTAAGTCTATAAAAGAAGCCGCACTGAACCACAATAAGGAATGACATCGCTCAGTAATGTTTCTCCTTGCGTGTCTGCATTTGCGCCTTCTTTCCCCCCCCCAACGGCTGTAATATCCTGTGATTTGATGGAGAGACATCTGTTTTAATTACAGGAAGCTAACGCGTGTGCCTCTCTCTCTCTCTTGCTCTCTTTTGTGTTGTTTGCTTGCAGGGAGAGAAAGGCGACACGGCAAGCGTCGGAAAAATCGGGCCGCAAGTAAGTTGTAATTCCCCGTACGCGTTACCAGTTCTCACTTGTGTGCGGAGCTGACGTCGATTAACAGGCGTCCCCGCTGTGGCCTCGTGGCCTTTCATTAAATCTGTGAGAGCGTAGAGATTGGCGCCTGTGCTGCTGCTTTCGGCTTGCTTCATTTCCTGCTCTTGAATCGTTTCATGTATTTAGAGAAAAGCTGTCAGCCCTCCACTGAAAAGTTCTAACTCATGTTTTTTCTCAAAACAGCTTCAATGCCGGAATCTGCATTGCTGCCATACTAAAAAAAAAAAAAAAAATGGTGGGGGGGCTCAGTATCATGTAATTCAGAGAAAGTTCCATGTTTTAAGTGAAAAATTTCAATTTTAATCTTTCAAATTTTCAATTTCAATTCAAATTTTTTTCAATTTCAATTTCAATTTTCAAGCTTTCAATTTCAGTTTTTTTTCAATTTTCAATTTCAATGTTTCAATTTTTCAATTTTAAAATCCTTAAAGTACGCACACTAATAATAACGTCTTTGACAGCGCTCAATAAGTTCAGGATCTCACCATGTCTCAAACCAAGATTAAAGTGCAGTTCAAATGAATCGTGCAAACGAGCCGTAGTGCCTTACGTCTGCCTCGTCTTGTTTAGTTGCGATTGGTTATCATAAAATAACGTGAAAAATGTTCACATAATTACGTGATACTGAGCCTTTCAGTGGGTGCGCATTTCGTTGGTGCGCATTCTGTTAAAAATCCAGTTGTCTCAAAAATCAGATTGGTTCATTGAGCGGCCTTACAACCTGTTCCAAAACATCTGCGTCGGGGGTTGTAATCAACTGCATCAACTGAGTCACATAGTCTTTCATCTGCCGTGCTGATTCCGTGCCTCGCTTCATCCTTCATCACAAACATTTGGGCCGATTGAGAAAAAAAGAGAGAAAAAAAAACAACCATCGGTCTGTCTGTACCGCTCTGGAGATTCATGGCGTGACTCTGTGTCCATCCAGCCTGGAGGCCCCTTTTCCGTTAATATTTGCATTCTGTACGTAGACGAGGAGGCAATCAAGCAGCCTGTCGTGAATCGTGTTGCAGCAGTGCGCATCAAGGGGGATTAAAGCGTGGACGACGTGCCGTGGCTAACTTTTCAACATATTACCACTTTAATGGACACTAGCTGCGTTTCCATTACCCCTACCACAATGGAGAGAGGGAGCGATGCCCTTTGTGACATCATTGGATTGACTGGAACATTTCCAGAGACTTCATTGTCTGAATACAAAAAAAACAACCAATCTGAAGACGCTGGCAGAGTGTCTCTTACATATTGTTACATAAGCTTCTCTGGACGTTTGTTGAAGTTTGTTAGATTAGATTGTTGGCTCGGCTTAGACTCTACGTCGGCCCTCCTTTATGTAGGGCGGCTGTAGGGTTGCAATGAAATACATCTGACGCGTCGAGCTCTTGAATTTCCAGGAGGCCGGGGACCAATCACCTACTTAAACTTGTGCGTGAGAAAAGTGCACATGAGCAGGACAGATCCACTCCTTTCAGCAGTCTGTGACTAACTAACTCAGGGTTAATGGCTGGACCAGTACTTCAAAAGAACTCTATAAAAGATCCCACGTATTCCCCCAACTCCCCCGCACATGGAAACCCGTTTTAAAAAACCATTTCCTTCTGTTAAATCACACAGTGCACCACGCAATCCCACTCTGTGTCCCAATTAAAGGATTTGAGGTCAATTTTAGAGCTCCTGCTCCCCGAGAAGTCTGCAGCCTGCAACCCCTCACCCACCACCGCCGCTAATCCAGCGCTCGGCCTCGCTCGCGTCCGGCGGTGGGAACTGGGTTTGGGCCGCGGCACTTTTTGCTTTGTAAGGGAACTTCAAGCGAAAAAAAAAAAATGCAATCTCGCTGTGCCGATCTTAGAATCAAGTTCAACATTCAGTTTGTTCTGTCTTTTGTTTCCAGTTTCTTCCACTCCTGCGGACTTGATCAGTGAAATCCAATCACCTGTGCGTAGTTTTTCGTGCTTGCGGCCCGAGACTGCTCACGTTTTTGGCCGCGCCGGCTGTTGCGGTTGGCTGGGAACGAGGAACACGGCCTGTAACTCCACCGTTCTTATTGGAATTATTGCCATAACAATCTGAATCAGTTAGACTCGCGTGTTCTGCTCCGTCATGACTTTTACGGGTTTGCGGCGTTGCACGTTTCAGCACTTGCTACGTGTTTTTGCAAAACTTTTTGGGGACTTGGGTTTAGTGCACACCACACACACACACACACACACACACACACACACACACACACACACACACACACACACACACACACACACACACACACACACACACAGACGCGCCGCTGTTGGTCCTAGAGCTTCAGATTATGTCGGACAGTCGCTGGCACCGGTCCAGACCGCAGTCCCAGTTTCTAGTCGACTGATGTGAAGACGGTTCAGCCGAGCTCGTTGTGCTTATATTTGCATTAGCTGGTGTTTATGTTCGCTTTTCCTGCCTTTGCCTCTGTTACTGTGTGTTACTGACTCCACACGCCGTGTTACTCTGACGATTCCCAGGAAGCAGGTTCATCTGCCGGGATCCCGCCATGTTCCGTCTCTTCTGAGTAACCATTCCTTTTTTTTCTCAGTCTCAATCAAGATCACTGATCTGAATCAGGGTCACCGACTAATTTCTGCATTGAACTCCATTATAATCAGCTTCCTGAAATAATCTACTGGAATGCTCCAACAATGTTACTAGTGCAGGAAAATCTGTCAGGATGGGATGGGATGGCTTTGACAGCTGTTGCCTTGACTGTCTAATAGAATGTGATTTTAGAGGATGAATATCAAGATTGCAGTACGCGGCCATCATTACAGAAGTTGAATGCTTTAAAATTATTAAAACATATAAGCATTTATCAAACAAACATTTGTCTTATAATCACGCTTAGTTGTGTTTGCTAAACCATGAAAGAGTGAACAAAGCATCATGGTTTATATTTTAGGCTCTTTAAAACTTTCACTCAGAATCTTGCACTTGGAATTCTCTCAATCGCTTTTAATTAGACCTTGGAAATGGCTTTCATGAATCACTAAAATGTTCCCATGCCTGTTCAGCACATCTTGACTTTGTTTGTGTGCTCATAATGATCGCAGAGCATTCAAGATCATCATTTCTTAAAACTGGTTCCAATGGAGTTCGGTGGAGAAATGAGTCAGTGAGCCCAAACTTTTGAATGGTAGTGTAGCTTTTTCACAAGGACAACAAAAGAATGTTTACAAATACGTATAAAAAAAAATAGGTGAAACATTTTTCTTCTTTTTTTTTATTTAAAAAAAAAAAAGAAAAGTGATTCGCCTCTGATCGGCGGCTGCTCTGTTTTCCCTCTTTGGAGCCGTTTCCTTGCAATGCCTGACCTCTCGCATTCCAGGTGTCACAACAGGTTGGGGAAGCGGGCGTCGGATGACTGAAACTCGGGCCCTACTGACATACCTCCCCTTCTGCTCTGCCTCTCGTCCGTCTCCTCTCCCCCTTAACCCCCCCCAGGGTCCGCCGGGCCTGATCGGAGCGGCCGGGGTGATCGGAGTGCCCGGTGAAAAGGTGAGACGTGCGCTTCCCTGTCATTAGGCTGTCAGTCAGCATCAGCTGCTGGCTCGCCCGGCGGCGGAGCCCTGTAATTAGCCGCCGTGTTCGCAGCCGTGGCTCCTGGGGTGGGGGTGGGGGGCCCTGTGGGGGTCCCCGGAGCCACCGAGCTAAAAATAAACATCCGACAGCCTCCCAATCGCCATCGGTGACGGTGTTCTAATCAATATTATCGCTTCTGACTGGTCTGGGTGGAGAGCCATGTCGCACCTATTAGCACCTTCACTTCTGAACTGATGGTGGCAAATGGGCCTGTCACCGTGCATCCCACCCTCCCCCCAACCCTACCGTGCTGGCTGGAGACGTGATGTACCGGTGTGTTTATCATAAATCACACAGTGTAATGCTCTTGTAAAAATCCGACGACAAGGGGGAGGAGTTCACAGCACGCCGGTGATATAAAGATTCTCATTATGCAACTGCGAACTTCACCCCCCCGAGGCCTTTTCCTGTGTTTCCTCTCATCGTCTTTGACTGTAAAAGTGGGTGTCATCTATCTATCTATCTATCTATCTATCTATCTATAGATCTATCGATCTGTCAGTCTATCTATCTGTCTTATCTATCTATCTACCCATTTATCCATCTATCGATTGATCTATCAATCTACCTACCTATCTATCTATCCTTCTATCTATCTATTGATCGATCCATCTACCTATTTATCTATCTGTTTATCTGTCTGTCTGTCTGTCTGTCTGTCTGTCTATCTATCTATCTATCTATCTATCTATCTATCTATCTATCTATCTATCTATCTATCTATCTATCTGTCTGTCTGTCTGTCTGTCTGTCTGTCTGTCTGTCTGTCTGTCTGTCTGTCTGTCTATCTATCTATCTATCTATCTATCTATCTATCTCACTCTAACTAACACGTTATTATTTATAGCGCTCCGCCACAAGAAACACCTGTGTTTTCAAACCCCGGCTTTGTTCCCTCCCTCCTTCTCAACCTGTTGGCCTTTCCCTCTTCCTACCCAGCAGCCCCCTGTGTGTCCCAACATGTTTCCCGCGACGCCGAGCTCTTTCCCTCCCTATCCCTCCCCCCGCCGCACTAAATCCTCCTCCCCCCGGCTCCGTCTGTCAACACCAGCCTTCCCCTGCCAGCCCACACATTCCATATATACAATACATTCAAACCGGATCGCGAGCCTCGCTGTTTAACCTTCGTCGTCATCAAAGCGGCGGCCGCGTGTCCGCCACAAGCGAAGCCAGACCTCCAAGGGCCCCGAATGTTTTCCCGCAGACGAACCAGGGGGGGGGATTAAAGCGTCAGCGACACGTGTTGCAGAGTGGTTCCAGCGAGGACTCGGGGAGTCTCTGCGGCTTCACCGGGAGCCGAGTGCCACCAACTGTGTTTCTCAGAGTACCTGCTCGCTTTTCAACCGCGCTCCACTCAACCAGCTGTCACTCCCCGCGACCCGCCGCCTTCCAGGAGCGGCTCTCCGGTTTCATGACGCTTTATTAGGTCTAAGGCAGCAAAGTTTTTGCTGTTGAGGTTTCAGGTCATAGTTTAATGATCTCTGTTTCTGCTTCACTGTCCCCTCCCCCAACCCTCACTCCTCCTCAGGGCGACCGAGGACCGGTGGGTCCGACGGGTCCAGTCGGAGAGAAGGGACCGATGGTAAGTGCAGCTTCGAGATCAGCTGTTCACTTACGGCGCACAGGATCCTGCAGTGTTGATTGTGAAGACCTCAGGCAGATCTCATAGAACCTGGCAACACAAGCTAACTGAAATATGATCAATAGGGACGACCTATTGCAGCTTCCTGTATTTCTCACTTTAACTATTTAAATCACAACTCTGTGTCTTCGGAATATAAAGTTGTCCATTTTGGCTTTTTGAGAGGAGTGCAGTGGGGTCAAATGTGGTTGCAAGATTGTATCTCATCAATCTTGGCACCGTGAATAAAGGTTTTTGAAAGATCCGACAATAAAATATATGGCCTACCTCTAAAGACAATGTTAAGCTAGTGCTATGGAGGAATTTCCCCAGATGTGCACATTGTTTTTTTTTTTTTTTTAATTTCCTTTCTTTTAATGCACGCATTTCATTAAAAATGAGGTTTTCATGTGCTGTTGTTGTAGAGTGGAAACGTCTTCCGGAGTTCTGCTGAATTTCTGGAAACCAGCAAACAACGTGCTGCCACGACAGCCATGTTTCCCCCTCTTGTTTGGTCAGCATCACTGAGTCCAGTGTGCATCACTTGCTGTCCTTGGGCCTTGGATGAACTCCATGTCTGTTGTTTTGGGCATCAGTCCCGACGTAGCTGGTTGGCTGGCAGGCAGGCTCAGCAGCCGGACTTCAGTGGCTGGGGAGAACTGAGGATGACTAATTTGGTGGCTGGCTCCCTGGCTGGCTGGCTGAATATTTAGATGATTGGATCACTGATGGTGTTTGACCAAGATAAAGAGCTTTTTGGACCTTCAGCCTTGTGTGTTTCTCACTTCATTAACAAAATCAGGGGAGGGAAAGTTGGTTTTAAGACAGATAATGACAGCATTTTTGGTTGTGTGTCTGTCACAAAGCCGTTTTGTCACTTTGGTGTTAACTGATACTACCTCTTGAAGAGTTATGACAAAAAGTGTTGTGACGACAGCCGCAGGCTCCAGCTGCTCAGAGGATCTGGATCACATTTTCTGGGGAGGGAATTCATAATATGAAACACAATTCTCCAGAACCACTTTAATCTTTTACAGTCAAGGACCCTGATGACATTTCATTGTACAGTTTGACCCAGCTGCATTTTTTTCATTTGATTTGTATTCGAGCTATCCTTTGCTAAAACATTCAATTGTTTATTCCCTTTGTGTTTATTGTGCTTTTTGTATCTCTTTTGGTTTCAGGGCTATCCAGGCTTGCCAGGAAGTCCAGGGGACATCGGCTTGCAAGGTGCACCTGTAAGTTTCAGCCACTTTTTAGTGGCTCTTCAGACTTTTAAGTCATGAAATGCTTTGCAAGTCAACAAGCCTTGCTGTGTAAATAACATTTTGCCCTTTGTTTAAACTTTTCCCAAGATGATTATTCATCACTTTCACAAGATCAATGAGCCAAACAGGAAGTCATAAACAATCTGACTTATGCAGTCATGTGTTATACATGTATTATTATATAACCAAAGGGTAAACCTAAAAAAAAAAGAAATTGAACCTGGCCATTGCAGCTCGCATCTTTGTCAAAGTCACTCCCTCTTGACTCCCCCGTGGACTGACTCATGCAGGAGGGACTTTTCACATTGTTATCTTGAACCCAATTATAAATGCCAAGTGGCCTGATTAATTGAACGACTGTGAATCCGAGCTGGGGGAAGTTTGTGTTGTCTCCGTTTGACGTACAAATTCAGACATGCGATTCGATGAATCAGCGCCCTCCTCTCCCACAAGCTGCTCGAGACCTGCGTAAACTGTTTGCCTGGAAGTGCTCACGGCTGACACGCGATCATGCACAGGGAATTTCTGGCCTGTGAACATTTTCACTGTCTAGCCTCAACAACTGAAGACAATAAATAAAACCAAGGCAACTTTTTACCGTCATTATTTCTCCAGTGTCTTCTCACTTCCTCCATCTCTCTCCTCCACAGGGTCCTCAGGGCCAGACTGGCAGTTCAGGTGGTGTTGGACCGAAGGGCAGGAGGGTAAGTGGCGCAGTAGGCAGTACGTAAACCTTCTTCCTAAGGTTACAGAGTGACCATGAAAATAAGAAAAATATCATAAAATCACACTCTCTTGTTATCTGTTTGGTGTTAAAGCTCTCATAACAGGTTAACACAAATAAAATCCATGTGTTTGTCCTTTTAGTTGTTTTCTCTGTGGGTTCCAAGTTTCTCTATGGGTGCATTAATAGCTGTTTCAAGAGCCCCATGAGTTTCAGGTTAGAAGGTCTATCAGTGCACATGAGGAGGTAATGCTGGTGAGACATCGTGTGGCCAAGAGCCGAATGACACCCTTAGGAGGAAAAGATTCTTATAATTATGAAGACTGTCTTATTCTTCATGATTCAGATTCAGAGAGATTTTGCCTTGTGGCTCTTTTGAGTACCTGACTCCTGATTTGAGATAAGAGTTTTTTTTTTTTTTTTTTTTAAATCATGGAATTTTATTCATATTTTTCCTCTCCATTATATTATTTTTATAATTCAGATGCAGATTTTCAGGCTTCAAGTTATCCGTTCATGTGAAGTGGCCGTACGCAGTATTCAGTAGTTTCATCACATTTTTTTCTGTAGTTTTTTTTAAATTTGTTTTTCCCACTGTTTCTCACTTCACAGATGTGTGATTGCACTTTGCCCTCTCTGAAAGGTCCCCTTTGTTTCTATCAAAGGACTTGCTTTCAATATTTACCATGCCAAACTGGAAGCTGCTGCATTCAACAGCTGTGCATTTGACTGAAATATGGAACAATCACTCCAACATGCTGAGAAGCTAATGTAGGGCTTCTGAAAGACATCGTTCTGGAACTCCATTATTTACCCAGAGTGTCCTGTGTTCTGTTCTATTTTTACCCATTTTGCCCTGCAGATCTCTTTTCCAAGCAGCGCATGTGGCAGCACTTAACGTGCCCCGGCATGTGTTGTTCGCTCTAACCTATACGTGTGTTCGCCTATGGTCACATTTCCTGTCGGCTACCGGTCGGAGCAGCCCAAAAGTGTTATCGCGCTGCTCGCCGTACCTTTTTCCCAATGAGAGGCTGTCAACTGAGACACATCCTTTCTCAACGCTGCCAGGTCCACAGGAGATTAACCTCAGAATGCAGCAGAAAGGAGAAAAAAATTCACTTCACTTAGCCCTCATTCTTTTAACCTCCATCTGAGGTCACATCCTGGCGCACACCTGCGCCGCCACTAAGGCCGTCTGTCATCACGGGAAATCTTTACAGATCTGGTTTGGGATCAGCCTGCAGTCGACGGTATTACTGGTCACCTCTTTTTGAAGGATTACGGAGAGGTGATGTGGGGGAGAAGGGCATGTTGATGTAAAAGATAAAGCCGAGTGTATCTTTCTGGAATCCTTCAAAGGAACGCAGGTGTCTGAAGGCAACATTTAAGCACCTCATTTGAGCAGTGGTGGGCCGCCAGGGCTAGCTAGGGCTTCTCTGCTGGCCTAACCATACTTAGAAAATTACATTTTCACGTAAATAAGTTAACAAAATTCTTCTTCATAGTCTGTTCGTTTCACATCATACAATATCCACTTAGTTGAGTTACTTCCATTGTCGTATATTACGGTAAAGTTTTTATCCAATCATGTTTCAGCTAGCTTGTGTTGCCAGGTGCCAGGAAATCTGCCTGAGGCCAGCAGAGCTGACATAGCAGGATCCTGTCCGCTGAAATGAGCGGACCTCAGTTAGTTGCGATAGCCAATCAGATCTCGAGTTTGCGATGGCAAGACCAGCTAGCTGGCCTAACGCAGAACTCCACAAGTATTCGTCCTGTGATTGGATAAGAACCTGAGAACCTTACAGACTGAACTCAACCCGGTTGCTACCACGATGAACCACGACGGCTAAAGGATAATATGAAGGTTTAGTTGCCGAATCGTCTGCAATTTAAAATGTCAGTACCATGGCGCGTTCAGCGTTGTTCTCTCATACGAATCGGCGACAATGCGCAGTTTATTGGACGAGGTTGGACAAGAGTTTAAATGTGGCGTTTTGGTCGCCTTTTATATGTAATGTTTGACAGTATCAGTGTCCTTAGTTACTTCGTCTTGATTATGATTTAAATGATCCGGAAACTAGGTTTTGCTCGACTAGGTTACCAATATGAAGATGATGACGTCACCGATGGCCTAGGCGTGACGTGCACGGCCCGCCGCCACTGCATATGAGACATAGACGATTAAAAAATTAAATGTAGTTCTTCATTGCAATTAGAGATCTTTATCTGCCTTCATACGTGTGTGGCCGCGCTGAAGCTGGAATGTGAGTGGGGGAGGGGGAGGGGTCTGCTGAAAGAAAATCAAAACGCCTCAGGTGCCCCAACAATGCAGACTGATGACTTTGTTGTGACATTTTCTTGGACGCGCCATCGTGCTATGGTTTTTGCGTGAGGAAGCGACGCTACTATGTATAATAATATAATATGTCTCCTTATCTTCTTGGTCTTTGTTGAGTGATGCTCAAAGGTGTGTTTTCTGTCGCTGTCTTGCAGGGTCCTCTGGGTCCAGACGGCCCTCTGGGAGAAACAGGCCCTGAAGGCCCCAAGGTGAGTTTCAACGAACCCACACCTATTGAAAAACACCAGTGCACCAGTATAGTGCAAAAAAAACAAAAAAAACCATCTTTTTGCACTGTACAGTTGCTGCTTAATTACAGCAGCAACTGTACAGTGCAAAAAGATAATTATATTAATGAAAAGAAATAAGGCAATAAAAATATAATATTTGTAGTATTGAATTATTTATATATAATTATTATTTGCACGATAAGCAGCTCTTCCTTCCACATTAGCCATTGTTTTGGCACCAGTGGGTCAGTTCTCAACTGCTTCATAATTTCTCCTTGTTCATATTTTTTCCCCTCAATGACTTTTTTTTTTTTTTTTTACCAGGGTGAAAGAGGTGAACCTGGACAAAAAGGAGAGCTTGGATTCATTGTAAGTAGCTGATGATGTCCCTTTTTACTTGTTTTAACTTTAATTAAACATTCACATAAAAACTGAGAGACATTCAGAAAAGAAAATGGGGAAAATGAATGCCATCACTAGATAATCTACCAGGATAGCTTGTTACCAGGTGTCAACTGCAGCAGCAGTGTGAGTTGTTGCGTTGTTTCAATAGAACCCCTAAATAAGTCTCTGTGCTCAAGAGAGAATGATGAGTATATTTACAGGCATAAATGGAAAGACATTAAAAAGCCAAACCGCTGCCGCTTCATTATGAAGGTAAATGCCAAGCTGGGTTGGGATGTCTGTGGTATGTAATATTAATATCATATATATATATATATATATATATATATATATATATATATATATATATATATATATATATATATATATATATCATGGGGAAATTAATTATAGACATGTTTCAAAGGATAATGGATGGCTCAAACCTGTCAGTGCAGTCGTCCCAGAAATCCTCTTGGTGATGTCATAGAGAGCACTGCCACACACTGCCAGAGATACAGCAAGTCATTCTCATCCAGCAGATCATTCCAGGTCATGTGATGTGACGCTGTACCAAAGATTACGCGACACCACCAGAGCTTCACATGCCAATTTTTCTTCTTTTGGCAGTGATTAAAATTGCGTATTACCCCCTTAAATCAAGCGAGATAAGCGTGAGGTTTGACTGGTTTTGACAAATGCTCCATTGTTTCGCTCCTCTGATGTCTGGATCTTATCAACGGCACAATTGCAGCAAGCGTCAGTTCCACCTCTCAGTTTCCAGCCCCCTGGCAGCCATTTGTCTTTTTTGGAATTGTTGGGATTTGCACGGGTGGGAATTATTTATCGGCTTTAATTAGCGTGTCTGTTTGTTTTCGTGCCAAGGAGGCTGAACAGAAAAAAAAAATAAACTGTCTTTTTTTCTATGCTACATCTTTATTCAGAAGAAAGTTAATAACATAGATGAAAACAGAGAAAAAAGCACTTCAAACAATATCTTATTTATTAATAATAAAACAGGCGGTGATGATCAGGAATTGAGGGTTACCTCTATTCAATACAAAGTAGCATAGAAAACCTTTATTATACTATTTCGTTTTGTATTCTAAGCATTAAAAAAGCTTAGAATTTTTTTGCACTGTGCAGTTTTTGTTTTACAATAGCAATTTCAAAAAGACTCTGCTATACACCTTGCAGTTGTTGACTGTTTGTTGTCCATCATTATTTTTCCATATGAACTGCGATCAACACAGCCAGCCAAGTACAACTCAACTGGACTCATTTCACTGTGTGGCTTTTCTTTTGTTTTTTCAGGGCAAAGCTGGAAGTCCAGGGGACAGAGGCCCCCCGGGGAAGCCTGTAAGTATTGTTTACCAACGGGAATATTTCTCCGCTGAAATGCTCTTTCATGGCTTTAATTTCAGGGCCTCTTTTCTTTTTTCTTTCAACCTAAGCAAGAAAACATCACTCTGTCCGGTGCAGACAACACAGACCTGTAAAATGTCCTCACATCCTCTCCTCAATGTAATATATATAATTATCGCTTTGGGTGTTTGCCAGTAAAGTCGCAGCAGAGGAAGTTGTCATGGTTAAAAGAATACGCTGTAGTTGCCTTTCCAGGCCTGTAATCGAAACATAGGTGCAGTTAATCCTCTCTCTCTCTCTCTCTCTCTCTCTCACACACACACACACACACACACACACACACACACACACACACACACACACACACACGTGTCAGTGCAGACTCAAGCTTTTCATGCTGGGAGCCCTTCTAGCATCCTTTACGCCCAACCAGCTCTTAGGCTGAACTCAGGGTACCAACATCAACGAATGTGGGTTGAAGTTCCTTGAAATGGGGGAGTTGAAAGACTGGGCTTTTCTCCATGTGACTGCAGCAATTAGGTTGTTCTAAATGACTACTACTGTTCTAAACCCAACCTGCAGTCTCTACATTTGTACACAAATATCTGTACTTTCTCCTCCTTGAATTGGAAAAGCATGCTGAGGACTCTTGTGTTTAATTGTTGCTTGAAGTGGAACTATTGGAACTATGCTGTTGTGTATTTCAATATCAAACTGCAAAAGGTTTCTTACTTTTTACTTGAGTCAGAACCTGAATTGTCTTACTTTGGAGACAAGGAGTTGAATCAGTGCTTTTACATTGATTCTTTTACGACAGTATCTGTACTTTTACTTAAGTATTTGCACTTTTACTTAAATATCTGTACTTTTTCTTAAGTACAGAATGTGAATACTTTAGCCACCTGTAGAAAGAGCTGCATCTCATGGAGTTATAGACGCCTTCTTGTGGCTAATTGCAGCATTGCAACACTTTCATCTTTTCGTAACAATAAATAAAAACTGAAATGATGTGTTGCCTCCTTCAGAGTGTTTCAAGTATGTCTTGTGGGAAGAAAACAACTCATGTGGGAAGTGTTGTGTCAGGCTGTTGGATTGTTCATCTGATAACGATGGAAAGAAGCAATGACAGACGGGTTGGCCCTCTGCTTCTTTCCTGCCTCTTTACGACGGGATTTACGAGGGACGATTGCCTGTTTTTCAAACAACTCGCATTCCGCTTAGCTGTTATTGAGATGTTGGTTTGTTCTGACTCTGCGTCCTCCGGGCCATCGCTGTTCACTCAAGTTATCGGCAGCCACACAAACACACAAACAAACACATCTTCAGCCATCTAATCCAGCACCAGGGCTAGGCAGGCCTTCATCGCTCAGTGTTTCACTCACACTGATATCAGGCGAGGCAAGGCAGCTTTATTTATACAGCACATTTCATACACAAAGCAACTCAATGTGCTTTACATGATTAAAAATTCAAACATTTTAAAACCATTCAAGAAATGGAACACAGTCTTCAAAAAGCTGCAAAAAATAGAGCAGTGATAAAGGAGAATAGAAATAAAAATATGATAATGAAATAGAGTAAGGTGACCAAAAGCACTCAGTGATAAACATTCGAGAAAAAAAGAGTCTTTAACCTGGATTTAAAAAATCCACACTTGGGCCTGACTTCATGTCTTTCTCCCACAATATTTCAGCTGCCAGGCGCCACCTGTAGGGCGCTTGAAGATGTAGAGCGCCATCTTGTGTCCGGGAAGGTCTTGACCCATCACAAAACTTTGCTCAGATGATGTTTTTTGTTGCTGTTGTTGTTTCAAATCATCATATTGTGAGCTGATGTGAGAGAAGCTCTACATTAGTTGTTGATGATTCATTTGCTGATTTTGATTTGGAGTGTTGTTGCTGCTATTTTTTTTTTTTTTTATATATAGATTGTTATTGTTCGCAGAAAAGCAGCTCTTTGTGCCGTTGGGTTTTGAGGACCACTAATGACATCCGCATGCTTTATTATATACAGTACATGGTTCATTTGATCATGACCACAAATATCTAATCAGCCAATCACGTACAACACAAATTTTTGTATCTATTAAAAGTTAATTTACCGTTTGTAGGGACACCGTTTGCTCTTCGATTTTCTTGGTTGAAAAGTATCTCAGAAAATCTGCCAAAAGCCTCAACACCGCGCAGAGATCTCAGGTTTGCCGGCTGGTGCTCGAAAAATAAATATGAACATGCGGCTGAACGGCGACACTTACTTCAAAGTAAAAGCACCAAAACAGAGCAGAAACACGAAACATAAACGCATCATGAATCAATTGAGTGGCTTCTAACAGCTGTTTGTTAATAATGAGCATGGCACTGAGTCATTTAGCCAATGAGCTAATTGTCGCTTCTACTGAAACTGCGAATCAATCAGATTTCCACACACGCGACTCATTTCCTCTCGCAGTGATGAATGAAACCCTGTTTCCACCTCAGGCTGTCTTGCCACTAGAAGATGGAGGGTTTATTTTTTATTTTTTTTGGGAGAAAGTATCCGTGCACGCGCTACTCCAGCACATCGCACATTCAGTCCTGCTGCCAATAAGGATTATTTTCTCGTGCTTGTTTTCTCTGCGATTGGCCTGAGCTCCTGACTGTGTTTGCAGGGGAAACCAGGCGTCCCTGGGAGCACCGGGGAGAGGGGACCTCACGGCGAGCCTGTAAGTATCACATGATGGGAAGGTGTTTCAGGGCTGCTTCTAGTTTTTAAGCCGAGTGAAGAGTGCGGGACTTGAAATAAGCGTTGCTGGTTGTGTGTCTCTGTGCTGTCGCTGTCGTCGCTCCTTGAGACCAAACAAGATGTCCTCGACTTCTCTCTCAAACTTTATCAAATCAGACTCTGCGTGAAAATGGTTCCTGCTTTTCGGATTAAGGTTTCCCAGAATCACAATAGACTCAGTTGTTAAATAAGATCGGGAGGTTTTATGGTATGGCTGCCCTGCAGCGGCTTTGCCTTCACTCATTTAAATACCTGTTTTCGCGCGATGGTTCTACTTCATTGTAATGAACACACACACAGTTTTTTGTTAATTGTTTCAATATTGCACAAACGATAAAGACCACCATGGTGGTTGTTGCTCTTGCAGGGACCCAGAGGACCTCCTGGAGAAGCTGGACCAGATGGAGAGCAGGGCCCTGAGGTCATTTTTCCTTATTTAGGTTCTAGTTGAATAACACTTTGCCAATGAGCTTGAGGTTCAGGCCTGAATCCTGCTTATTGTTCCCTCGCTGTCTCCTCCACAGGGTGGACCCGGTGTTGAGGGGGAGCCAGGCGCCGTTGGAGAACCTGGGTTAAAGGTCAGCGACCTCACGACGGCATCCTTCTCTTTGGAATCGTTCCTCTCATTTAAGCTCTCGGAAAAGATCCCGACTCAGCCCGCTTCAGTTTGTCCACGTCACCAATGTGGACGTCTGGCAGCGGAGGAACCGGATTCACTGTCAAGTCCGGAAAATGAGTCTGGTGTCGCGTGTTTTGCCTACCTTGAGGTGTGGGAGTGCTGGAGAAAATACCAGTTGTGTGTTCTCTGTGTGTGTGTGTGTGCGCAGGGTGATGTCGGTCCTCCCGGAGCTGAAGGGGAACAAGGACAGGAGGGAATGAGGGTGAGTGACTGCAAACAAGGCCGCTAATCCCTTCCTGCCTCGTGTTTTGGTTCATCTGAACCCGGCCGGCCGTTTATTTACCCCCCCCGCCCCCCCAAACCCCAAACCCCAAACCCAACAAAATGTGACACCGTCACCCCCCCCTCCACCCCTAACCAATCCCCTCTGCTCGCCCTGGAACAGAAGAGTGCGACAGGATTACTGCTTCTTCAACTCGACTCTCAAACTGAACATCATCGTCCTCGGAGGAGTTGAGAAATCAGAAGATGTTGATGTTTAATTCAGCGCGTACAGATCGTATCACGCAGCCAGACTGCTTGACAGTTTGAGCTGAGAAGGTTTATATTTCTCAATGGGAAACGCTCCCAAGGACAAACCCGCTGCCGCCCATTGGCTTCTGAAATTGGTTTAAAAAAACAAAACAAAAACAAAAGCAGCACGTGGTGTTTTTTTTTGCATGTCAGCTTGGTTATCGTCATTGCCTTCAGATGGTCTCAGACTTCACGTTGGCCAAACTGTTTTTTTTGCCGGGTGTCTGTACAGAAGTGTGGCTGAACTTCTTCATCAGTTCCCTCATTTTATAGACATTATCACTATTTTGTTATATGCATAGTTCTCTCATTGCACATTGAGCATTGCTTGAGCCCTTTAAAGCCTTTGCTTTCTTGGCTTCTCTGAAAGAAAGATTTGAAATATTGAGCTGAGATATACAAGTTTGGTTGTTAACGCGCTACAGCCCACTTCAATAGCCTGTTTCTTTCTAGCACTGTAAGCTGACATGCGGGATATAACTTTAAGGAGAAAAAAAGTCCTATCAAAGCCATGTTGACTTTTCAACTTGTTTGTTTGTTTGTTTGTTTGCAGGGCCCTCCTGGTCCCCCTGGTGAAGACGGCCCTCAGGGAAAAGATGGCTCAAAGGTGAACATCGCTGCTTCTTGTGATTGATCAACTCACTCCTCCAATGAGCTTTATGGTTTTTCTCATTATTTGGATTTTTTTTCACCTGCCTGGTTTTTTTCATTCAATTATTAATTTGAAGTATTTCCATGATGTGCAGAAAGATTATTTAAGGCATGTATCCGATTTTTGGATTATTACACAATGCAGTGATTTCCTGATTCCACTTCAAATTTGATTTTGACATTAACTCTCTGTGGAAAAAATATAGTTTGCCTTCAATGTTTCTGGACACTGTAGACTGGCTGACCTTTGACCTCCCTGTGTTGGTCATTTAAAATGTGCCTTCTAACTATTTAACCAGGGTTGGTCTCTGATTTCTTTTTTTTTGGCCTTCTGCCTCTGTTGCCGTTCTTAGGGGGACCCTGGTGAACAAGGACCAATTGGAGAGCCAGGAGACAAGGGAGTGGAGGGGGACCCTGGACCCCCTGGACTTTCTGGAGAGCCTGGGAAACAAGGATTTCGTGTAAGATTATTTTATTTTGCATACAGCCAGAAACAACATCTGTCTTATGAAACTTTATTTGCAGGGGATGTGCGCTGGCATCCCGACGGACTAGCAACATGCTTGCTTTCAATTAAAGACAACAGTAGGTCTTTAGCAAGAACAAGGGACATTTCAGTTTGTTGCACACAATGTCCCTTTATTTTGCAAATTCTTGAAAGATGTATGCTGAAAATAAAGATAGACAGCGGTTAACGTCTTCACGAGCATGTTTTCCAATGAGACACAGAAGTACAGTTCGTGAGAATTTCAACTGAAGGACCAGAAACCAAAATTAAATTCAAGCAAGTTAATGCACTATTTGACCAGCAGGGGTCAGCCTTCCCCTGAGCAACGACCGTGTTTGAACCTGGAAGTGACTCCAGATCATTGACTGTAGATGTCAGGAAAGGTTCTCACAAGGTGCAGGTTTGTTTTGAGATGCATGTCAAGATGCATGGTGTCAAAATGTGAACACCATGATGAAGAGAGAGGTCTGCTTAGATACAAAGTAAAACCCATTGAAGAACTCGTCTTCGGGATTTTTGCTCTCAATCAACTTGTTGGAGACCAGCAGTACGTTCTCAAAGTTTAGAGAAATGCATTCATTGCACTCTGAAATTTCATATATGATGGCATTTTACGATGTGACAATAATATAATACCTCCTGTTTCAGGGGCCAGAGGGAAAACTTGGGCCACCGGGGAACAGAGGACGACAGGGCAAGAAGGTAAAAACACCTCCGGCAGTCCAGCTCCTGTTGTCACAAACAGCAAACAGGACCTGCACATCACATTCCGACAGCCCTTGACAAGAGCTAATGGTTTTTCACCTGTCACTGCTCTTGCTCGGAGCAATGACAGGTTCACTCATTATCTCCTGACTGAAGCCAAATTGCCCCTTAAGCTGCTTTTAGACTTGGACTTGTTTTCGTTTTAAGGACAAATCCATTAGCGTGGACGCTCCCTGCTGTCAAAGAGGAGAATGTTGATTTTCATCTCAAAGACTCCCTAACTGGTTTCCTCCTTTGTGATCTTCCGCCTGTGTCCAGGGTGAGAGAGGCCCTCCGGGCGTTGTTGGCGAGATGGGCTCGCGAGGAGACATCGGACGACCAGGGGAGCCGGGGCTGAAAGGTGCCCGAGGGACTCGAGGCAGCACCGTTAGTTTCCTGTCTTCTCTCTTTTGTTTCCCTCTCAATCAGTGTCGTCGCCAGCAGCAGTGTTGACGAGTGTTCGGAGGCAACAGAAAGCAGTGTGCTGCTTTACTGTCACCAACAGGCAATCTCCAATGAAAAGAAACAACCTCTCCTATAACTGTTTGTGCATTGCGCAATGGAATTTTTTATTACAGCTATTACAGTAAAAAATAATTTACTTTAGAGTCAGTAGACCTAATTTAGTTTTAATTTTATCAGTGTCCTGATAAGTGTTATAATCTGCTTTGTGGTTCCTTGCCTTATAGCCTGATCTCTGGCTGTTTGACCAGCCTGTATCAGGCAAATTAAAACAAGTGCCTTCTTTTGTACTGAAGTTACAAGTTACTCTCTAAGTTGTAACTTAAAATTAGCTCAAGTTCAGATGTGAAGTGCGGTGCGAAAATCAAAAAAAATCCATAATCCACTTTTGGCCTCCACTTTTGGAGCCCCAATCTGCTGCACAACTGCTTCTTCCGCCGCAGTGAAACTATGTTGGGATGTTGTTTGGATAACTGTGGAGAAAAGATTTGCGCCCCGCTCGTGAAACAACTGTGCACATCAGACAGTAAAGCCTGCATGTCTGCGAGAGGCCGAGCGCAGGTTTAGTGGGAGGGTGGAAAGATGACGACGGAGAAGCAAAACAAACTGCTCAGACTTGTGTGCGTTTTTTCTGCACTGCTTTCAGGGTCAGCCTGGAGTCATGGGTGTAGAAGGGCAACCCGGACTAGCAGGATACACAGTGAGTTACCGTTACTGGTCTTTTTGCCTTTATATATGCAGGGGGTATGAATGTGCAAAAACAAATGATGTGTTCAGTCTGTACCGTGCAAACAGAAGCTTGCACGTGAGCTGCAGACCTCCACTTGTTGCAGAGGCCTCGGAGAAAGTGTCAGGTGCTGAAATTATAGCCACGGCTGCAAATCACAACACTTGCAAAATCAGAATGCGCCTCCATCAGTTTGACACCATTTAAAGAAAGGTCAGGTTTTCTGCCTTAAAATTATGTTTGTTTGTTTGTTCAAAACATTTTGACAATCCAGTGATCTGCAACTGGTCGATCAGCACCAGTGCCCTGACACCAGCTCCCCAACTGGACCTCAGAGTGCACACGATGACAGACCAAGCCTCTCTGGGCTTCCTCAGCTGCTCTCCCTTCTTATCACCACGTCTTCAGTGCATCTTTGTTCTCTCTGCCTATCTGCTCACAGCCAGAGAGACGAGGTGTGGACGTACTGTAGGTGTGTGAAGTGATGATGTCAAGTGAGGCGTCCTGTTACAAGAAGGTGTCAGAGGGAATTATCCAGCCCAAAACCAGTGCAGCGTCAATGACTGAAGCATTTTCCCCATGATAAGTCAATGAACTGAAGAACTTTAACGCGTCATTCTAAGGGAGAAAACAACATGCACGAAGTGATTGGAGATGATGAATACTCACAAATTCATGCAACACAATCTGACATGATGCAACTCCAGCTGAAAGCAAAAATGTTTCTTTCTGATCTTTGCGAAGTTGAAGCCAACTTTATGAACAGCGAATGACTTTTTGATGGCTAAGAACCCTGGTGATGCTTTTTATTTTTAGTGTTCTGCTCAAAGACACAACAGAAACTCATCATGATTGTTGAAGAATTACAGTGGAAAAGAATGCAGTCAAGCGAATAATTGTTTCTAATATCGATATCAGACACAATCTTTTCTGTCTTTCTAAGGTGTAGCAGCAAACACAAACACATGCAAATTATTTGGTTTTTATTTATTGTTGATAAGAAAGAAAAAATCTCAAAACTAAATTCTTGTACGTGGGTGAAACATTTTTATGATTTTCATGTTGCCAAATAAAATTGAAATTAAAATTCAATTGTTTAAAATTCTTGTCCTTGAGCTGGATGTGTTATCTTGCTGAAACACCCAGTCTGGCCCTGGGGGGAACAGTGCAGGTTCACTGTGGGTTGTGGGTGACTGCGAGACGTGAGAGTGCTTCTCAGTGCAATATATCACAAATGTGGTGTCCAAAAGCCTTTTTTCCACCACTGTATTGGTGTTGGGGACGTTTCCATGGAGTTGGTCGTGCTCATGCCTCTATCATAGTTTGGCTGTCTGCGTGCGTGCGTGTGTGAATTTGCAGCGTTGTGCAGATGTTGTCATGTGCCGTTTGCGCCGCAGGCTATTTAGGTTTCAAGTTTTCGCCAAATCGATGCGCGTATCATCCTTCCAGCTTTGTGTTGCAGCCAAAATGTGCCGGGCGGGGACGAGAGTAACTCAGCAGCTCAACACCATTGGTTAGAAGATTGCCTGCAGAGCCCTCGGGCGAATAAAACAAATGCGTTTTTAGCTGTCATCAGCGCTATAACAGAACTGAAATGCAAAACCGCCCATGTCATTCTTATGTAATTATTCAAGAACGAAAATACCTGGAGAGAAAAGGCTGCTTACA
This sequence comes from Thamnaconus septentrionalis, assembly GCA_009823395.1. Taxonomy (NCBI): domain Eukaryota; kingdom Metazoa; phylum Chordata; class Actinopteri; order Tetraodontiformes; family Monacanthidae; genus Thamnaconus; species Thamnaconus septentrionalis. The sequence goes on along the minus strand of CM020508.1, from coordinate 17,863,096 downwards.
TTTATACTGATGAAAAGTCAGACGAACCTGAACGTCTCTATGGCAAAAATCTATGGCTGTTTTTTCATGTTTGTTTTTTGTTTTATTTCTGGGAAGCCTCACAGCCCGATGGATGCCAGCATCAGTGATTTTGGGTTATGTAACCCAAACCGGGCACCGCAAGTTCATCGAGCGCCCTTTTTTTTTTTTTTTTTTTTTGCGCACGCTTGTGTGTGTGTGTGTGTGTGTGTGTGCGAAGGCTCGCCGGCTCGTTAACACTTGACTAGAGTTGCCGAGTGATTTGGAAGCGCGGGCCAAAATCACAATCTTGTGTGACAGAATGGAAGCGCGTCGACACAAGGAGCCGTGTTTATATAAAACAGGCCTGATTAATATGCTGACAGCCCAACTCGTGTTTCTTATCGACGCACGCAGCTGTCAGCAGAAGCACGGAGGGTCGCTCGGGTGGAATCATTCCCTGCCTTCTCATTACACCTTTTTGTTTTGTTTTTGTTCTTGTTTTTAGGGTCACCCGGGCAAGCCTGGACCCATTGGGCCACCGGGCGCCAAAGGTGAAAAGGTAACACGATGCCTTTATGCGTTTGGAATTATTTCAGTATTTAGGCTGTGCGTTGAAAAATAAACTCCCTCCTGCCACATTTGGTTCCAAAATCTGGTCACACGTTTGTGTGTGTGTGTGTATGTGTGATTGTTGGTGTTTGCTGCATTCCAGGGTTATCCAGGTGAAGACAATAAGACCCCCGGACCACCAGGGACCTTAGGTGAACCAGTAGGTCTTGCTTTTCTTTACACTCTCTGTTCTAAACCCTAAGAGCTCCCACTCTGTTTACTCCAAGCTGTTGAAATATGGGATTGACCCTGACAATAAAAGTCAATCCCGAATTAACTCCAGCTTTTAGCGTCATGTGTGTCCTGTTGTGTAAATATATCTCCAGGAGGCCGACACTGAAGTTCTTCTAATGCTGCTTTTCTCGTTACCTTCCATGCATGGAAATTAAAAGTGAAACCATGTATTCCAGACAACTATTGGTCTTTATTGATGTTCACAGATGTTTAAGTGTAAGGTTAAACCTCAAGGCTCAGTTTACCTTCTACCAATTAAATTTAGATTTAATCCTAGATTAAAAATCCAGACTGAACCAAGATCTCGTGATGCCAAACACGGCGGATGCGTCTTTCTTTCCCGTTTCTCAGTGCGGCTCTCCAGCACATTGTTTTGTCTGACGGCATCAGGTTTGCCAGTGAGGTTTATAATCCAAACCCCTTATTAAAGTCTTACATAAGAGCGTCAGAACGTATAGAGGCAGCATTGTGAAGACCACACTTCTTCGTTTCCTTCAATGCATGTTTCAACAGAGTTTTCCACCTCTGTGCACGTGCAGTGTGTGCGGCTGGTTGCGCATAAAGCTACCAATCACCAGCCAGGCTGATCACACTGGCATAACGGTGCACTGCAGAGCACTAGCAACAGATCTGGAGCCTCAGTGAGGGAGGGAATCCCATCTCAAGTAATCATATGTAAAAAAAATAAATAAAATAAAATAACAACAGAGGGCTAAAACAGCATCTCGCCAAACAGCTTGTGTGGTTTCTTCTAAATGGACGCTGATATAGTTTGATTTGAAATGTTCGGGAAAGAATAGCAAGTTAGCTGGCACGCTGCCATACCAGCCAACCTGCTGCCAGAAGGTCCCGTGTCCGTGAGAGCCGACATGAAAGCGGTTCCTGGCGAGGCGGCTGCTGTGAATATTTTCACTCCAGTCCTGTTTTTAACGTTAGTAAAACAAAAAAAAATTTAACCGCTGAGCCTTTAGGAAACTTGGATCGCTGCGCACAACCTCTGTAGTCACGTGTTATTTTGTGTTTTTCTTCTTTTTCTTTTTTTCTTTCCCCCCACGTGCGCGTGTGTGCGTGCTGGAGCGCATGACCTCCCTCAGCCTGGAATTCTTTCCTTCTATCAAACACCAAAATTGTTTCGAACGTGCTTATAAATCGTCACGAGAGCCTCCATCGAGGTAGCGAACTGACCGGCGATACGTCTCCTGCGGCTGAACGACCCCAGCGGAGGAGAGGATGTAAAGTTCAGACTGTGTGCAGGCCTGTTGAGTCAACCCACTGTGGCGGCCTGTGGGTGAAATGAAATCATGCCTTGTGTGAGGCGCACGTGTGTTTACGCCTGTGCCGTTTGTCTACACAGGGGCCCCCGGGTGAACGAGGAGAGCGCGGAGAGCCCGGCGACGAAGGCTATAAGGTAGACGAAAACCATCAAATGAATGTCAGACGCGCAGGGCTTGTGTTGCAGGGTTTGTTGTTTGGTCTGGTCGGGGGGTGGGAGGCTCGGTCGGTTTGTTGCTGCCGTGCTCAGGTGAAGGCGGACCACACATGTCGAGGCGGATTACGAAATTCCTCCGAATAAAGTCGGAGGAAATCTGTTGGTTTTGCCCCCCCTGCCACCCCCCCCCCCCCCACCACACCCCACATTGTGCCTTTTTAGGCACATAATTCTTTACACACACGCACATGCATCTGCTACTTGGGTTATATATAGTTCACTGAACAGCTGGACTTGATGCTACGCTGCAGATTGGGACGGCACGGAGGGCCTCTGCAGGAGCTGTTTTGAAGTGGGCTGATGGAAACGCTCACATTTTGAGTTTTTAGCAGCGGCCCTGTGTCGAAACGCTATTCACGAATAAACACAACGGAAAGGGCAAACTGTCAAAAGAAACGAGTCATCGCTCCAATTAGGGTTCGCAGGTGTTGCCTCAAAGCCTCAGGATTCAAACTCGGAATGCAGACATCAAAGCCATTTGGTTGCATCACAGGAACAGTTGAAACTAGCAGAACGCCAGCCAGTTTTAAAATGTCGATATTTCAAAATGTGCTGTTTTAATTGTGGTCAGTCAGTGTTTTCACTGGAAAGATGGGTGTAGACACGGTCAGTGTCAAGTCCAACGAACTCTTATTACGGAATTTAACACCGCCGTCAGAACACATCAGTACAACTGCACCATTCAATTTGGAGGCTAAGTTTCCGAAGAACTGAGTATCTGCGTAAACCTCAGCGGTCTTCCAGCGAACAAAGTTTAGTGGCTTGTTCCCGTCAGCTGTTGTTGCCAAGTTGTAAATCTGTGTTTGTGTTTCATCTCAGGGTCATCTTGGTGCTGTTGGACCTCGTGGAGCTGTTGGACCACAGGGTCCTCCGGTACGTCAGCAAAATGTCTGTCGGGCAGAAATGACAATATATCAGTGTGTATCAGTGAAGCAAACACATTTCTAATGTGATTAAATAGTTTTTGATACATTGATCAAAACGGTGGCAGTCTAATTTTCCATGGAAATTTGGTTTTAACTTTTTCTTGTGTTGTACTATTTAAACAATAGTGCATGCATACTTTGTAAAAATAACAGTTTAGCTTGTAATTTTTTTTATTCTCATTTTATTTAGGGCTCTCCAGGCTCACCAGGAGAGCTTGGCCCCAAAGGAGAAATGGGATCTTTGGTAAGTTCACTGTTCTTTACAAAATAAAAAGTGAAAAGTAAAATAAGTAAAAAGGATGTTGAAAAAAAGTTTGTTTGAAGTCCCAGAAGTCCGCTCCCATCTTTCATTCAAACATGAAGGGTTGTTGCAGGCTACAAACAGAGGGCTAAATATACAGTTTTCTTTAGAACTGGAGATGTATTTTGGGACCTTTAAATGTGATCCTGACTTTTAGAACACTGAAAAAAGGGTAGTTTAACTTTGGACAATGCCAAGAAATGCTGCATTACAGACATTGTGAGGACATCATCACCATGCCTGATTTTTGCTAATGACCTTGAAATGAAGAACGGGCTGCGATCTGCTTGAAATAATACGACGGAGCAGTAACAAGAGAGGGAATGCCAGGAAAGGGCGGCTGGAAGAAAATCACCTCATCGTCCAAATATTGGGAGTGGAAAGCAACACGACTGTCTGCAATTAATGATTTCATTCATTGAAGGAAGTCTTGTCTCGCTGATCCGTACAGTAAGCGCGGGTCAGGCTAAAATGGGAGGCCTGCTTACTGGCCTCCTGATTGCATAACCACGGCTCCCCTTTGAAACGGCTCGGGCCGCCTTGATCGCGTTCCACTTGTTGTTTTTTTTCGATAGCGAAAGCCTCGCAGACTTCCAGATCCCACCGACTCGCTTCCATTTTGCGAAGTGGCTCGTGCGCGTACATGCGATTACATAACCGGTTCACGTTGCGGTTGTCTTCATGTAAAAGCTCGGCTCGGCTATCAGAACCAGATTCAGCAGTGACGAGATCTGTTGCATTTCTGCTCTCAGTCAACGCTCCCAAGTGTCACCCAATAAATGACTTTGTGATACTTTACAACCATTCTTACATAAGTTAAAGATTGGAACGGGTGAAGGATGGAAAGCATGTCTGTTGATTTTTTCTTTCTGAAACAAAACAAAACACGAGGGTGTTTTGGCTCTAAAAATCTGCTCATAGGAGTGCGGCGTAAACTAATTAACGATGCTGTTGTTGTTAAAACCAACACCGTGCCGTGTTTTCCGCGCCAGTGTTATGCCAACACCTCCGGGGTGATTTAACCCAACGCACGTGAAACAGTCGGGTGTATTTCTTTCACCGGCGTCTGCGGAGAAACGGGCCCGAACTGGGATTTTCCGTAAGACTCCCTATTAGACACGGTCTTTAAAAACGCATGTGAGCCAGTGAGATATACTGGTGTGTGTGCGCCTTTCGGTGATTACTCATGTGCGCCTCGCTCCTTACGTCTGTGTGTTTATCCAGGGCCCAGCGGGAAAGAAAGGCGAGAGGGGGCTGAGTGGATCTCCTGGCGTTGAGGTGAGTCTCACACTTTTCCCTCGCTTCAAAATACACACCGAGTGCATGGTGTGACCAGCGGTCGGTGCGTTCACATGCCAGGTTGGGCGAGGGGTCCGGTTACAGCGTGATAACATTGAAAAAAAATTGATCAGCACCAAATGGTGTACAAATCAAGTATATTCAAGTAGTTGTTGTGTGTCATCCAGTAATAAAAAAAAAAAGAAAGCATTTGGATTGTGAGTCCACTCATGAGGAAGAGGCCACATTGAACCATCACGTTTCTACAGTCGCTTCAAGCATGAATCTGCTGAGGTCCTTGTGATGTAACCCATGTGACATCACAGCTGGCATGAGCACCATCCCACGTGAGATCACATGAGACAACTGGGATTCGTTTTAACACGGTTTGCAGTCGGGTTAGGAATCGCCAGGTACCTAACGATTCAATTCGATTCTGATTCTGGGGGCTACCATTCAATTCATAATTGCAATTAATCTAAGAATCATTTTATTTTCCCACCCCTATTTGCAGCATGCGCTAGAAGACTATTAAAGCTCACTCACTGGGCCTCCAGTGGGACTGTCATAAAAAAGACAATAATTTCATATGATGTAAATCTTATGATTTGCTGAATCTTGCAGGGACCCATTGGTTTACCTGGACTGACGGGATTGAGGGGATACCCAGGATCTGATGGCCCACCAGGACTGACTGGCTTACAAGGACTACCAGGAAGCGCAGGACGACCGGTAATCACCTGAAGCAGTTTGGACACAGTGGAAGTGTTTGAAGTTGGACAGTTTGCATTTTCAGGCCCTTTTTTATTTTTGCTGTGCAGCGTAGCATTTGTTACATATTATGTTTTTAAAAAATATGAGTCCAGTGCCTCCAGTGGTTGCAGAGACCAGTACTGAGACAAGTACAACTCCAATTCCTTTCATCCAATTCCACCTCAGATTTCTTGGCAGTCGCCAGAACCAAAATAGCCCATTAAAAAGAAAGTAAATAAATGGTTTGGCTTTCAGAAGAAAAATTAGCCCTGCAGTGAAATCTTACCTTCTTCAATTAATTGCAAGCCATGCTCAACAAACAATGACATGCCTGTCTGTGCACAGCCTCATTGCTCAGCACTGAGAATGTGGGTCACGGAAGGAATTGGAAGATTTTCTCACATAACTGAGGGTTGAAGTTGAATATTTCCATCCCTCTGCTCAGGGCGTAATTACTATCGCAGGCCTGAGCTCTGTTGTGAAGGCATTAAACAAACAAACTAACTTCTCTCTTCACCTTCTATCAACTTTGCAGATGTGGCCAATTACTTTGCAACCGTGATTTATTTTGTTCATCTTTTTTTTGATCTTGCACTTGTCTGCCCACCGGAAGAGGCAACTGTTTTCTGGTGAAGCTCTTCTTTCGTTTCTCGAGTGAGACCTGCCGCTGAGATTATTCAAGCGCTGTTTGATGTCTCAAACTTCTTCTGGCTGCATCACAGTAGGTTCATCCAAATAGCAGCACAGCAGGATCGGTCTTGGATGTTCCGCACAGGATTGTTGTTAGTCCGGAGGCGGAAAGTATTTCTTCTTTCATCTGATGTTTTTCATTTTACACAAGGTTGTGTAAAAGCTCCACCTAATCTCATTTCAAACATTGATGTTCACGTTGACAGCTTTAATGTTGCTTTTTTTCATTAGCAGGGAGAGATATGCAGTCTATTCCTCTCCAGCTTCTCTTATAAATAAAAAATACACATGCAGTAAATTTGAAAATGGTAGAGAAACAGAAACAAACCTTCACTGCAATCTGTGACTCATGTTTGGAGATAGATTTTCTTAAGCCAGCTGTGTCCTCCAGCAGCCTAAACCTCTTGTTTCACTACAAAGCATCACAACGAGCCAAGATCTGGAAATTCTATTTACTAAATTCTATTTTCCCACTGCAGAGTGCTGCGTACAGAGACCTTGCAAATTCATCACAGTTGCTTTTTTCCCCCCTTTCATGGCTGAATGTTCTTCATCATGTCTTTCATTTTGTATTTACTGCATCGTTTACGTTCACATAACCGGCTGGATGCCTTTGCTAAGAAATGAAAAGATCGTGGATTTTTACCCGGACGCCCATGTGCTCGTCATATTTCTTCCACGCAAATTGAACCAGAGAGTTACATCACAACTTGCTGCTTTCATCCAGGACTACAGCGAAGCAGTTGCCCTCTACCCTCAAATCTCCCCCTTCCCCAACTACAACAACTCTAGAACAGAATTTTGAGGCCCTCTGTTCACAGATCTCTACTTTTGGCTTTCTGATTTTGTTTGTTGTTTTTCTTTTTGTTGTTGTTTTCTTCCTTCTTCTGCCGTTGCTGTTTCTGTCTTACGGTATGTTTTGTGTGCGTTGTGTGTCTGGCTTGGGGAGGGACTGAAAATGTGAATTTGCTTTGGTTAGACTCTTGTATAGTTATTTATTTTGTCATTAATTTGCACTGTCATTTCAAATAAGTCAACTTAAGCTGTTAGACAGCTCTGGTAACCTGATTTTTAGATATTATGGGAGTTGGATTTGGATGAATCTGTTGCTGGAACTGATGAGACGTGATCACAGGATGGCGCCGAGTTGACGTACATAGTTGACGTACATAGTGAAGAGTTACAACTGTTGCTCCCTCACATTTTCCAAAGTCATCAAGTGAGACCCGCCCACACAAAAACACACCAGTGCACTGTGTTTGGCAAATTAAAAAAAAAAAAATTTTTGGATGGCACAAAAAAAAAAAAAAATCCCGATGACACCGAGGCTCTTTTTCTTGCGTAAGAGCTCTGCAGCACCTGCGGGTCGGGGCTCTCAGTGACGCGCAATTGCATCCCGGTTCTGTTGCGCAGCCGATGGTGATGGATGAACAGGAGACGTGTCGGAGATGACGGTGCCGCTCAGCCTGGCGTTTTAATATCGCCTGCTCTCCTCCGCCTCGCCGCAGCGCCGTCGGAGCAGGAAACCGCTGCGGTCTGAGCTTTGGAGACAGCAGCTCGGTAGCAGCTCGTCAGTTTTCTAGGAGCGCGGCGTCAAGATACGATGGAGCCGAGGAGAAGACGGGGGAGCGGAGTTTGTCTTTGTCGCTCCGACACTTCCAGATGTGTTTGGATAGAAAGTCACACCCGAGGTGCAACATTTTGAATTATGTTGCCACGGCTTGTCACGTTAGAACCGAGGGCTTCCTTTGAAACGGTGATACTTCCACGCGGATGTGTGGCTACGGTAGCCGTCACTCGGGGGCCTGTTGTGTAAAAATGGGTTTGTGGTGAGCGGCTGCACTCGCACTCACTCTGTCATCGTGGTTAAGTCGCCTTTTTGTCTTGATCGCTTTCTGGGTCTTTGCATTTTGTGCATATCTGCGCTCACGTTCACATGATGAATAAGAGTCCCGTTTTTAGAACTACTGTGTATCATTTGCACAGGCGTCTGCGAGGCAGCACAAATTTTAAAGCCATAGAAAAATGAGACCACGGCGGCCCGTTCCAGGCTCCATGCTACTTAATGCTAATGTCACCCTGCAGATATGATTTATCCATCTCAATTTAGAGCAATGACAGAAGAGAGCCTGCAGCCTGTTTCTCCGCAGACTTGAATAGAACAACCTCCTTCTGTCTGAACTTCCACTTGAACTTTTTTTTCTTGACTTAACTTCTTCATCAGTCCAGAGGTCCACAGTTTTCTTCCCGGGCAGCTACAGCTTGTGTTCTTGTGTGTGTACACATCATAATTAAACAGTCAACTGTGCACCTCTCTCACCCTACTATTAGTATTTCAAAGTATTTCAGTTGCCACAAACTTGCCCTGAAACACATGAATGTGATTTCTTAGGAGAAAAAAAAACAACCTTGATGACTCATCAAGTTTACGATCAACTCTCTGCATCTTCTCGGAGAGACTTTGATGGTCAGGAGTTGTGGAACCAAATAAGCAGAAGAATGGCTTTGGTATTTCGGATCAGTATTTGTCACAGGTTCTGAATATTTATCATCAAGCCGGTAACCCAAAAACGTACCAGCAGACAGAAAATAAAATGATGTTTTGCTTTTTTCCGGTCAAAGGAACTGCTGAATTTGCAGGTCTTGACCAGCGTGTAACCGCGGAGATGCTCCGCAGGGACGGTCGGAGTTTCCCATGTTGATATATCGCCTCAATGAAAACCTACACAATAAAAGGCTTAAGTTGAGCAGTGTGAAGAGGGCTACAAGATTTAGATTTGGGGGTAAAATATTCTAAGAAGTATTCCTTATCTAAAATTATTCTTTTTTTCCCCGTATATTTCTATTTATTTATTATTATTTAATTAGTCTTAATGTGATGTGAGGCAACTTTGACTGACATCAACTCTCATTTACGGTCAGGGTCAGAGAGGCTTGGCTGGAACGGAGGGCTTTGTTGGTCGCCCAGGTCCCAGAGGAGAAGTAGGACCACCTGGACCACCTGGAGAAAGAGGTCCACCTGGTGAAAAGGTAGAAACACACATTGTTGAAGTAATAAAAGAAAACAGTCTCATAAGTTGCGCTTTATTTTTAACCTCTGTCTCTCTGTTGGTTTTCAGGGGGATCCAGGACTGCCGGGTGACAGAGGAACCTCGGGAATGAAAGGTCTGGAGGGGGCTGCAGGTGACCAGGGCAAGAAAGGTGACATTGGGGCCAAAGGACAACCGGTAAGAACAACAGCCGTCTTTAACTCGAGCAAAAATACATTTTGGATTAGGTCTTGTAGCCACAGCATTAATAGTCCAATATCACACTGGTGAGGCGTATTGTCACTAATCCTGGGGGAATCCAACAAACCAGCCACAACCAGACACAATGTAGAGCTGCCAGTTACCCCAATGGGAATGAATGAGGACGGAAGCTGGGGAACCTGGAGAGAATCAATGTAGACGCATGGAGAACATACAAACTCTTGGCGGGAATTAAACCCACAACCTTCTTGCTATGAGGCAACAATGCGAGCAACAATGTCATCAAGCTGCTCGTCTATCTTGAAAAATTGAAAAATCTCGGTCCGGGTGTTCTTTTTGTTACGTCAAAGCTGTAAAGATCTTTCAAGGCAAAGCAAACACAACTCATCCTAATAACACCATATAATTGCTCACCTAGATTTGGATCTGGAGCACTTGGTTATTTTTATTACTACCAGTTCTTGGATACAGTTTATGGTGATGTTCTTAGTGATGCTCTAAAGGTTAGAAGGTTTTTATTTCTTTTTTTTAACGGCAAAAGCAGCGTCTCTATGAACTTCTAAATCATATCAGGTCTGTCAGTGTGTTGTGTTCCTCTCACATTGATACCATGCCGAGCAAAAGGAGCATTTTCATGAGCCTATATAGTCAGTCTAAATATAGCCTCCAAGGGTTTAGATGGCCATTCTGTGGTGACGCTTGAAATGTGCGTGTGACACTTTTCCACCCCGAGTGGTGAAGCAAATTATCTGGGCGAGACCGAGGAATGGAAACATTCCGTCTGCTCAGGCCAAGTTATGTAAGATCCCTCACTTCAGAGCCCATTAAAAAAAGGTGCTCCACTTAACTTATGTAACTCCCCCGCCCCTCGAAAAGAGGAAAAAAAAATATAAACAACATTCAATCCCGTGCTCTCGCCTGCCTCGGCTGTTTTCTTCTTTTTTTTCTTCATTTTCCTCCATTGATGCTCGGGAAACGGAGAACAGGCCGCGGCCCTTTGGGTCTGATCCCTTTACAACGTTTCGCCGCGTCGTTTTCTTGGTCAAAGACGTCGGCCTGTAAGCAGAGCTGTCCAGAGGATGTGGACGACTCGCTGCACAAACACAGTGGCCGCCACCCCGGAGGACAGACGCTGCTCAGACACCCAATAGGTAGTGACACCTGACCCTGCAGTGTTGCGTCTCCCGCAGGGTGTCTGGCTGCGGTCTGGGGCTACTGTTGATCCAGACATGGGCCCCTTGTGTGCCCTACTTCTTTGAAACAGACAGGGACATTTATGAAAGATCAACTTTCTCTGCCCCTACTGTGTCTGGACCTGTTGGTGTTAAAAGTGGGATAGAAAGACTTTGCAAACAATAAGAGTACTACCGACTTTCGCACCGTGCGTTTTTTGAAACATTTTTGCTATTAAAATGTTGTTCATGACTTTCTCTTCATAGGGCGAAGTCGGAGATCCGGGGTTTTTTGGGTTACAGGGATTTCCAGGGCCAATGGTAAGCAGCGACATACAGAGTATGACAGACGGTTTGATATTGAGAAAATATCAAGTGCTTTGAAGAAAAGCACTGAGACAGTGGTTCTCTATTGGTGGAGTCTCAGGAGCCACATTATTTTTCTAATCATGAAGTCGCGACCCAAATTTATTCCACAAAGACAAAAACGCCAGCCCATCTCGATCATATCTAGTCATTGAATTACAGAAATTATCAAATTGCATGTCCTGCAAAATAAATGCCCAACATTTTATAGTAATGCATATATATATATATATATATATATATATATATATATATATATATATATATATATATATATATATATATATATATATATATATATATATATATTTTAAAATCACTTTTTAAAGAAAAGGGGAAACTGCCCACGAATCTGTGACCCAATCAAAACAGCTCCACGACCCACTTTTGGGTCACGACCCACCAGTTGAGAAACGCCGCACCAAGAGTTCCTGGTGGATGACACACTCAAGATGACAACACTTGTGTCTTCTAACAGGGTCCTAATGGAGATGTAGGATTCAGGGGCTTTCCTGGCCCCAAAGGCCCCATGGGTAATTTGGTAAGTGTCATAAAAATTGTGGGTCCCATTGCTGTTTCTACACATGCTCAGTGTCACAGCGTCAGACAGGGTGGATTCGAAAACGAAGCACCATTGCATAAAACGCAGAGACCTCCTCTACTGATGCGGAGGCAAACTGGTGACCAACTCTTGAAGAATGCGAACATGAAAACATTTTTCTCATCACATTGTTTGTTTATTTTAGGGTTTTACTGGACCCGTCGGCCCAGAAGGACTGATAGGCCCCATGGGGAAACCAGTAGGTTTCTTTATGCGCTTGAAATGAGAATTATGTAACAACAATGTCATTGCACACGAGGTGTGGCGCTCTGGAAGCGGTGCTTCATTGAGCCATGCTATATATCATGCTCAGTGTGAGATGAATGGTATTTTTAAGCACGCTGTTCCTCTTTTCCACAGGGGCCGAGGGGTCCGAAAGGAATCAGCGGCGAAATGGTACGATCTGATTTAAACCAGCGCCCCAACACCGGAACAGTCTGACAGGCTGATTATTTGATACTGAGTTGAAATATTGCTTTGAAATATGATTAAATGTTCTTATGCCGTGCAACAACAACGCGGTTGTGCTTCACTGCAATGCATTATATGCGCCGCTCGCAAACAGTTCAGCACTTTTGGGCGAAATATACAGAAAGAGGAAACACTTTTCCATATATTAGTGCATTTTGGGTGCAATCTGAAATTTCATCCACAAATCACATTCCCCTGACATTTTGAGAGTAGCGTGGCGATGACGTGGTGACGCGAAAGGTGGCTGCTGCATCTGACTAACTGTAGATGTCAAAGGTCAAATTTCAAGGCACCCTGAACGCCTTCACGCTCCAGCCTTTGTGCTGTTGAGCAGAACCCCACCGGCTGAGTGAGAATAAACACTCCTGCTCATCGCCCGGCCAGCCGTCGCCTCTCGCCGTAGCTCTCCCGAGTCTCCCCCGGGTGTGAACGCTGGCGAGGAAATGCCTTGTCAAAATGTTAGCGTGACAAACCACAGTGCAATCCCCTTCACCCAGGCCGTAATGCCCACCGGAGTAATATCCTCGGCTTCAGTCGGCTTAAATGTCCCTGCGATTGACACGACACCCCACACACGCCGGCCGCACAATGGATCCCTTATCCCGTCCTGCTCCTCCAACGCCCGGGACGTCGAATATTTGCGCACCCCTCACATGTGTAGACATAAACTCTCTTAAACTGTACAAACAGACTTAATACAAACCAGCTGCTGCGGGGCAGCTTCTGCAGAGAGGAGGCAGTGGGCATTCATTTGGCTTATGTACAGTGTGGCACGCGGTCAAACTCTGGGTGCAGGAAAAAACCATGAGTCCAACGCGCGGCTCGAGTTGAATTCCCCCGATACACACTGTCCTTAAGCTCACGCCGGCTGCGGCTTTACCCGTGTAAAAATATTTAATATTTGCACAATTTTCCCCTTTTTTTAATGCTGTGTTTTTAACACTTTCAGGGGCCTCAAGGACCACAGGGAAGTCCAGGGCCGAGAGTAAGTGTTTGGAGTTTCGCCTTCACTTTTGAGGAATCGCTATGCTCCATATTGGAAAAATAATATTGCAATATATTTTAAAAAAGAAAAGGAAAAAGCAAAAGAAGTCCATAAACACAGGGCACTCAGAGGAGCTGACATTTCACTCTCATTTATGTGTCGTTGCCTCTCCAGAAAAAAAAATACAAATAAAAACATATGTATCTTTAAAAAACAAGATATGATGAAGCTGTTTTGTAGCTTAATATCCCTAAAAATAAAAAGGTTATTTCCTGGCAATTGGAAGCATTAGACACAAATATTTCCCCTTAAAAGGAAGAAACTTTGATCGAATCCAAAAACACAGTAGTTATTACTTATATTACATTATATCATTTTGTTATTAGATCTTTGAATTGTGCTCATTAAGTCTTCATTTTTTAATGTATTTATATATTTCTTTTAATTAGACATTAAAAAAAAAATCCAATTTTGTAATTGCAATGACCTTGTTAGTGTCTCCGTGAGCCGACCAATAATGGAGAATAATGTCAATAATGATCTCAACCTCTTTCCATACCAGTCATCTTTAATCACACTCCAGCCTCATGTCACCTGTTTAGGAAGTAATTACAGCCCTTACAGACGACTCGAGATGTCTTACTTACTTGTGTTTTATGTCCTTTTTTTTTTCTTTGTTAGGGACCTCCTGGTGCTCCAGGCCCAACGGTAAGTCATGAATGGGACTCATGTAGACTTGAGTTGTTCAGTTGTAACATCGATGTACCATTGTCTGTGAAGCGTGTCGGAAAGCCCCTCTTGTGCACTCTCGTGCTTGGAATGCCGCGCTTTTAAAACTGACTAAGCCATCTATTGTCATCCTGATTTATACCTTAATCCCAGTTTGGCGGGATTGTAATCCTGTCCTATAGTTTCCACAAGACGTTCAGAATCTTCTTGTAAAGTCGACCGCTGAGCACCGTAGGAGTGTCAGCGAGTGCGTTATTGTCCAGGTATTTGCTAATACGCAACAAGTTAGAGAATCATCCAGTGACTTTCAGTAAGACCGGCTGTAATTTTGTCCGGGAAGGTCACCGATTGGTCCTCTCCCTTGTGTTATCTTCTGCGATTAAAGTTCTATGTGAGTGACCTTTTCCTCCGAGAACTAATTCAAAACTGAGTAAAAAAAGAAAGAACATCCGAGGCCTCCGCAGACACACATTATATGATAACTGTGGTGTTTGCGCCGAGTGGAATGTGTTATTCTTCCCCCTACTGAAGCCTGGAATGTGGGGGATTGTTGATGTAAGAATTATTTTACTGCTTTCCTCCGGCATTAAGGTGTATTCTTATCCTATTAAAGTTTTCTCTGTAAACCGCATGATTGTTGAAACTGCCGTGTTTTTCCTTATTACGGCCGAACAAGCCCGCCGATTAAAATCTCTCCGTTGAAAAATAACGGACGGGCCATCGAATCCTCCATGTTTTCATTAACCAAATGTGTTGATTTTGAATCCGCAGAGGGTCATGTATGATGACTTGGCAGGCCACACCTTATCTGAGTCGAACGCTGCCCTCAGGACAGAGGTAAGGCACTGACTGAAGCCACGTTGATGGGGAGAATGTGTTGAACGAATGGCAACTCAGCAAAATTTTCAGCTTATTTATATCATTCTTATATATTTTCTGCTGATTGGGCTTACCAGCAGGGTAATGATCACGGGATAAATAATCAGCCAATAAGTCACGCCTGATTTAACACGCACTCATCAAGTCAGTGCAGAGGAATCTAGCGAGTAGCATCAATACCTGCCTGATCCCAACAAAAGCAGACAATCTTCTTGAAATGCTTTATGAAGTGGGCGCTGAGGCTCTGCCAATTTTCACTGTGCCCCCCCCCCTACCCAGGGCTTCATGAACACAGAGATGAGTCTACCAGACCAGAATGTGGAGATCCTCAAGACGCTCCGTTACCTCAGCACCGTGATCGAGAGCATCAAAAAGCCTCTGGGAACACGGGAGAACCCGGCTCGTGTCTGCAAGGATCTGCTCAACTGTCAACACAAGCTTAATGATGGTGAGAGTCCAATGCGTGCCAGGTATAATGTTACATAAACCTTTGAACGGTAAGATTTGTGTAAATAAAATGAACTTTTTTTTCTTCTCTTTTTTTTCGTGTTTGGCTGCCAGGTCTCTTCTGGGTTGATCCAAACTTGGGCTGCACTTCTGATGCTTTCAAGGTTTTCTGTAACTTTACGGCGGGAGGGCAGACTTGTTTACATCCAGAGGCCTCTGATAAGGTAAGAGGAGAAAACAGTGGCTTCAAAAAAGATTATTTGGTGCATTTATTATTTGATTTTAGTCTGTCACAGCTTTATGAACAAAAAAATATCCCGGCAAAACTTCCTTAAGTTGACAGATCACACGTGTTCTTCACTTCACGCAAAACAGATGGTGTTTGGTGTCGACAAAGTCCAAATGAAATTTCTCCACTTGCTGAGCACCGAGGCCAGCCACCACATCACGCTCCACTGCAAGAACCAGCCTTCCGACGGCTTCGGCTCCACGAGGTCCACGCCGCAGGAGGACACCAGTCCTCGCTTCTCCGGCTGGAACAAACAGACGTTTGAGAAAGACACACTACTTGAACCACACGTGCTACAAGACGACTGCAAGGTGACGAGCCAGATGAAGCGACGGCCGGAGTGATTGCGCGTTGCTTTTCTCTATTTTCACGTGCCAGACAGCAATTTTGGTTTGAAATCAGCAGAGCGCACAGCTGGCTGTGATTTTATGTCAATGGGGACCGGATGTGTGTTCTTTCTTTGAGGAGCCAGGAAATATGTATGAATGAGGGGAACCCATGCGGGACGCTGAGGTTACAGAGAGTAGAGATAAAGAATGTGGAGGAGTTCAAGGGCAGAAGCTCCCGCACGCTGTTCAGCTCTCACACAGCGTTTCGGTGGACAGACCTTCGTCAGACATTACACATCTCTCTCTATGTATAGGCGTGTGGTAGATGCAGTTAGCCAATCAGAAGGCTGGAGGGCTCAGCACAGCTGATGGGCTTCACCTCTCAGGTAAAACAAGTAGAAGTAGAAGTAGCCTGGAACAGGTAAGAACAACAGGACAGATGTACAAAACGGGGGATCGGGCCAAGGACACTGGCTGTTTTAGAGACTATGGAGATCAGGTGGCAAAGCTAGTGGTTGCATAGATGTGACCAGGATGATCAGGAATAAGTACATGTGAGGGACTGAGCATATTAGATATTTTAGGGAATAAACCAAGAGAGGCCAGACTGAGATGGTTTGTATATGAACACAGGAGGGACAGTCGCTAGGGGACGCTGGGGTTGACACTGGCGGTCAGAAGAAGAGATTTATAGATGTAGTGAAAGAGAACCTGAGGTCAGTTGGTGTGGGAGGAGAGGGCGAGATGGAGGCGATTGGCTGAGGTCACCACTCAAGGACAACACTAAAAAGAAGAAGATGTAGCATCCAACATGAAACGTGTGCTTTCCAAAAATCCATGGAGTAAAAGAAGCTGCTGTGCTTTGTGCTGTTACTGTGACATCACAACTTCTATGAGACACAAGTGTGAGATTAGCTGGGATCAACATCAGGGCGGCTGCCTTCCACCATATGGAGTTTTCGAATGAAAGAGTGACGCTGAAGTCAGCCGCTTTGAGCAGGATGGCTCACCGAGCCGATCGCTCTGATTTCAATCTATCGCTTAATCGCTGAGGAAGACGTTACATCACGGCTGTGAGCATACACATTTGGGTGTTCATACATCACAATGAGCTTTCTTCCCAACAGATGCTGTTAATTCTTACCTACTGGGCTGTTACATCATATTGAAGGAATTGAATCTGGAGAATTAGCAGCAGATTTTCTCCATATTTAATGAACGCAGAGCTTATGGTATTGGTCCGAAAAATGGGATTCATTTTGAACGAGTCTTTGCCCAGAAGGCTACTTGGCAACACAGACAAAAGCATTCCTAAAAGTCTCAATGCCATTTGTGTAATTTATAGTGGACTTTGAAACTCATTATGTAACAGTATTTGTGTTACCAATTTGAACTATGTATTTCTTCTACTCATCCTCTTCCAGATCCAAGACGGCAGCTGGCACCAGTCACGCTTCTTCTTCTATACTCAGGACAGTCGTCAGCTCCCTATCGTGGACATACAGCGACTCCCAACACTGCAGCACAACAGTCAGCGGCATATAGAAATTGGTCCCGTCTGCTTCTTCTGACATGAACACCACTGTGGTGTAAACCTGTGTACTCGGACGACCTAATTTTAAGGCTGCAAAGCCGCTTCCCACCAAAGAGCTCACTGCAAGTTTCGGGAACGTCAATGGGGAGCAACTATCGTCCAGCGGGACAACTCGATGTCTGTGGAACACCCAGGCCAAAGTGGCCAAAGTGGCCAAAGGAGAACAGTGTATTACCAGTATTTATCGATCATTGTTTTTTGAAAAGTGTTTCTGTGGAAAAAAAAAAATCCTATCCAAATGGTGCTTAGGTCGGCTTGAATATGGACCCATTGTACTCCCTGATCACAGGGTAGGACCTGAGCTGCCACCTTTATCCAAACCGTAAAATCGCACGCGTCTCACCCCTCAAACGCATCGCACACCCAGACCATCCGAAGCAGAGGCCTAACCCGGGAGAGTGAGCCAGGCCTCTCGGTAGGAGCACTGTCGAACTTAAGGTTACAATGAGTGCAATAGCATGTGGATAATGAGTGAATGCTTTAGGTACTTCTTTTTTTCTGATTAAAGGCTATATTTGACATTGTTTTCATGGTTTCTCCCCCCCCGTCTTTGGTCCTGCCCAGTTGGACCTGTACATCTTTACAGATGGTGCTCTACCTCTACCTGCTTATTTGCCTTCTAGAATAATGCCAATGTCAAATTAGTATTTTTGTGTGTTCTATGTACCGGTTACATAAAGATTTGTCATGTTGAATAGGTACTTATGTTGATTTGGTCATTTCTAATTTATGAACCAGTTTATTTTTTTTATTACACTTCTTTTTTTTAGCTTTTCCTTCTGTGTGGTAGGTTCTTCAGGGGAAACCTATCGTTGGTGCTGCAACAGAATGAGTCAACAGTAACTTTTTATGTTTCCTGTGTATATATTGAGGCATACTGTATGTTTATTTAATTATTTTTTGTTTGTTTGTTTTTTTTCACATAACTGTACCACAGTAAGTTAAACTCTCAGAGAACTACTTGGTCAAACACAGCTCAGTAAAAAAAAAACACACAAAAAAAAAACAAAAAAAATGAAAACAAAAAAAGTATTTATGTTTAAACTGTGTGATTGTATGATCCCATCTGTGACATTACATCCAGAATCCTGGTTTTCCAGCTCATTCAGTGGTGGACTGGCAGCTACACTGGGCCAGAGTCAAAATACACACGACAAACAGTCATCATATTAAGTTATATTACCTTGAGAAAGGTGTCATAATATAAAGTCTGTGGCGGATAACATTGAATTCAAATGTGTACATAATTAATAATTTGATATATGAATAAATTGAGCATTTTATCCACAAATGACCTATGTTTTTTCTCAACTCAATGTTGTGTTAACAGTGTGTCCAGCGGAGGGACTGCCAAGGTAATTATTACTGAATATAAACAATTTTGTTCTGACAAACCTCTGTGAGTTGATTGGTGATTTAACCACCTCTGGCACTGGCAGAATTTATATTGGGCAGAGAAAAGGGTCATGTGTATGACAGAGGTGCTGTCAGTACACCTCGGATCCCATGAAGTCAGCGGCAAAGACTGTATATATGAAGCAGTTTATAGAGGAAACATCAGTGCCAGACTAGGGTGTCAGATGCCAAGGAACTACTCATATTAAAATAACCCAAAACGTCAAACAATCACAAAAGTTAGCATGCTTTTCTAAACGCCCTACAGCTGCACACAAAGCAAGACTTAATTTTGAGAAACTACTAACATTAGTTGTTGATGTGACTATCTGCCTACTTTCTTCGTAGTCGTAAATGGACATCAATTTTTTTTGTAATCCTAACGAGTCAATCTTAAATCAAATTTTCCGTCGGCCGTATTTGTGTCGAAGAACCTGCAATTCCCACATCCTAGCACTGCGGGGCGCTGGCGTGCGCTTTTTCAACCGGAAGTCATCTCCACGTGTTGTGAGCGGGCACCGGCAAAGGAAGAAGAGGGTTTGTTTTGGTGTCGCAGGTCCGAGTACAAGCCGTGAGTGCCCTTTAGCCAACGATGTGCTCCGTAGTAGTTCCAACAACAGACATGATACCAACTGCTGACAGCCAGACAGGAAACAGCGACCGCGAAGAAGAGTCGAAAGCGACCAAAAGGAAGATATCTCTGTCTACGTGAGTGTTTTGACGGACATTCAACTATGTGGAAAGCTGCTCGCTTCTCTCGCACATTTTAGTTTCCTGATATGTTTAACACATTGATGTTCCTCATGTCTTAAAAAAAAAAGAAAGATCAGCAGTATGACATTAAAAATACACGACAAGTTGCGCGTTACGCTTGCAATATCATCACCAATTGTAGCACACCGTTAGCTTGTTGCCCCACGTTCTTCCAAACCGCAAGTGACACACCGTCACTCGTTGTAGCCTCTCAAACTGGCACGCCACATGACTACATAACTGTAATACGATGTTTTGAGACCAACTTGTACTCATTTTTATCGACGTTTGTCTTCTCTCTTCGTCTCGTCTGCAGATGCGGTGTGTGCGGCTCAGAGGAAGCCAAGTACAGATGTCCTGCTTGTCTTGGCCATTCCTGCAGGTGAGGTCATAACACACAATTATGAGAGAGACTCAATGCCACCCCCATAACTTAAGCCAGAGGAAACACAAATCTGATGCGGGTTGTTTCATCAAGTTCTTCTTCTCCTGTACCAAATCTAACATTGATTAAAATGTACAGTCATAAAACACAGTGTGATGCAATAGACCCTGTCCAAGAGTAACCCAAATAGAAACTCATTACAATACAGTTCTGATCAGACTTGTGGGAGGGGGGGTCAATTTTATCTAACTTTACCCATGATTACCTTCAATGTTACATCATAGTTGCTATGACTTTTGTTAGGTGGTTGTAAATAAAGATTATCGAAAAAGAAGTTAAACTGCGTCACCTGTCCACTTGAGCAATGATTTTAATCGGCCAAAAGTGTTAACTAACTCCCTTTTGCATTTTTATGCAATAATATAATATAATATAATACCACAGACTCTTTTACTTTAATTACACTTTCATTGCCTGTCGACCATTGTTGTCAACCACAACGACATGATCAGAAAGGCAGCATTGTTATCATCTACCTTTCAAGAGTGAAAGTGCCTGTATGTATGTATCACCAGCCAGTATGAAGTCAATGTGCAGGAAGCTAGCCTTCCTTCTCAGCACTTTAGCATTACAGCGATGGCTAACTAATATTTATGCGACTAAGGTGACATAAGGTGGGCACCTTATTTTGCATGGAAACCAAACTGCGAGTTATGTGCACAATTAGCATCTCCTGTGTCGAAATGTAGCCTTTAATATACCTGACTGTTAACGTTTGCCTCAATGAATACATTACGTCATTGATAGTGATCATAAGATTTTATGAGGATTTAAATTAAAATGGCGCAGTTCAATTAGCACATTACCAGAGCAGATCATTTGTGTTCATAAAGGAGGAGAAAGATTTAAGTACATATGGAAGAGCTCTGTATCTCTGATCCCTTTACTGATAAATAAGTAAATGTATTGGCTGGTAACTAACATCTAGTAAGTACTTTTTTCTGGAGAAGCGCTGAGGAAATGCCAGGTGGTTGTAAAAATTGATTTACACATAAGAATGACAGTCCTTGGTCCGTCCGACGTTTTGATTCGGTGGAAACGATCTTCCCCCCAGTCCTTCCAAACCGTCTCTCTTGAGTCTGAAGTTGTGTAACATCTGCACGGTAGATGTTGTTGGAATGAGTACAGGAAAAAAGATGTATCCTCCACAGCCTCTCAAAAGAATATATTTGTACGTGTGAATGTTTTGGATGGTGTTCAAGGATCGCGGTAATAAAACGAGCAGGAAGACAAGCGGTCCACCCAAAGCGCCCGATGACTCTTTTGGCAGTTTTCGTAAATTTCTCAAAGTCAATGCACAAATCAGCATGACACACAAATCACACTCATTCCATTTTTATCAGCGTCATCGGGTAATTCAAAAGTTATGAACCCTGAAGAGAGATTTCTCAGAATAATCCTTCTCCATTAGAAGATAAATACTTGTTTAAAATAGAGGAAAAACTGATGAGGTCATATTTAATTGGATGCGATGGGTTTATGAAACAGTTCCTCGATGTCAAATTCTTCCCCTGCATTTAGCTCATGTTTCATGCGAAATAGAAAAGATCTGATTCCATAGCATCACAACTGAAATGTGCTGTCAGGTAATATTTATCACAGACTCGCTGCAATATTTTCACTTTTACCAACTCCCCACCACGGCCTGAGATGGAATGCCTGCGGTAAGCACAGTGGTCCGTGCATCACATGGTCACAAACTCAACTGGGAAAACTGTTGACGCTTTTACGAGTTAATGCTCAGGCACTTAATGGCCCATTTAAGAGCGTACCTGAAAATTTCACTAAAACTCCTGAGCGTTCGCACTGGGACGTCCCTTTCCTTTCCTCGCTGCTTGTTTCTTTTGGGCATCGCTCAGCATTCCTCTCACATAGTTTCACAGGACACAGTTTTTGTCTCACGCTGCCAAATACCTGTCTCTCAGCAAGTGTCTGAAATTCCATCTTTTCAGACATCGATTGGATTTTTATGCACATTTTTTTCTCTCGCCAAGTCGTTTCTGAAAGGCCATCGCATGCGTCTTTGTTTAATCATGTGTCCATCAAAAATATTTCAACATATTTCAGCGGTAAAGCCTTGTTGAGCTTGTTTTTTAAAGTCATAGCAGCTTATTGCTGTGTGTGCTTCATTGTTTAAAGCTTCTGTCAACACCTTCATTGTTTTTGTTCGTAGATTATCTATCCAACTTCTATCCAAAGATTCAAAAAGTCTTGATCGGCTGTCACAAATGATGAAGGAAATCTGCAGGTGCTCCGATTGGAACAATTCTGACTTGTTAACATAAACCATTCGATTGTCCTGATCGGGATTTAGGACAGGCAAACTACGGCCCTGGGTCCATATGTGGCCCGTTAAGCTTTTTAATCAGGCCCGTTGAACTGAAAACTATATTAATAGACCTTGTTAATGTTATAGTTTCCCTGTGTTCTTGCGTTTTCTGCCACAGCGATGATGATGATGATGGTATCCTGAAGAATAACATAACTCTAAATTACTTATAAATAGCAGTAACTGTTAGTATCAGGAAAAAAGCTGTAATTAATTTCTTTCATTTTCACTGTGTGCCACTTATATGGCACACAGTCTCACAGAAGTGACAAGTAATGTGTGTTTTAAATTATGAAATGTTTTTTTGTTTCTTTTTATTAAATGATTAAAGTCTCCATCAACTCACGTCTCTGTGTTTATGAAGTTTGCAGTGTGTGAAGAAGCACAAGGAGGATTTGGGATGCAGTGGAATAAGGAATAAAACTGCCTTTGTTCCCGTCTCCCAGTTTGATGAAATGGCCCTTCTCAGTGGTGAGCCACTTTCCGACAACACATTTTTTTTTTCGGAATCAGTCAAGACATACTTCTATTCATCCTTCGGGTTTACTTTTACTGTGCTTCAACTTCAGATTACAGATTCCTGGAGGACACTGGACGATTTGCCGACGGCACCACCAGAGACAAACTCATCCGAACTCCTCGCTCCACCGGCAAAGTAAGTCCAACGCTGACCGTTCCATGTCACAATTTTAAAATGGAGTTTGTTTGTTTGGTGCAAATCCATAAAGCATCCTGTTTGATCCTGATCCAGCTCTGCTCATAGTCGTCCACTGTTGTTCATGTCAACATTGATTGATTGATTGATTACTTTTATTGTCAGAATTTGTCTTGCATCTGAGACACCTGTTTCTTATACTGACAAGAAATCCCCACAAAGCAAATCGCCGAAAAAATACAACAAACGTCAGACAAGATATGACATCAGACATGTAATTTGCTATATGAAGCAAAACATCACTGTGGCTGTGATGCCTCCAAGTCCCTATTCCAACACTAATTTAACATTTTAATAGACATGCAGCAATGACAAACACATTGACTCAGTCTTGTACTTGCATATGGAATAACAGGAAAAATCTGTCATATTAAAGTCAGTCTTTTCATTGACGAAACTGTTGGAAGTGGACAGTTGTATTTCAAAGGGCACTGCTAATTCAACATACATGCTGCCTAGTCAAGGTTTGTTGATCGCTATTATTCGTGATGCAACCAGAGTTTCTTTCTCCCTATTGCTCATGTTTTCACTCTGACACAATGACAGTTCATAACTTGTACAGCCAGTTCCTCCAAAACTATTCCCTGTTGTGCTGATTGGTAATTTCTTTCCCCCCGTCTAATCAAATCTATCACGGTACAATAAGTCCTGAAAGCCCAGCGGCTGTTACAAATTTTGGCTTTTCCGTTCTGAAGAGTCTGACTCAAAGCAGAACAAATCATCAGTCGCACTGGACGGCGATACCCCGGGCGTTTTATGACTGTGAAATGAATGCATTTGATTCACGCCACAGGTTACCATGCCAGTCAATCCGGACGTGTAAATTCATTCATCTAAAGCTAAAAAAAAAAAACAACTTGATTGCTATGAATCATTTTGTACAACCTTCTTGCAATGAGGCTGCAGCGCTAACACTGCCTGTGTGCCCGCATGCAACTTCCATCACAACAGAGTTGTGGACAAAGTTTTGGAATCGGGCAATAAGTCTTATTTTTTTGCTTTGTAATTGTAAGCGTATGGCACCATATTAGTGGCACCATTATAAGTTGTCTAAGTGAGTTGAGACCACATTGCTAAAGAGCAAATTGTTCCCACCTAAAGTGAGCTCAGTGGACATCATTAATTTCCTTCTAGAAAGGAGAAACCTGGACTGGTTGTGAACTTGAGGTTTCATTTTTAAGAGTTCAATGAAAACTTGGACATGAAATAAAAAAAAAAAGTGGAAAATTCTACTGGGGTCATTACAATTAATTGTGACCAGGGCCATTTTGCAGGATGTTTCAAAGGTGGGAAGCCAGAGTACACAGGATTTGTGAGCAAATGACCTGGCACGCAGGTGCAGCGTTCACTAAATACTCAGAGTTTTTGTTTTCTCAAGAACCAATTTGGTAAAGAGCCTCCTCAAGAAGGTCAAGAAGGTTGCTTCTCAAAGACGGACGGTAAAAAAGACGGAAGTGGTCGTCAGCCTGGTGCCTGGCTGTGGAACCTGCTCGGTTCTGATCCCAGCGAGAAGCCAAACCACAGCTGCTCTCAGACCGCACTGTCTGCAGCACCGCATCTCTGTTTTGAAGAGACAAGCTCAGCGCCAAAAAAACATTGTTTGTTTTCCTTCAACCCAAGTTTTGTTCTTCAGTTGTTCCTGGCGAACTGCTCGGCCGCGCACCCTCCGACTAAGTTTGTCATTTCGACGATGAACTTGGCCTCCACATTCAAAGTTTATACAGAGGAAATACTTGTGATAGTGAAAGTATGAAAATACTACACTGATGTTCCCTTCTTAGGACAAACTGAACTCTTGGCCGCGAGATAAGAAGCAGTCTCGAATGTTAAAATAGAAAAAAAAAAGAAAAAAAAGAACTGTTGTTCACCAATGATTTAATAGCGAAAGGTTGAAAACACTGAGCTGCCTTTTGAAAATCGTTTTAATACTTTCCTGCTTTTACTGCAACTTAGATAATTTGTGGTTGCAGTTACGCAACGCCTCGGGCTGATGTTCCAAACCGCAAGCATTAAATTATGCAATATCCATTCCCCTCCTGCCAGCCCTCACCTGTGCTCCTGCTAATGGACTACACAAGTGATACTTGATAGCTTGGAGTGAGGTTCATTGTGGGATTTTGAGACTCCTTCAGCAGGTTCAAATCAAAGTAACCATGCTTATTCAGCATCGAGAGATAAAAGCTTGGCCCGCGTCGAGTCGAGTTGGCGTTTGGAGCACAAAGTGCTGTAACCTGTTATATATTTCTACTTTTTTATTATTTAAATATAAGTCGCTTTTACTGTCTCGCTTTTTAAGAATCTGAAGTCATGAAGAAGCTTCATGGGGGCCAGTAAATACTTTGAGATTAAATAAGAGCAGTTCACAGATCTCCAAGATTGATTTTGGAGCTCAGGTAATTGTTAATTATGTTCTGCCGCCAGAATCCCTGATGCAAAACACAATTTTGGGGACGTTGAACAGATCTGAGTGTTTTTCGAAGCTTAGCCCCACGATGAATGTTTAGTTCTAATTTTCTTACGGCTCAAAGTTTTTAAACTGCTCGCACTTTAACCTCGTTTTCTCACCTTTCTTGTTTCCAGACAAAGAAGCTGACTGCCTGGGCACAAAAAATGAACATCACACTGAAGCTCCTTCCCGTCACCTTCACGAGGAGCAGAGAAAATTCCACCTTCTTCCTCACAAAGTAAGAATGTCAACCGTACAGACACTGAGAGCCCAGTTTTGCTCTCACCTCATTCACTTCTTCTTTTAGTTTTATTTTATAAATAACTCGTGTTGGGATGTTTTTACACAAAACATTTTTTTACTCACACACTCACTGGTGGCTGTGCCTTGTTCAGGTCTCAAAGCGGAAAGTCAAAGATGAATACATTTGTATATTTCCCTCACAGCCACAGAAAACATGGCCTTGTTCTGCTGGTGATCTGGCAAATCCCTAAATTAAATCCGGCCTTGGCTGCTGCACCGTGAAGCTTCTGATTGGTGTTAAATGTTGTGCTTTACCACAGGATGGCACTCTTGTTAAGCCCTAACGACAGGCGCTGGCTCTCCTCTGGACGGGGACTGAGTTGTAGTGTTAGTTAACCTAAAGTATGTCTCAGTCAAAATATTTCTGCCCTCGGCAGATGCTGTTGCTCCAAGCATAATTCACCGCAGACTCTCTCTGTCATGTTTTAGTTGTCCTATAAGAGATGCAAATGAGATTATGGCCTTTGCACGTTGGAGTTTTTAGTTTTGCCTTTTTTTGGATTTAACCTGTCACACATGTTGTGTGTCAGTTTTGTTGCACAGGCTGAGCCTTCAGACTATGTCAGAGAGCAGTGTCGCATATTTGGAGTGTTGCAGACAGATAATCATGCGTCTAATGCACAAAGTCCGTCTTGTGTTGTCTCTGCCGTGTTTGCCTCCTCCTTCTGATGCTTCCTAAAACCGTTTAAACAAAACATAAGTTCACATGTGGAGGTCTGTAATGCCTGTTTTAGCCTGGCGCTCAAATGCTGTGCTTTTGAGTGCCAGTGCCATCCAGACTGTCAATTCAACCGCCACTGATTATTCTGTATATTCACGATTCTAGTTTACCCACTCCTCCCTTATTTTTCCTCTTTGTGCAACATCTTTTCTCTTTTCTCAGTCTTTTTTGCAACATGTTTTCCCATTTCTCCAAGGGTTGACTCCTGCCTCCATAATCCTTCAAAAGAAGAGAAAAAGAGAGAAAAAAAATGGTTATTGAACAGCATTGTGAAGGCCGAAACGCTCCGGGGAGAACAGTGCTTGTCAATCAGGATTGCCACTAAAAAGAATCCTTTGTTGGTTCCCTCCAGCTGCTCCAATGTTGTGACTCTCTCTCTCTCTCTCTCTGCTTTCTTTTCCATCCTCCACGTACCACTCCGTCATGTCTGTCTGTCTCTGGTGTTTTTCAGACGGCCAGTTGAATAAGGGGCAACATTAGAAGTCGGGGGATGTAGTAGCACATTCTGCCCACCCTGGAACACCGCAGTGCTCCGCTTCCAGCCATATGACTGTCAGAGGGAAGGTGGGGGGGCCTGAATGAGAACAGAATGTGAACGAGTGTGTTCTCTTTAGTTGTGAAATGTGGGTTCTTCCTACAACTGCTTCACCAACTAAAAAAAGAGCATCAGCCCAGTCTTCCTGCTTTGGTTGGTTCCATATCAGTCGAGGAGTCTTGGCCTCTTGCCCGCTGCTCTGCCTTTATTTATTTGTTTGGTCTGTTTGGCTGCAGAGCCCTCCTCCCCCTCCCCCTCCCCCTCCCCACCACCACTCCGACTCCACCCCCCCCAAAAAAGTGACCGCAACAGTGTCCCGTTGGGGAGCTGCAAACAGTCTCTCGAGGGGCGGGGATGAAAGGTACACAAGAAAATTGCGAAGGATGGGGAGCGCCTCAGAAGTACATTATATAAAAAGCAGATGTGTTGTGCAGTGCGACTGCAGCTGCTCGGTGACACATTCAATCTGCTCGCTGGCTCGCGCCGCCAGAGGAGGAGGTCCTCGCTGGGAGTCCTCGCTGCCAGGCGGCTGACGAGAAGGCTCCCATTCCCGACCGCAGTTGGTGCGCCCGCGCGTGTCTGCCCTTTTTTTTCAGGCGAGAATCTCATTAGCTGGGAGTTCGCGAGGGCCGTCGGTCGAGGCGAGCGATGACGTGAGAGAGTCGCGAGGCCTCCGCTGTGCTCAGCAACTTTAAGGTTGAGCGTAAAATAGGGCTGCAGCGATTAGTCGACGGAATCAATTACATCCAACAGTATAACACAGGTGTGAAGAGTCATTCATATCTAGTGCATCTGATTGATTTTTAGGAAAGGAAAAGATTTTGGAGTCATCAAACCCTGAACCCTGAAGATCTTTCTTGGAGTTCCTGCCATTGTTGTTGTTGTTTTTTTTTAAAGATGTCATTTGCGCACACTTTTGGACTTGCGCATTAACTCTCTGTTGTGCAAAGCTTCTAATGAATGCACAACAGAATAAAGGCCCAATTTGAGTGTTGGTCTCCACTTGTTTTGCGGCCCAGCCCACTACAGAACCTCTGAGTTGTTGTTCATAGGGGCATGTTTTTGTGTCGCAGGGCGCAACACCGTCTTGTGGGGCGGCACTGAGTGGCGCTTTGCCACCTGACGGTTACGTGCACCCACAATTACTTAAATGTACAATTACTTAAACTGGCCCTCTCCTCTCTGTGACTGTGGATATTTTTAGTTTTTGTTTATTTGGAAATGACTACAAAACACGTGAGTAGTTATTTTTGCCAGGAAACAACTTCTTTCCACGTTCAACATTTGAACACCATTTCAGTTGACTCTGTTTCCATTCCCGTCCCTCGTCACACAAACTTTGGCCCAAGTGCTTATAGTTTCCAGAACTAGTAAGGACCAAAAATTAACCAGTGAGGAGTAGCATTTTCTGACCATTTGAAGGCCATCACTGACGGTTAATTTGGTGCTGTACTAATCCTGTCTTTCATCGATTACTACCATTCCAGTCTGTGCTATCCAAAATGAACAATCAAAGAACGGAAGTGTTAAATGTTACCAAAGGCCAAGCAAAAAAGTTTGCGGCAGTCGTAGTTCAGACTTGCAATTTTGTCTGTAATAATAACCAGATCATGCAGCTCTGAAGTGGTGAGAGAGTTTATGGTAATAATAAAGTGACTTGGCGAGGAATGTAACAATGAAGTCTTAGCTTCGACTGAAAATGAAGATGGATTTTCAAATACTGGAAATGGTTGACTGGAATTTATTCCATTTGTTCATACTTGCAACTTCCCAACACTGTTAAACCTTTAACACCGAAACATGAAAGAAAATGCCAAGAGGCAATGTTGTTTGCTTTACAAGTATGCAGAGCAGCTGTTATCTATTCAGAGTGTCAGAACACATGTACATCAAAGCCATTTGGTGTCTAACTTGTGTAAAACTGAAGACATTGGCTGCGTTGGTCACGATTGCTAAAAGCTAAACCCTAAAAATGATTTGGCTGTGTCATAGCACCTCAAAACTATTAAAAATGTAATATTTTACTCTTGCCATTATTCCCTTATAGTTGTTTACTGTTCTTCCCAAGTTTAGTCAAAGTATATCTATTACTTTCCATTGACAAGATCCACAGGGGTTGTAGCTAAACCGTGCGATGGATGGAGAATCTAACTCAAGAGCCTGTGTTGTGGCGATGATCACTGTCATGCAGCAGTAACATTCATCACAGGTTAACAAGGACAAAATGCTGCATGCACTAAACTAATGCAAAAACGGTATTACAGTTGACAGGAGCCACTTCTCGCCGCAGGCTTCGTCTTGCAGAACGACTCTTCATCACTTTGCATGCTGACAAGCGCCATGATTCCTACTTTCCAGGAATTAAGGAAAGTATTCCGCAGCAAACTCTGGCAGGCAACCTTCTGGCCCACCTTTGCTATGATTAACCACTCACTGCCTGTACAGTGTGGAGCTTTTGCGCTGGCTGACATCTGTGGAGAACCTCGCATTACAGTGGCGAGCAACAGTTTAATCTGTGTTGCTCACGCTGTCATCGCAAATGGCCACATGGCTTCAGGCAACAAGCTGCTTCGTGGCTCTTTGTGGTATTTCAAATTGCAGACTTGGAAAACGTTGGCTACATGGGCTTGAAAGCTTTGTAATTAACAAGGTATCACATTTGATTTTCAGTCATTTTTTGAAAATCATTTTCTCTATTGAAACGTGACTCTCCTGACTTTGCGCTTGCACCGAACAGGGTTGTTGTGTTGGTGGCTTTCACCCAGAAAAATGTCTCATTTTCAACATGCACTGATACTAAAAAAAAAAAAAACTGAACGTTGGCAATGCTAACTGATACTTTGGCTCAATAGGTGACTGGATTATAGGATTTAGGATTTCGCAAAAGCTTGTGTAGGACAGCCAAAGCATTTGTCCTTGTAATGGTCTCATACATGGTGATTTTTCCGCTGGGTCAGTGTCCGTTCACTCAACATTGTAATTTCAGTCGTTTAAGAGCCACTCATACATCACTTGAGGTCCTGGTGACATTTTCCAATCTATATGACCATTTCAAAACATAACGTACTGTCTCCATGCTGCTCGTGGGTCTGATTCCATCATTTGGAAGTCCAATTAGTCTCAGCTAAGGTGATCTTCACTCAGTGTTGTAGCATAAAAGTATTCACTGTGTCCTCCCAGCCAACAGTCGGGTGCATTTGGCTCTGGTGAGTCTGCCAAGTTCCAGTAGTATGTGTACAAGGTTGCCGTGCTCATGAGAGCTAACGTAAGCTCGCTGCTGGCTCGGAGACAAGTGTCTATGTCGCCAAGGCAAATTGGACTGCCATGTCTTCCAGGCTCTTGGATGATATCACACAAGTACAAGGAACATGCTGTGTTTTTATTCTTTCTTTTTAAGTACTTAACCACGAACAAGTTGTGCAGGGTGGAGTTTTTCCCCCCATGAAACTAGTTATTGGGATTAGAGAATGTCACCACTCAGGGATGAGTGAACTATCCATTTCCTTTTAAAGCTAATGTCTGTGTGAATTAGATCAAAAGTTGTAATGTTACCCAATTAGTTGCAGGATTTTTATACCATTTTTGTTTATCTTTTCTATCCAATAATCTGTTTACTATTTACTTTTGCAAGCACAATTGTGTCCAAAGCTTCTTGTGGTGTTGCAACCTTGTCTACAACGATGCACACTAAGCCCCTTTGAAATGTTAACATCTGTTTTGACTTCTTTAAAAGCGTGTAGGTGTGTTTTCAAAGTAAACCCATAACATCACACTGTGCCATTTGTTCTGTGTGACTGCACCCTCTGGGGCTGTTGATACAGTCATGGATTTTTAATGCTGGATTTATTTGTTGCCCAACACTTGTGTCATCGCACTCCACCAGCACCCGCTTGCCACCTCAATCCTGGCATCTGCCATCGGCGGGCAGATATGCAAGATAAATGGTTTCATCTGGGATGCCTTTTTCCCCCTCATGTTGGCCCTGTCCGATTCTTAAGCCCGCCAGATGGATTGGCACCCAGTGCCCGAGCGAGAGTCAGGCTTTCTGCTCTCCAGCGCTGATGGCCCAAATAACTCTGGTTATTACTTAATCAACAACAGCGTGCGAGCAAGAGCGCGGCCTTGGGAACAAATTCATCCATCCTCCTTGGAGTCTGCTTTATGTCTCCCTAGCGAATGAAGACAGTTGCTTGGAGTCGCTTTCATTTTAGAGAGTGGGGCAAAGTCGCACGTATGAATTTGAGAAAAACTTTGAATCA
The DNA here is from genome assembly GCA_009823395.1 of Thamnaconus septentrionalis. NCBI lineage: Eukaryota > Metazoa > Chordata > Actinopteri > Tetraodontiformes > Monacanthidae > Thamnaconus > Thamnaconus septentrionalis. The sequence goes on along the minus strand of CM020508.1, from coordinate 17,831,802 downwards.
GATTTACGCTTTTGCTCTTAGTTGGTTTGACAAAAGCATCCATTCAAAGCTCAGTGGTCCATCAGGGTTTGCTTAAGGAATGTGAGGTTTACAAAAATAATTTCAAACTACTTATTTAGTTTTTAATGTACTGTACAGATACTGTATTTAACTGACACCTCTCGATATAAACAGGTCGTTTTTGGTCTGCCCCTGCTGGCCAGACATTAGAATGCAGGATTTTGGCACTTCCACATTTCCACGTTGGCCTCCTCTTTGAAAGTGGATGCTCCATCCATTTCCATATACAAGCTATGGTCCTGAAATGGCAGAAAGCTCAAATTACACCGGAATCTGTGTTCTATCAGATCTGTGAGTGCAGGGGGCGATGCTCAACATTGTTAAGGTGTCTGTTTGGTCAACAGTCGCCAAGAAGAAGAATATTTACGTTAGTCTGACCTTTGCCCGTACACATTGTTCTTCCAAGCCTGCCAGCGGCGATGCAAGTAACAAAGGTGGGGGAGGGGCAAGTATACAAAGAAAAACTCTTATGATATATGTATAGTAGCAATATTTGACTCACAGAGTACCAAGTTATTTTCGTAGAAACTAAATGTCATTCAAATCATTCGAGGCATTCAAGTTCTGGCATTTGCAACACATCGCCTCTTGGCTTTTTAATTCGCCTTCATTCCTTTTTGCTCTCCAGAGATTTGAACGATGGCACTTATCCCAGGTATGTGCTCTGTCCTTGGCTGAAATAATTGCATTCGTCTTTAGACAAGCCCCTTTTCCATCAAAAGGCATAGTTTCCACTTGCTGCGAGGAAAGAATAATGGTATCACACCTGGTGCCTCACCCTCGTTCATTTTCTTGCACGTACGAACACATTCAGACTCACGCACCGATACTCCGGAGGAAGGACTGAAGGACTCGGGCAAAACTGAGCAAACACATTTTCTGTGACTCAGGTGTTTGGATGCCCAGTACGTCCACCGCTTGCGCAGGGAATCCCCTCCTACGTCCTTCATTCCTTCGCCCTCCTCCTTCAGTCAAAACTGCAAACTCACGGCCGTCTTTTATTGGCTGTTCAGCACATACGACCTGACTTTTCAACTTTTGAACCCTTGACAGTGTTTCTGCTCCCAAGGAAAAGGTAGAATGCTACTCCTTAGATGTCCAAAATAATCCTGAACGCTATGTGGGAGTCTTGCGTCTTGTTTCTCAACCAGGAGATCTGAGATAAGAATTCATCTTGTCGTATATTTATCAACGTTATAATCAAGTAATTCAAGTGTTCTCTTTTGAGGAACTGAAGAGTTTCGGATAAAATATAGAATTATCTTTATATTACAGATATTGAAAATAAATCTTTAACTTTCCCCTTTCATGGTTAGTACTAAGCTCTAATTACAAGGGCTTCCCTGTGGCCTTTATAATTACACTTTGCTGGAGCGTTTCAGGCCTCCAACCCACTGTAACCTTTAAATATCAGTGTAGCTCCTTTAAAGTATTAATCTATGGGTCAAGGAGGTTCTTTGAATTAATCTTACTTTTTAGTGACAGCACATGATTGAAAAATGCTTGCTTTTTTTTTTTTTTTACCTTTAACGCTGTAGAATAATTTGCATTTCAATGTTATATGGGAATCTCTGCAAGTGCATTAAATACGTTAACTATGGTTTCCTTACTGTAAAACAATATCTGCCATGTGTGTTTTCAAAGTTGTGTGAGGAATGGAATTTGTCGGCTGTTTCTCTGACAAAGTAACATTGCAAGATATGAAATCAGCAGCTGCTCGGGGAGCGAGTGTTTGGTTGAGCGCCACACCCAGCAACCCTGCACAAGAAACAGCCACGCTTAATAGTTACTAGCCCAGAGCATTACCCAAGAAAAAAAATAAAAAGATCATTCTTTGATATCCGCCATCTGGTGTCCCATTATTGAGTGTATATGTCATGGTCTCCATGGTGACGGTGGTTTGTTCGTTTAAACACACATCGTCAGGCAGATGGACAGCTTTTTAGCTAGAAGCCAGGCAAATTATTTGGGACAGATTAGCACTGATTCCTCTGCGTGCTCTGAATTCAAACAAGGGCATTTGTGTTTGACAGTGGTGAGAATGAATGTGACTTCTTTTTGCCTTTCTTGTAAACAAGTGTGCAGCCTTACTGATAAGCTGAATAGCAGTGAATTGTTCCATTGTTTGTCTGTTTCAGAGACAAAATATTCCTGTGGCACCTGAAACTAATCTTCCCTCAAAGCAGCACCGAGTTCAGTCAGAGGGGGTAAGTATATATATGTACATTAAAAAATAAATAAGAAAAACACTCAGTCAGTAAGCGAAACAGGGTGTATGTATAGTTCAAAAGAACTGTTCAATTGGGATCCATCTCAGTAACCCCACAACCCTCAGGGGTTTAGTTTTTTGCATTTACACCACCTGTTGCAACCATGAGAGCTCTAAAGTCCTCTGAACTGCACATGCTTACGATATAGTAATGTTACTCATTGAGGTAACAAGTACAAAGAGTTGCAATTGCTCCGTCATGGAAATTAGAAGAGGGAAGAGTGCAACTAAGCTTTGGGTTTGCTGCACCTGGTGGTGCCAATTTGTGCGTTTCCATAAAATGATTTGCAAATTTTAAGTAAAGTGTTGAAAATTGGCTTTTATGAAGGAAAAAAAAAAGATAACCATGAACATGCCGCCACTTTCTATTGAGCGATTTAATCCAAATAAACAAAGATGTATAAAGCGTAGTTCTGTCACAGGACGACATTACGGATTTCAGGAAGTACTGTAAAAAACTGTTGTTTGGAGTTTTGCTGTTCTCAATTTGACAACTTCTTCTTTTTTTAGGGTCTCTGACAAAAAAACCTTGGAGGACATCTTGACCCCGTACATCCATCCAACAGAGTCCGACCCTGTGAAACGACAGAAGTGAGAATTACGACAGAACTCTGACACTTGAAGTCTGTGCACTTTTTTTTCATCATTTGATGCAGGTGGAACGCATCTGCCGTCAACGCTCACTTTGCTGCAGTGTAATGATGCAACACTTACCTTCTTCCCAACATTTGCGCAACAAGGTCCGTTTTTTTGCCCCAGTGTCGTAAACGATTAGGACAAATTCCAGAATACACAAAGTGAACGATACCATACGTTTACTCTGTTTCATATGTGTAACACAACAGCAGTTGAATACTGTTGGATGTATTTGGATTCATATAACTGTTGACCATTTTATTTTTAATGTGGAACACCAGAAATCTAGGTCATTTGTAGCCATGACTATTCGTGTCCACTACGACCAAGTGGAGCCCCTATAATCAAGTTTGGCAGCAGTGAATTGAGGGAGGAACTCGGCTTCAGTTTCAAACCACATATAAATCAATCTCCATGTACTCTGGCTCTATAAAAAACACAGATGCACTGGACCAGGATTGAGTCAGTTCCTCTTTTCCTTCCTCCACATATTTCAGTCTGTCAATGGAAAAAGCAAAAATTTTGCTAATTGCGATTTTTTTTTTTTTTTTCATCATGTTGGTTCGGTTTATTTTTCAAAACTGTTTTCATTTCTTCCGCACCGCTGTGTATTTAAATAAAAAAAATAAAAATTAAAAAAGGCTTCCAACTGGGCTCTGCGCCAGTATTTTTGAAGTAACCTTTGCAGAGCCTGGATTGGAGGGAGCGGGGGTTTAACTCTCCATGGTACATTGGTTCACTGTTTAAAGTAGGTTCGGGGTTCTGTGGCCGTCAGCAGCGCCGAGGATTGTCCCCTTACACAAGAGGCCTGTCCATATATCAGTCTGCATACCAGACGTGTGTTGATTTGGGTCTCCCACTGAATGAGCTCTTTGTATTTTGACCTTTATGGGAACCACCTTAGAAGGTTCTTCACAGTCGGTGTCCTGTGTGTTGTTTTTTTTGTCTTGTGTCTTTTTACAGGCTTAATATTGAGTTGCCCCACGCCTCTAATCTGCTCTCTGCTCATTTCTGTCAGGTTGAAGATGTACGTGCACGCGCCATTTGATGACGTGAAAATTTTCATGAAAGCAGAAGGCAGAAAGGCGAACTCTGTGAGGTGGGATTTTCTTTTTCTTCATTTTCCATCAATGACATCAGTACAATGATTTTAACTTGTCTCTTCATCGAAAGATATGGTTCACGCCCATTCGGATTGAGACTTTCCATTGACTTCTTATATATTAATTATATGATACTATTATAATATATACTGTACTTCATAGTATGTATTACTATATATTATATTTGTAAATTCAGTCAAATGCCTTTTTTTTTTTCCATTAATACAGTATATAGTATTGTTCATGGGCTATCTCTATCTCTGTCCTAAATTATTTTTACCAAAATAAAAGATGATTTAAAGGCATTGCCTTTACGTTGGTCGGCCACTTTGTTGGCACAAATCCAGAAGGGCTTCACTTTGATCCCAAAAAGTGTGTCAGAATCCCGTCATTGTGAAGGCATCCTGTTTGTGCGGCTGCGCCGCCGTTCGCTCGGACTCGCATGCCATGACTAATTTATTCAGCATGTATGAAGTCCGCATAATTTGTTTATGAACATGACATCACCGACTTGTAAATTCCTGCGAAGCTGCACAGGCATTTGGCAGGGAAGCGCAGAGGTTTTTTTTTCCCCCCTTCCTCCCTCTTTGCTTTGATTTCAGCATTGAGAAATGCCATTGATCAGGAAATCCTCCGTGATTATCATCTCCCTCTGTTTTCTCTCACTGACTGCATGCTCTTAAAGTTCTACCCAGTCTGTCTCTCAGGCCTTATGTTCATTGGCCTCAGGGACTGGCGTTACATCACCTTCTCTACCAAACTTCCTCACCATGGCTGTGCTTTATTTCTTCCTCTCATGTAATTCTTCTTGCCCATAATTATCAACCCTCATGGAGGCTTGAAACATTGTGGAAGTTCCTCACACCCATCTTTCAGCCTTGACGCATGGCTTTTGTTTTTTTTTTTGCCTGTTTGGGGGTGGAAAGGAAAGAGGAATTAATAAAAGATGAGAGGAAGACTTGTCGAAATGAAACACGGATCGCACACACGAGCTGTCAGACTGATAACCTTTTTACAGTAACAGAAATGCACAGACACTTTAATCTTCCACACACATTTAAGTGTACAAGTTTTTTTAGTGCAATATTTAGGTTTCGTGCAGTTCTAGGGGTCATGGAAATGCAGAAGTTGAGAACCACTTCAATTCTACAGCCAGAGAGGGTCTTGAGTGTAGTTGGACAAGCTACTGATAAGAACTAGTCAGTCTGTCTAGAATAATTTACACACTAAGCTTAACAACTAAATAAACTCAAATTGAAGTCTGGATCCATCGCCTTTTCGGACCTAAAATACATTTGCTTCTGGGTGCATACTAATTCAGACTGCTTTTTTTGGTTGTTTCCAAGTTTAAGCCTGCGGCATTGCATCAACACCTCTGCAGAAGTTTCACTGAACTGCAAACGCAGTTATTTTGGCCCCGCATTGAAAAGGTTAGGCTGAAGTAGTCATTTATCTGACGTGTTTATCTGCTGTGTGTCGGGCGAGCCGTGATGATTCTAGCCAAAATGCTTTACGTAACACTCTCTTGTTTTCTTCTTGTCAAGTGGCCAATGTCACAACTGGACAAGTTGCAGCTTTATTTGCTGAACTGCAGCCACATAACAAAGAAAGGCCCTCATCACGCTGTCAAACAGCCATTCAGGAGCACGAACAAACATCCACAACAGTCGTCTTGTCTTAAAAGAAAGTGCTAAATTTGATGAGTGCTGTTTTCCATTGCTAACACAGATGGGCCATGACCACATGGGTTTTGTTGTTGGATGCCTACTGGAATATAATCCCGCTCCAGTAAAGGAGCCCTTGTGCAAAACTAAACATAGCTGTGTCAAGCGGTCAACATCCTCTTACTGGAAGGCAGACGGACGCCGCTTCAAGAGAACCATTCACACTCCTCCGCATGTTTGTTTCCCTTATTTTCTCCACGTTTATTTTTATTCACTCCTCTCCAGTGAAACCAGCGCTTGCTTTTTTCCTGCCCCAGGCCACCTGAATGCCGCGGAATATCCCCTCCTGTTGACTTGTCCGAAATTGAGATTCCGTTTTTGCTTTGGCAGCCAAAAAAAGAAACACATTCTGCACATTTTGTTTTTCGACCAGCGCACTGGGCCGCCTCGTTACGGAGTGTCCCCTCTGCTTCCCGCATATTTGTGGGCAGCCGTCTCTTTAGCCTCCTTGAGCCTGTCGATCTGCTCTCCCAAAGCTTGCCCCAAAGCTTTGTTCAGGTTTATTTGCGTGCAGCAGATGTTTCCGCAGCTCTCCTGCAATGCTGGAGTGTGCCGTCTTCTTTCTCTTTTTTTTTTTCTCCCCCCCTCAGGTATGTTTTTACTAGAATAACTTCAGCATATAATATTATGCAATGGCCGATTTATATTCTTGCGCTTGTTTTCTTTGAATTAAAAATGAATGACATTTCAGGAACCACAGCCACAACTATCGCCATGGTTGGTGACCATCAAACGCAGTCAAAATCCACCCATCCATTTATCCAGAATCCATGCATCCATCCATCCATCCATCCATTTATCCATCCATCTATCCATCCATCCATCCATCCATCCATCCTTTTATCCATCCATCCATCTACCTATCCGATTATTCATCATCCGTCCATCCATACATCTATCCACCAGTCCATCTCTCGGTCCATTCATCACTTTATCCATCCATTTATCATCAATCCATCCAACCAAAGGTGTCCAAAACCCTTTTTTCCCCCCAATATTACCTATTTCACATTATCGTTCACCTGTTTGCTGGTTTGCTTTTTCTGGAAATGTTTTTAGCCGTAAAGACACAAACGGATCAGCCATTGTCTGACATGTTCACTAGATGCTAGTTTCTAAAGTTTCTGTCCCAACTTCAGTGTTTCACCATCATTCACGGTGCCTATTTCAGTTTAATGGGTGAGTTCTCCTGCAAAGTATTTAGTTTGTTTCCAGCATGTCACTCAAGTGTTCTGATGTAGTGTGCACGTGTGTGTGAATGCAACCCCCTCATTGCAACGTAGCAAGACATTTCCTGTTTGTTCGGATCCTGTCGGCTTTGACAGCAGCAGGAAGTGCCGCAGCAAATGATCTTAATCCCAAGTGAAACTATTCCAAGAAGGAGTGCCTCTGGGAAGCTGGCCTGGCTGCAACACTAGACAGTGAAACTTCTACCTGGGTATTTTTATTTTCTTCCCACCATGTGGATTTTCAACAAAACAAACAATAAGCTCATGAGTCAGTCTGGCACCGATATGGAATCGTTAGAGATGGAGTCATTTGCTCTATGCGTCTTGTATTCCGCTGATGACAGAGCTAAGTTGGTTCTGAATCAGTTGAGCACAATGGCCAGCTGTGTCTTCCAAGAAATGTGGGCGCTATTTAGCCTGGTGATTTGTGGCCATCCCAAATGCATAGTGTGGCTACTGAGAGACGGGACTAGACAGAGCTCACCTCAGATGCACTGAACAGCGTTTGTGAGGTTTTTTTTTCTTTGTTTGTCTTCCTGCCAGGTACCATGAGATGAACATTAAGCAAAGCCTGAGGGACAGCCTGAGCTATAAGACGCTGATTGAATATCCTGTTCTGCATGTGGTGCTCAGAGACCGCTGGGAGGACTATCCACTGAAAGAACCAGGTAAACAGAGTGCTCCTATCCTGCAATAAACACCCATTAAGATTCTGCCCACAAACCATAGCTGAAATGGATGCACTTTTTTTAAAAAGCCATCTAAGCAAGTCATCATTTCCCATTTACATCATTTTGGCTGTGCTGTGTTCATGCTGCAAAATGCCTGCACGAGGACACTCCAAACACCCGTGTATCCCCCCAAACACCGACTTCTCTCCACAATTCCAGCAGCATTGTATCATGTCCCTGCTCAAAGACTCCTTGTTCTCTTATTTTTCACTATGGTAACGAGCTACCCAAACGGAGACGGGGGTGTTCTGCTCAGCGTCACAGTCACAGAATTAACATCAGCAGTGACAGTGTCCAAAAAGAGGATCAGACAAAGCTCACCGCTGACCTCATGAAGCGTGAAATGACAGGTGACGAGGAGAGACGAGCGCCTTTTCATTTTTCACACCCATCTGCCACTCATGTTAAGTGCAGGATGCCAAAAAGAGTGTAATCAGTTCAGCAGCCAGTCCACTAGGCTGATAAATTGTCTTCTGAGCAGACTGACTGACAGTTTATCAGTGAGTGTAGCATTGTTTTTCAAAAAAAGGGGGAAAAAGACCACAGCAATCCATTGTTGGTTGTGACGTCTGAAATGTGGAATGAGGTCATGTTATTGGAGCGTGTTGTCAGCGATAAGGCCGCGGTGCCACACTGTTTTGTTACAGTGTGAGCCATAGAAACATCCGCATGATAGCAGAAGTCGTGGCCCTGGAAGCTGGGCAGGAAGTGATAAAAAAGGTGATCAGACACTCTGGCAGCTGCATGTCCAGTGCACATAGAAAAGTAAAAGTAAGTCAGTCCAGTGAGTTTCCCACTAATGCTGCTGGGTAGAAACATGGCCCCCACTCTTAAGTAAAAGTTCCTATCAACCAAAAGAAAATCAAAATAAATCAAATGGAATTTTAAGAGAATTATAGTTGTTGTAGAACCTGAAACTGGGTGTGTCATCACTCATGCAAAGCATTCAAATGTCATGCTCTGGTTTTACCATATCAATTAGCATTCCGATGCTTCAATTTTCACCTTTCATCATAAATAAAAACCGAGCTATTGGCCACCTCGTGGTTGCTGATAGTCAGCTTGCGCATAAATGTCGCGCATGTCTTACACTTGGACACTTGTGCACTAAACATAAGTGTTGAGAGTGCAGCTAGTAACGAGTCTTAGATAAACTATGAGCTTTGTGAGGTGTAAAGTAAAATTAAAGCACTGAATGAAGCACTTGTGATGCTGACACATCTGCTCCTCGAAGCTACTCGGCAGGTTTTGTTTTGTGTTTAAAAAAAACCAACCAACAACCAAGCAGTATTTCAATTGACTATGTGCAATGGTATCATTGCATCATTTTTCCAGTGGTGCCATTATGTGGCAAGTGTTGCTAATTGTGGGGTGGGCGTAGAGGGTCTGGGTTTTGTTTTTTTATTTATTTTTTTTACACACACCAGCTCCTATTCTTTCAGCCGTACCTGCCTCAGCCTGCAGTAGTTTCGCAAGACCAAACAAACAGGAGCGCACGAGCGAGGAGGGCGTGATCGGAGCCACAGCCCAGGGAACCGGCATCCGGACGGAGGCCCGCGAGCCCAGCCCTGAAACTGAACCCCCGAAAGAGAAAAGGGCAAAGAGAGAGATGGACAAGGAGGAAGAGCTGGAGGACGGCGAGCTGACGGACAGCAGCGACGACGGGGAAAGGGAGGAGCCCGAGCGGGACGGCGAGGGAGTGACGTGCGACCAGAGTCCCGCTGGTGACGTCAAAGAGGAACCAGAGGACAGTTGTTGTTGAGACCGACCGGTAATAATAAACACGGCTGCCCGGCAGAGCGCCCAGGTCAGTGTGACTAAGGGGAGTAAAAGCGGAAGAGCTGAGGCCAGCGCCTGTTCATACCCATCACTGTCAGGATGAAAAGCGGTCCGCTAATGTTACTGACAGCTGGCCGCCGCACGCACTGATGGGCAGCGCGACACTCGCACAGCAGCAGACGTATCGGAACAGGAAGTCAGTCGGCAATCCTGCGCATCCCCAAGGAGGAAGACTTTTCAGTTGTTTTTAAGGATTATTAAAGAATTTAGGGAGTTTTGATAAAGAACCTCATGTGCCTGTGTACAGAGAACCTTACTTAATAAAAATCATTGTTTGTATTTTCTGTGCCATCTGTTGTCTACAATGCGCAGTTACACAATTCCAGCGTGTGAAATTTGGCTTAATTTATTATTTTCATATTGGTAGAAACTTAATATACGGCCTATAAATACATTAATGAAAGTGTACAGTCACAGTACATTAAAAAATATTTTGTTTTCCTATCCTTAGAATGATTGTTATATGTATCTAAAAATATACATCGAACAAAGGTCTTGCTCCTAGTTAGCGGCCATCTTGCACCACCATGTTTCTAAGGAAGCCTGGGATGGACAATCCAGCCGCCTGACAGCACGTTTCGTATTTAGGGTGAACGCTCGCATCCTCAAATAAACCCACAAAGGAGAAGGTGGACGAGGTATGCACGTTTGTGCTCACAGGCACCGTAGTTCACTGGCAAGATTCAGAGAGGGAGGGTTTGGAGTCCCGAAGGAGACTTAAGTGAAAAAGTGCTGCAATCTAGAATGTAACCACTTGATTTTGCTATTTCTTCTTAAAAATGTCCAAATATTACACACTTGAAGTCAGTGGGGTTGCTCTCGAATCCAACAGTGAGAACAGTTGAAAAGCTGTGATGAAAAACCTCTGGTATTCATGATCACATTTGTCAGATAATTACGTAATAGTGATTAAAAAAAGATGTCTCGTAAAATGAACGCCAGGACCCAGAGTTAATTTTCAGCCAGTGTTTGGTTGTGGAACGCTGCACATAAAGTTCATGATGTTATGCGTGGTATATTAAAAGATTAAGTCATAGTTGACGTCTGTGAAACAGACATGCAAATAAATGGCCTGGTGGGATTTTTAATAGCCAGTTAAAGTTCATTCAATTTGAATTGCAAGTTTATTGTAAAGTTGCCAATCAAAGAGAAGTTTTTTTTATGCACTGCACTTTAAGATTAATGGAAAATGTTCTTCATTTTACCAACAACTTTCAACAATAATATGTCTCTAATCGGTGGGCTCTCCCAGAAATGAGAAAGTCCTGCCTTCTTTTGCCTGCTCAAAAGATTGCGCTCAAACACAACAGTTCTGGAAATCAGCCCTTTGTGATGTCACATTTGGGAATGATGCCTCATGGAACCAGTTGAATGACAGCAAAGTCAACTAGGTTCTTTCATCGCCCCTTTAAGACCGCAACCTTGCTGCTTTGTTTGTTTTTTTTCTCATCCAAAAGTTGAAAGTACCACAACGTAAGATATAACAGGAATCTAAAACTAACCCCTCTTATTGAAGGCTGTAAACAGAGGGCTAAATGTGACAGTTTATGTTTAAAAAAAAATCACCAAGCTGATCCTCTGCTGCCCCAAATAAAACAAAAAAAGATCTAAGCCAGGCTGCACTTTTATGAACGCAACAACAAAATACTTTTCACATTCACCTGTTGCTCACACGTCACTCTGGTGACTCCGTGCTTGAAATAAAAACGCAGTAAAAGCAGCTACGCGCGTCAGCGCTGCCACCGGCTACCTTCTCTGCCGGCCTTCGCCGAGTGCCATTAGTCTTGTTTTTCCATCAGCTCATAAAAGTTTAATGTCGACATGCTCGTTTTTCCCGACACCTCCGAGGTGTCTCCCAGCGCGGGTGCTCTTGCGCACGCCGTGCCCCCGCGCGCCGTATTCTTTCCTAATGTTGGTTTATTGCGCCGATGGGGTGCCAGTAATAACTGACAGTGCGGCTCACTGGCGAGGCCTGTGTTCATAGATGTGTTTTCATAACCTTTGCTAACTCCTCTTTGGACGTTAACCCCTGTGGACGGGCGAGCCCTTTGATGTCTGGCCTGTGCTGACGCATTTTCCACCCCGCCGCCGTCCTAGGCAATGATCTCACATCTGACTGCGCATCCCTCCGCGAGGGAGGATGCGTTTCTCCACTCAGCCGCCCGTACAGCGTTCATGTTCAGCGTTTGTGTTTGTTTCTGCCGTTGGTTTTTTATGTTTTTTTGCAACCCTCGCGCATAATTTCCAGCCGGCTCCCTTATTGAGTTTGCTCATGAAACATCACCAGCCCCAAAAACATTGCTTATTTTATGACCTCGAAAAGCTCTGCGCCAAACAACTCTTTTCATTTCTTTTGCCCAATGTTTACCTTTACAGTATATTCTGTGATATACATACATATATAAGTATACATACATATTAATCTGAGTTGTTGCAGATTTTGTTTCATTTAATTTTCTTATGTGCTTCTTCTTTTCTTATATGCTTATGTATATAATTTTATTTTGATTTTAAGTGGAATGAATTCAGTAGAATCATTCAATATTTGACTTCTCTTTCTCTCAGCACAAGACATACTGGAAAAGCTAAACAGTCTGTTTCTCTCGGCTGAATGCCTTGTTTTGTCTGCTTATACAACTAAAAGCCGTTTTGGTCAAATAGTTACAGATACATATTATTCTAGAGGTCATACTTGCTTGAAGTTAAACTGATTTGACCCGTGGGAAGCAAAATGTTACATATACCCGATTGAGCTTATAATAGTAACCTGCCTTCTCTAATCCTCTCTGTTCTCGCTCTAACGGCTTTATGTTGCATTACCACATTTTATTCCGAGCAATTCCCTCGTGTTTTCTTTTTCCCTTTCCAATCTTAACAAAAAGTTAATCATTGTGACCACATGAGAGCTCAGCTTTTGTTTTATGGATTACTTTTAAAGGTCAATTTGAGATATTCTTAGTCTGCGGGAAGCTCGCTCATTGCAAATAATGTCTCCAATCCGAACAAATGGCCCTTTGAAGTGCCTGCTTGCTTTGCTTTTTATTGGGTGGTGATTTTGATGTGCAGGGTCCGCTTGGGTTGCGTGCATCACGTTTTATGACGGGAGATCTGCTGTGGTGGCCTTATCTTAAAAGAGAGCTTGGAATGACGGACAACGGACAAAGTGAAGCGTGTTTGAGTTCAAAACGCCCGATTGTTGCTGTTGCACGCCAACAGTTACGCCATCATTCAGGACAACACACCAATACTTTGCTTATCGGATTCCTCCTGTGCTCCTCACAAGAAACAATAGACTAGCGTCAGCCAAGATATATCGGCAGTCACAGCAGTCACTTTGCACCCCGTTACCTTTTTTAGGAAGTGTCACGTGTTCCTCTTTGCCTGCCTTGTTTCACTCTGGCACCCTGAAACACAATCTGTTGTTCTTTTTTTATCGGCCTCTCCATATCACGGCGCAGCAGTATTTTTTCGCGCCTACCCCTCGCTTGTGAGCCGGCGAGATTTTTTAGCTTCGACATTTATCAGAGATAAGTCTGTCCCCGTTGCCGGCTCGCAATACAAATAGAAGTCGTTTCTAAAGGTTAAGAAAAAGAAGAAAAAAGAAGAGGTTGTCGTGATGAGTAATTTTCTATTGAAGCCAAACTCTCTGCCGGCCTTCCAAACGTCTGAAGTGGAGGGCTCGAAATTTGTTGGAATACATGAACTATGCTCCTCATGGAACCTCAGCGTTCGTGTGAGACGTGCACCATCAAAAAAGCCATGACATTTTCAGTCACAGTGCCTCAGATACCTCACATTTTTTCTGCTTTGTCTTTTTGCCCTAAATCGATTGATTCTGCCACTAAACCTGACACCGTGGCAGGTGTCCAACACGTGGGTTTTTGGCAGTCCTTCGTGTTTGTTTCTTTCTTTAGGCGCAAGTAACTGTCCTGCAGTTTGTGAAGTGGGCGGAGGTGAGAAGTAGCGTCGGAAACTAGGAGTTCCAAGTCGTTTTCTATAAATTCTCATTGGAAATATTGCAGTTGAGCTCTCCGAAAAAGTGATGGAGGAAAATGAGGCCCAACTTGCTACTGGCAAGGGTTGTCTGATAGAGTGAAGGCTGTACATTATGTGTATTACAGCAGTTTTTATATTTGGAGTCACATGCTGTAGCCGCAGTGCAGTTGTCCAATGTTTTTCTTCTTTCCTTACAAATTGTTTAGTATTATTGTTTTTAACACATCCTGGACAAGGAATCGCTTTCTAATTCTGTCCCTATACCGGTTGTACTGTGACAGTAAAGGTTATTCATAGACTAGAAGTCTATATACCATTGTATGACAGCAACTGTTTCTATTCCATTTCTCATACTGCATGTTGTGAAGTTGCCCTGCTTAGGTTTTGCCAGTTCATACCCATCATGTCCACTTTGTTTGAGTCATAGAAAACAATAATTTAACCGTGACAGCCTCTCATGACGTCAGCCCGTCGGTCTGCCCCTCTGTTGTGCTCAGGAGCATCCGGCCATCACTTTAACTGTATTTCCCTCCTGGCAGATTATTTCCAACTTTGTGTGTGCAGCGTTAAGCTCCCAGACGCCCAGCGACTCGTGTGTGTTGTGAGCCTCCTCCGTCAATGCTCGGGCTGTTCGAGCGAATAATCTTGCAAGTGGCCAGCCACCCTCCTGGGACAAACCGGCCGCTTCAGCAGCTTGACGGGGACCGGCTCCACTCGGACTTTCCCCAACATGTGTTCACAGGCCATTGCAATCGCTGATGTGATGGCCGTGCAGAGTCGAGTTGCATCACTCTGGCACTGACACCATTTTAGAATTTTTCTCTCTCTGTTTTGCCATTACATGGTGAAAGATGCTATAATATGTGATAGATAGATAGATAGATAGATAGATAGATAGATAGATAGATAGATAAATAGATAGATAGATAGATCTACAACAGATAGACACTAAAAGGCAAAGTGCAAGTAGATGTGATGTCGTTAAAGGTGTGACAGCAGTTGTTCTTTAAAATGTGGGAGCCCAACAGGGATTGAACCAAATTGTCCAGCAGATGGCGCTTCCAAAAACAGTCACTGTACATTAGTGCTTTGAGGGCCAGACTGCGCCTCATGCCTCTCTGTGTTCCTCACTGCAGTGAAAATTAACCCGACGTTTTGGACCAACAGGCAGTAAAGTAGGTGACGTCAGCTCGGCAGCCTCCAGCATGCTGTAATGGCCAATTACCATCCTGTTAGCTTCTGGTTGCGCCGCATTACGTCGTGCTTGATGAAGTTTTAATGCAAAGGTCTTTATCGTATAAACAACATTTCTTTTCGGTGGCGGGGGTCAGGGAATGAGGTAGTTGCTGAGTGATTTTAATTGCGCGTTTGTGTGTGAGCCGTGTTTTGTTTTTTTTTCACTTCTTTCTTCCCGCTTGTCGGAGAGTGACGGGTTTTTTTTACACTTTGTTTCGGAACGCCACAATTTATTTTTCAGGAGCCCCTGACCCCTTGGGTGCTTGGAGACGGTTCAAGCTGAGGGGTTTTGGCGGCGCTCCTCTGTACATTATAAAGGCATGCCACAGCAAACTGACAGGACTTGCTCACATAACACGCAGGTGCCATTACGTAACTGCTGTGTTTGCTGCATTTTGTTGAACAAGACAAACGATGGTGTGATTTGCGCCCGAGCTTTGGAAAAGTTCCCTCCTCGGCAGCGAAAAGAGCAAAAACAGGACTCCCCGCAAAGTGTTTGGACTCTAAATCAGCCACACGTCTTTGTGATTAGGTCAACCGCAGGAGCCTTTCATGTGCGCAATCTGTAAAAGCTCAGTGGGCACATCCTGTGCGGTACATGGGGCTCACTCCATGGCGACGCCGTCCTGCTCAGCGTCTTATTAAACGCATTCGATTAAGACTCACGGCCCCGCAGCTGTTGGCCGATTTTGCACCAGGCTTCGGTTGGTCGGGAGTTTTTACAGTCGTTTGCGAGGACATTACCGGAAAAAAAAAAAACTCCTCCTCTCTGTCGCCCCGAGTGTGGAGCGACTGTGGGAGTGTTTGTGTATATTTGGAAGATCCTCCTCGGCTAAAGTGAACATGTTGCTCTGAAATATTTTCCAACATCTGCCGCCCATCAGGATGTCTGCTTTCGGAGCCACTGCTGCATTCCTGAGCCGCTCCCTCTACCTGGATCAAAAAAAGGGGGAAGAAAGAAAAGAAACCCTTCCCCTGTCGTTGCCCCTGAGCTCTGCTCTCCACATCCCCGTTCAAACTGTACTTCAGGTATAATTTTTTTACCCCTCCCAAGTGCTGGATATGAGAAGGAGAATAACAGCTGGTTTTCTGGGTTGGCGGATAATTCCTGCTTGTTTGGGTTTCGTTTAACCGCCGAATTGTACGCGCTAATAAGCTTAAACATTCCAGAACCGGGTTGAGCCCAGGTAAACATCAGTTCTCACCAACAACAGGAGTGGAGCGGTGTTTACGGCGGCGGCGTACTGTTTCAGTAGCCGTAAAACCCAAATGCAAAGTTTCTATGACGACGGGAGGAACTATGCTGCCCCTGTTTCCGGCGCTTTGCTGGTTTCTCCCTCATAATAGTATTTCTTAATGCCTCTTAAACCAAAACCTCGGAGGGGGGAGACCTTAGCCCCTCCCCACTTAGAGCAGCTGTTTACTACTGTTCAGCAGACCCAACGTTTAGGAGCTGGCGGAGGCCAACGCCACTAATTCTCTTTTAAAGGCAAACGTTAATGAATTAGGTCAGCTCGGCCTCGCCGTTCTGTCGTGGAAAAGGGGGTGGGAGTGGGGGGGGCTTCTGCCGGCGCACATTCTTTGTGTACAGCCCATTGTGTACAATAATACTCATTGTGCTTCTCGCATGGTGTCTAATCCCAGCCCATTCACAGCAGCACTTAAGATTCTTGGCATACTCCCATACTCATTGCTCCTCGTGGACTTAATCTTTCTTTCTACTTCGTCTTCTTCTTCTTCCTCCCCTCCTCGCTCCCAGAATCAGTTAAGGGCTCCGTCTTATCCAGATCAAATGAAAGCAAACTCAGCCGGCTGCAGAATGGCATTCCACAGCGCCGAGTCAGGCGGGTTTCCAAGGCCGTGTTATATAAGAACGGACTGACCCTGCTCACTGTCTGTGAACCTGTTGGGTCTACAGAATGATATAACAGGAGGATTTTCTCTGGAAATAGTGACTTTGAATAGCCCACCTCCTCCAAACCCACCCTACCGGCCGCTTGGCATGGGATCGCTTGCACTCGGCAGCTCACTTTGAAAGGACACACGACTCACTCCAGCGTTCCATAAATAAACCAGTTTTTTTATTTGTAGCATATAAAATTAGACCATTTTACAATTTATTCCAGTATGACACATAATATCCAAATAAAGTAGCTACATTTGTCGATAAATAATATAATAACAATATAATAAAAACATTCATTCATCCTTTGACATGTTTCGCTTTGTCTTTTTTTCTTTTTTTTTGTTCACAAAGGGAGATCGATAGCTGCCTCAAAACATGAACAGTAATGCCCACGTCAGGAACGGAATATAACCGCACGCTTGTCAAACAAGCCCTGGGGTTACACCTCGGTGTCTTGCTCTTGAAGATACAGGATGGTGCGCTCGGTGAAGTTTGCGCGCGTGCATCTCCACGTATACACACGCAAAGTCTACAGTCTGTGTCATGTCCGATGCAAAGGATCAAAATATACACAGCGAATCGATATCAGCGACTAACATGAATTTACAAGGTTTTTTCTTAATTACATCTTGCTCCGTAACGAAGCTACTTTTGGCTGCTCCGTTAATACGAAGCGTTTCTGAGTTCAGAATGCTGGCGTAGCCACAGCAAACAGTGCACTTCAATAAGTCCTCATGATGTAAGCCCACAATTCCTTGGGAATCTAGTTACAACAAGAAGCTGGTAGTTGTTTTCTCTTTTTTCTTTTCTGAGTCTCTATTTACAACCCCTGCCTTCATCTGGGCCGCCATTGGGGGGGCGGCCAGTGCTGCAGATGACCTTTTTCTTTTCTCCTCCACTCGTAGAGGCGTTCGATGGGTTCTTCACAACAAGAAATCAGTCTCTGAACTTGTGGATGTCGTTGGAGAGGCGGTAGAAGGGGTAGGAGGCTTCGTTGACGTGGGGGCAGTTGTAGGTGCACTTGCAGGACTCGATCATCATGACGTTCTTGTTGAAGGTCTCGCCGTCCTCGCAGCGGAACTTGACACGGATGGTCCTGGTGTCGTGGGGGCTGCAGCAGCGGCCGTCCACGCAGGCGCCGCAGTACCTGGGCCGGTACTTCTTCAGGCTGGAGCAGCCGGCATAGGTGTACTTGATCGGCTGGCTGGACTTCTTGGTTCGGCTGCACTTCTTTCCTTTCTGCAGAGGATCAAAGGGTAAAAAGGGAGATTAGCCTCGTGCTTCCACCAAAGGAAGGAAGGATTCTTCACCATGATCAAGACATGGAACTGGTGGTGGTGATGGAGGTGGTGGCTCAGGCTTACCTTCAGACTAGAGTACGACGACTGGGTGCACGGGCGCACCTCACAGATCCTGGTCTCCTTGACCAGCTTGCACTCGCTGTTGTTGTTGGTCACCCTGGTGGAGATGCCTGTCCCGCAGCTTTTGGAACACTGGGACCAGGGCGTGGTTTGAACGATGCACTTGTGGGTGTCAAACATTTGGACTTCAGGCTGTGGTCTGTAAGCTGAAAGTGGAAAGAAACACAACAGTGTTTAGTATCCAGCATGTCTTGAGGTTATATTCCCAAAACAGAGAAAGACATTCTCTGGTGAAGAGAATCTCTCTGGTTAAGCTCTCTTACCTGGCAGAGACTTCAGCCCCCCCTTGACGATGGCGATGAGCTCGTTCCTGTCGGTCAGCTCTTTCTCCAGCTCCTCCATCAGTGCGTCTTTGCCAAAGATCTTCTCCAGGATGTCGCGCTGCTTGTCGTCGTCGTCGCACACCCACTCCTCGCAGCACTGGCCGGCCACCTTGACCAGCCTGGGGTTGGCACAGCCCAGGTTGGGCAGCGAGAGCTCCTGCGGGCAGAGCGGGACGCAGCCCACGGCGCCGTCGATGCACGTGCACTGGTGTTTACAGTTGGGCTGGAAGCTCTCGCCGTTCTGGTAGATCCTGCTGTTGTACTCGCAGGGTCGGCCCTCCAGCTTGGCTATAAGCAGCGGAGAGGGGAGGGGGGGGAGGGAGAGAGACAGGAGAGAGAAAGGAATGTTATTCTTTCCTGCTCCCGCTCCGAGACATGTGCTCTGAGACATCGCAGGGCTGCCAGGTGAGGATCAGTTAAACTGTGAAATTCTTCAGGCTGCCTCAGGACTCTTCCCCCCTAACTCCCCTCCACCCACTCACCCCTTATGGGTTTGCCTTTCCTTCTTTGAGGCTAAGACCCCCCCTCTGCCCCCCACCTCCTCGCTATCTGCATTCCACAGTGCTGAAATCACACAGGTGCCCAGACTAATGAATTTAAGCCTGCCTTCCCCTCAACCCTCCCCACCCTTGTCCATTTAACGCTGGCTACTTGAGAGGCAATTCAAAGAGTCATGCAACACGCACACACACACACACATCTGGAACTAATCCCTCGCACATACATACCTCGGCAGATGCCACGAGTGGTCGCGCCAGCAACACTGGCTCCGAAGTTGCACTCCAGCCCCTTGGTGTGGTCGCAGGGCTCGGTCAGGCCGCAGTCCTCGTTCAGCTGCCGGGCGCAAACTTTGCAGCAGCCGCAGCCGTCCAGCACCACGCTCACGCCGGGGGCGCACTTGGGCATCTCCAGCGGACACTCGCACATGGAGGGGCAGGAGGAGGAGGTGGTGGAGTAGGAGGAGATGGAGGAGGAGAGGACCTGTACAGCCAAACAACGGAGTCTATTATAGAGGGAGCCTCGACAACAGCCGCCAAGCTCTCAGCGTTGCATGTGTTGAAAAGCAATAAACATCTTAGGGCGAAATGAAAAGAGACTTGTACATTAAATGAGGATAAAGGAGTAAAGCACTCACCAAGTTGAGGCTTCCGAGGAAGACAAGCGTAACAGTGAGCTTCAGCATCTTTGTATAAATCTCCTTCGGCGTTCTTTCAGAAGAATTCCTTTTGTCCCGGCTTTAATCAAGCACTCGTTCTCGGCGCAGTCTGTCTGTCTGTCTGTCTTTCAATGGTGGTCGGCGGGAGTCCTTATTATTCCCTCGCGTAGTCGCCGGCACTGTTTGCTGGTAGCAGGAGAGGCTCCTTGTTAAGAGTAGATGAGGCTCTCGGTGAAGCGCTAAGCAGTCTGCCGAGGCTCGGCCACCTCCGCCCTTATATACCGTAGTGGGAAGCTGACGTCGTCCCGGGCTGCCTGCTGAACTCTTCCCAAACTATGCCAGGAATGTTTCTCGGCGCATTTTCCATCCAAGACCTAAGCTCCACCCTGTCTCACCCTCCCTCCTCTCTCTCCCCCCACCCCCCACCCCGCCTGTCTCAGATCCCCCCCACACCCCTATCCCATCTGAACACACTTTTCCGTCTCACATTTTTCCCTTCTTGTTTATCCCTCCCTTTCATTTTCCCCTCCTGCATGCGCGCTCTTCGCACATTTATCAACCCGGCAGTGCACTGGGGCTTTTTTTGCGGAGACGCAATGAGGCTATGCGCTCTTTTTCTTCCCGACTCTGACGATTATTATTATTATTATTATTATTATTATTATTATTATTATTATTATTATTATTATTATTATGGAAGTTTTGAATGTCCTTTAAGTTGCGTGTCGAATACTTTGCCCTTGTCCAAAAATACAGTCAGATACTGACACTGCAAGTTACAGTTACACTGACTATGTTCCTGCGCCGTTTGGCGTTTTCTTTATTTGTGCTGATCGAAGCACTTTGTCAAAGCTGCCTTTATTTCCTCTGTTTTCTTCTTCTTCGCAGCGGTCTCTGCTGAAATAGCAGCAGTTTCTCTCCGTGAGTCTGAAGGTGTGGGCTGAGATACGTTTAAGAGGCTATTTCTGGCTTTCCAGTGCCTTTATTCAGGGGAGCTAAGCGTTTCCAGATGCGCACCAGAGCTCAGACGTAACAATATTGCCATATTTGGTATGGCAGTAGCCTACATTATTAACATACCCCCCAACCCCCATCCCACTCCCTCCTTCTTTCTTTTCTTTTTTTTTTTTTTTTTGGCCATCAGACCACAAAGCATTCCTGACAGCTCAAAGGCTTGTTAAATACGTCCTGAGCGCGGGGAAATTCCTTCAAGATTTATTCCTTGATGCTCTCTCACTTTTTTCACGCAACCCGTCCATCACGTCCCTTATTTGCGGGGGGGGAAGAGGAAGAGGGGTTGTCCTGAAAGGTGTTCCAATTTTCCCTCAAACGATGCTGTGATGGTGGGGCTTCGGGTTCGAGGGGGTGTTTTTGTGTTTCACATGCAGCAGGGGTCTCAATAAGTCCCGTCTCTCCCCTCACTTTTCAACTTTATCCCGATGGCTGAAAAACTTCCCCCGTTACCACTGCGCAGAAAAAGAGGCGCAACATAAAAAAAAAAAAAAAAAAGCAAGTGCTGCCGTAAAACGGCCGGCAGATCCCACACGGCAAAAATGCAAGGTACTGTGTTGTTGTTGTTTGTCAGGACCGGACACTTGACGACTCCTTTTGTCCAACTTGTGTGTAGACAGACAGACTGACTGAGGCATGGAGCACCGGAGGCTGGAGAAACCTCTCCGGTGAGTTGATGCTTTTGTTTTTTAAAGCGTTTTCTGCGGATGTTGGTGCTTGCGAGCTGAGAGCAAAGTACGTTTTTGCCCGAAAAGACAAGCGATCGAATAATAATAATAATAATAATAATAATAATAATAATAATAATAATAATAATCGCGTTTTGTTTTAATGCCCCTCTGACTCAGAACGGTGTTCGACGATGTATGTTCATTCTATATAGCTGGAAAACAAACAGTGGCATCACTTCCAGAGTCGCCCTGCGATTCTATTCAGATAAGATCTGTCAGCTCGAGTCCCTGTGAGGTTCCTGACTTGGAGCTGCACGCTGTCCGTTGGCCAGGGGGGGTGTGTCTATGCGAGCACATGTGCAGCGCCTGTCGTCGTGTGTGTATATACCGCCAAACCGTGTTGTGCCGTTGTGCGCACACGCATGCGCATGTGCTTTCATAAAGGGTTTTTCATGGTTTTCGCGGTTGATTGCTCAGAGGCAAAACATCTGTACTGTTTATGGTTCATCTTTCAGGGATCCGCTTACAAACTTTATTTATTTATTGGATTAGAATTAGAATGTATCTGCTCTGTCTGCCAGATGGTGGGCGTGGCATTTGGGGGAGGGGCAACTTTTCTGCTATTTATCCCATGAGGCAATTGATTTGTAGTGTTTTGCATCTTTGCATAAATCAGCTTTTATTCGTGAGACGCTTAAATAAGGCATCTCGAATCGCCTTCAGATGTTTCAGTCAAAGAGAAAAGCAACTGAGGAAGCACTCATACATATGTTAGCATGCCGGATTGATAAAACGCAGTCGGGGGTTTTCAAGGTCCACACTGCATTTATACTCAGAGATTCATTTTTCATCCCATATGCACCACTGAAGCAGATTTTCAATCAGTTATACACCCAACAAATTTATAGATCTCCAAAAGCAGCACTTTTCACTTCTTCCTTGAGGTGCTTGGTTGTACCTTCTGTATGTTTGACATGGGAGAAAAGCATAGTGGCCTCAGTGCACTCAACAAGGGCATCACAAAGGCCTGATTGCAAGAGTTTTGTGTTGCTGCTCACTTTCTCAAGGGTTGAGTATTTAAGGCACTCAAAGGTTTCAACATCAGTCTTTATATTAAACGTGCTAGAACCATATTTTATCTTATTGTCTTCCATGTTTATGTGTGTGTGTGTGTGTGTGTGTGTGTGTGCTCACGTGCCTGCACGTAGGAAACTATGTTGTTGTTGTATGTCGGTGGAGAATAACTTTAGTTATTGTTGTTCTTTAATTACCCATTCAGTTCAGGAAACATTCCGAAAGCTGGACATTTGTCTCCCTGTTGCATTTGGCCAGTCATAATATTTTCCACTGAACACACACACGTGCACACGCACACACACACGCACGCACGCACCTAAAAAACAAACTGGATAATGTTTTGTCGCGTAGATATAAGGGCGGCTCCATTATTTTGAAGAAGGAATTTGAATTCTTGTGTTGTGACTTTGGCGTAATGGAATCAAATTGTCACATCCCACCAGGAGCTCATACAATTGCAGAGACAGGAAGTCCGTGGCAAGTGGCCCCAGCTCTCCCTTGATGTATGTCTTTGTGACAGATGGAAGAGAACAGAACAATCTGGCATGTTTAAATAACAGATTCCATTGTAGCATTTTTTTAAAAAAAGTGTTGTGAGTGCACTGCGGCGTGTTCTAGCAACACTTCCTCCCTCCGTCAGCAGGAAGTCTGCTGATTTATCAAACTTCCTCATGCAAACGGGGAAGAGACGAGGCAAAGCGTTAAAGTGGGAAATTAAGTTATGGCGCAAGCTCAAAAAGATGTTGGAACACAGCAGCGCACTGGTTTGTGCAATTTCTGAGTCAGTCCAACTGATTCTTTCGATGTTGTGACTTTCAGCGTGTGACCAGTCCTTCCCTAGAAATAGTCCTTGTGCCGACACTTAACAAACATGAGATTTTAAAAGGCCAGCCCTCTTTTTGGTGTTTAACTTTTCATTAAAGGTGTGCCTAAACTCTAAATTCTGGAAACAAGCCCTTTATGATGCCACAGAAAGCAGAGTTCCACTCCGACCTTTCTGATGAATCATCTGGCCGGCTGTTTGTTCCAGCTTTTGTTTTTTCCCCCCTTCCAAGCATGTGAAGGTACAGCAAATCATCACTTTCAGTGGGAAGAGTTTTTCATGAAGGCTGTAAACAGAGGGTTAAATGTTGTTTTTTTTGATCTATAGTTTTTTTTTTTTGATAATTCACATAAAGCTGCTGAGAATAAGGATTTGAATTGGGTGTAACACGCAACCTTTAAAACTTATTGAGCATGAAGTCCAGGTTTCAGTGACCTAATTACATAAAAAGGCTTTCAAGGATTCCAGTCTCGTTTTAATCATACTCTTTCTTTGCATACTCTATCATATGTGTACACATAGTCTTGTATTTTTTGTTGTTTGATGTTGTGGATTCTTTATATACACAATTGCAGGCCAACTGTTCCTAAACCTGAGCATGAATGGGCTTTGCAAGCTGCAAATTAAAGTTGTATCCTGTTCATATCCTGTTTAAGAAGACGTATATGGGATTTCCGGATATGGCATCCTTGACCTTTAAAGTGCTTTATGAACTTGTGCACTGGAGTATATGAGGTGGTGTTGACCTCAGGCTTTTTGATTTTTGGGTATGTATTTTTTAGCATGATACTTTAGTTTAGCGTTGCACCTGGCAACGCTGATAAAGGGTTTTCAACACATGACAACGTCAGCTTACAAGCGAAACAGTCAGTTTGAGTAGCTCATCATAGAAACTGCAACTTTTTGAACTTTGTGTTTGGTTGTGCCGTCCCTGTATCATCAGCACTGCACCGGACATTTGTCAGGATCATGAACCAGGTCTTATAACTTCATTATTTCTTTGCTATTTTCGGTTTTCATTCTATCAACATAGGTTTCAGTCTGCATAAAGCTAAAGATGTGCTGCGCACCTGTGCATTCAAACGTGCTTTTGACATTTAGATGTCTAATGGATCTCATCATGGAGTCCGAACATACCAGACAAATATGAGCTGCTGCTTTTGGTGTCGTTCCGTCCGCAGCTGGAGAACTGCGTCTGCTTTCACTCTTTCTTTTCTTTTTCTTTTTTCTTAATAGCTGCACAATGTACCAGCCAGGTGTGCCTGAAAAGTGAGGGTTTCCCTTCATCTAAAGTAACCCAAATTCCAGAGTGTGGAGAGAGAAGAGAAAGCGAGGGTGTTTTTTTGGGCCGTGTCCATTTATGATGAGGAATGATGGTGGGGGGAAAAAGGTAGACTGGCTTGGGGGCAGGTGTTGGAGTCAGGGGGAGGGTGGCGGCGGCGGCGGCGGTGGTTACTGATCCTGGCTGGAGTGGAAAAAAGAATGTGGGGCTCGCAGAACGTCTTGGAATGTTTAGAGCAGTCGGGTATAATTGAGTGAATTTGGAACAAGAAAAGACAAACTGAAGTCCTGCAGTGGAAGAATGTGCATCTGGGACGTCTAAAGAAACATTCCATCCATTCAGACAGCTTCACCAGGCCTGGAGGCTTCCTTAGATGGCACCATAGGGAAAAGAGCCCCACAATTCCATCCTCCCCTCTTTGCCCTACAAGTTTCATAATGCACAACCAGCGGGGATCTGCAGTTATGTGGGCCAATGCATTTCTTAACCCTTTTTTTGGGGGGGTGGAGAGTAGCTTTTCCAGAATAGTGAGGCACCATTCCAATGGTCTGTAGAACTTTACTGAAAAAAGTTTGTTTTACACACTGATGAGCAACCTAAATGCAGCCATAACCAGAGGCGGCAATAGTATTTACACTCTGTACAAGTAAAAGTATGGATACTTGTGTAAAAAACAAAAACAAAAAAAACCCAGCAAAAGTACTGATTCAACTCCTTTGCTCGTGGAAAAATAAGAAAGTTCAGGTTCTGAGCTGTACTTCAGTAAAAAAACAAAAAACCAAAATAAAACATTTTTTTTTTGTTGCAATAAATGAAGCAAGTCATTTGTTGATAAATTGAGTTACTCTAAAATAATCTCCCTCTAAAATATGATCCAGTTTATGATCCAGTCCACTTCAAGCTATGGTAATAAATGAATGAAAACAATTTCAAAAGCAAACGTAACAAGTGTGTTTTTGCAACGTAAGTAGTACAAAATACATGTATTTGTGTACAAATATGGGGAGTTAAATTAAAAAGTAAAGCAAAAACGCCTGAAAAATCTACTTTAGAACAGTAACCAAGTATTTGTACTTTGTCACTTCCCACCTCTACCTTTCATACTACTAAGATCTGTTGTTAATAATCCCTCACAGCCAGATAAATGAGTCGACAGGCAATAAGAGGTCAGTCGATGCAAAGTTAATTTGCAAAGACCGTCAGGTGTTCGCTGGCTGTGCTGTCACTTGTTGTTTGGGGGGAGGGTGGGCGCGCCTCGCCGACGGCTCATAGACTCGCACTCGCTCCACGTGATGGTCGGTGCGCGTAACCGAGACGCCGTCGTTCGACAGTAGACCGCAACGTGGCTGGCTGGTTGGCTAGCTGGCGACTGTAAATCAATCATACAAGAAAAAAAACAACAAAGTAACTGACGAGGGAGGAAACAAGCTAGCCGGGCACTAGCGGGTTAAACTGATATCAGTCTCTCTCATTCAATCGCTCGGTTATCTCTCGGGCTGTTTTTGCTCTGCCGCTGTTTACCCGCCACCACCGCCACCGCCACCACCCCTCGTTTTCGAGCGTGCCAAGTGCAGGGACAGCTACACACTCAAAAAAAAAAAACATGGCTGGTTTGATGGCAGATTTCGGTCTCTACACGCACGCCGTCGTCCGTGGAGTCCCTCAGTCCCTGGCCGGGGACGCGCTCCGGATGAACCAGGCGGAGGTGGACGCCGGCGCGGCGCAGAAGGAGCACCATGCGTACGTGGACGTGCTGAAGAGGCGGCTGGGGCTGGAGGTGGTGGAGCTGCCCGCGGACGAGTCGCTCCCGGACTGCGTGTTCGTGGAGGACGCGGCCGTGGTGTGCGGTGACACGGCGCTCATCACCCGACCCGGGGCTGAGAGCCGCAGGAAGGAGGTAGGGAAGCCCTCGGCGTGAATGTTACACACACACACACAGCAGAAACAGCAGAAAACGACAACATAAAAAAAAAAAAAAAGTTTGATGCGAGTGGAGATTAAGGGAGTAGCCCGGGTTACCCCCACACACCTCCCCCGCTATATGATTGCCCGTTGTGCTCAACCCAGCAGCATGCTATTAGACTCAGTCTGCTGGTTCATGGATAAAATCTATGTGACACTCTGAGGGAAATTGTTTCAAGAATATGAACTGATATTTATTGGGGAATATCTCTCTCTCCATACGTCCATTCATTTAATTCCTGTGTAAAATGGTTTGAAAATGTAACTTTTTTTTGTTTGTTTGTTTGATGTCATGCACATTAAACCAATCCCTGACATGAGGCTCATTGACACGTCACAATTTTGCCAGATGCAATGATTAGGCATGAGGCGACGCCCCATTGTTAAGGCTAAACCCCCTCAAACTTAGTCTGTTTGAAATCGCTCCCTACTCACCATATAGTTCACTATACAGGGGATACGCCATCTTGCAGTGATGTCCGGGTTCTGCGCGAACATCAATATTTCACCATATAGTCCACTCAATGTATCCCACAATGCATCGGTAAAACGAGTGTACAACCGATGGTCACTCACCCGGCAATGTATCCCATCATGCATTGTGCTCACACTGACCCAAACATAGAAAAGGTGAGAGGAGAAGTGTTTTGTTTTTTTTGTTTTTTTTATAATATGGGAAGACACTTAGTATAGTATGTACTTGGCACACAAACGCATATACATACATATGTGTAATTTAATTTACTTTATATATCTATGTTATTTTTATTTTTTACCACCTGCCGGCAGGATGCTTTAAATACGCGACTGCGGAGACGTTTTAACGGTGCCAAGAGTGGTGTCCAAAAGTTTTTAGTTTGATTAATGAGTGCACGATATAGTCGGTTACCTCTATAGGGAGTAGGGATACAGCGGGTGATTTCGCACACAGCTTTAGTGTGTTGCACACTGTAGCAAACACTCATTTTGAAACCACGCCGCCAGCAGCGACGAAGCAACACGAGCTGCACTGGCTGAACGGATGGAGGCTAGTTGCAGTGTGGGGTCGCCGTGCGCGTCTGTGTGCGAGCGAGAATAACAATGAGAGGAACGACGGTAGGACGGCTTCCGTGAAAGCCTGTCATTTCACATCAGTCAATTTACTCGGCTCACTGGTGCTAATGGTCCCCACGCAGCCTCACTGGCAGCGGGGATATTGATCAGCTCAGTAGCTGTTACCCTCCAGGCCTGACTTTTCATTTATGCAGAACATGAAGCCAGTTGCATTTGTATGCGCGTGTGCAAACATCATGCACACTGGGCCCAAAGCCTCTCCATTTTTTTTTTCCCACATTTGATATTTAGAAATGTTTTGGAGAATTCAGCAGCTTCTAGGAGGTGTTCATTTTGACAAATTGCAAACTGGCAACACCTGAGTTGCACTGAGAGGATATTTGTCTGGGGAAGAAAATGCACAACATTTCCTTTAATGCACAAGTACTTCCATCTGGCAGAGCTGACTGTATTGATTGTGATTGTCAGGGCAGGCTTGCCGGATGCGCTGTGCGATAGCCACTCTGTTTTAAAAGAACCCGAGCTTGGAGCCAGAATTTGATCGTAAATAAACTTAAGGGTTATCGGATCATAGAGGATGAATTTGTCTTCAGTGCCAAGAGCTGCGTTTCC
This sequence comes from Thamnaconus septentrionalis, assembly GCA_009823395.1. Taxonomy (NCBI): domain Eukaryota; kingdom Metazoa; phylum Chordata; class Actinopteri; order Tetraodontiformes; family Monacanthidae; genus Thamnaconus; species Thamnaconus septentrionalis. Next base: position 17,803,682 of record CM020508.1, on the reverse strand, counting down.
ATTAACCCTCAACATGTGCACAATGTAAATGGAAACTACAACAAATGGGAACATGAATACATCCATCTGACCCTGCTCGTCCCAGGCTCCATTGTATCGCAGGGATGCTTGATCTCAGGGTGGAGGCAGACCACTGGACTTGCTGGGCCGTAATGTAAATGCATAAAAGAGTTTGCTGGAATGAGTGGGTACATCAGATGATTCGAAGAAGTCTTGTTTCTAAAACAGGCAGTGGAGACATTCTAATGGCAGAAGTTTGTCACCCGACTTGGTTTGGTTTACATCAGAAGGTTTGTCTATTTCTAATATACAGTTTCTGTGCCTTGGTTTGCAAGCTCGGGGTAGTTTCTTGCATCACTAAAACCAATTGGTGTTCTAGTACTCTGACCTGTTGGAAATTCAGATGGCAGCTTTTGAAGATGCCTTGTTAGGCTGCACTTTGAAGAGGTTTCCCATATTATTGGCAGAGTGTGCGTATGTTGCCTTGTAAGGAAATAACGACGGCCTGAACATTCTTTGTAGGCCCGACAATTTCAACAATCATGGAATCTTGGACGGAATGACGGAAGTGGTCAATGACAGTGGAATCTATTGTTGGTATGGAATATCGTGCAACGCTTTACTGCACTCCTGTGAGAAAGCAGACAGTCATGCAGGAAGAACATTCCCGAGGGGGTTGCTAATATAGTAATCAACTCGTGCGTCACTCAAATGACACTCCCGCCCCCCTTCCCAAGCATGCAGTGCGGAGCTGAGAAGTTGCCAAGCAGGTGACTGTTTTTCAAATTCTGTCAATATTACGCCCGTGGTGAACATGCAACACGTGCAATCAACAGCCCATGTAGTGAAAGCAAAGTAGGAGGTCAGAAAAGTAATTTCAGTTAATTAAAACAATGATAATGATAAATACATTTGGTGGTTTGGATTCATTTTCATAGGGCTTTAGCATGTCATTGAAGCTTGATTTTTGTTTCGCAATGTTACACAATCTTTTTGCACGCACTTCCTCTATCAACTATAAAGCTTAGTGTAATTTTGCAGCAAAAACCTGGCAACTATTGCCAACAAAAATATCACTGCTCTCTTTCTTATACAATATTCAGACATGAGGAATCATTCAGAAACATTCATGCTGTACACACTTGGCGATGCTTCAATCTTAATCTTCAGTCTTCATTGTTGTCACCACCAGGCGTTATCGAAGTTTCAAAGGTGGCAGAAAATAAATTTTAGTGTTGTAGCTAACACAGGAAACACGTCCAGCACGAACTGACCAAGATGAATTGCACAAGTTGGATGTGGGGGAAAAAAATGAACACAACTGGTCAATGTAAATGCTTTTATTTCATTGAGGCATCATAACTGAATGTGATGGGCTGCAACCATATATATATATATATTTTTTTTTTTTAATTTAGAGACAATAAAACTTCTCAAAGTGTCGACTGTCTGAAAAGTTTACCTCCGACTTGTTTGAAAAGCCTGCAGCTGCTCTGATAAGCCGCCATTCTCAGAACCCCGGGAGCACGTCTGCCCCCAGTCGAACTGCTGGCGAGAAATACAACTGCTGGATTAAACATCTGGGGGCAATTTTTTGACTTGCTTGTAATAATTTCAGGTCTACAAATACAGTGAAGAGAAGCCTCATTATTCATCAAAGAACAAATGGCGCTGTAATTATCTCTTTTGACCTGGAGAAATCTGGAAAATGTTGTGCAGCACTGTATTGTATGTACCTCACTCCCTTTTTCCCGCTCTCATAGGAATAAATCTGTATGTAGGGAGGAGAGTCTTAATGATGCGATCGATCCCGTGGTCTTGAATATCTCTTCTGCCTGCGTTTTTGCAGGGTCACGTACAATTATCCCACGCTGTTGCTGCAGCCGTGCTGCCTTGGAATAATTAGCGTCTCCTATTCACTTGTGAGCGAGCAGTGAGGGTTGATTGTCATGTTGTAATTATTCCCTCCGTGGTTCTCCGGCTTTGCATGTATTGTGAGGCTACCCGCACCAGCACATCTCTATGCTGATGGACAAAAAAAAAAAAAATTGCGTTATTTCAGAAATCCCCCTCAATCTTACAAAAGAGATTCTGGTTGCTGGTCAACCTTGTAAGATGAATGAGTTGCTCAAAAGATTTTGCTACCTACCACAAGATTGGCCTTGACTCTATCTCCAAAATATGTTTTTGCTGATTCGCAGGCAAGGTGCCTCAGGAAATTTTCACTCAGTCTTGTGGGCAACTTTGCTTGTCACTGTGAGAAGCTGGTTCTCAGACACGTGTGATTTAACGCAGGTGCAAATTATTAGCGTTGCACCCCCAACTTCTATTAATAATTAGCCATGAAACTTAAATATTACAACAGCCTTTTGGACTCTAACAGGACAGTGGCACAGTGGGTAGCGCTGTCACCTCAACCTCAACCTATAGGATCAAACCCCAAGGCTTGATCCTGGGGTCTTTCTGTGTGGAGTTTGCATGTTCTCCCTGTGTCTGCTTGGGTTCTCTACCTGGGCACTCCGGCTTCTTCCCCCAGTCCAAAAACATGCACATTTGGCAAATTGGTGAATGGTTGTTTGTCTTTCTATGTTGTCCTGGCAGCTTGTCCAGGGTGTATCCTTACCCAAAAACTGCTGGGGTAGGTTCCTGCAACCTCTACGACTGAGTGAGTGCAGGAGAAGCAGCAATGGTAAAAAGGATGGAAGGAATGGAAGCAAAGCAGGATATCTGACACTTGAGCCCTTTGATATTTGCTGCGTCAGGGCAGTAATGGGTAATTCCAAAGGTATTATCAAAATGTATTGTTATCGGATGCTTTCAAAGCTGTGGCTTTGTTTTGCGGTTGTTCAGTCTCGTCTATCAGGCTATTCAGCATTTCTTTTGCTTCCTTTTCTGCAAACTGTTGGGCCGGTGTCACTTCAAAAGAGTGCAGCCGAGGTGACGCTGGCGCCAAGCCATCAGCTATCACAGCACAAAACTACCATTGTGCGATACACAATACAGAAGTCAGCTAGAACACACAGCCATGTATGCGTTGATCGCAACAAGTAGAAGAAAGTGCAGTTGATCTGTAAAGCAGCGTAAAAGGTGTGAGGTTGGGCTCAAATGAAAAACAAGGGACTGGAAAGTGCAGCTGCTTTTGCTAACATTCAACTCGTTTCACACTTGTGATTCTCTGTTTTGCAGGCTGAGGCATCTGCCTTTCTAATTACTCTGTGCATTGTGAAAACCCTCATTATTTTTTTTTCCCTCTTCGTCAAAATGGAATTGAAGTGGTTTTTAGAGCAACATTGGTGGTAATTTTGTCCATGAGGCTTAAAGAGCGTCAATTTAAGAGCAAGGCTTCCTTCAGTGGAGCTCCAGCTTCTGTTGCTAAACATTACCTAAGTAACCTGACATTGTTCACCTAGCTAGCTCATTGTGAGTTGACCTTTTCTTGTCCGCATGTTGGAAACTGAGTTACATATTGTATCAAAATTAAACATGCTCTTATTGTGTGCATAATAGCCAATCTAGGATTTTACACCTTTATGCTTTAGCCCTCATTTTAGCCAATAACATTTTCTGTTCAGATGATCTGTTTTGTTAAAATAGGGGAATTGTAAACTCACTGCCAGTTAGAGTGCCAGCTCAATTATTTCCAAGAATTTTTAAACAAACCTTTGTATCTCATACGTGGTCTTTTAAAAGTCAAAGCGGACTTCTATGAAAATGATTTTTGGTTGTTTTCTTTTTACGTAGAACGCTTAACTTCACGTTTTGAACCCACAGAAACAAAGTTTAGTTCTCAGCTTTGCAAACATTTACGCTCAGAAGTGATTGAAGCCAACTGCTTATGCAAATACATTCTGCTGCCTTATCTGCATGACCACAACCTTCAGTGTGCCGTTTTAATCCTCAGCGGATGTGCAGCAGAGGTCCTTGAATACAGCAGCATATTCAAATTAAACCTGTGATGTCAAAAGGCCAATGATTTTTTTTTGTGTGTGTGGTTTGCAAAACCACAACTGGCATTATAATTCTTGAAGCACCGAGCCTCCACCACTCATACTGACACGTCTGTCATTTTTGTTTAACTAGAATCAGTATTCCTGCTAACCTGCGTCACGTAATTTTACCTCAACCACTTGCTGCCAGTTCTTAGTCTCCATGCTGAGCCTCTTTTAGTCTACTTTAAATTAGAAATCCATCTCTGAAACTCCTCCCTTTTTGGCATTTTGTCACTTGCCATCCAATTAAAAAGCAGTCATCCTTGGAAAACAGAGAAAATTGGAAAGTTTCCTATATCCTTTGGATTTATTTCAAGCATCGACCAGTAAAGACTGTGTGGTCTAATCAGGCTTTTTACTGACAGTTTAACCAGAGAGCAACAGCTCAAGGCATAAGTGGCAGTCCTTTTGCTGCAATATTTTTAAAGTCTTTCCAAAGTCATTTGCAGCCAAAGTGAAACAAGTTTGTTCTTCCTTACATTGAAAATATCCAGTACTGCTAAAACCGCCATTACTGCAAGATCGTCTTTAGCAGCAGCTGACAGTCACTGAGTGTCAAGTGTCTTCATCTTTCTTTCCATCTGCTCTTATTTATAATTAGTATGTCAATTAATCAGTATTTAAAGACAGCTTGTGTCAGTTGCTTTTTGGTTTCATCACATCTAAAAGGAAGCTGATATTTAAAGCTGTCCAAAGACCAAGTGAAAAAGTCTTTCGGAAGTTGGCAAGATTGAGATTTCAGGAATGAAATGTTGCCGATCCATCTGTTACCTGAAATTTGAGACGAGGGATCATCACTCTAAGGGTTTTAATTAAACAGAACATGACACAAATCCAGCTTCCTTTTATAACTGACAGAGCTCAGACGCCTCGGTGACCCACTGTCGAAAATTGCAGCTATAAGTACCGGAGAACGTATCATATAGCGTCATTGCGTTACGCGGTGGCTGTGAGTTAAAGTCACTGAGCCAGGAAAATAATAGTCTTTAAAAAGTGTTAAAATCTGTCAGAGCAAGTGTAAAATGGCCAAGGTATCAATTCAAGTCTAAGGGAAGGCTGGACGGAAAACTGTGCTTCACCGGCACAGTATTTAGGTCATGCTTTTATAGACGTAATATTTAGGTTCAGTCCTCGGGGTTTATGTCCTCGCGAGCCCTCCCCCCCTTCGCCAGCCTTCTGCCCCGCCCGCCTCCCCAAACTAATCAAGGTATCCCATAAGCCCTGTTTTGGCTAGACGGCCAGCAGATGCCGATTCCCTGTGGCTTCTTCCCTCTTATGCGACTTCCCCTTCCAGGAGCAGACCGGTTTCCTTCGGGGAGACATGACATCCGTTTGCGAACGGAGGGAGGAGGGCGAGACACCTGGAAACCCGCAGTGGAGCGTGTGGGGCCGGGGGTCATGGCACCTTTCCCCTGCAGTCGGTCACAAAAATCCGAGCACATTTAACATGCCCTTCCTCTCACTGTTTGTCCGTCTGACTCCTTGTCTGGGGTGTGCGTTTGTAACAGCGCAGTGCTGCTGCCTCTCCCACCCCGCTGATCAAATAACCCTCAGTCAGCTTGAGTTAGTTAGTTGAACTAAATAACTACAGTCCAAATGTATTATTCTCAACACGCTCCACCTTGGACTGTTTGAATATCTCAACAAAAAAAGGCATGAACTTCCTGCAGGTATCTAATGAGGTTTGCAGCTTCATGGTAATAGAGGCAATAAATCCTCGTGTTCCTGAGCAGCTTTTTGTTGTCCTCGAAAAATACACCTTGGAAAGTCATTGAGGATTCTCAGCAGATGTAGAAATGAGGTCTTTGCATTCCATTTAAGGTTAGCAGCGAACCAAATATTTTAATGCTCTGCTTTATTCGGAATTTTGTGCACCCAAAACAAACAAACGGGGTTAAATTGAACCAAAACAAATGAAAGTGAGGAACATTGAAAGGTTTGTATTGCATTTTAGCGAAGGGATTTGTTCTCGACAAACACTTAAGACCAAGTAATTGGAAAGTCATGAAACTCATGAATGAAACATTAGTGTGATGAAGATTTACTGTCTTTGACGAGTCATCTTGTTATCCCCTCAGATTACTGGTGTAAAGCTTTGTGAGACTAATTTTTATTCAACATCCTTCACGCTTAAATAAGCTTGCAGCACAGCTGGAGATTTTCATTCTCGTCTCTCTTCAAGGTCCAATCCAGACTGACTTCAGTTTTTGTATTATGCTACCAGTTTTCACTTTTTAGGCCTAATGAAAGCAGCTTAAATAAACTGCCTTTCAAAAACCACAGAAGAAGAAGACGCTAGACATAGTGTGGATAATAGCTTTGTTTTTTTGGAATGTCCGCTTTCTGATTGATTTTTCTGCAGCCTTTACCGTGGTCATATAAAATCAATCCATTCAGTTGAATTCAGGCTAATGTTCCATCTGGTCTGTCATGCTAGCTTTTAGCCCCGACTTAAAATATATTTGATTTATTAGATGTTTCGGCCAGACTAGGAGATTAAGAGATTCACTCCACCAATGCACAGTTACTGTATAGAATAGATTGACGAGTCGTTCTGATGAGAGTTGGTCAACACGTGTCAGGACCCCCCCCCCCCCCCCCTTCACATGCACCAGGAAACCTTGTGTACAGGGCATGAACAGACCAGACATTTCCAACCCCAGCGGCCAAACTCTTCTCGACAGCTGCGGCACACTTGCGAACAGAAACTCCTCTCAGCCTTGCAGGATGACCGGGTCACACTGAGCCGTCACCGTGGGTGTGTGAATGTCTGGTTTGGTATGTGAGACCCAGCAATGGAAGACACAGGAAGTGGGCCAGGCGCGGCGGTGTTGAGAAAAAGTCGTTCTCGGGTCAAAGAGGTCGCCGCACGAACGGAAACAAAACCCTTTTTTTGCGCTTCGGGGTTTGAGGTTAGAAGTTAATTTCTGATCAAATATTATGCTTCTCTTATTTTTTTTCCTGTCAAGGTTTTTTTTTTTTTTTTTTTTTGCAACATCTGCATCACATCCTTTTACAGGCAATGGAGTGTTTCATTGAGATTTTACACGATTTGGAGTGAATGGAAACTTTTAAATTTGTCGAGATAAACATTCCGAAAAGTTTTATCAAGCTTCAGGTTTTTCAAAGGAATTTCGTTAGAAATTCTAGAAAAAATAATGATAATTGGCAGCCATGTTGATGACAGTGGGTGTTTTCGCTAAGCTATGAAGGGATTTTGCTCTTCAACAAAAACAGGACTTTTACCTCTCAGATCTTTTTTTGATAATATTTCATGGTCTGTGTATTTTGAAGGGAATTAATTGGGCTGAACCCTGAATACTCACCAAAGGCGCAATTAAGTCATTGTCTTTAATTGATTATTCATTTTATAATTAATATTTTTGCTATGTTCTATATAATTTCAGGAGTTATATTGTGTGTTGGCATTCTTGCAGCAACAGTTTCTAATAGGTAGAAGGTAGTGCATGCAGTTGAGCTTTTTTCCCATTTACCTCAAAGTGGCCCCACCAACAGACTAATAATTCATTTGTAATGTCATGATTGCTGCACTGACACTCCACTCTCGCTCAGCCCTCCCTTTTTATTCTCACCTCTTAACAGCAGCCAACTCCCTGGGAGATACAAACTGTCAACATCAATTTCATTGACTGCTGAGGTTGCTTACGGCAGACAGTTGCCATCAGTCTTACCTCTGTTACCCCACACACTCATGGTTTAATGGTCTGCTTTTTTTTTTTTTGGCGGGCCTCTAAACAGATCTTTTTAACGGATGTCAGTTCATTCGAAATGATTTTTGGCTGTAGGGAAAAAAAAGTCTTTTGTCTTGAGTTGTTTTTCATCATTAGATGTTACTCAATCTCACAAAGTAAGCCACAGAATAGTGTGCACGTCGGAGACGTCATTGAATAATCAAACCCAGTTGTTTATATCAGTAGTGTTTATGTTTATGACTGGAAGCCTCAGGTCGTCCAATTCACAGTATTGAAATAATAATTGATATATGTGACTGATTTTGACGTTGGAAAGACAGTTTTACTTGATACATAATCAGTAACACAGATGACACAATTTTCCTGTTTTAATTAACATTTGGATCGAAAAGGTCGGCTTGAAAAGGGTTTTTTTTGTTGTTGCGATTTTTTTAATATTGGAAGATTCTTCCAATAGCAGCATTGAGACCCTCTGCAGTCCAGCTGCAGAGGCTCAGCGCAGACTCCTTCTAACTGCCTCGCAGACACTGTGCAAACCGTCAACTCTTTACCTTCTCACCTCAGTTTACTCAGAGGGGCGAGGCTTTTTGTTGACATGTCAAGATTAAGTTGCCGTGATCCAGACCTGTGACGCACAGTGGCACGCTGCTACGATGCCGGCATCCGTTTTGACACGCACCTAAAAATAAACGGCCTTTTTCACTGGCATCACTCACCTTTTAGTCACTCACGATGTGATGAGAGTTCGTCCAAACAGCATAGACAAAGAAACGCGTCAACAGAGCAGACTCTTTGCTGTTTGCGTTGGGGTGTGATCTACGCGCCACACACTGGAATGCCTTCATCTTTGTACGTCACAAAGTTTCAGTCACTGGCTCTACATAAAGATGGACGACGCTTCCAGTTTCGAAAAGGTGGCCAATGTGAAAGTACCAAAAAGCTGCATTCTATAGTTTGGCCAGCAGGAATGCCAAGAGTTGGTAGCAATAATGTCCATTTTCCTGATTTGGTCTAAGTGGAGTAGCCAAATGTCGGCTGTCAAGAAATAGAATTAGACAGACATTGATATGGATATAGTTTGGTCATTGTTCAGAACAGCTGTTTTGAATATATAGGCTTCTGTATCTTTCATCTCCTGCTTACCATGTATACTTTGTTTCCTATCTGCTCTGCCATCGTCATTGCACAAGCAGGTCCATATCGTTCAGGAAAATAACAACAACTCTGCTCTGATGTTGACGCAGCTTATAATGTACTCCATTCACGTATACTTAAAGTGAATAGTTTTTGGTGCACCTTTGGAGAACAAAGTGGTACCTTTTGTCGTATTTTGCTGTTATAATTGACTGAAAGTCAGGATTCTGGCCTGAAGAAAGAATATTTGTAGACACTTTGAGATTGGCTTGAGATTAATTATTAACCCTTTAGGCGCCATGATCGCAAAATTGCGACAAGCGTCATTGTTGAATTAAACAGACCATAGCGGCAAACATGGTGCTAAAAGTAGTTTTCACTTAACACCAGGAGATGGCAGATACCTGTGGCTTCAATCTGAGCAGCATTTGTGGGGGTGTTTATATTCAGATTTCGGAGTATAAATAGAGAGAAAGTCCGCCTCAGTTGAGGAGACGAGGAAGTGGTTGTAGTGGGAGCGGAGAGAGAAAGACAGCGAATTTTACCGAGAATACATTGCAGAGGGGTTTGTTCGTTGACGAAGTACTTCGTCAAGTAATGTCTGACTCAGATAACGAAGAGGAATATTCGCACTCTGACGATGATGTTCCGTCATCCCGTGAGAGCGAGTCTGCCGGTGCGTCTTTACGCAGCGGCAGCGAGTCGATGCGCCAGGACTGTCACCAAGCAGCACATGCTTCGCCTCAGTGTGGCCGGGGTGTAGTGGGAGTAATCAGCGAATGAGGATGAGGGGACGTGGTGGGGGGGAAGCAGGAGTGCTCAAAACACCGCTAATGGTCACGGAGGGCGCAGTGAGTTAGTGATCAATGTGGTAAAAGCTGTGGGAGGAAACGCCCAGCCAGTGCCGGTGGAGGCAGCAGGGATGTTCGTGGTCACCCTGTGAATTACAGTGATGATGGCGGGGTCTGTTTGAGATATGTGGAAAATTATCAAAAGTGGATAAAACATATTGATGAGCCTGTGGGGTGTTGTGGAGACAGGGATCTGACATCCAGACCCCTGACATCTGACATAATACAAAAACAAACAAACAAACAAAAAGTTTGGGTTTACTGAAGATTTTTCTCAATTACAGTATGGCTTTATCTCTAGCCAATTTCAAGTCACAGCCATTTGAAATCTTGATATAAAAATTATGGCACTTAAAGGGTTAAGTGCAAGGAAGACTGGTTGCAATCCAGCAAGTTTGTTTTCTTCATTACAAACTCATGCGCTAACTGTACACGAGAGTCCATTCATCCTCAGGCAGGAGGTGAGGCTCCACATGACGGTGAGTCAGGGGACAGTATGTGTCAGCTAGGTGCCACAATCTTCTCATAGAGCTGGGGAAGAAGGGGTAGTAGGTGGCATAGGGAGAGCGCCCGCTTTTGCATTTCTCACACTTGGGTGTTATATGTGCATGTTGACAGTGGTGTGTCCCAGGTCCCATTCAAGCTTTAAGTAATTGCTGGTGATTCAAGCGGCAATGTTAAATGTACTCACTATAGATTTTCTCATCAAAATCTCAATCTGAGCAGTGCTTTGTTATTGAACTACGATGCTAGTCAAGGATGGGCCATAAGAAACACAATATTTGAACGACAGGTGGCTCAAAAGTACCAGATCCAGATCACCTCATGCGCCTGTCCTCTCATCTGCAACCGTATGTTCTTTTGACTCAGACGTACAGAGGTGTGAACTGTCTTCTGATAAACCGGCCTGTGGATCAGGCGGTGGATTTGGAAACAGATCTGGAAAACCAGGGAGCAGTGAAGGATCCTCAACTGGTGGTAGTGCAGGGTATATGCGGGTATACAGAGTATTCCCACTTATTTTTCATTCAGCACCGCTGTCCTGAACCCTCAACACTTCTTGGCGAGGAGGATGTCCCCAACTTGTAGAGGTTGAGTCAGAACGGACCGTGTTCAATGGTTCATCTGTTGTAAAACTCAACTAACCAACTCAGTGGTCTAGTGAGAGTGTCTGCCCTGAGACTGGTAGGTTGTGGGTGCCATCCCCAGTCGGGTGAGACCAAAGACTGTAAAAATGGTACCCATTGACAATCACTAGGACAAAACATAGTGGTCGAGACTTGTGGGTCACCAGGGGTGAAGGAGGCCATCGAGCTGTAGAAGGAAGCCTTCCAGAGCTTGGTTTTGTATATATTGCAGTTTTCACAGGTATTGGCTACCTTTACATTCAAGTTAGTCTTTCATAACAGCAATCCTGGTGCAACTTTCCTTCCCTTGAACAACATGAAAACAGCTTAAAAGCACAGCGGAACCGTCGTTTCGTTAATGCTTTGTGGAAATTGCAAGTTGTTTTAAAGGGCAGCGGCTGTGTGCGTGTCCGTATTCACATGCATATGACGAGTCTGTGTGTGAATGTGTGAGGAGGTCCGCGTGGAAAGGGCAGGTATCGGGGGCTGGGCAGGGCCGGGTGGTGTGTGTTGCCTCCACTGTCTGCCCCTCAGCTGTCACAGTGTGGTGTGATGTCCGCTCTCAGACTGTTCTCACGCCAAGGATCATACTGAAAACACACGCTCCTTCTCCGCTGGCCAATCTCCGCAGTCACGCACAGAGCAGAGGCGAGCAGAGCCGACACGACAGCGTGCCAGCGCTGAAACCATCAGTTTAATACGAGCCCTGGAAAAAATGTGAAAATAATAATCTGATTGTTTTAAGGCTAAGAATTTCCCCCCCTGGTGAGACATTTTGCGTCACTCGAGGTGAATCATCCGCTGGTTGTTTGGCGAAAATCACCCAATCTCGCTCATGTTGGGATGATTCCCCAGAGTCATTTAGAATCCCTTCTTTCTTCAGATGGCTGTTTGGAGATGAAAAATGATGTCATTGATGCCTGGCTGGATTTAATCCCCAAAAGCGGTTAGAGGCTGTTCACACCAAGAAAAATAACTATATTAATTTAGCGATGAATGATCACTGCGCAACCAGCTGCATCAAGCACACGCTGCACAGAGCAGCTGTGTAGAGAAAAAAAGTCATGAGGTTTGGCAAATATAATGTTGGTCTGCATGAGATGGTGGTGGATTGCATGGCTGGGGTTGAAAGAACCAGCAGCTTCAGTGCCGACTTGCTTGACGTCCACGACCCTGTTGAATGCACGGGTGGTGCAAACTGTGTTTACATTTTACGCAGATTTTGATTGGCCACTTTTTGTTATGTTCTCAATTGAATTGCTCCTAAAAGGATCCTGCTGATATCTCCTACTGCTGTTTTTGCCACAATAACTATAGCATTGGCTCGACGATTACCATGGGTTAAAATGATCTCTAAGACAATAAATCTGTAATTATCCCTTCAGTTATTAGTTATTGATGGAGGAAAATGCTCCTGACTGGAGGTTTGGAGAATATTTTGTTTCTACACTCAAAGTTAAAGGTGATGTGCTTTTTCCCCTTTTTTTTTGGTATATGCGTTCACATTCTCGAGGCAAAACCTACATAATCTGAATGCATGCGATTCTTCCAATAATGTAAGACACAATTAGAGGGAAGACTAAGCCATAGCATGCCCTGTCTTTCTGGCAGCTCTGGCATTAGCTGTCACATAAATCCCCCTCCGAAGGGCTGCTGCATTGGAGACTTTCTTTTATTCAATAATGCCAGCAGCCTGAGGACAAGACATTTTTTCTACAGCCCTCTAGATTTAATTAACAATAAAGACTTCTTCTATTAGATTAGGCACACTAGACGTTTAAACCATTCCAGCTTCCTGACCGAACACTTCCATTTTTCTGACTTCAATTTCTGATGGATGAGACGGAGCTTTTTTGCTCATTGGCTTCTCCTCCTCTCGTTCTTGGTAACTGTATTTCTTATGACAAGAGTTGCTGTTGGCTGCTTATACATTTCTTCTTGTGCTTTAAATCATTTCTGTTGTCTGTGTAGTCTGTCGCCATCACTCAGTTTTAAAATCAGAGAAATATAGAGCTAACATCTGGACATTCATGAAGATGTTTAACTGCTATTGCAGCATGCTGATAACGGGAGGGATGAGGGGAGAGGGGGAGGGCGGGTCTAAATTATAAACTGTCAGTCTTCCCAAGACAGGTGAGATAAGCTCCAGCAACCCTGAGTTAATGACAAGCAGGGATGGATAATTGATGGATAGATCCTTCGATATCTGCACCAAAATCTCTAATTGGTTTTAAGGAATAATCTGAGATAGGACGAAAATGTTAAACTGCCAAGAAGCAGTTCCGGTTGTGATAATGTGATAGTTTGTCTTTGCCTGCATGCATGGTTGGGTGGAATGGCATTCAAGTTCAGGGCCGTGAAAACTGTTACATTCGGGCCATAGCATGACGGGTGTCAGTTGCATAAGACCCCTATCTCTATTGTGTAACTGTGTTTGTACAATTTTTGAGCGAATACCTCAGTAAAGAGGTGAATCTGGTAGTGAGACTCGAGTGAGTACGCAGGCCTCAGAGGTGCAGTGGATGAAGTATTTTGTTGGCACAGCACTCGGAAAATTGACATCAACACTGTTGGGAAATGCTCTGGGGACCGCGCAGGGAGGTGCACCAAAAGGTTTTTTGTTGTTTTTTTCTTCATTCATGACAAGAACGATATGGCCATTTTTTTGACACTCTCTCTGGAAGGAATGTTTTGATTTCATTCCTGTGTCATACCATAGCCAATGTTGTGTTTGTCGGGAGCTTTTGAACTTTCTGGGTGTTTGTACAGATTTTCATTGGCATTTAAATAGTATTTGAATCATGTGACAGTGGGCTTTTCAGTCATGTTATAATAACAAGAATTAGTGTATTAAAGAGCTACCTTTCAATGAACACTGACATTTTAAAGTATTTTTGGACAGACTTCATGCATTATATGAGCAATAAATATTATTTTATCTGTGCAAAAGGTGAAAGTAACCAACATAAGTGAAACACAGAAGAAGAGAAGCAGTGCAGAATGGTCCGTTAACTTGGCAGGTATAATGACTCCTGCACAGATGCTGCCGTCGAGGTGCTTTTTTTTTGCCTTAGGAACCCGTGTTTAGGCTATGGCGCTGTTTGTGTAAATTACATGTACGCAGCAGTGTCATTTTGGAACACGCACACATCCAATGGAATCCCTTCTTGACCCTTGTTTCTACTTGATGTGGGAGAATTATGGCAGCCATTCTGGAACACAGAGCAACTGCTTAGTTACCTTACATTCAACACTTTTCATTCGACAAAATGTTTGTTTCACCTCTATTTTCATGTATTATGATCATCCAAAGCCAAAATTCCAAATGAAATTCCAATTAGATGAATGTCCCAGACTTATTTCATAGTTCACTTCAACACTCCAGTCTTCCGCTACCCCACTGTTCTCTTTTGAGTGGTTGTTGTCTGACTCAAATCATTGTAAGAAAGAAGTCCTATTTCTTTACTTTGAATGTAATGGGCAGAAGGTTTGAAGATTGACTTTACAAAAAACTACAGGCTCTTTCCCAGATTTGAAGTACTGTATTTCCAATGGATTTAGGAAGCATTCCACCTGATGTGCCAAGCTATGGAAGGGGCCTGAATGCATCACTTGCTGTGACCCCAAAATTGCGAGTCCATCATCAAGCACTCATTTCCTGGATATTGACTGTTGATGTTGCCAGGCATCAAGTGAAGCCAGAGTGTTTTGTGCTTTATGTCACTTAGCAACACAATCGTGTTAAAGGAAGTAAGAGCCTAATTAGCGCAGTGTTAAAAGAAAAAAAGGCTCTTAAAACCAACAGCTTTGAGCTGTGTCCACCCTTGGCAGCTCCGAGAGGTCGGCCTTTAAAGCGAAGAGGAAATCAGCTCTGACAGAATGACAAGCTTCTCCGCTTCTTAGCGCTTACCATAAACTCACCTAATTGCGTTGGGGCTCCAAACCCACAATAAGAGCTCATCCGCTGGGGCCCAAAGCAGTGGGAGGCTCCGGCAGACTTCCGGAAAATTGGAAAGCGTAGGAAAAGCTCACATGTGTTGTGAGTGTGCACGTACGTGCCACACACACACACACACACACACACACACTCGTGAGCTTTTAAGTTCACCTCTCGATGAATTCATACAACCACCAAAGCGCACTGACTGATAAGCGTTTGATCTCGCCTGTGTCGGCGCTTTAACGGCTCCCGAGCAGATGTAGCGGAAGAGCATGTGTCTGGCCCAGTGCACGTGTGTTGAACGGGATGGATGCGGGCATGCCATTGTATCCCTGTCATAAGATCAGGTTAATAATAAAAAGGCCGCGGGGGGTAAACCACACTCGGGCCAGGCCTCTCACTTTGCTGCCCGGCTTCACTCGAAGCAGTCTTGGCAGGTGATCACAGGTCAGGGGCTGCAGGGTCAGCAGGAAGACTGACGGACTGGAATCCTGTCGGCCAAGTGGAAGATGAGTTCCCATGAGCGCTCCGTAGTCTGGATCAGCACATTAGCGCGCCAAGGGGCCTGATTGCCTGTATCGGCTTTGCAGGTCAGAGAGTTATATAAGCGCTTCGCGGCCAAAGCTTAAGCCTTGTATCTACTTGAGGCAGTGCAACAATATCTGCCTCCCAGTAGGTTTTGCTGTGACTACCTAGTGCAATATTTGCGACACTAGAGCTGATATTTTTACATTTTTCAGTTTGTACACTATGTTGATGTCAAAAGTATCCCGAAATGTGAACCAGACATGCCAGATGGAACACTTCTAAAAAAAAAAAAAAAGTCCTCTGTGGCTTTACTTCACATCTCCAGCTGGTAAACAGCTCATTTAAATTGGTGGATAAACAAGAAAATACATAAATAAAGTGATTGGTGTAACCTTTTGTCCATCACGGCTGACCAGTTCTTTTTTTGTTATTTTAATGACACACTAAACATGCACCACCACACCATGGAAAGCCACAGTGTGCTGCTGAGTTTTGCCAAGTGACTCAGGAGCAAAGTGAACTGAGCAGAGGGAAATCTTTCCTCTTACCGTGAAAGGAAAAAAATAAGCATCAGTCAGGCTCACATTTGCTTCCTCTTTGTTTTTCTTCATTAGTGGTTATTAAGGGAAGGTTACAACAGTTTGCACGTTTTCATTTTTTCCACCAACAGCTGAAGGAATGCAGAAATCTGTTTCCCAGTGCAATAATTGGCAGAGGACAAGGTTTTACAAAAACTCCATTCACTCAGACTGATGTCTTGTTAAATAAACAATTCACAGTAAATCAAATTCAATCACTTTAATTAAAAATTAAACACACGCTTCCATACGCAGACATAGGCCTTCGCAGCAAGGCGTTCACATGTCCATCAGAAACCATTTGTTTGAATTATTAACCCCAACCGTCTCTGTCTGTGTAAGTCACTTTTACGCTATTGTTGTGCTAATTGTTTTACAACATGTGAAGATGATACAACACGCTCGCAACCGGCAGACATAAAGAGTATGGCGTGACTCGGAGGCCTTTTTGTTAATGACTTAAACGGTGGTTATGACTCAGATAACCTGGAGCCAAACCTAAACTAAATTTGGCTGGTTGTCATTTTGGCGAGCTGCAGGGCTTAATTACCGGAGGGGTTGACACGTCTTCAAGGCCTGGGGGGGGCGCTGAGTGTTTCTCCGGTAATGTTTTGGAAGCAGTGTCGTGTTTGGCACATGCCAGGGTCGTTACCGCAGGGGCTATTTGGAAGACTCTGTTACCATGTCCTCAAATATAATAGGTCCATTTCCTTGAGTGGCCCCCCGTAGGAGCCATTGGGACAAATCCATTTTTATTGCACATTGTTGTCACTTTGCAGGGGGAAATAAAACCATCTGAACCCTCACGTTTGCTTTTCAGCTCGATCGATCGACGTCAGATGAGTAAAACGGGCCAGTTGAAACCGTTGCAACTGCCACAGTCGACCCTGACTTTGAGAGATTAGTTCTGCTACGAAAACCAATTTGTTTGAGACGGAACGTTTCAAAATCGGACCGCCAAGAAAACCATCGCCTCGGTTCCGTTCGTCACGTTACTTGGCGGAACATGTTTTTCGGGGAGAGCAACGTGACGCGGGAAGGAGTGCGCGGGTCGTGTTTTTCCGGATCTTGTTTGCCAGAGATAATGTGTACAAACCACAATCAGAGGCTCACTCGGCAGTAACAGCTGCGAAAATAGACCATTGACATACAAGCTGGTGGCTGAATACAGAGGAGCTCCCGCTTTTCTGCTCGGCCTAAAGGGTGCTGTGATGCAACCGTGCGCACGTGTGCACGCACGCAGTGTTTAGTTTCGGTCATACTATTAAATCACTGCGGATCCCTCTGTGCACTTTTATATGAACACGAAGTTCAGTGCAGCAGATGATAAACGGTGCAGCCACAACATCAGTGTGTGGTGCAGTCAAGTGAGAGACTCTGTGGTCACGTTTTGGCTTTCAATGCAGCATTGGTTCGTGTGTTCCTTCAGATCTTCAAATGTGCCCAAGGAGGTGGGTCTGTGCTTGAAGTCTTTATTGAGTCCACAATGCAAACTGTGGACGTTCACCTGTAGCAGCTTAAAGGTTCTGAAAAGTACAAGCTGTGAAAAAGAGGATTTTTGAAAAAAATACACTCTATAAGCAACACTGGTGGCTAAATGAATGGTTTAATAGCACCGCTATGTTATGAAGGTCCTGAACCACGAATAGTGCGGCCAAAATAGAACTAGCGCACTAAAAATACAGATGAATGGGGGTTAAATACGACACAGGAAGGAGATTGTTGACGGACAGTCAGTACATTGGAGAATCAGCACAGACTGCTGGATTCAGGGACGGCGAGGCCGACATCCTCTCCTCCAGTCTCATCTTTCTTTTTGCTTTACCTTTCACTGAAACATTGCGAGTAAAAAGACGTTGAGTGTAACTTTGGTGCATAACTTTCATTTTGATCCTCACACTTTGTATTTCACTCCTCGCAGCTGAAGCAGCTGCTCATAGTTATGCAGTGGCGTGTGCCTTCCTTAGTTCTGTGTACTCGTTTCCTTGTCTCTTTTTAACAAACCTCACATGGAAAGACGAAATGCCTTCAATTAAGCGTGTTGAGTAACATTGACTGTCCCGTGTTATGTCTTTGTGTGCATGGTTTTTTTTTTTGGTGGTAGTCTGAGCTCAGACTGCATGCCGCTCACTCGGCGAACCCTTACATAGTGGGTGTTGGCCAGGATATAAACAAATACAGACGCAGACGACACAAACTGTTCTAGCATAAGCAGTCTGAGAGGAAGTATTGAGAACGTGCAGAGCTGCAGAGTCCATAATTCCTTTTCTTCACGTGTCTTATTCATTCACTAGTCTGGCTCACCATCCTGCCCGACCAGATGCACACACACACACACACACACACACACACACACACACACACAACACACACACAAATAAATACATGTATCTACACCCAGACGGATACACACACACAATTTGATAAGAAAACAGGCTGAAAAAACAAAATTCCAGGCACGGCGCACACTTGAAAAGGCTTAAGATATTTGACACACACACTGTGTGCTTCCTGTTGGCTGAGCGCCTCACTCTTTGTGCAGCCCTAACAGACCACAGTTCTACTGAACTGCTGCTCCGCTCCAGGACGCTATTGATTGACCTTTTTAACCAGACGTGACCCGTCAGCTCGCACACAATTACTCCTACTGTACGTTGCAATACATGCTGTTTGTGGTCGGGTTCCATCCTTTACTTTGTTCCCGAAAACATGTGCCCAGAAACCCACGCAGTGTAGCAGCCAATGCGCTTCACACCATTCAATGGAAACACCTGCAAATTGCAATTGTACTTTGTTGAAATTTTCGAAATGTTACTTTTATTTTGTGAAAAGCTTTAATGGAAATGCAGCTACTGTCGTGCACTGTTTCCTGTTTTCGCCGTCAATGTATTTTCAGAGGAATCCTGTGGGGTTTCAGCCATTGTAACGCTGGTTGCAGCCGTGGCTGACTGCGTGCTATTTATACAGTCCACTGCGGCTCCGTTCGTGTTGCTTCTTGTCGCTCCGGGCCTCTGAGGAGGCTGTCATGGCCCAGGTATCCTGTCATCACAACATGATTAAACCCTCTAATGGGACTTTGCCTCGTCATTCAGTATTCTCTTTGCACGCCCACCTCAAATACCAAGGCCAGTCGGCTCTTTAACTGCTTTTGCTGCCACTCGAGGCAGTGTTTTCATGAATGCTGAACGCCATCCTCTAATATTTCACTTCTTTGACTCGGCTGACGCTTTCTGTAATTGAGGTTGTCGCGCGAAGGCATTGTTAAATAATCCTCTTGTGTCGTACCGCCATAAACAATTTGAACCAGCTCAGAGTTGAAACGAGGATAATGATGAAAAAAATAAAAGCCGCTGTGTCTTTTATGAGATCAAAGTTCAAAGCTTATCGGAGCTTTGAACTTGGGGGCAGATATTACGTCAACCTTTGGCACCTGGCTTTCTTCAAGCTCATTTTTTTTGCATGTGGTCATTGGCTTTAAACAGGGCTTCTCCCTGGCATGCGTGGATATAGCAGAGGTCAGGGAAGCCTGATCCTTCAACCCATTTTGGTAACGTTGGGCTTCCCTCTCTGACCTCCCAGCTGACCCGACTGTTTTGGTCTCCCCAGCTGACTGAGACAGGGAGAGAGGAATGACATCATCGTCCACCAAATCTGCCGGGAGTATCTTCCGCTGCGCACAGAGCAGACCAGTATCCACTTCCTATATTTAGTCTCATCGTCTTCTCCTTTTTGGCTATCCGGCCCTGCGTTTCCTTTGTATATTCTGAGGGGGAAAAAAAAGCTGTTCACACCTGCATCCATAATGGACATGGACGTGCACCGTCCTTCGGTCCGCTGCCAACAATAGCAATTGCATTTTTACTGGCTGAGATTGGGGAAAAAATGGATGATGGTACCGCTGAAAAGCAGTCCTAAAATGGGAAGGATTTGAAATACTCCCCCAAAACCTCGTCACACATTTGTAAAAGGATAAAGTCTGCGCAACTCGGATAACCTCAAACACCAGATGTGACGTGTCAAATCCGTCAGTTTTATTTATTGGATCTAAGTTGCAAGGTACCTTCAGAGGGGATTTTCAAAAAAATGGAATTAAAAATGAAAAAAATAACTAGATATGTTTCTTACAGATTTCACACTGGTGTCAGAACAAAAATCTTCTGCTTTTTGATGATCATCCCAAATTTCTGACACTGTCAGAATTTTATCACACTGTACTGCAAGACTGTGACAGTGACCACTCTCAAACCCTTTAAAATATGAAGTACTGGAATAGACCGGGTGCTATATACTCTGGTCCAGTTGCTGGCAGTATGCGTCTCAAAACGTATGCAGCCTGCCAAAAAAACCAAAGAAGAAGAAGATGACAATTTGTAAGTTAGCTTTCTGTGGAACTTGCCTCCTTGTAACTCAATGTTCTACCTGCTGTTAAACATTTCAGCTGCCGGTAAGCCTCGTCCTTGGAACTGGACAAAGCCAGAGTTCTGACTGACTCTTCACTGTGATTCAGAATATCCACCAACACGTACAACACTTTTTTTTTTTTTTCTGGAGTGCAAGGACCATTTCATATATCCGACTCGACAGCTGACTTGTGAGGTTAAAACTCGCGGTGGACATTGCTACCAAGTTTCCAAATCATTTGGGTAATCTGACTTTATGACTGTCAGTTATTTGACTTCTGCCATGTGACTTGCTGGCGTTCCTTCCCCACTCAGAACAATTTCAATCCAAACAAGCTCGCCACAGAGAGCAAAATAGGGTCATGGTTCGAAATAATATGAAGTTCCAACAAAGGGAGGCTGAGAAATGTGCGTCTTTCAAGAACTGCCGCCTCTTTTGACCGGCGAACGGCTTCACCTCCCCTGGATTTGTCACCAGCGCTCCTCTCGCTAGACATAAACACAGTCCCACAGACAGACCAGGGGCGTGATAGACTAAACTGACTGATCGCGCAGCAACGGGAAGTGGAAATGAAAACTAATCAGACAGAGTTGGGGTCTAGGTCACGGAGCTCTCACCGTGCTCGCTGGGAGCCCCTCCCCTTCTTCCTCTCCCTCCTCCCCCCGCTCCTCTCTTCTTCTTCTTCTGTCGTTTTCTTCTTCTTCTTCTTCTTCTTCTTCTCTGGCACGAGCTCGGCGCCTGCTTTCCCCATCTCGCCGTGCACGTCCCACTCTGTGCACAGCGAGCAGGCTGTGCTGTTCTACGGCCCGCTGACTTCAAACATGAGCTACTCCAGGAATGATAATGACAGAAACATGCCTGGAAAAATAAGAGCGTCCTCCAAAAATACACTGCTGCTCTTTGTGTTGCTGCTTGCGGGTTTTTGGACAATTTTTTTTTTTATACTTTGTTGTCATAGATTTGGTGTCAGGATTTGGAGTTATTGGTGGTTGTTCCCTTCTGTCTGATTGGCCGAGCATGAGGCAGCAATAAAAGAATGGCTGGGCAATAACAGGGATTGTTCTGTCCGCAGAAGCGCACCTGTCTCGTGCCAGAGTGCATGAATATACACACACACACACATACTCACACACGCGCTCACACACAGTCCCAACCCGTGAGATATTCCCACTGTGTTCCATTTCACATTCCGATCCTCTGACAGCATGTCTGCTTTTATATGATTGTATTAAAAGCCAAAAAAATACAAATAAAATATAAAATTTGAAAAACACTGTCGCTTTGAAACACTTTCTTTTCACTAGACACGTCTGATGTAGTTTGGTTGGGGGGGGGAAAAAATCGCAAATACTTTTTCAGATGGTTGATGTCCGATTCTTCCACACAACCTTGTGAGTCGTTCACTCTGCGGTTTGGTCAGTGTTGATCCTTTGAATAGTCCTTTTTTTTTTTTTTAAAAGACTGTATTTCATGCCATCTATTAAAATAATTTCATTATGCCATATTTTGAAGAATCGTGTTACAGACCGTAGGAAAACTGGAGAGAGTGCAGCAATCATAAACTACACTTAAATGCCCAATTTGACATTATACGCCCAAGCTCAATGACTTTTGACTCTTTTAATACATAGCGCAAGTTTGGCTGACATGGAATGACAGTGGGAGGAAAGGAAAGGATTACCATTATCATAAAACAAAGCCCTCGTCATAAATCTTGAAATTATTCAGTATCTGTAAATATTCTGTAAATATTGTTCACATTGGCATGAACTCTGCTTCTTTGAATGAAAAGATATTATTGACAGTGGTACAATTAAAAGAAGGAAAACTATGGAATGTATTATTACTAAATTGGTGAGAAACGTTGTCACCTGACTTCCTGTCTGTGCTGATCATCTAATTTTTGTCAGAAAATGGACCCACCTCCCACTCCCCCAACAAACCCCCCCAAAAAAAAAACAAGATATATTGCTTTGATAAATTTTCTCCTAGTTTGTGGTGTTGCTAAATGACCATAACGATAAATGCCTGTCTGATGATGTAGTGAAGTGAGGGGATCATTAAAAGGTGATGAAAACTCTTCTGGCTTGTGCCACTTTCCCAGTTTCTGGAGGTCACACTAAGAGATAACGAAACAAAAACCAACTGTCATCCTCGATACAATAAGAAATTTCCCCATTTCTCTGATTAATGTGCTTTCTGTAACATCTGCTTCTTTGTGACCCAGCTGAACTAAAGATTTGACCAACTTTCAGATATTACTGTTTAATTTGACAGGCTGGGCCTTCACAGGGAATGCAGACAATGCCACAAACACGGGTAAAACCAATGACCCCTAAAATGTATGAACTTCACGCAAAAAAATAAACTCAAGATTGAAAAAAGCCCAGCTTCCCGGCACAAGTCGTGGGTCCTTTGATCATATATGGACTGTCTGCAGTTACATCACGCTGCCGGACATGCTGACCACATTGCGTGTAAGCTTACAAATAGATGGAAGTTCGCATGCCCAGCTCACAGGAATGCATGTGTCAATGGATGTGTCACGGCGAAAACGGCATCAAGGTCTACAAAGGAATGTCTCAGATCTTCACACCATCACCTGCCACTGATGCTGTTGCATGACTTGAGGGAGGAAATGGGCGGCTTGACCGTGTAAGGCTGTGGTGCCAGTGTGGATCGTGACTCAGAGTCCTGTCTGCAGCTCCATACAGACTCCCATTCATATTGGGAATCACCTGTTTTCAAACTTGTTCACTATAATATTCTCTCAACTTGTTGACTCATTTTTACAATCAGTCAAATTTATAACACTTACTAACATACTCACTTACACTCTAGTGGTTGCTGTTTCACCTGCCTAGCATTAGTTGGAGCAAACTACTCCATTCCTAATGATTTCTACATGCCACAATTTATTATAGCTTAATTTTTAATGATAATAATCAATATAATCAGTAAAGAACCTTGTATTTTGAATGACTGAAGAGCGAATGGTTTCTCCTTTTACGGAGCCTAACTTGCTGAGTAGAGGAAGGGGATAGGATGACTTACTCGACAGCTATTCCATCATGGCGTCAATGTCCTGAAATGAAACAATTAGGAATGTAAGCTATGTGTGCTCGCCAACCGAGCAAAATGCCAAACCTCCGTTGTTTGCCGTACGTCTTGCCACTTGAACTCCGCTGCTGTACTTTTGCCCTCGGAAAAATCCTTTGTCTTTTTGAGTTTGTTTATTGCACTTGATGCGTCATAGACGTGGAATCCCTTTCGTGACGCTGCTTGGAGCCTTCCACTCTAATTGAGATTTCCATGCAGGGAAAGGGAAGGAGTGGAACACAAGAAAACGCTCGCCTTGAATATGTTGTTGTGATGCGGGTGACATTTCGCATGTTTCCCCCTTCCATTGTCTTGGACCAGCGTTGTTTGTTTCCCACTGCCTCGAGAAGGAATTGACTGTAGTCGGAGGAAACGCAACCACAAGACAGAGAATTTACAGTGGAACAATTTGGTGCTCTGCCAAAGTCCCTTTCGTAAATGAGAGGGAGATTAATGCAAGGCCCAATTCCTCGTCATTCTCCCCAAGGTTTTATCAGGGGGACTCCTCGTTTTCCTATGGCTTCAGCGATGGTCATCTCCCCCACCATCTGCATAATCCTCTCAGACTGGGTCCATGACATCAGCGGGTGATAACAGCTTGGAAGCTGCCGGCTTCTTTGGGAAAACTCTTAAATAGATTGAGAAGGTAATCACAACGAAGTTAAAGGGATTTGGAAAGGTTTTTTCTGCAATGTACAAAAAGATTATCCATGTTAAATGGTTTTCCTCTTGGGTTTGTGAGAACATTTGGTCCTGTTTTCCAATGCTTGGGGATAGAACTGATCATACCTTAATTGTTCCCCTCAAATAGAGTTCATCTGGGGTCGTAAGTCACCACCAGGGTCCTCAGCAGTCTCTCTCATGCTGCCTGTGCTTCTCGTGCTCTCAGTGCACTTTGAAATCTCAGCAGGCCGAACTTTCAACTTTTTTGGCCACAAATAATCAGACTTGCAGAGTATTTCATGCATTTCAGATTTACGCTATTATGCAACTGTTGCAGATTCCTTGACGACACCCAGCAGGGTTTTCTTGCCTCTGCAGACATGTTGCAAAGCCAAGTTGAGCCCAACTATCGGTGTGGTGATTTGTCACAGCCATCCGCTGAGCTCATCTCAACTGAGAGCTTAGCTGCGAAGGAATCATGGATCAAAGACGGAGATGAGAGGACAAAAATGTGGCAGCCAGATCAGTCCTGACAGTTAGTTAAACTTCTCACTGGCCAGACAGCTTCTGACACTTTTCTTGCACAATCATTCTAGTATTCCAGATGTCTGGCCGTTTACTGTAAGTTTTATTTTTTTTTTACCACGACAATTTAAATGCATATACACAAACCTAATATTTTTTTGATAGCAACAGTAAACTGTTCCTGGGTGACACAGTGGTGCAGTAATTGGCACTGTTGCCTCACCCGGCTTCCTCTCACAGTCCAAAACATACATGTGAGACGAATTGGAACTCAAAATTGTCTGTAGTTGTGTGTCTGAGTGTGAATGGTTGTTGGTGTTTTTCACCTGTGCCCAAAGGCAGCTTGGATTGGCCCCAGCAACCCAACCCCTCACCCCATGACCCTGAGTGCAGGTGAGACGGGTATAGAAAGCAAGTTAATAAACAGTTCCTTCTGGCATTTGTCTTTTAATTTCACCAAAGGTTTCAGATCATTGGAACAGCTGAGGTATCCGGGGACAGCTGCCCCCTCACTGGCGCTAGTAATTCGGGATCAATTTTGACCACAGGTCAGTTCAGTCTCGACGCTGGAGGCACAGAAAGTGTGTCAGGCATTTCCTCACCATGCCCAGGGATGCTTTTTCGGACCAGTGACGGCATGCTCCGAGCAGCCAGCTCAACATGGCGAGCGCCATAAATGAACATCCGTTGTTCGGCACCCACAAAGGTATCTGCCATCGAGTGTAGCCCTGAACTGTGACTCTGAAATGAGTTATGACTTATCACTGGCATGAAGTCAGCGCTGTTGTACGTGAGCCGGCGCAGCTGTTCATTTGACAGTTAAGGCTCTGACTTAGCATGCACACGTGCAAGCCTGCCTGATTATACGCATGCATGGCTGTGTAAGCATTTGCTCAGCGCGCGCTGATATGGATGTCCTCCTGACCGCAAAGTTCCCGTCTTGTGCTGTCACCGCTCTAAGCCAGTAGGCCGAGCGTGGTTTGCCTTCCGGTGCTTTCACACAGAGTATTTAATTGATGGTTGGAAATCTCGTTAGTGTTGTAAAAACGCTCCTATTCAACATACAACATATTTGTTATGTTCTTTAATATGAATATTTGAACTGCCTAAATGAGTCCCGGTAGCTATAATGTTATTGATGAACAGAATTGCATCGTTCGCAAATTTCCTAAGTTATTCTGGCCTTTGCAACAGTCACGTAATAACACTGCTGCTCCTGAATTGGACTGTAACTTATGATGTTGTGAACTGAAAGATGTTCAAGCTAAACGATTAAAAGTCCAAATCATGTCAAGTAGGTTCGTTTTGTATTACTCTGCAGAATGGGCCAACATTTTAATTGCCAAACAGCCGTGGCATTTTGTTTGGAAAAAATTGGCAAAGCAACGACAAACTAGCAAACCTTCAGTCAAAACATTTGCATTCACATGGTTTTAAATGAGCGACTCGAGTGAGAACATTGGCAGGTTGGATCTCCAGGCCTCCAGGTACTCTGGCTTCCCCCCTCAGTCCAAAAAAAACATGCACCTGAGGCAAATTGGAAACTTTAAATTGGTTGGGTGTTAACGACCATTTTTCTTTTCATGTGACCCTGCAAAAAACTGGCCACTCATACAAGGTGTCACCCTGGCTGTGCCCGAAGACAGGTGGCATATAGGCTCCACCACCCTGGGGACCCTGAGGACAGGAGGAGCTGTAATAGAGAAGTGATGGATGACTTTGAAATTGCCACCAAGTTATTTTCGTTTTCCTTGCTTGTCATTCATTGCCACGTCATGAGGGAAACCCCGTGTGTGAGACTATTTTACCTCCGACAGTGTTTTTCAGAATCCCACTGCTCGTAAGGTGTGATGCCGGCAGGCACGATCACAACTGTGTTTTTGCAGAACTTGGGCAGGTAGCAAGTATGCGTTTAATTTGCTTTCAGCTCCTTCTAAACTGCTGCGAACTCAGCCAAAGACATTATCTCTGCATGATAACGCAGACTGAGCAGCTGTGCAAAAATCATCTCCGGCACAATTTAACCTGCCTTGGCGGGCCACCTTGCACGCAGACGTGACACGTTTACACGTATACAGACAACCTAAGGCCCAAAGTATTCAAACCCTTATAAGGTAAAAATCACAGGTCGGTCTTGAGTGAATCGGTTTTGCAGCGTCCCGGGCGAACTTTGGTATTTGCGGCTGGGAAAGGCATCAAGTATGCAGAAAGGACATCCTTCAGTGTTTGTTTTCTCTGCTTCCCCGTATGCATCCTGTGGTTCTGACTGACTGGCTGCTGGCATTACGTAAAAGCCAGACTTTGTGTTTCAACGTGGTTTTTTTTTTTCTTTCTTTTTTTTCCACCTCAGTTTTGGTAAATGATTCAGCAGAGCCTGACCAAATGGATGTTTTCAAAGCCTTTTTTTTTCTTTCTCGCTTGACATCCTGAACGTTCCAAGATTGTGGTTTTTGTGTGTGTGTGTGTGTGTGTGTGTGTGTGTGTGTGTGTGTGTGTGTGTGTGTGTGTGTGTGTGTGTGTGTGTGTGTGTGTGTGTGTGTGTGTGTGTGTGTGTGTGTGTGTGTGTGTGTGTGTGTGTGTGCTGCACATTTATGACCATGTGACATTTAATTTACATCTGCCATTTTTTCCTAGTACTTGCCGAATCTGGCATTTATTTAGTACAAGTATTGATTAACGTACACGTGTCCCTGTGTGTGTGCGCGTGTGTGTGGGAGAGAGTGCTTTAGTGTTCACCTTAGCTCTCAGCTAGGTACCAATCAGGTCCACAGAGAGTCTTTCAATAAATGGCTCCTCGTGCTCCAGCCACCGCACCATTTTGTCCTTTTTCCTCTTTTTTTATTACCAGCTAGCAATGATGTGCTTCAGTGAGAGGCATGCAACACACACATACACAGGGGAGGAAGAATAGCACAGACAAACCAACAAGAACATGCAGGAACACACATTCACCTCGATTAGCTCACCAAATGGATCCCTTCTCTCTGTATTCCAACATTCCAAATAAGCAGAGGGGCATGTAATTGACTTCTGACTGTTTTTAACCGCAACGGTCATCGCCTACTGCTTCTTATCCACCTCCAACTAACTCGAAGTTCCTGCCTCGTCTCAATTCCCACCGGCCGTCCCATCGGCGACCTCTTCGGTCTGTTAGTGGAATCATCCTCAGATGTCTTAGTAATCCCCGAAACGTGATTTTTCATTTTTTTTTTTTTTTTTTTTTTGATGTCATTGAATTAGGTGATTTCCTGTGTTGTGTGAAATGCTTGTGTGAATTATTAAACCGCAGAATTAAAGTCCAACAGTGTAACCTTTATACTGCAGACTGAGCTGAGTCTCATAAACCGCCAAATAAAACCGGAGGCGACGGTTTCCAGTAAACAACTTTGGCAAGCCAAGATTTCCTTTTTTTTTTTTTTTTTTTTTGAGCCGCAGCAAACCGATTCAGTGTAGAAGCGAGTAGCTAATTAAACAGACATCCACGTGTTTGTAGCCACTCAGAAGAAAATTTATTTTAAAAAGCCCCAAAACCGTTGGCCTACTTTATTTTTTAAATGTGCTTTTCACATTAACCTCCTTTTGGTTGCCCAATGTGCATGCAGGCCATTGTTTGCCTGTGTTACTGTGGCTAAATACTATTATGTCAATACTATTACCATATTATACATTTGCTATAACAATCTTGTTTTATGATATGACAATGAAGATCAATATTTATGCTATAAATGTGCACATGGTTTGAAGATTATTCAAAGATGCAGAAATTCATCATGTTTGAGCTGATGAAGTTGCACCACCTGATGCAACTCTAGCAGCAGTTGCATGAATGCTTGTGTATGTGTGCTGGCTCAGGTAAGAGTTTTCTATCAGATGAAAGCGAGTCAGGTGCCGCACTCTTGGCATTTGCACTGAGAAAAGTGCAACCTGAAGTGGGATCAAGCTTGGGGAAAACATGTTGTTTTCACTCACCCAAGTGCAGCCACAGTCAAGTTTGCACATAGTCATGCATTCTTTGTCAGCTTAACTTTCCATGTTGAAGCAAAAGCTTAGCCAGGGGCTATTTTCCTACCAGCTTCGCTCACCCAATGAGGTCACACCATCCAGAATCCTGAGAATGTTAAGAATGGTAAGTTTAAGGGCTTTTGAACAGCTCTATATGTTATCAGATGAAGGGAGGCTTTTGGAGTGGAGAGGTTAAAACGGGATCCACCTTTATAATGTTGAAACGGTGGCAGAGGGAGGGATGACACGCTGCTCCTGATTTTTTTTTTTTAGATTTCAATACAAGATCTTATTGGTTATCATACCTGTACTTTTGCATTAAATCCAACATGGGTATGCTAGTAAATATTTCAGTATTGTTTTGGGGACAG
Organism: Thamnaconus septentrionalis; assembly: GCA_009823395.1. NCBI lineage: Eukaryota > Metazoa > Chordata > Actinopteri > Tetraodontiformes > Monacanthidae > Thamnaconus > Thamnaconus septentrionalis. The sequence continues at coordinate 17,774,761 of CM020508.1, read as the reverse complement.
CATGAATCAAAGTCATTTCTGATTTAAAGCAAGGGTGTAGGAATAGATTACATTACATTAAAAAAAAGATATCCCATACCCCACTACCAACTCAGTTTTTGATTATGATATGCCCTTCCTGATGATGGTACCAAATGGGAGCGTGAACGAAAACAGGCCCAGAGTTTGTTGCACCTTGTGGAACAGCAGACAATACCTCCAGTCTGCAGATCTCAAACTTCCAACAAAACAATGTAATAAGAGAGTAAAGAACAATAAAGTTATTATCCGTGGTGTCTCAGAATGACAACGCCACAATTTCCAGATATATTTGGTGGAATGTCTGAAGGTCTGTCATTATATTCAGAACTCAGCCTGTGGTAGGTTATGAAGAAAGGAAACATCTTATTAAATGAAGAGACTTTAAATGCTGTTTTATTGTAATTGCTGTAGGACCCTGGTGGATTGCCTCCCTATTGAGACCTATTATGACAGAGGCCACACTCTTCAGTGATTCTATTGGAGGCTGCGCTTTCAATTCAGGCGATTCAGTTGTTGAATGGTGGAATGATGGGTATGCAACTCAAAAATTTGAAATAATAGGAACGCGAACCTCTAAAATAAACTGTGAAAATGCTGTTGTTACAGACTGAAAATTGAATCTCGGCTGGAATAGGGATTTTGCTGTTTTTGCTGCGGTTGAAAAAATTATCGGCAGACTCTGGTGTTTATTATATATGGGGTCTGTGTTGTAATCCTTTTTGAAAGCTGCTTAGTTACTTTCTGAAAGACGAGATGTTCCGTTTTCCAGATGAGCACAAAGAAACGGTGGGGAACCAGGGTTGGTTGTCCATCTTTTTCTTTTTTCTCTTTTTTTTTCTCCACCAGGCTCAGGCGGGGATGCTTTTTGTCCTCCCCAAGTGTCTGGAAAGTGTGCCGTTTCCATTACAGTCTGTCTCGTTTCACTGCAGCAGTGGCGATGTTTTTGCACGGAGGCCCGAGGGTAGGGGGCAAGCTCCGTGGCCCCCGCGAGCCCAGGCCTCAGCAGTGAGAGAGAGGTTAGGAAGGGGACTGGCTGTAAAGCTCAGAGGCACACACGTGTTCCATGTGCACTTTCAAAGACAGAGCTGTTCTCTGGCAGCTTGTTATCGCTGACAGGAAAGCAGGGAGGGGGGTCTGTGCTCTGCGCCGGGTCGAAAACCTGATGGGGACATGATAGACTTGCAGTCAGCTTGAAGACAGGAAATGAAGAGTTTTTGCATTTGTCCAACACTTTATTTTTGGTGTACATCATAAAGGTCCCCAGGCAGCAATATGCTACGAGGTTGACATCAGTGAATCTTAAAAATCTGGAGCTGTGGAGGTTTAACTGGCTTTTCATAACACATTTACACAATCCCAAGTGATTTTTTTTTTTTACATTACACACACACACATATTTTTCAAATGTCACAGCAGGAGAATTCAAACAGTATTATTACCCTGCTACTTTAGGTGATTTTTGATAATGGAAAAGATGAATCTTGAATCTTGTTCATCCATTGCGCTCACTAATAGCTCCTTTTTTACACTGCTTTCCCATTGTGTTGTAACCTTGTCGCACTTGGTTTGATTTCTTCTAAAATTGTTCTGAAAAGATATTTTTCAGCCCGGTTTTTAGTTTATTATCAGTTTGCGCAACAGTTGAAGCCGCTTGACAAATTGCGGGATTGCATTCAATATGAAACTTGAGGTTCCTTTTGCACGTACAGCTCAAAGAAAAACTTCTTTGGCTTTCTGGAGTTTTTTTTTTTTTTTTAATTTATTGTGTTGCAGCCAGACATTATGCAACACTAGCAACATTTTCCTGCTGTACACTTGATTGCACTCCTGTATTGTTCCTAAAGTCTGATTGCTGGATATAATTGTGTTAGCTGACCTCTTGTTCCATGCTGAAAAGTGGTGGTGGTGGTGGAGGTGGGGGGCTTTCTGGGAAAGCCCTTCATTAACATTTATGGGAAGCTTTTTCACCCATTTCTTTTTTTCCTCCCCTGCAGGATTAAAAATCCTGTTCCTCATTTTTCCATAGCAGCCCTTCCCAAGCATCTCACTTCACATGGTCGTTTTGGGAAATCCCTCGTAATGGGCAGTTAGTCTGTACTTTGCTGGGCACGCTCTGCCTTTTTCCTCCTTTGGGATCCCATCCAGTGCATTCTTTGGAAACCGTGGGTGTAACCGTGAGGTATGATGGTGTTTTCTTTCTGCAGAACCAACTACGTGTCAATGCTTTTTTTGGTATATATATTTTTTTAGCCATGTGAATTACGACGACAGCTGGAACGATTCAGCAAGGCGAGTGCTGATATGAAAAGACATAAACAGATTTTTATCATAATCTAGATTGGTATGCGAGGTGTCAAAAGGTGGTCAGTTTTGGGGAAAAAAAACGCCTCGAAAACATTCGGGAAGCATGTAAGAGAAGAGGACGGAACACATGGCGCAAAGAATTTCGACGGAGAAAAACACTCCTCATATCCAGTGAGGTCAAAATTCTTTGACACTGACCCTCTCAGTTCCTCCACCCCCATCATGTGTGGCTTTCCTGACCTTCCAGTCAGAGGTTGCTCTTTGTTTGAGCAAGCCAAGAAGGAAGAGTCCTTGTGTGGGTGGATCGGGGGAAGCCTCCACCAAGGACCTTCTCTTACTCACCGCCAGTGCTTGCCCTTCTTGTAACTTTAAGCTGTTGCGGCTTTGCGCCCCATTCAAACCACCCAACGTGATTTCTCTCTCTCTCTCTCTCTCTCTCTCTCTCTCTCTCTCTCTCTCTCTCTCTCTCTCTCTCTCTCTCTCGCCTCAGAAGGCCATGACAGGTCAGTCTTGAGAGTAGATGAACTCCGACCAACTTTTGTTGACATCATCTGGGTAAAAATACAATTTGTGCCAGTCTTTGGCCCTGTAAATATTGAAACTGCTGAAATATCCAATCGCTCAGTGTTTTTTACTCTGGCTTCAAACTCGGGTAAGGGGAAAAAATACAATGGGGATTCCAATTGCAGTCATCTTATTTATATGATCTTTTGGTACACGTGAGATGGGAGCTGAATTTTGATTCTGCTACGTGGGGAAAAAAAAACCTGTCAGAACTCTTAAAAAGTTATGGCAAATGACTACTGCTGACAGTTGTAAAGCATTTCGTTTTCCATTGAACTTTTATTTTCCTCTTTGAACTCAAATGATGTTTTTCTCTCACAAAAGGCAGCCTGGCTGACATTTCATACAAGCTTGTTGTCCTCTCACAGCAGTTCATCTGTTTACAAAGGTCTTTGAGTAGGAATTATGTAAATCTTTAGCAGCAGCTCTTTTTTTTTCTATGTCGCCAAAAAAAACTCTCAGAACTCAGCGATATTTTACCCCAGTCTTCTTTGAAACAACTCTGAGGTGTTTATCTGTCACAAAAGAATCAATTCGACCGACTTATTGCGAAACTGGATTGAGATTTTTTGATCTGGAAACCTGTAAAAGAGGTCAAGTGGAGCTAAGAACCAGTGAAGGAATTCCCTTCTAAGGTCTTTTCCAAACGAATACAATTAGACGAATGGAAGTTGGTTTGTGGGGTTGACTTAAAAAAAGTGAAATGCCTGTTTTTTCCAGGGCCCCACTGTTGTGGATAATTTAATTTTCACTGGGACCACTTAAGCGGTGAAAAGGAATTCCAGTGAAGGCACTTGATGTCTGCGGAATATCTGCTGCTTCCACAACACGAGGAATCTTGCATAGCTACTTTGGAGATGTGTATATGTTTTTGTTTGGCTTCATTTTTTCCCCCCACATAGCCTAAATTATCGTCATCACTGTTGACAGTTGTTGTTAAACTATACATGTAGCCTCCATGTAAATGGGAATCCTTCACAACCTGCCTCAAGTGTTTGTCACAAGTGTGCTTCCACTCCAATTGTGAAGCTAATAAAATACAATGTGTGGAACTAATGGCTCTTCATTGCAATCAGCACAAAGTGGTCTCACTGTAATGCACTGATTGAAGCACGTAATGTACTAATCTTGACCTGCCACTTAACTCCATTAGCAATAATGTGGAATTTCATTCTGTTCGGGGAGATCTTCTATTTCAGTGTGGAAACTAATGTGTATATCCTCATTTATTTAATTTTGTTTTTTGCTCAATTTTATAGATTTTCCAAATTATCATCGCTACACAACTTCGCTGTAGATTTCAGCTGAAATTCACAGAGCTTAGCTGAAGCTCAGGAACTTTCTTACCCTTAAATAGTGTAGTGAGAGCAGTACGACCTTAAACTGAACCAACGCTAACTGTGCGTACGTCCTCTGGAATATTTCACTGCTTTTCCAATTGATGTCATACAAGCACAGGAAATATGGGTCGTAAAAGCATTTTTATTGGAGTTGGTTGCCGGTGGTATGGGGCAAAACAACCTGGAAGACCAAGCTGTTCATCTTCAGCACTGACTATGGCTGTCATTGAACCAGCCAGTTTTTGCAGTGGAATTTTGGCATCAAATGCAAAAGCGGCGAGTCGCTATGAATTCCTGTACCGAGTATGCGTATGTCACAAAGTAAATCTATCCACCGTTTGACGTAATATGGTGATGCTAGCTGTGGTTGGGAGTTCGCTAGAAGAAGGGTTTATTGTAACTCTTTCATGAGGTAGGTGGGTTTATGGCCTTTTGCCTGTTTGGGCACAGAGATGCAGTCCATGGGGGTCAAAACCAATAAACATCCAGGTGACGGTGCCAAGAGGAGATGCATTTGCCAAAGCACTCTCTGTTTTCACCCCGTGGCGGAGGCTCACGTCCCCTCCTACAACCAGCAGCCTCCATCCTCCTGCTTCCCAGCAGTTCCTAGCCTGCAGCTCCCCTGTATTTGTGGAGCCATCCCAGTGAGAGGTGGGCGGCAGAAATATTCCTTACAGTCCCGTGGATTGGAGCTGGCGCTTTGTTTGCTCTGGGACAGACTTTGGCCTCGTCAAACATACTCATATTTCTGTTGATCTCCCAGCTGCTCTGCTGTGCTTGTGTGTCTCTCTATGTGAGTGTGCACTTTGACCAGTGAGGTGTTACAGTACATGTTGCGTTTGTCATTGCCCCCTAACTGACAGATTTCTCACCCTTTCCATTCCACTTTAGTGTTTTTTTTTAATCTGCGGATCAGCACGCATTTGGCAATAGCGGTCAATTACAGATTTCAGAATTGTGCGATTTTTGCAGATACTCTTCAATATAGGTACTTTGTCTTCTGAAATTGGAATGTAGGTCATTGGAGTCAACAGACGCTTTTTTGTAACAACTGGAAAGGCTATTGGAGTAAGTGTGTACATGTAAAGAATATTCTCTGTGTTCACTTGGCAGAGATACTGACCAAAAAAACAACAAAACACCAAACTTCCCTTTGTAGTCATAACTAGGTACCCATTTTTATTCATGTGTAAGATTTATTTTTTTCCACAAAGGCTTTCAGTCCAATTGTTTTGAGGTGCAAATGGTTTGACAGTTCACAGCTCTCAAAAAATGAAAAAGGCCACACACAAAGAAAGTGCTCAAACCCTTTTTTTTAAGACCACCCCACTTTACAATCACTGGCATATCACCATTCCCTTTTACTATCTGACTTTCTGTTCCAGGGATTTTTGCAAATCTTGGCCTCGTTGCCCCTGTTCTCCACCATTCAGATCGGTTGTTAATGTGTCCAACGAGGGCGGACCGAGAGTTGGACATTTTCCTCCTTGGGGCCCTGAAGTCCTAGGAGCCCCAACTGAGCGCAGCTCGACACTACAGTCACTTTGGCTGAACCAGCTTTTTCTTTCTTTCATCCTGTTTTTTTTTTTTTTTCTTTCTTCTTTTACTGCGGCAGACTGCCAGATCCTTGCGGTGAATGTGGTACGAGGGTCTCCAGATCCGCTCCTGCTAACTGCGCACGCCTTCACATTGACCTACTTCTCAACATTTATGTAATCACGACGGGCTGGGGGTTGCAGGAGAGAGGGGTAGATGTCATGGCTTGGTTAACCACAGGTATGTTCTAACATACACCGCGGGTTTGTTTGGATAGCGCAAGGACCGGCCGTGGAGGGTTTGTTTTCTCTTGGCGGCCACTAAATGACTTGTTGTCATATCGTACTTTGGTTGCAGGCTGTGACAGTCCGAACTCTGCTGCGTAGTCCTCCCCTAGGAATGTAACATTTGACCACCGTGACGGCGTCAGACTGGGGCCTGTTTTTTCCATGCGCACCCACCTGTGTGACTCATGTATGAGCGCTTTGTGTCTCTTTTGTAGTTGCCCTCCATGAGAGTACTGGAAACAAATTGATAACGACTTGGTGTGCAGACTTGGTCGCATCTAGTTGTTGTGAGGAAACGCATCACAAAGGGGCCAAAAGGAATGCCTGCTTACAGCTATGGTGTCATTTTGGCTTCAGTGACCAAATGGATACACATTGTGTGAGTGGCTTGAACATCCTGACCTACATAAAGCAGGTGGCTTCTTTGCAAACATTTTTCTCTCCTCATCCAGTTCCATCTGGGAAAGGCTGCTGTGATCGTCCATGTTTCTGGTTTTTTGTCCATGTCCCACTTAATTTCACTTCTTATAGGGACAATGACATCTGAGTGAAATTGGCAATCCCTGCAGATCAATTTTTCGCATGTACTTATGTATGTATTGTCAGTATGTAGCCATGCTCTTTATTAGAAATGCATATTTCTTTAGTCCATAAAGCTACCTAGCTACTTGTTTTAGTGACTTCATATAACAGAGTACATGCATATGTGCTTTTGGATGTCAATATATTTCTGTAGCTGTTACACATTAGCCCTTTAAGCATCATTTCCCCTGAATATTTCTTTGTGTACCGTCTGCTTTCATGTGCAATGCGGTGAAGTGGTGGAGGTGACAAATGCAGCTCTCAAACTGACAGTGCACCTTCTGGTTCCCTCCTTCACTTCTCCTTCCATTTGTTTAGCCGTTATTCATCCTTCAAGCACCATCTGATGTCCCCTCAAGCACTCAGTTATTCATCAGCTGCGCCACCTGTCAGATCGAGAATGATGATATTTACGTGCTCACTCCTCTCAGTCAATAAAGAAAAGCTTCTCCGTATTTTGTCGACGACATCAGAGACTGCTGCCTCAAAGGTTCAGACAGCATTATCCACTTGGCTGCCACATAGATAGGCACATTTTACGCACTTCTTTTCCCTGGTGGGTTGCCCTAAACTGCATTGATTTCCCCCATGCATCAGCTTTGAAGTTTCTTTTGCATTTGGACTGTTATCTGTTGCAATCATCATCCTGTCTCACCAAATGCCCAGCTGGGATGAGAATGAGCTAGTGTTCAGGGTCACTGGGGTCTGCTGGAGCCTATCCCAGCTGTCATAGGGCGAAGGCAGGGTGACACCCTGGACAAGTCGCCAGTTCATCGCAGGTCCACATCGAGACAAACAACCATTCACACTCACATGCACACCTACGGACAATTTAGAGTGTTCAATTGACCTCGCATGCATGTTTTTGGAGTGTGGGAGGAACCCAGACACAATGAGAACATGCAAACTCCACACAGAAAGTCCCAGGCCCGGAATCGAACCCACAACTTTCTTGCTGTGAGGCGTTGCTGTGAGGCGGCAGCGCTAACCACTGCGCCACCGTGTCGCCCTTGGAGAAAGTTGGTCATTGTAAAATCTGTAAAATGATGTGAATGAAGGTTTAGTTTTTTTTATCTAAAAAAAATCTTGACGATGCCAATTGGCCTTTTTTGTCGTAAACGAGTAGCTTTTCTATGGGCCAGAATGGCCATTGGACAGCACTAGCCCTGACCATCCTTGGCTGTGATGTGGCAATGTTGCTTAGCTGAAATCCTGACGGTAATCAGACGCAACTTATGAAATGATATGTGACGTGATGGCACAGCAATGCTGAACAACTTTGCCCGGTTAAAGAGGTTAACCTCGTTTGCGTGTGAGGCCCGGACGAATGCCGTCTCCCCATTATGTCCGAGCGTGGGACTCTGTTGCTCCGTGTAGAAAGGCTAGGATGACCTTGAGGAATGCTATTGTTGCGTACTCTATTCCCTTTTTCCCCAAATGCACCGTGCCCTATCAGACTGATAGTCCTTTTTAGCAGAACGCGATATCCAGGGGTACCAGGGGCGAGAGAAGGGAGAAGGGGTCCATAAAAAGGCCCAAATAAAAGGCTGTTCTCTCTGCTCCGTCTCCCCTGTCCTGTGCTGGAACGGCAGGAATGTGGCAGGCGGACCAACTGGATCTCGGAGCCCTCAGCCCCCTAATGAATTTTAAAAGGCCTTTTCATTCAAAGCAGGGTGCTGGCTAGCAGCGTGTCGCCCGGCCAAGCACTCAAGGGGGGCGGGAGGGGGGAGAAACTGGCAAAGTGAGTTGGCACCTCGGCCGGGAGTCGGGTGTTGGATGTCCCTCGCGGTAAGATAATATTCCAGTCTGCATGAGAAGCCACTCTAGAAGCATTCTTGGACCTGTCACGGGGGAATGTAGGAGACAGAGACAGTAAAAGTACAAAGGGAAGCGACAAAAAGGGCTCAGGTTGGGGAATTTTCTGATGGAAAAAAAGACCTAAATTCCAGTGCAGAAAACCTGAAATGAATGCAGCTGCTGAATACATTTTTAACGTTATTATCTGGAATTTAATGTGGTTAAAATAAAAATAATTGCTTGGATTTATACAGTGCTTTTCTAGGCACGCAAGGCACTTTACATTGAACACATTCACATCACTGTGTGTCTGAAGTCCATCTAAGCCCGAAGTGGTTGTCTGAGTTCATTATTCGCATTTGTAGATCTTTATTTTTCATTCACAGGCTCAAGTAGAGCAGCTTTGAACGATTTCTCATCCAACAGAAAAATCAGTGTATCTCCAGATATCGGCCCTCTGTTTATAGCCTCCCACAAAAACGCTCAGGTACTTCCCCCTAAAATTGACATGACTGTGGATGTACACGCATGCATCCGAAATCATGCATGTGTGTAAAATGGGGCCTTTAAATGTACACAGCAGCGCCTGCAGATGAAAGAGGGGTATGGTAGTTGGTGTTATGTCACAGTTTGCACTCTGTGATCTCTTTTCCTCCTGCCAAATGTGCTTGTTGTAACAACGCAGAAATTCCATTCTCTTCCATTCGGACTTTATATGAAAACTGGCAGTGGCAGCGCGCTGCCACGCGTTTCAGGTACATTTCCTGCCGCGTAATGCCGGTAAATTAGCTCTCCGTTACATTTCCTCCAGGAGCAATGTTTTTGTATGCAGGCAGAAACTGGATGGCTGTTCAGCCTCAGTGCTTTGTCATTTTCAGACTGAGACACCCATCATAAAAGGGTGGTAAAGTATTTAAATTTGGGCCATTTCACTTAGAAATGAAGAAGTTTGGCCTCCTTCAGTTTCATTCATCAATGAGTGACCCCAATATGCTTTTATGATGGCATAAGAATTTGGATAGATCTGCACAGATCATAAAAACATTTTTAAAAACTTGATTGCACCTCCTAGTGGTGGTCTGCAGCACAGGCCATAGCCAATACACTCAACCTTAGTGTTGTCAATTTTGCTTCTTGCTCAGACTGTTTTTTCTTTTTTTACGAAAGTCTGTTTCTCATGATAAAAACATTTTGTAATTTCATTTTTTGGCAGCTGAACCCTGATTCTTGGTTTTGTGGGAGGGATTTTAACGCAGCATTCATCACTGTTCAAACTCTAAGTCCAAACAACGTCATTAGTGTAATGCGACTCTTAAGGGAAATGACGCAGGATGACGTGAAGCCACAGTTGAGGTCACGTTTTGACAGACACGAGTCTTACCCAATACGTTTTTTGCTGAGTTGTATTATCAGTCTGTACTTCTCTCGTAATCGAGTATATTTCACACCACCGACATTCACACACAAGTCCATTTCATTAATGCTGTGTCCTCCTCCTCCTCTCTCACTCGGTCCATTCGGGAGCCCCACTTAAGAGTGATGACATGGTTCCATTGCACAAATTTCCCTGAGCTTGTTGCACTTTTTTTCTGACGTAAGCGTTAGCAATTTGCTTTCTCCATTGTGCATACCGCGCAGAGGCAGCACAAACTGCTGGGGAAGGAGGACCGTGAGCGCCCTTTTGGTCAAATCACCTACGCTGATGTCAGAGGAAATGCCTGAGAAATGAGGTAAAGGGACTGCGTTATACAGCGCTACAGATTCCAGAGAGGAAGACCGCTGCAGATAGCGGAGGCTCCCTACACACGGCGGGGAAGCTATGTCTGATAGTGCAGACGGTTGCGTTTGTGTGTTGTTGTGTTGTGTGACCTCGATGGAAGGGAGTCAGATTTTTTTTTTTTTTTCAACCCGAGTTGTTTTCGCGTTGCCGTTGGGCGACTTTCAGATGGACATCAACAAGCGAGCGGGGGCGTTAAATGATGGAACATTAGGCTTTTCGTCGTGAATGAATCAGTGCAACCTGGCTCCCCAGATGGAACGTTCCCTGAATCCTTTGGATTCCTCTGGTGTATCAATGTGGGGAAAGGGTTCGGAAAAGTGGGAGGCATGATTGCGACGGTTACTGGACAAAACCTCCTCTGTCCAAACCTCCTCAGCAGCAGTTCGCCTTGTCGCATTCTGCATTTCTTCTCTTTCTTTTGCAGTCACTTTTGCAGGTTCACTGTGTAATATTTGGAGATTTTTAACAAGAGGTAGGGACATGAGGTGGTTACAGTTTACATTGTAGCGCTGTTTTACTGAAGTCCCCCTAGGGGACACCAGACCCTCCCTCTCTCGGGCTTAACGTTGAACTACGGTGTGTGTGCATGCACAAACCTGGATACCTCCTCCACCTTCTTCTTCGTTGGTTTATTTGAGGGCACCAGTGTTTACCCTAAATTCGAAACGCCCTGTCAGGTGGGCTGGAATTGTCCGGCCTGGTCTTAAAAAATGACAGGGCAAGATGGCAGCTAATGGAGAGCAAGACCCTTGCTATATGTACATTCTGACATAAGAACCATTGTAAGGGTAGGAAAACCAAAGTACTATTATGGTACTGGGAGTATACACTTTTATTAATGTATTTATGGGCTGTATGTTAAGCTTTTAGCACCGGCACCTTGCACCGGCTACATTCCATTCCATCTCCTCAAAACATTTATTTTTCCTTTTTTTTCGATCCAGCTGCCGTACGCTGGTAGAATTAACAATGAAGCGGAAACAGCTTCACCGGGAGGAGTTCCTCACCGGTCGGAACACCAAACAAACACTGGAAATCGGGTTTCGAAATGGTCTTGATTGTTTACGTCCGCAAGATGAGGCTCGACCTTTCATTTGCCACGCCATTACAAACAACTGGGGGAACAATATACACAAACCCGCCCAAATGACGGGCGGGCGGCGATGCCAGGACTTTGCGGAAAACAGAAAATTTGACTAGATTAACTGTTGCCGTTAGTTAATACGAACCACGCTGCTCCCGCGGGAGATTTTCACAAACCACAAATACATTTTTGAATCTAATGACTTGGAAGGACATTGTGTTTTGCCTGTTGTTGAAATGGAATGCCTGCAGTAAAGGTGAAATACGGAGAGGGGAAAGTTAAGTCGCTGTGGAATTCTACTATTTCACTACTGTGGCGTAAACACGTTAGGAAATGGCCATTGTGCCACACACCCTTTTAAAGAAACAGTCCTCCAAACTCATGAAAATGGTAAAAAGTAAAATCGAACAGATTTTGAATGAATTCTTTGGTATTATTAACTTGGTCGGTGTCCTGCAGCTATTGTGAATTGATTTCATAGGGATAAACTGTATATAGAAAGTACATTTTTAAATGCACGGTCAGACGGTGCATCCACCATAAGAGAATTGATCATGAAGATTCCTCAAAACTGACCATATAAAATGCAATCCCCCTTTTTAAATCAGATACTGATGATGATTCAGATGCACGACATTGTCAGCACCTGCATTAGACGCATCAACAACAGCAACACACGGCCATCCTCTGCGGTTCTGATAACATGACGGTGGATTTCTTCTTTGGCTCTGAGCCTCAGCAACACATCATGCACGTGGTCTCCCCAAGTCACGTATTTCTCACACAGTTCTTTGCTCGTCTCTATTGGGTTCCTCCTGCTTGCCGTCATCAGAGCGGTGCTGAGGGAAGCCCTTCCTTCTTGCTTGCTCCACATTTTCCAACTCATATTTTGGATATCGGCCCTCTGTGATGTCACTAAGGGGACCGATACCTCTCTTGGGTTAATGACAAGGACCCCAGCCAGGTGATTGAGACCTGCAGCCACCTAAATATGCAGTTTTCAGAGGGGGTCACAATTCTTTTTTTTTATTTTTTATTTTTTTTTGTCCCCTCCTTATTGTGTTACATTGCTCCACTGGAGCCTGAGATGCAACATACAGTTCCAAAATTGCATTAATATAAAGTCTGTTGTTGAGCACATAGGGAACATGTTAGAAGCACTCTCAAAGTGTTGTTATTGACAGGGTTTGTCTTCTGTAGCCGCATTGCTGTCTTTGAATTGAGTGGCGGTCTACCTGGATGACCTCATGGTCCATCCCTCCTACCCCACTTTTTTTTAAGCCCGGAAAAGCAGAGGCATTGTGTCGGCCACAAAGGCACAGTGTGCAGCCTTATGAGGTCATGCCGAGATAGGGCCTGTGGAAACACTGATGCTCTTGGTAACACAACTGGCCTTGGAAACTTCTCTCGCAGGAACCCCAAAAACAGGACAGTAAAAATCACACTGGGCGGTCAGACGGCAGAGCGGAGCAGAGACAGAGCTGCTCTCTCCTCAGGGTTTACAGTTTGAAACACACAGGACCCGAAAGGTTAAATGCGGATTCCCGTCCAGGGAATGTGTTTCATAATACACGTTAATGTTCTTCAGGTGGCCGCCGTCCTTTTTTGACTTCCTTCGTATAAATTTATGGGAAAGATGAGCCAAAACATGAGGATATAAAGATTCTTTAGGAGTCTGTGACGCACTGCCAGCGTGCTTGTTTTCCACGTATGCCGCATTATAAAACTTCTGAGGGCCCTCCTCAAAATGACATAATATTCTGACTCATTAAGATGACATCATTGCAACATGTCAGGGGTGAAGAAGGGCTTGATTTTTATTGTCCTGCCTATTTTGGTAGTGGACATTCTTGTGTCTGAGAGAAATGTTTGGCCTATCTGGAATTGGAAGAGCAGTAGTTCTGAAGGATGTGAAATGCTGATGCTTTTTTCATTTTGATGGCACGATTTCTCCATCTTAACCCTCTTCTTCTCTCACACCTGCTGACTTCATGTCCTCTTGAACAACATCCATAAATCTGCTCTTTCTTCTTGACTGGCATTCTCACCTCAGCATCCTTCTACCCAAAATTACCCACTGTCCTCCCTCTGTACCTGTCCAAACCATCTCTTTAATTGTGCAAATCGATGGTCATTATAACCATTTAGTCAATTTTCAACTCAATAGATATTTGAAGTGAATTCTACGTTCTTCTGTGGTTTTCTTCCAGACGGAGTTGATGAAGGACACTCTGAACAACCTGAACCTGAAAATTGTGGAAATGACTGATGAAACTGCCATCCTGGATGGAGGAGATGTGCTGTTCACAGGTATGCAACGCTGATGTGTGTGAATTCAACAGACACTAACATTGTGATGCCTTGTTATTGTTGGGATGCAACAACCACAAGCCTCCAAACAGTTTTTTTCCGTACGTTTTTTCTCGTCACATTCAGCTTTCACTCTGCGTTTTTGTGTCCTTGTTTGTTTTCTCAGGGTTGAATGAATTCCGTCAAGATACACTCCATTTGTAAGGGTAGCCAAAGCTGCTCAAAGCGAGTTTTTTTCGGAGTATTTTGTCAACTTCAGGACAAAGCGGGTATTGAACATGAATGGGTGGATTTTGCAAAAAGTCAAGTAGGGCTGTCCTTCAGATTTCTCAGGTTGGCTTTGCTCGCATGCAGATTTGGCACCCGCACTCAGCAGCGGAACATACTGTACGTGAACTTGAATTTATCTGTTGCCACTCAGGAATTTCAAACTGTGCACGTGTCTGAAAGCATTTGGCATAGTTGGCAGACTCCAATTCACAGACCAGAGCAGCGTGTCTCTGTTTTTTGCATTTGGTGGCCCTGCAAACAAACATTCCTCCAAGACAACCTTGATGACCCTGCGCCTCCACGCAATAGGCAGAATTTCCTTCCGCGAATAATCTGTGGCAAAAACACAGCGTTCCGTCAGCGCTGTTTAGTCTTGGGGCCCCATATTCCTCTGGCACTGGGTAATAAATCTGATGAGGCCAGAGAGTTAAGTACATGGTGGTCTTTCTTGGATCTTCTTGTACATTCCCTTGGAGTCGTGTGGTGCAGGTTAGTGTCCTCCACACTATGCGGGCCACTGGGGAAAAACAGCCCCAGTACACTTAATTGGGTTTCTAGACAGTGGCTTTGTTCTCCCGTTCCTTCCAGCTGAAATGGGTTTCACATGGCAGGACGAGAAACATTTCCTGTTGGCAGAACCTCGGCCAAGGGCTCATTTTGTAAAGGCTCAGCAGCTACATTAGGAACCCATCCCTGGGCTCAGTGTGCGCCTCCAAGCCTCGCCAAGTATTCAGGGGCTCAGTCTGTTCGTGTCCCGCCGTACTGACCGCAGTTGGCCTTTCTCACAGGCGGGCACCAAGTACACAGCGTGGCAGTGGGGCTGCTCTGCCGCTGCTGGGGCCCTCTGTGTGTCGCTGTAGGTATTCTGTCAGTGGAACCTGCAGTGTTTGACAGCTGAGAGTTGCTAAACAAGAACAGGCTGCCTTTACCAGATTGTGACAAGGTGGGCCTTGATCAGGCACATGGTTCAGGCAGACATTGTTGGTATTGCTGTTTGATTTTATTTGCGTTATTGCCTTTTGATTGCTTTTCTTATTTTCTTCTCCCAGGACGAGAGTTCTTTGTTGGTCTGTCCAAACGGACCAATCAGAGAGGAGCAGAGATCCTAGCCGATGCCTTCAAGGTGAGTTTACATGCTACAGTAAAGTACAAATGTGTCATCATATGTACTAAACTACAACCCACTTTTTTTGAAGAAGGGTACAAGTGAACTCTTGATCAATTTCCACAGTATTAGAACCAACAGCTGAATGTGATGAAATCTGACCATGTTGCAACAGTGAGATGAAACTAAAATCAATCATCTGATTCACAGAACATGAACCATTTGCTGTACATTGTCTGCAGTGACTAGTGTAGAAGATTTACCTTTTTACCAGGACAAAATACCTGCTAGAAACCAAGTCTTTCTGTGAGCGCATTGTGCTGTTGCCACGACAGCTGTCGTTTATTTCAATCATCCAATCAACATTGGTTCATCGGTGTGGGCTTGAAGATGTTTGGAGGGAACTTGATCAACTGCTAAACTAGCTGTTAATGCTGACTCTACTTGAGTACCTATAAACACCACACAAGCTGATAAGTGGCCAACGTTTGTCTAGTTTTATGTGCATCTCTGTATTCTCGATTTGATTTAGAACTTTAGAAATGTTAATGTTTTTGTTTCCCCTAACATTGGACAAGATGGAACAAATCACCAATCATTCCGCTTTAAGTAGCTGTCAGCTGATATCTGTTCAGGGGAAAGCACTGCTCCCACTATTTATTGATATATCGCCTCTATAGAACAAGTGTAATAGTGTATGGTCCCTTCTGCCAAATACTTTCAATTGTTGTCCAAAAAACTATTAAAAACACATCAGTGACTCACAACATGACACTGGATCCCTTCACCGTGATGAGTGTAGACACGCGAAACTGCTCTCAAACCTCCCCAAGAGCACCAAGTTGGCTACTGAATGCAATAGAATACAACAGCTACCAAAGTGCAATATGCATCACTGTTCAGTAATGCTTTCTTCAGACAATGGGACATTTGTTGAAGTTATTTTTGAAATTAACTTTTGTGTTACGGGGAAACTGATGTAACCGTGCACGACAGATGAGCAGCCTGCAGTAGTGGAATCTTGCTTGTTCATCTTGCCATCCTCGACAAGAAAGTCTTTTTAGTCGGTGCGAGGATTGTGTGTGATTACATAATCAATCAACTTTCTTGCAGTTGTAAGCCCTCAAAAGCCCCTCAGAGAGACGACGAACAAGAACAAGAAGCAAGTGTAAGCCTAGCTAATGCTAAAGAGCCTGGAGCAGATGTTGTGGTACACTAAATAGAACTAGAATAAGTGGATGGCATTTTCACAGTTTCCACAAGGAACAAACATGTTGTCTCTAGACCTGCAAATCATTTGCAAGAGTACGCTTAAACATTGCTGCACATTGCGCACATTTCTGCACAGTCACCCTTTAGCTTATGGCTATATAGCTAAGCTAGCAGGAAGAAATCTGATTTTTTTTTTTTTTTTGATTGTTACAAACAGAGGGTTCAAGCAATTACTTTCCAAGTTTTACAAGTTTCTTTTCTGTGTGCTCTACTAGATGGATATAAATCCAAAGGAGTTTGGAAAAGTTTTATCTGTGTTAAAACTGTAGCGCCATGGACTTATTCATGTCCTCAAATTCAAAGGTGGTGGTCAAAATGTCACGTAAACACACTTGCACACAGACCATAAGGAAATACTCTGCCCAGTGTCCCACACTAAGTTTTGGGGACGTATTAGTCTGGAGCTTTGTCCAACAACACAGTCAAATGGTGGCTGACAAACACAGACAGATTGTATCTTGTTCAATGTTCTTTTAAGACGAAAGGTTTTCGTACTGCAAACATATGTGCGGCGTTTTGTTTTTCGTTTTGTTTTGTTTTTTTCCGTGAGAAGGAGTCGGGTCACGACAGAGTATTTGCTCCCGTTACCATGAACTGGAAGGTCACGTCTCCCACTCCATCCTCTCATCTGTGTCCGATTTGAATTCCTCATCATGGATTCCTCTCGGTGTTTACTGTTATCTTTGACAAAACACAGCTTAATGATGCGTCTCTGGCAAATGACACTTGGAAAAATCACTTGAGCGTCCATTATTGTTTTTTCCGTTTTTTATCAGATTGACCCCCCGACCCTCATATCTGTGTTGTTCTTTCCTTTCATTATCAAATTAGGAATCACATCGCTGCCAGGTTTGTTTAGCACTCAGCAACTGCATACAGATGTCGAAACTCTTTCCTTTATTGTGTTTGGCGGAAGTCCGAGTGGATTGCGCTGTGAAAGGGAATATTTCATCAGGAGATTGTAGCATGGAGGCCCTGTCGTTTTTTTGCTTTGCTTTGCTTTTACAGCCGAGGTGCTGATTTCTTACTGGCACAAATGTGCTCAGCTTCAAGACATCAGTTGAGCACCGTTTGATGCCTGTGGGTGAGCAATTATCATCCTTTCAGATTGAAAAGTTGAAAAATGTCAGCTTGTTAGTGCAGCTAGAAAAACAACAACAACTGTCTTCTTTTCTTTGCCCATTTATGGCTTTATCTTGATTAGGGGAAAAGGATGACTTGTATCTCTGCACCGCAACAGAAATTTCCTGCTCACTGGAGAAAAGAATGAAGCTTACACAACTCTCTGTTGTCTCTTTGTATCTGCAACACGAGTGCCAGGAAAAGAGTTCAGGAAGACAATCAAGAGTCGGATAATTTGTGCATTTGGCATGACAGACAGCCAGATGCCACTCAGTCGCTCTGAGTTTTACAGTGAATCACAAGGCTTTAATTGAACTAATGATGCCGTGCAAACATAGAAGAGAATAGTGTGAGTGCATACCCGAATGGAAAATGTCACTATGGGGTATAAGATTGGAAAAATATAGACGCCACTTCACAGGGTTTTATGGAGCCGTATGCTGTGAAGTCTGTTCAAAACACATCATTCAATTAAAATACACGTCTGAGTCGGTTGGAGGTTATGTTCTCGGGGTCCGACCACAATTTATACTTTCAAATAAATGTGTTCACATCAATTCAGGAAGAAGAAGGCCTTGGAAAATAATCCCCGCATCCTATTATGACTTAATTTATAGCTCTGCGTGACCTCAACTTCTAAATTTCCTAGACACGTATCTGGGTTTTGGAAAGTGGTTGGAGTATTTTCCCATCGCCACACTCGGTGCACTTCACCATCCATGTGGCAGAACTAGATCGGCTGGACTTGATTGAAATCTGAGCGTTTTTAAGGGTTGAGTTAAATTTTTGCGGCGCATCACTAGTGCGATGTGGCACTTGCACCAGTAAGAAGCCGCTCAAATTGCAGAGAAGAAATCTTGAATTGGGTGGAAAGCACTTTGGTGGTGATTTCCCAGTGCCTTTTTGAAAGACGCACTCCTTTCCAATCTTTGTCTGTTGGCTTGTTGTCAGGTGGGTGTCCGATAAATCTTTGGTCTGGGAAACATTTCATCTGTCAGGCCATTAGATGTCACGCTGTTCTGTGTGCTGAACTGTTTGCAGGCTGTGTATAGGACATCCCAAAATCACTGCACTCTCAAAACCCTCGGTGCCAAAAAATAGATACTAAACATTATTAACAACATTTTTGGTAGAAACACAAAGTAAAGAAAGGCATCCAAAAAAATAACTTTAGATACAGTAGATTTGACAAGAATATTAACATGACAGGCACAAAACAGATTAAAGTTTGTGGGTATGACAAGAGAAAGATGCCAATTCTGGATGGCAAAGCTTGTGTGACAGTGGCACAAAGTTGACCAGCAATAGTTCCTGACATTGGTGGGTTGGTGGTTCGTGTTATCACTCAGTCTGCTGCTCAGACTGCAGGTCTCCCAGCCAATAGCAGCAGGCTGAAGAAACCAGGTGGGTGGGTGGGTGGGAGCACCTGCGTCGCACAGGACTTTGCGGGTGAAGCGAACAACGTAAATGTCATGCAGAAAAGCTGCAAGAGCTGCAGAACAACAGAAACCAGTAGATATGAAAATGTAAAAGTCACTTTGTTTTGTTTTGTCTGACTGCACTTTATGCAGACAATAAATCAGACGGCAGTACATCAGCGGGCTGTGCTACATTGTGATTTCTAATAGTGTTGATTCAAAGTGTTTCTGAAACTGAAGCCTCTTCAATCAGGCTTCTGGTTTTTCTGTGTCTTCCCTCTGGGCTTCATAACATCATGAGTCCCTCTGCAGTCCATCCTATCATTTCAAATGCTGCAATATTCCTCTGCCCGCCCAAAAAAATCTAAATGCAATATGTTTTAGTGGCATCTCTCACTGAGTCCTGACCTGCAGCGCTTTTATTCAGTCGAATTGTGAAGCGCTGTTTCTGGTCATTGTTCTTGAAGCTGTGCAATCCTGCGTTTTAGAATGATGTGACTGCTATAGCACTACTTCTAATTTACTTTTTCCCCCACAGGGTTACTTTCTTATTGTAATAGTCACAGTATAGTATGTTGTAAATGGAGTCGGCTGTCAGCAGATGAGCAGTGTAATGTCACCCAAACTCAATTATTGTCCCTCCTCCTGGTGCTGCCGTCAATCGACGATGTTCTCAGTTTCCTGATCTGCGTCGACCTCCTCTCTCACCGTGAGCCTCGTTTGACGTAACTGCGCTGTTGTTTTTCCACCCAGGACTACGCCGTGTCGACCGTGCCGGTGCTGGAGGGGCTCCATCTGAAGAGTTTCTGCAGCATGGCGGGGCCGGGCCTCATCGCCATCGGCGCCAGCGAGCCGGCGCAGAAGGCCCTCAAAGTGCGTGAGTCTGTGTATGCTGTGTCGCTGGCACCGCGAACGCATCGACCCCCCTACTGCTCCCCCACACCCCCCAGCCCCCGCTGTCGTCATGGGAACCGCTGATTGAATCGCAATGCCGCTGTTTGCGAAGCGGTGACGCAGGCTGACGCAGCTGCTGCCCCCCTGTTCCCGTTCTTGCAAAGCGTTCAAAAAACGTAAGCAGACAAGAGAATGCGCAAATGTTGACTCAGTGTGTCGTTTCTCCCTGGCAGCGCTGTAGCAGCGCCAGCGCATCAACAGCAGCGCCAGCGCATCAACAGCAGCGCCAGCGCATCAACAGCATCGCTGCACGTTTGTTCATACTCAAAGCTGATCTGCAGGGGACTGGCCTCCTTCCACCACACAGTCTCAATTAGCAAGGCGCTGCCCCTCCATCAAAGGGACTGTTCCATTCATTCATATAAACATTCATACATTCATTCAAAATCAGTTAAAGAGCCAGTGTGTAAAATTTGCCCATACATTAATAAAAGTGTATTCTCGCCGTGCATCCGTCCATCCATCCATTTTCAATACCTGCTTATTCCTGAGCTCAGGGCTGCAGGGGTCTGCTGGAGCCTCTCCCAGCTGTCATGGGGTGAAGGCAGGGTGACACCCTGGACAAGTCGCCAGTTCATCACAGGGCTACGTAGAGACTCACAGGGAGAAAAGGCCAACTCCACACAGAAAGGCCCCAGGCCTGGAATCGAACCCATGACCTTCTTGCTGTGAGACGGCAGCGCTACTCGCAGCAGAATAATAGTAATTTGGTTTTCCCACCCTGAGAACAGCTCTCTTATATAGAAGAATATGCACAGAGCAATAAGGGTCTTGCTCTTCATTAGCCGCCATCTTGCACCACCATTTTTAGGAAGCCCACCTGACAGTGCCCTCAATAGAAAATGCACTATCAGACGAGCTTCCTTAAAAATTCCTGACAGATTTTACACACTGGGCCTTTAAGAACTGATGCGACAACAACAGGGACTGAACATCAAGTGAATACCGAGTGACACCTCAGCCGAGGTGGACTTGAAGTTTTCATTCAGCGATGCTTTTACTCCCCACTTCCATCCGAGACCCTCGAGGACGTCCGTGTGTCAAACTGCTGTTGTGCACACGTGTGCAGAGCAGCAGTGATGCATTCGCACAGCATACACAAGCACGTCCAACATCGCAGGACGAACCCCCCCCCCCCCCTCAGAGGAGCTCTGGCAGGGCCTGCCGTCCAGTGCGATAGCGCCCCCTGCTGGCCCGGCTCCTCTCGCAAGGCCTCTTTAATTCCAGCTGAAGCTTGGGCAAATTAAAAGCGGACAGTCACGCGGTGCGTCCTAACGAGGAGAGCAGCGCGAGGGTCAAGACCCGTCGGTTTCGTAAGCGCGTTTGTGCGCAAAGGTGCGGCAGACACACACAAAAAAATTCCCCAAAATGCATTGCGCAATCAAATGCG
The DNA here is from genome assembly GCA_009823395.1 of Thamnaconus septentrionalis. Taxonomy (NCBI): domain Eukaryota; kingdom Metazoa; phylum Chordata; class Actinopteri; order Tetraodontiformes; family Monacanthidae; genus Thamnaconus; species Thamnaconus septentrionalis. Next base: position 17,753,625 of record CM020508.1, on the reverse strand, counting down.
CCGTTTTTTTTTTTTTTTTTAATGCCTCCTAATCCAGCATGGACTCATTAAGATTCCTGCCCGGTGGATCATTCCAGTAATTAGCTACTGGAGCGAGGAGACTTTAATGACAGGCTGCTCGCGTTCTAATTGTGCCTTGCGTCACCTTCTCTCGCGGCAATTAGCTTCTGTTTTAACGGCTTTCTGGACGACTCTGGATTTGTTATAAGGTGGGCGTGTGCTTTGTTGGGGGAGGGGAGGGGCAGCGGGATCTCATGAATGCCGCTTTAATGAACTCAAAGTGCTCGTTTGGGAATGTGGCTGCGGCTCCGGCGGCACCGAGGCTCCTTGTGTGCGCGCCTTCACAGAGGGGACGCTTTTGCGCTAATTAAAGAGCTCGATTCAGGGTGTCCTCAGGGTGCTGAATGCCGCTGCCGCTGTAAGAACATCCACAGCCACCTAAAAGAAAGAGGCAAACCGCTTGCTGTGTGTGTTCGGCTCCCGACATTTCTTTGGTGGAAGCCACGGCGCCCGCAGTGTGCAGGCCACGTGACGTCCGCTCTCCACGTTTGGCAGAGGTGGGAAGTAGCAAAGTACAAATACTTTGTTCCAGTTGTTAAGTGGACCTTTCAGGTATCTGCACTTTACTGGAGTATTTCTTATTCTCACAACTGTCTTTTACCGCCTACATTTGTACACAAATATCAGTATTTTCTGCTTCTCACATTGGAAAAACATGCCAGTTACTTTTGTGTTTAAAATATACAAATTCTGTGAAAAGTGATTTGTTGCTGTTGCTTGAAGTGGATCTATTTGAACAATGCTGTTGCTTTATTTCAATGCAACAGTGGATCATATTTTGGAGGGAGAGTATTTTACAGTATTTTGGCTTTTGGGTCACTCTGGTCAGCTCAGTCCAGATTATTCTCTCTCAACTGTTTTTATCGTTGCAAAATTATCAATCAATGTATTGTTTAATTAAAGGCAAAAAATATATTTTTTACTTTTCCTGAGGTGCAATTCAGAACCTGTGCTTGCTTACTTTTACTTGAGTCAAGCAGTTGATTCAGTACTTTTACCAGAGTATTTTTATTTTACACAAGTACACAAAGTGAATCCTTTTGGCACCTCTGACGCTTGGCTACACTCACGTGGAGGGAACAAGTTTACAGAATTGCTCTCCGTCACTGCCGGGCTTCGCCCGTGAAGTCGTCGCCCAGAAATATCCCCTTCCGTCAGAGGCCTTCGCGAGCCATTCCTTCGCGAGCCATTCCTTCGCTCCGCAGTTCACAAGTCGGCCCTGAACTCAGCATCGCCCCATTTGCGAGGTCGTCCGCACAACGAGCGGCGGTCAGGGTGCGAGGGTCCTCAGCTCAGGGTCGTTTGCCCACTACAGCTCTATAGATGGCGGGGTGACGCCGCGGTGAAGGTTGCGCTCCGGGTGACTGACGCCTCACCACCGAATCCTGGTGACAAACACAAACACGTGGGCTGCACCGGTGGTCTGACCGTCACCTGACGCTGTCAGAGTGTGTGTGCTTGTAACCCATGACAGGCCAATGATTCAGTGGCCAAGTGATGTCTGATGTGAAACAAAATGAATAAATCCTATAAATACAATAACTGAAAATTATATTTTTCCGCTACGATAGAACAGTCAGTAAAATGAATAAATGTGTTCATTTCCTAATAATACACATTTATATACTGTTGCAAATAAAGTTGTAATGACATATCTTTAGTTGTCTTTCATCGAGCCAAATAATTGACATGCATGAATTCATTTCAGATGGGCAATTGAGAAATCATTGCATGTAAACGGGAATAAACTCTCAGGTTGTGTCTTAAGGGGATGATTGTGAAAAAGGAGAAAGCTGTTCCACTGGAGGTCACGATGAGAAAGTAAAGCTCTCCAAGTGACAGCGTTTAATATCTGATGTTGAACACTCCAACATTAAAGTAAACACTACGTTTAAACACTCCGGCTGTTTCACCCACTGACCACTAGATAGGTACTTATTCTTTGCGGAGGAAGTTTTTGTCTCACTGTCACAGGAAGGAAGGCCTTATTTGGCCTTTGTCTGTTGGATTTCCTTGCCAGTGATGTTCCCCAGGCTCCGACTCGGCTGCAGCGAGGATGGTGAGCTCAGACGTTGGAACGCTAACATCAACTCTCTGAAATTTCCACGTCTATCCTTAAGATTTAGAATGGATAGAAATGTGTATGAAATGAATGGAGTTGTGCGCTAGAGACCCTTCATACCCTTTCTGCCCTCCCCCTATCTTGATAAGTCGAACTGCGGCAGTACGTCCCCTACAGGCCAGCGTAGGAACAACGTCCGACGTCAGGGAGTCGTGATGGTCAATAGTGGAGTTGTTCCGTACCTGCTGCAGGTTTTTCCGCTCAGTCAGGAATACTGTGAACATTTACAGCTGCTGTTGGAAGGAGTTCTGCTTTAAGGAAGACAAATATTCAGAACGGTGAGCCACAGTTCACGAAGTGGGTGACTCAGGGCGTGTGGCATCAGTACCAGTAAACTGTCTGTGCCTCTTGTGAAATTCTCGTCACAGCACAGAAGGCTTTTATTACTTCTTTTGTAAATGTTTAAAGTAGCCGTGAGAGAACGCATTTTGCTGCCTTGTTACCACTGTGTGTATTAGCTTGACTCTGGACTAGCTACGTGCTGCTAGTGGCTACATGGCTGTGCAAAGTAGTGTTATTTTGTTGTCATCCGTGCTGATCCTCTCAGGACGTAAGTTCTGAGGTTTCAATGCATTTTAAGTCTATTTAAAAATATTATTGTCACGCCAAGTGCCAAAAAGGATACAACAGTTCAATTGGACTCTATAATATGTTAATAACTGCAGTCAGTAGCAGAAAAGGGTAAGTTGGTTTTCATGCTACCAGATCTTGACAAAGCTTCCAGGAACTCAGCCCTGGCTAAGAGACAGAAGAGCATATTTTGATTAAATCGTCATATTAAAAATTTCCCATTTGGATACAAACGGCAGAGGAAGCAGTATGGAGAGCTTCTTGTGTCTTTTCTGTTTTTTCTTTTTATGTTGTCAGTTCACTGAAAACATATAGGTATTAATATTATATAAATACCATTGTATTGGCATTGCATGGATTTCTCTATCTCGCTGTAAAACTCCAGAGTGGTTACATAGATTAGAAAAGGTTCTTGACAAAAAAAATTGGTTGAAATTTCAATGATGGGTGAGCTATTTCTTCAACCACTTGAACAGAAATTGAGAAGAAACCAAAGAAAACCCAACATGAGTTGTCTGGTTTTTGGGATCCAGAGATTAAAATGAATTTCCTCAGTGCTAAAAATAAACGCAGGGCTAATCTGGCATTGTTCTGAGCGCTCACGCTCACCGTCATGGAACACTTTGTCAGCCGTCTTGAAACTCTGATCTCACTTCATAAATTAAACCTGACACATGGATTTTCTTTTTCTTTTTTCTTTTTTTTGCTCCATGCGTTCTAAAAAGCTTTTCTTTGAGAGCATGGGGACTTTTTACAGCGGCAGAGAACCTTCCCAGCATGGGGCAGAGAGTCGGGCAAGAACAACTGTGATCTTTGGTGGAGCCCCGGACCGCCTCTAATCCCCCCGTGCGTAAGAGGCCGCCTTGGCGCTCACGCAAATGGGCCAGTGTTTTCATTTAGGGCTTCTGCAATCGGCCAACACACCCACTAGTGACCTGGGAATGTGTCTGCTCCGGTTACACACACACACACACACAGGGCAGTCCCATGCACCCATGCTGCTCACCCTCCACCCTGCAGCTCTGCAACGTCAGCTTCTCAAAAATAAATCAGATTTCACTCTTGCGCCAGGCGAGCGTCTTATGAAACGATTCATGGTGATCACACGTGTCAAAAATATAATTTGTTTTTGTGTTTATCAGGCATTAGTAACATATTTCTTTCCTTGCAGTTCATAAACAAAAAAAAGTTGATCGAACAAGTTTTGTAATGAAGTTCTGCTTTTCAAAAGTCCATTCTGCCAAACACCTGATTTCTGATTCATAAATTGATGTCATAGTCAACAAACAATTCAAATAGTATATTTTGTCATTCCAACATGTGCTTTTGTTTTAGTTTTTGAAGACAAGTCTACATGGTGTGGAACATTCAGAGTTAACGTCCATATTTGTTCTGAACTCGCGGAGAAAAAAAATATGTTTTGCTTCCCAGAAAGAAGCGCTGGTCCTTCCTTCTCAAGTAGACCCAGTCAGCAGGAAGCAAATTGAAAACATCAGCACACCATCACAAAGCTCATTGTCCTGCTAGCCACTGTTTTTTTTTTCCTTCGGGCTCCTCCCGTCTATATCTGTGACATCAGAATCAGAACTCCTCCCCCGAGCCGGCATGCAGATGTTACGTGTCGCTCTGGGGTTTCTCCAGTATCGTTTGAAAAGCCTGACCCAGAGGATTTTACTGTTGAATCTCTGTGGTAAGGATGATTCAGACTTTGGGAGAAATGAGGGCAGTGTAACCATAAAGAGACACAGCCATTCACTTTGAGGGTCTGGAGAAAGGTTTACTTTTGAAGGCTGCATCTCTGAATGTTGACGCGTCAGATTTTTTTTTTCCCAACTTTTTTTTTTCCAAGATCCCGACTCGCTGCCTCTCCGATCTGAGGTATCCGTCTGCAGATGTTCTGCTCATAAACATTAAGAGGCACCTGCCTCCGTCGTCATAACATCCTCCTCCATCCCCGCCTCCCTTCCACCCTCGACTTCCACTTGGCAACACGGGCGTCCTCTCAGCCCAGCCCGCCCTCACCCCCCACCGTCTGTCCCACCTTCAGCTCCTTCACATTACATAAATAACATGACATCTGCGGAGAAGGAATGTCTGCCTGCTCCTGTGTTCTCAATCAGCTCCACGCCACCATCTCCTCCAGACTCCCCACATTTAGCTTGGCCAGCCTTTGCTATTGTGGCCTTTGCGTCTGAATCGACCCCTTGGACCATCGAATGACTGACTTTCCCTTAATGTTTTTTACAAAGCCATTCTGGGTATCAATCCATTGTTTGTCTTGTATTTTAACAATGAATCAGGGAAGTCACAAGTCACACATAAATGTGAAACAAATGAAAATAATGGGGTTTTTTGTACATTTTCTGGACACCCACAACCTGTGACTCTAACTAACTGTCCGCTTCCTGTTCGTCTATCGTCTGCTACTGAAGATCATGCAGCAGATGAGTGACCATCGCTACGACAAGCTGACGGTGCCCGATGACTTTGGTGCCAACTGCATCTACATGAACCTGCCGGACATGGGTCACGTGCTCCTGCATCACACGGCCGAGGAGTACCCAGAGACTGTGAAGGTAACGCTCTGCGTCCAGAAAACTGCCACAGGCCAAGCCATTCGTTTCAATTGACAGAGGGTTAGCAGTTTTATATAAACCTAACATTTAACTCACTGTGTGCCTTGGATCGATTTTATTTAGTGTAACTGTAATGAGACCAGAAAAGCAGATAACCCAGGTTCAGATAACATTCTATCACAGAAGGAGTTTCAAATTATTTAAAGGGGCAATACGCAGTTTTCATTGTTGTCAGATATAAGGTCATAAAGCTAGTGGTGTTATTTCTCCTGGGGTACAGCATCACATCACACACTCTCTCTGTCTGAGCCCTTTCTATACTCTCGTTTGGATATCAAAGTTTTTCTTGTTTTTCCAGTGGCCGTTTCAGGTACAGCAGCCAAAAATCCCATGCGGCCCAAAAAGCATTATTCTCATAGACCGCAATGAATAAATGGACTTTTGCCTGTTGCAAGATGTAAACACACTGACGGAGGTAACCTAATTTGTCCTGATAAAAAATTGTACATTATGCTCCTCCACCAATCAATCAGCACCACTGCAGAATAGCTTCCTCCGAAATTCCCAAAAAGACTTTTGAGGATGGAACCAATTTCAGAGGGATCATTTTTACCTTGGACGCCCTCTGAAAAATCTTTTGGTGAAGCGTTTGTCCCCATGTTGAACTAATCATCACTGGCTGCGCATAATTGGCTGATCCTATTTCAAACGGCGTGTCACTGGACGGACACGCATCTAAAGCCGTAGGTAGTTTCTCCCAGCCACGCGCTTGACCTACTTGAAGAACAGTATCAAGATGTGCCTGTCTACATGACACTAGGCATCTTGTTTTCCACTGGGGCTCGCGGTGAGTGATGTGTTATTGTCTTGCTTTGAGCTCTGGAAAGGCAGCGCAGTAGCAGTGTTATTGAGATGCTTGTGGGGTCACTCCACATCACAACAAGTCAGGCAGATTCTGAACAGATTTTGGAACCCGGCAGCCTCAGACGGGACACAGACCTCAAAATGAGCTCTGTGGTTGAAACTCCATCCTCTGGTGGCTATTTTTAGAAGGAAGAATTCACAAAATTATCTGTCTTGGTACATACATTCACTGGGAACATTCCTTTTTTTTTTTTTTTTTGTTCAGGATGATTAAATGATGGGGATTCAACTGGAGCGTAATAAGTACTGTTTGTGTAACTCGGGGCTTCCTGCTTTGGTAGTAACTTTTAGTGGTCCATGCGAAGCAGTATTCAAAAAATGTGTTTGCTCAACGATCCACTTTCCTTTATTTTCCTCAGACCCACAACAACTTAGCGCCTTCATTCCTTAGTGCGCGCTTGCGTTGAGGAATGGGAACACAAGGAAAATGGAAAACAGTAAACAGGTTCCAACTTTGGTGGGTTTATCAGATTGAGCGACCACGCCCCAGTCGCAGCGTCTGCAACTGGTACAGTGCAGGGTTCCCGAGGGAACTTGTTGCTCGTTCCTCCAATGAGATGCAGAGATTTTGCTGCTTTCTGACTCTAAACATTGTCTGCCCCTAATCTATGGTCTATTTTTGGATCTCTTGTGAAGTTACATAAGTCCCAAGTTCACAAAGGCGGGGTTGGGTCGGACAGTTATGAGAGAGGATTGGTGTGGCCCAAAAGGGGGGGGGGACAAGACTTCTTGAATGGTCGCTTTGGAGATAAAGAAGCGGAGCGGACAAAAGACCCAGTGAGAAATAGAAGCTGGCCAACCGTGTGGGATCATGGCACCTTCCAGCCCGTCGTATAAATCCCAACCTCAGGAATGAGAGCGCGGCTAGACGTGTGGAGACAAGGCGACGCTCCGGAGGTTAAGATGCTGTAAATGGTGGTGGGTGGGGGGAAGGGGGGGGGGCAGTTAATGATGCCGTTCCGAGGGGAGTTTCACCAAAACACAACATTCCCTCGCTTGACCCTGTGTTCACATGGCCTAAACGGAAGCGTACAGGACACTTCAGCAGTAGTTTCTGACCAAAATAACCCAGATGAATGCACTCCCATCAACTTGACCTGCATTTCAGGAAACTTTGCCCTGCAGTGCGTCTTCGTATTTGTACAGGCGTTAGTACAGCTGTGTTTAGTAAACTCTGAATACTCTTGTTTACTGACGTGTTGCGTGTGAAATGTGTACACATGGACGTATTATAAGAACTGGATACCGGACTGGAAAAATAGAAGAGCAACATTTTTTTCCAGTGGCTACTCGAGGTACTGCCGCCAAAAACCCTATGCGGCCCAAAAAGCATTTTTCCAATACAAAAAAATATATATATATATATATATATATGAAGGCTAGAAAATAGCCAGAAAAGAGTTTATTCTCAATTTCCACCATATTAGATCCTGGAACCTTGGTTGTTCACTGCTCTTAGTGATGCATTGCAGGATGTTCATTCAGGATTCCAACGCCATCAGTGGGGGGCAATTTCGGACGCAGCCATCCTCATCACAATGTAACTCCGAGTCAGTCACACTTACATCAGCCTGTCCAGTCAGCAAGGCTGATAGTGAACCAGTTTTGTGCAAATGGGACCTTGACTATATGGTACCGGAATGAGCTCTTCAGTCCCATAGTCGGACCACATGCTGGTGCAGCGGGCCCTGGTTTGCTTCTGGTGCATGACAGTGGCCGGCCTCATGTGTTTGGAGTGTGTCAGCAGTTCCTGCATGATGAAGGCATTGATGACTCGTTCCTCAGACTTGAATCTAATCCAGCACCTCTGGGACATGATGTATCGTAGTGTCTACAGCTGCCGTATCCTTCCCCAGACTGTCCAGGATCTAACTAATGCCTTGATCCAGGTCTGGCAGGAGATCCCTCAGGAGAATGTCCAGATGATGTAGGGAGTGCATTTAAAAAGTGGGTGCATGGGAGCAAAATTTAAAATTTCCCCCCAAAAAAATTCCAACTCACACAAGAAAAGGTTCTTTAAGATGCATACAGGTACACCTGGTAAATTATGACAAGCCATTTAAATGTAAATGTGACTTGTTAAGCCCAGGCGCCAATGGGTGCTTAAAGGTGCATTCAAGTGCACGCCGTAAAACAAAAGCCCCTCAGGATAGAAAACGATGTTAAAAGTTGCAACACGACAAGTTCCAACATTTAGACTCTCGAATGGCGACTCGCTCACGGTCTGGCAGTGAGTGACTTTTCATATCTGTCTTGGCAAATATCAGATTTTAACATTTAGAAAAAAAAAAAAAAGTAAAATGTTATGCCACTTTGCTTGAGGTAAATACTCCCGACATTAAGCGATTAAGGTGTTAAGAGCTGGAGCACCAGTGGCTTCAGACTAGTCGAGCTTTTTAGCAGAGTCCTCCTCAGCTCTCTTGCATCACGAGATAAGAATTTGTTAGGCTGGTGCCTCTGGCGGCGCTGCGAGGCCTTCGCTCAGTGTGACAGCAGGGTTAAAGTGAGAGTCATAAAAAAAATATTCCTGGTTTGGAGGTCTGGTCGGAAAACAGTGGTTTCCTTCTGGAAAATGTCCACAGGGTGACACACACGCACCTTTACGAGGGTCTTGAAGAACGCTGTTGTAGTTCTCTCTCCCCATTCTTGGTTCTCTGCGATTCGCTGGGAGAGCAGGAACCCCTCGCAAATGTTTCTCTCCTTTTCAATATTTGTGCTGCTGCAGGATGTTTTCTATCACAGAACTTTGCACGTTGACAAGTTGAGTAAACCAACTGTTAGTGTTGCGTAATGTCCCACTGGAGTTTGGGTTTTGCTTGTTGAGGTTCACTGCAGCCTTCCTTTACTTACTTACTTACTTACTCACATACATACACACACTGCCGTTTAGAAGTTTGGGGTCACTGACTGCATTGAACTCCATTATAAGCAGCTTCATGAAATAATCTACTGCAATGCCCCAAGAACATTACTCAGTCAGGATGAGCCGAACACATTATGGGATGGCTTTGACAGTTGTTGCCTTGAATGTCTAATTGTGCAATATACAACCATCATCGCACAAGTTGAATGCTTTAAAATTGCCGTGTACAAAATTCTAGAAGAAAGCTTTGTATTAATCCCAGTTACCTGTGTGAGTTTAGCTGTAACAGAGTAAACAGCATCATGGTTTATATTATAGGCTCTTGAAAACAGGCTACCTTCAGTGTGTCCACACAGAGTTTTGCGTACCTTGTTGAGCACAAGATCTCAGAGCGCTCCAGACCATTATTTCATAAATTGGTCATAATGGAGTTCAATGCAGAAATGACTCTGTGAGCCCAAACCTCTGAACAGCAGTGTGCATTAGTACGGATATTGTTCTCACAAGCTACAGAGAATAGTTTCAAAGTCATCAGCTGCTTCATTTTTACACTTAAAGAAATTGCAGCAACTTCTTCTGTTACCTGCAGGTGGTTGAGCGCTTGTCGTACGATCCCATCATAGGTTCATCCCCTGCCCCCTGCTTTTTCTAGATTTACACTCAATCTGTGCAGAGATTAAAAGAGATTATTCTCTGCTCTGCGACCCATGCAAGTTCATGGAAATCCATTACGTGGCCTTTGACACGGCTGAAAACGTAACCCTCCCCGGCTGCAGCGATTGTGTAACATCATCATTTGTGATGACAAAGTCATTTCATCCAAGCCCAATAATCTCCCAGCGGCAGCGTGCGGTGTTTTTTGATTTTTTTTTTTTTCTCCAGCTCCACTCAGCGCCCTCCCACTGTGTCTCCTGCAGGTGTACGAGAAGCTGAAGGACTACACGCTGATCCCGGTGTCCAACACGGAGAAGGTCAAAGTTGACGGAGCCCTCACATGCTGCTCCGTGCTCATCAACAAGAAGGCCAGCATCTGAACGTTCCCGCTGGCGGTGGTGGGGGGGGGGGCGCTCTCTCACTGACCGACAGGAGCCTGCGTCTGTTCGTCGAGCATCCGGCGGTTCAACAAAACCGTCTTTGTTCATGGAGGGAGGGCAGGCAGGCTAGTTGGTGCTGAGGAGCGAGGGAACAAGTAGATATGATTCACAGAGTGGTGCGTGAGTAGCTTAGGTGTATCACTCTTAGTTTACGTTCCCATCTTTTTTTCTGATCTTTGCTAATTTTTACATTTCTCCTCGAATGTATCGGCTACACAATCCAGAAAACAATGGTACTGTCAGCAGTTAAATTGGCCGTTGATTCATTCTCTCAATGTGAAGTCTTATTAAGAGTGCTGTGAATTGTTTTTCTTTTTCCTTTCTGTGCCTATTAGTCACCTGGTTTGAGGTTCAGGTCAAACACAGGTTAAACGTGAATAAAAAAATTTAAAAAAATCCCATTATTGATCAGTCGTTCCAATGTATTCAAAACCAAAGCGGACATGCCTCTATGTAATCACTTAAAAAATGAGTCATATAGTCCCAGTTGTAATTCAGCTGCCTTGAAAAGTTATTCAGACCACTGTCACCCATCAAGTCACCTTTGTCCGTGGGTGTAAAACACCACACTCTAATGTGCGTTAAAAAGAAGAATTATAAAGGGAGCAAGTGCACGTTTAAGTTTGGCAGTAAATGCTTCTTATGTCGGCCAGTTTGACCCCTGACTCCCAGTGAACACTCCTGGTGCTTCTTCCCATAGACAGCAGTGTTTTCACTCCGTAAAGAGAACCACCCACCTCGACACGGCTGGACCAATGAAGCTACATTTGATCGCCCTCGATGCCAATCTCAAAGTCTTAGCCAACGTGCACCGCAGTGTTTAGCACTTACATAACCAACACAGTGATCAGAAAGTTTGTTCACAGTGCACGCACCATGTATGTGGGATTTCCGCTTGATTGTTTTGTTCCATGATGTTCTGGGTTTATAAATCTCTTGGTGAAATTAAAGGGAAAAAAACACATTCTGTTATTCTGCTCCTGTTTTTTAAAACACTTGAACGTGAATGTACAAAACAGCTTGCTGTTTCCCTCTTGTTTCTGCTGCACATCATTTACAAAGCTGTGATAAACTTCATTGGCTGCCTTTCTGACTTTTAGGCCTTCTCACAGAGGAAAAAGAAAAGGTTTCTCTCTTGAAAAATGCAAGCATAGAGGTCTTGATTATTTTCTTTCTCATTGACATTGATTGTACTAACGAGAAAACGCTACATTCAGTGGTTTTTGCATCCTAACAGTAAGTGGCGATGGCGCCGTAGCCTTTCTTCACGCGTCTCTAACTGTGGCCCATTAGCCGTTTAGCATGTGGCGTCGGTTGACTTCGCTTTGCGTCAGTTCACCCACGCACACACCTGTGCCCAACCCTTCGGAATTCAAGGCCGCCCGCGTTGTTGGAAAAATAAATGCTAATTTCAACATAACACCGTCTCTCCCCGTGTGGAAAACCAATGATGTCACTCGGTGCTGCTGAAAGATTCTAAATGCACTGTAGTCTTCTCACGTCGTTGCTTCTGCCTGTGTTCTTCATTACACTGCTCCTCCACCCCCCCTTCTGTTTGGCACCTTTTTCACTCCTAGCCCCCTGAAGAGCTGATGTCTGTTAAATGGCACCAAAGCATGACTTCATGCTGCCGGTGCCTCATAGACAGAACAAGGCGGCAGCAGCAGCAGCTGCTGCTGCTGCTGCTGCTGCTGCTGCTGCTGCTGCTGCTGCTGCTGCTGCTGCTGCTCATGTCCACAACAACCTCCGGACTTGCCATCTGGAGGTGGAAGGATGCTGATGAGCTAAACTCCACCTCCAGCCATGTTCACGCGGCGTACATAGAAGTGTGCGCGTCCCATTCCGCTGACCCCCAGGGGTCACGACCCCCCCTCTCCCCGCCAGGTCAGAGGAACGGCGCCGTTCCTCACTTGTGATTGCGAGCGAAAGTTGAGGAAATGACATCAGGAGGTGATTCAGCCGTCCTCCGCGGACGCTTGTGCATGGGCAAGCGGGCAGCGGTGATGAAACGCGGAAAGAATTCCGGTTGGGAGGAGAAACGAGTGCGCCAGTAAACACTGACTCTCTTTGACTCGGTCTTGACTGTCTCACTCTCGGCGCTTCGCCTTCCTCCGCCCCCTCGCGCTATTGCCTCATGGACGGTCTGGGCTAATTTATGGACATGATATCATGCGAGTCTGGCCCGCGCTCTCAATGCGATGGCCTGCTGTTGGAGGCGTGTGACGCCGCTACTATATAACACAGGAGGCAGCTGGGCGCAAGTGGGATAGTAAAGCCGCGGGGCATTGTCCCCAGCGGCATGAGTCAGGCAGCAGTAGTCCCACAACGAATTAAGTAATTTAGCCCAAACTTCCCCCCGTTGAGAGCACTTAGTTGATTTAATATTGTAATTCTGCTTTTGGCTGTCGCCTTGTGAATCAGAAGTGTAGTAACCGCACCTTCACCCGGCTTGTTAACTTTGTCAAACACCAGTTTATTCCTCTTACTAATCCATCTCTGTGGTAGTCAATGAATCAGTGTTTCTAACTCAGGACTCTTGGTTTTCATACAACTTGTGACTAACAGTCATTGGAGTCCTCCTTATTTGAGCCTTTCTTCAGCTGTGTGGAATAAAATTGCACCATGATGTATTTGTCATGTTGTTTTTTGTTTTTCTTCTCATTCCGCTAAACCACTTCACTTGTATTCTGGTTTCCATTGCATTGTTCCACGACTAAATAGCCCTTTGGGACATATACAGTGTGTATAACCCTGAGGCAGCCCAGACACTTCATGAGATTTCAGGTTAGATCAACCGTGTCATGATAAATGTGAACAACTCCTGCTCAACTCACAGTATTTGGCCGTAAGGTAGCCGGTAAGACCCACAGCGTCGCCTGACTGCCTCACCTACTATTGTTCCTTCCTGCCACCTAGTGGCACAAAAAACATATTACAGACAAAAAAATAATGAGAGGCTCTGACTGGCTGGCCAAGGGGAAGAAAGCTGCTTGCGTCAGTTCAGATTCAGAGCTTGATTAAAATAATAATATAATAATAATAATAATAATTGAAAGGGAAATTTATTTATGTAAATTCAAACACTCAACTTGTAATATGATGAACTGACGATTCTTGGTTCCTTCCAAAGATTTGAAAGAAATATTTTACATTTTATATTATATGCAACAAGTAACAATATGAAAGTCAGACGTTCTATCAGTGGATAGTAGGCAGAATACAGTATAGCGGTGATGAAAGATCATCGACAATTAAACACATTTACATTCAGTTGCATACAATTATTACAAAAGGACAGTTTAAATTGACACCAATTTACCTCGTAACGAACTTAAAAAGAAGAATTTGTAATAATAACCAGCACTTAAAAATATATGCACTCGATTGAACGTGTTGACCATCATGATTGCCAGAGATATTGCACCCTCTAGTGGATGAAGCAGTGTCATACAACTGTTGATGAAAAGACGAGTACTTTTCGTGGTAATACTCAAAGCGGTGCTTCTGCAGAGGGTTTAAAAGACTTTTTAAATCATATTCTGCCAACCACGACTCACCAAATAGTCTATTGTAATATTCTGCTGACAATCTCCGAGAGCAGAGTTGTTGCCTGTTCTCCAATTCCTCTGCATTGTTCCCTCTTTTTGTGCGAGTAGTGTTATTTTCTGATTTTCTGTCCGACCTCTTCCCACATCTCAACCCTGGAGACTGCGGACTCAAATGCACTTTCTGTTTGCGCGAGTCTGCGCCGGTTGTCGCTCCTGGTGTTTCTGCTCAGAGGATTTTCCAGGTTTGAGGCTGTCACACTGCAGGAACCCTTCGAGAAAAGACGTTGTCGTTGCGATACGGGCTGTATGAATAAAAACTGACATGACATCCACAGTTACACCTGCTGATGGATGTTTACGTCCGCGTGAATAAGGAAAGTGTGATGTGCGCACAATTGGTGCAAGTACATTTCTACCAAATAATGCTGGGTTTGATTTTTGTGATATTTTTTTTGTTCTAGTTTCTTTTCAGCTGCAGGGTAAATTGGAGTAGAGGTTGCCTGGAACTTCACCAGCAGCGCTCTTGGAGTCAGCCGTGTCTGCAGGCTCAGCCAGAGGCAGGTAGGAGCGGTTCTCAAAGTCACTGCGGCCCGGGGAGCCGTCAGCGCAGGGAGACAGACACGGCTGACGGGTCTCATCCTTCGCCATCCTAACGCCTTCCCCGGCGACACCTGTCTCGCACTCGTAGATGTACTGGTTTTCCTTTGGGCACTGTAACGGAACATCTCTGCTCAGAGTCACGTAGTCGGGAAAGACTTCAGTGCCGGGACTTCCGTCAAGCTGCTCTCTGCCGGTGAGGCTCCTGGCTGCCGGCAGCAGGAGGAGAGCCGAGGCCTCCGGCGGCTTGTCGTCGTCCTCAGACAGCACCTCCACCGCGGACGGGACGGTCTCCTCGGCGCACTGTTTAGCTGGCGAGGGAGGATCCTGTCGAGCGAGCACAATTCTGCTTAACGTCGAGGTAAATAACGCACTTTACTAGAAATGTGTTGGCCTATCCAGTGTTGGCGAGTAATCCACTACTGAAATTAAACTACTTTTTTTTTTTTTTTTTTAATAGAGTAATGTAACGGGATTACTGTGGCAAAACTGGGAATTCTATCATAATTACAACACACTTCTTCATGTCCGATGCTATGTGGAAAACAAAGGAGAAGTAATTCACCCATCTTTGCCCGTTTATCTCTGTCAGATATCCTTGCAGCACTTTGTCAAGGTTGGGCACTGGTGGCCAGATATACAGCTTTAACTTCCTGTAAAGATACACAAAAACACACATTGGGAATTATTCAGATTCCTACAACTTTATTATATCCGGCGAAGTGGTTTCAAAACGATTGCATGAAGATTGTGAGCAAATGTGCTGTTTCAGATCTTATTACAGTCTTTCCGACTTGATCACATATTGTCCCATCTCACCTGAGGTACCTGGGAAAGAAGCTGATGGTGACAATGGCAGCAACCAGCATTAACACAGGGATGCACAGCAGGAGAAACGCATCTGTAGATAAAACTTTGTTAGATTGCACTGACGTCTTTCTGTTGCCGTAACGATTTGTCTCAGAGGGCAAAACCAGGCGTTAACGTATATTTAAAGGTAGAAAAGCTGTGCTCTGTGGGACCTTACCACCCTCAGCTGGTGTGTCACCAGTAAGGACTTCTGACCAGTCACTCCAGTGGCCCGAGTAAAAGGCTCCAGTTGGTTTAGTTCTGATCCTTACACTGTATTGGCTTCCAAATGGGACATCGATGCAAGTGTGTGACTCAGGTCGATTCAATGGGACGATCTAGAGGAAAATTAGTGTTATGACATCCAAAATATTCCAAATCCATCCATCCATTTTCGATACCCGCTTCTTCCTGAGCCTAGACAGCCTCAGCCGGCTCTCTTCATTCACCTCAAAGAGCCGCCTCTCAGAACTCTTAGGCTCTGAGTTCATTCTGAAACGACCCATTACTAAAATTCAGTTCTTTGAATGTGGGAGATTGTTTTTTAGTAATGTTAACAAATCTGTTGAATTTGATTTATAAATCAGAGCCGTGTTATGGGTTGATGTATTCGTGTGTGTGTGTGTGCATCAACCAAAAATGAGGGCATGGCTCACCCTGTTCATGAGGTAGATTTGCTGCACCTGTGCAGCAGAGCTCAGCTGTGGGCTGTTGGCAATCAGCCTGGTTGAGAGATTATATTGAGAGAGAGTTTTTGGCTCGTGTCTCTCTTGGGTAGTGAGGCTCAGGAGGTTCAGCAATGTATCCTGGCCTTCTTTATGAATACTGAGTTTCATTCTGAGATTTTTTATTTAATATCCCTTTACCAAATCTGCTAATGCAAAATGTTTATTTTGCATGTCTGACAGTTGCAACCTCATTGTGCTCCCTGAGTGGATCAGCTTTGTCATTAATTCGCGCAAGCTGCCAGTTATCCCAGTGCACAAGTCTTTAGACTGTGAGAGTGGGCTGGGGATGGTGTGTGAGTTTTAAAGGTTTTCAAAGTTAAAAAAAAAAAAAAAAAAATCACAATGATTGACCACCAGCTTACCATCCACACTCTCCCTGCTCTGACTTTGCAGCTGACTTCGTACGTCAGGTGAATTGACAAGAAGGGAAGTGGAGCTTCCCATGTCAGGCACAACTTATTTTCCCGTAACACTCCCGTGAGATGGCTTGGTGAGGATGTTTTGACTAAATAAAAAAAAAAAAAATACATATAGAGACGTTGTGAGTAACAGAGTGAAACAAGTGAAAACCAAGGCAACAACAACAATGCCTTTTTTGTCTTTCAGGTTCATCACGTCATACTGAAACTGATATCGAGATATTGCAGCAAAAGATAGAACTTCCAATTTGGATAAGGATTTTAAAAAAAATCACTCACTGCTGTGGTTCAGGCTGAACTCTTGGGTGTAGAAAGTTCTGCTGAGTGGCTCCAGAGAACCGCTGAGCTTGACTCTGACCTTTCTGGACTCGTCTCCACGGAAACTGCACCGCTCAGTGCTGCTCCTGTCAGCAACACACTGTGTCCACTCTGTCCTGGCCCAAGCTGAACTGTTAGGTTTTGGCGTGTGTGTGTGTGTAAAGGGAACATGAAGCAGTGCATTTAATGCAACATGGCAGCCTAAAGTCAACAGAAAATCACCAAAAGTCGTCACCTCACCTGAGATCCACGGTGTAGGAAGCCTTGTACTCTGTCTCTTTTGCCATATCTGCTCCCGTTCCACTGACAGATGACCCTCTCCAGATCAGGTGTAACGCACAGTAGTGAAATATCATCTGAAAGTCGGAATGGAAATGATCAGAGCAGTCTTGCTGCTGCTGACAGTAAAGGTCACATGGTAGGATGACATTCCTGGTCACTGCCTCGTTTGAGCTCACCTGCACTTTGCGGCACCACGGCTCGCTCGGGCTGAGACCAGCTGCTCCAGTGTCCCGTGTTTGCATTTAGAGCGCACTTGACGGCGATCTGCACCTCCACCTCCTCACCTGGCACCAGAGACTCCAGCATGAAGTTCTCTTTGGCCTGCCACAATCGCAGAGACACGCTGTCGAATTTTGCTGTACAATATGTGTTTGTTTTCATGAGGAGTTTTGCTAACGTACCACTTTGGCCGTCTTCACCAGTCCCCCGAGGAGTAACGAATCATGAACATCACATTATCTTCAAAGTATTTGGGGGCTTTAGCTTGCCAGGACACCTGCAGCTGTCCCACATGGCCATTTTGCTGCAGAGACACCTGGGAGGGAGGCTCCAGGAGAACTAGGGAGTGAAAAAGGATTGGAAAATTTGGAAAATGCGCCATAGATTCAATTTCTTTAGAAGATTTTCTATGAGAGAGAAATGTCTCACAGTGGTCCTCCACAGAGACAGTCCGTCTGTAGAGGCTGCTGTTGCCATCCACCACATCCAGGTGAGTTTCCACGTACAAAAGAATATCCATCAAAGGAAAAGCACAGGTGTGAAGGAATGTTTCCTCTTTTGTCTTTTGAACTGACATTCTACACCTCTGCTTCTGCTTTCTGGTAACAAACACAGAGAGCAACACAAAATCCATTTGTTTGTCTTGAGTTGAACAGATCTCAAAAAAAAGAAAAAAAGAAACAGGATTGCAGACTTTGATGGCAGTGGAGCAATTGGGATGGAGTCTTGAAAAGAGAAACTGAAAGTTGTGTGTTGCTTGATTAACGATTTGGGGTGTTTAGTTGCTCCATTCCTGTACAATTTTGATATCATTTTTATGGCGTCTCATCTAAAAGTTGCACTTTGATGGTACAATACAAAATATTAAGTGAAATTTTCGCCACTTAGTTTCTTGTGAACCACTTGCCTTTCAACCGTGTAGAAGAAATCGTACGTCTTGTTGTCTGGTGTCTGAAAGAAGCAGGTGAAGTCGTTCTGTGTCCTTGTGAAACACTTTGGATTTGGCTCATCCTTGAACAGGGAAACATCTGTTGCAAAATGGAAACGCGAGAAAAAGAAATGTCATAGAAAGAGGGTCACGTCTGTATTTTGAATTCAACAAAGAAAACCTACTCTCTTTGTTGTGTCAACACCAACAGCAGCATTTGTTTGAACATTAGTAACATTTAGAGCTGCAGCAGTAAACTTTAGTAGAATTGTTTCTATTTAGGAATATGGGGAATAATAGTGATCAGCAAATCATTTATTATCAAAACATCATTTTTGTGGTGGTGCAATTTTTTGTCCAACACCTTCGGACATAATTAGAAATTTGAAAAAAGAAGAAGAAAAGAAAATTACTTAGAACACGCTGATGGCCTACCTTCTCTGGAAAGATGATTTATATTTCCATCTCTGCAATATATCCAAGGTACGCAGCCCACAATAATCCACAGGCTGGTGGGCAGACTGTACAGATCAAAAAGCAGTGTCATGGTAGACTGATTGACTGGAAGGAAGCACTGCATGAAAATTGAAATGGCTCTTAAACTACAATGCATTCGTGTCTTTGTTTACTGTGCTTGTTGAGTGTGGGCGAGAGTGTAGGCTTGAGAGTGGCTGAAGGGTTGGCCAAGTGTCATAGGCTGCACTGAGAACAGGAAGTAGGCTTTGTGCACAGAGCACAGTTTGAGAGAAATTGGAATAACGAAAAATATTAGTGCAAATATTCCTTTGCACCTATATATGCCTAATATACTGTATTTCTCTCTCTCTATGTATGTATGTATGTATGTATGTATGTATGACAGAACAGGAATCAATTTATAGAAAGTGACAGACATGTTACAATTCACAATTGTACACCACTTATGTTTCCTTAAATTGGTTCACAAATGAGTCGCTTATTTCTTGAAGTTTTGATGTGACTCTCAAACAGTGAAAATCAAGGTAGGTTATTTATCAGTTTTTCCACGGCTAACTTATTAATCTGCTGTGAAAAATGTTGAAGGCACTTATTGAAAATGCCTTCTCTTCTTTTGGCTGTTTGACTGACGCGGCTGAAACAAGAATAGTCCGTTCTGAACACGGCAGGATGTGTTTTTGGCTACACTGAGCAACACAAATGTAATTGTGGATATCATTTATTCCATAGTTTTAGTGGCGTAGCCGAGCCTGCGCGTTGGAGTCAACAGGAAGCTGAGACCAACTCATGACAGACAGTTCCCTCCTTGTGGTTGGTTTGTGGAGGAAACCCGGTGACAGATCAGTTGTGTGCAGCAGGGTTCCTGTACTCTCTGAGGGAGCCCCCCCCCCTCCTGAAATTAGGGTGTTGAACAGTCTAAAACACACACACACACACACAATGAAAGCCCCCAACATAAACGCCACAGTTAACCTAATTGCAGTGCGAACAGCAAGTGAACATACTAGAGGTCAAATGTGTTGCGGTGATTCCAGTCACCACACAGTCTTTATTCAAGGAACTGGTTACTGAAGACCGTACATTCCAATACAATGGCTACATCACTATACATTTTGTTTGAGTACATGCTGTCAATTACAATGCTGTGCCTAAGCCTGTCAATGAACTGCTCAGAAATCAGAGAAAATTCAGCATTTGATTATTCAATTTTCTTTCTGTGCTTTTTAAGAAATTGTGAGACTCAGAGGTTTGGACATCAATCCTGAGTGATGTCAGGTTCTGATACCTGTCACGGGTTGGTGAAAACTAACTTGCGGGGGTTGGATTCCCCTCTTTAAGACTGCCGTGTTTCTGTGCCCTGCCAGTACACAATGGATGGTACAAATACAAATCAATTTTAGCCAAAATTTGGGCTAAAACTGATTTTTGGGGTGAGGCTGTGAACAGAGGGCTAACGGTGAATCGGATTAAAAGAAAGATCTGAAAACGGGAATCGCATCGGACTTTAAGGCTTCCACAGATCATCGTTCATAACTATGTACAGTCACTACATTCAGGTTTGGATGCTTTAATACATTCTATTAAAAAAGATAGAAATACGAGTAACAGTGGTGACTTCACATGGCAGTGATTAAGCAAACACAGAAAATACACAAATGAGGCTGTTTGTTAAGTGCTACATTGTATAAGTTTGATCCTTCTCAAAGACTCTGACATTCCGAGCTGCGTCCACTGTAATTATATCCAAGAAAAGATCACCCCGCCCATAGAAGTCAAGAGAGGTCTTCAAAGAAAAAGTCCAGCATTGACACCCCACAGACCCCGGGTGTTTCAGCAAGTCACGTAGCTTCTTATTTTCCGCCACTTAGTCCACCTTTGTCCATGTTTGTCCTTTAGTCTGGAGCTGGTTGGCAAAGGACCTCCCAAAAGGACAGTAACAGCGGCAAAGGCCCCAGCACTTCATTCCTCATCTCAAATGGCTGCCTAGTGTCCTTTCACAGTCCTCCATCTATAGCTGGGTGCCCTTGGAGAGGCGGCCGGCCCTCCGGTCCCGGCGTTGCGCTGCGGGGAGGTAGCAGTAGCGTGGCGACCATCCTCTGGGTTTCCTCCTGGAGCTACGTGGCCTGCTAGGGCCTGGGGGCGCTGGTAGTCAGGCCTCCTCAGCTGTGGCGTCTATTCCGGCGTAGGTGAAGTTCTCAAAGAGAGCCATGTTCACGTAAGCCTGGAAGACGGATTGAAGACGAGCTGAAGTGGTTGATTGACTCGAATGGATTGCAGAACTTATTTGATTCCTGAATCAAAACTTTGGTCCAGTAACGGTGTAACATTTGGAGGTTTTGCGAAGAAACCACGACATCCAGTGGTTACGTTTTAGATTGCAGTGCTCTTTTGCTTCCCCTCCGTCTCTTTAGCTAGCCAGTGAGCTACCCAAACCTGGATACCTCGTCCACGTTCTCAGTTGGTTTATTAAAGGATGTGAGCATTTACCCGAAATACAAATCCTTTTTTGTTTTTTGTTGTTTCGGCTGCTTTTGGAGCAATTAATAAATATGACCTTTAAATTTTTTATATTTTTTTGATTAATCAATGGGTTCATCGATTTCATATACAACCAACAGCCGCAGCTTTAGATTGACAAGCTTTTTTTTTTTTTTTTTAACTCTCCTGCCCTGCCCCCCAACATGCTACTATTGTTCCAAGGTCACATTACCTTCCTGGCTTCCTGCATCCTGTTGAGCTGGACAGAGATTTGGGAGAAGGGAGGTCTCTCGTAGGGCCGGTCCCTCCAGCACTGCCGCATCAGCTCATAACTGGTCGGGGAGAAGGTCGAACACGTTGGCGCTTAATGCCGCAGGGAACAATTTCACAGCAAAGACAGGATAAAAAGGCTGCCTACTTACACCTCATCGTCACAGTTTTTGGGTTTCTCCATCCTGTAGCCTTGGGGCAGTTTTTCATAGAGCTCGGCACACGTCATGCCACAGTATGGTGTGCCACCTGGGGAAAGAAAATCAAAAAATGTTGCCATAAATAATGAAAACATGAAAACATACAAATACCTAGTTTTTTAAAATGATCTTAGGTTTAACTTTAAACCACCAGTATCCAGTTAGCATAAATGGTCATCAAAAGATGGAGATTTTATACATTCCATGCAGTCTGCATACATACCTAAGCTGACAATCTCCCAGAGAAGAACACCAAAGGACCAGCTGGAAGTTACATGAGAAAACCAATTAGAAACAAGAAGAGACAATACAGGATCTTAGTATGATAAATAATTCCTTAATAATTAAGTTTAACTGTAGAACCAGTTTATCCAATGTCCAGTCTAAACATAAGAAAAAATCCATAACAGCCAAGCCAGTGTTATGTTTTACATGTTCTGTACAATATTGTAGCCTATTCTAAATCCAGATCACTGTAAAAAATGATTCATGCAGTTTCAGGATTGAATTCACAATAACAAGTGAGTCCAACAAGTGCGTCGCACTGCTGTGATCCAAACAATACGGCAAACCAGTTGTTTGTGTCTCCGTCTTTGTGCCAATGTTTACAACCAGGCAGGAAGTCCCCCCCCCCTCACCCCCCATTCCGTTAGCTGTCCGGCATGGCTCTAACTTCTGCACTGCATATAATTAGGCTACAGTTGACACGCCAACGTCTGGCTCTGTCTGCTAAGTTGTGCTCAAAGCTTCCTGGTTGCGCTTATCAGTTATGCAGAGGCCTTTTTATCATCCCTGCAGTGACAGAGGGATGATTTGTTGTTTTCTGCGGCCAGGCCCGTTTGCGGTGGGCATAATCAAAACTTCAGCACAGGATTAAATTGTTTGAGTGAGGTTCGAGTGACAGGGAATCAACAAAACGGCTGCTGGTAAAGAACTATCACTTTAGAACTATGCCGTGTTACTGTAGTACTGGTTTGAGCTCCTGTTGCAGAACATTCAACAGTTGAAGTGTGTTGGAGCAGATGAATGTACATACACGTCACTCTTGGTCGTGTACACGCTGTAGTTCAGGGACTCGATGGCCATCCAGCGCACAGGCAGCCTCCCCTGGAAGCCGTCAAACACAGTCGTGTTGTGAATTTGAAATGAAGTAGAAAACTTTATCATTATGACACTGTCAAGTCTCTGAAACATGACCCGATGTGATGTCATTCAAGGTTAAGGAGTTCCTCTCTAACGTCAGCCGCTTAGTCGATAGTCTTCCCAATGACTAGGGCCCTCTGCTGGCTGATAATAAAACCTTTGGCACACTCAAAAACAGACCCCGCCCTCCAGCGCTCACCATTGTCTTCTTTACGTAAACTTCCTCGCCACGTGACAGGCCGAAATCAGCGATCTTTGCCACGAGGTTGTCGCCTACCAGGACGTTCCTGGCTGCCAGGTCCCTGTGGATGAACTGGTGTTGACCAGTAGGGGGAGCGGAGGAGCAAAGACATATCAGTAAATATTATGGATCTTCAGAATGTGCTATAACCACATTCATTGAATTACATACAACTGCTTACAGTTCATCAGAATTCAGATGAATGATGATTTTTCACAGAAGAAATTTTAATTGAAAATGTAATTGTCTTGTCAGAAGTTATTTCATTTATATTTTTGTCTATATTAAAAAAAAATGTTAAAGTGCTACCAACAGTCAGGGAGTCCAAAAACCTTTCCAACCACTGTACTTGCACGATTAAACATACAAAAATCCACCTACCTGTTTGTCACTCAGGTAGTGCATCCCTGTGGCTACGTCCACGGCGACCTGGAGCAGCTGCTGGGAGGTGAGGGTGGAGGCGGTGCCGTGCTCCTTGGCGAATGCAGGGTCCGTCTCCAGCACTCGGCTCTTCCTCAGGAAGTCCAGGAGGTTACCGTATGGAGCGTATTCGATGGCTATGTACAGGTAGCCTGCAAAACGCACAGAGGAACAAACATTGGCCAGTGAGGAGGACGTCCTTGATCGTATGTATACATCTTGCATGGATGAAGAGAATCCAAAGCTGCTGTTGATCGCAAACACGACGAGAAGGTCTTGATTCTCTCGCTATGAAGCGCGGCCGTGACCTTGGGTGGGCCCGGGAGAAAGGCTCCAACAGCTGGAGAGGGGCTCGGCCTTCAGCCGATGACACTGACAAGAGGAAAACCAGGCGCCTTTGAAAATCGGAGCTCAACCAGATGGTCAAGGCTCTGTGAAGAGATGATGGCTTCCAGCCAGAGGCGGACTTCCTACAGGCCATCAGGCATTTTGTGCTCGTTGGAACACTTTTGCGCAGATTTGACCCGCAGTAGAGACAGAGTGCCAACGCGATGTTTCAGGAACGCACGCGGAGGGGAAAGAATTTACAGGGTTATGGACGATTAAACCGCGAGGAAACGTTTTGTTAATCGCGGTTGGAATGAGCAAAGCTTGAAAAAGTCGTGCCAGAAGCCAAAACAGAGACGGGTGGGGTTGGGGGGGTGGGGAGGGCTGCAGACGTTTCAATTCAAACTTCACTGTGGTTCCTAAAAGTCCGCCGCACATCACACGGTCGCACGCCGAATTCTTTCGCCGCGCTGTCAATTCTTCCACAGTGCCGATGTCAAAAGCGTGAATTTATTCCAGATTTCGGAGCGCGCGAGGTGAACACATCGTACACAGTATATCAGCGAATCACTCTGTGAAATCACACACAGATGTGGGGAAGAGCATGCAAATTGAAGTTGGAAAAAGAGCAACAAGTGGAACCGAGAGCCCCCTGAAAAAGGGGGAACTGACAAACAAGTTGCGTGCCAACCCATGGCCCCCTCCCCACTTTAACCTTCCAGCTAATGCTGCAGTGTTGCTGCACCTCCTCACTTCCTCCCGCACTTTTCTTGGGCCTTGTAATCCTCCCGGACTGAAAAAGTAATGTGCATACATGCACTGTTGTTTTTTCTTTTTACACACAACAATTTGAGCAAATTAGCTCAACAAATTAAACAACATTCAATCACAGAGGCAGCAAACAGAGGCAATGTCTAAATGCTTTTAGCCTTTGACATAATGACGCTGGTATTGACAGTGTGCAGAGGTGGGAAGTAAAGTACAAATACTTTGTTACTGTACTTAAGTAGATTTTTCAGGTATTTTACTTGAGTATTTCTTTAGCTGTTCAGAATGATCCAGGTGCCCCTGAGGACCTCTGACCTCTTTTTCATTTTTGCAAAATCATCAACCAATACATTGTTTCATTAACGGAAAAATAAATATATTTTTTTATATATTACTTAAGTACATTCCAGAACTTGTACTTTCTTACATTTACTTGCGTATAGGAGTTCTATCAGTACTTTTACTTTACTGGAGTATTTTTTTTTTTTAACACAGGTACTTTTTCTGAAATGCAGGGTACTTTTGCCACCTTGGACAGTGAGATTCACTGAAGAAATTCCTGACAAGGAGCTCTTTGTCCTGAAGCTGTGCATCTTGATAAATGAGGCAGTAAATTGGAGTTAAATGACCGACTTAAATGAAGCATGGCGACGGTTTACAGAGTCCAGGGCCAACTGAATGTGAAACTACCAGGGTCAGAAACACGGATTTAGTCAGATGTTTATTCTTCAAGGCTCATTAGATCCGGTAATACCTTCACCCATGTATTTTCCATACCCTACTTCCCGTCTCATATGTTATCAAGTTTGGATCAAACAAAGGATATCCAGTCACAATAAGAACAGGAACTATCTGGTGTAGCCGTGGGAAACTGATACTCCACGGTAAAGACTGGAGCAACCGCCAAGGGAAACCTTACACAAATGCATAAATAAATGACACAGCAGCAGTGCACTCGCACAAATCCAACAAGTGTGATAGTGAAAGATGCCTCTGGCAGGCCAGTGATGTTTGGGTTGGACACAGTCTGGTTCTTTCCAGGTGCAGATCAGAGAGGATTGTGATGGGAGAGACTGTTTGGATCTGCAGCAGAAAGATTTTAAAACAGCCTCTGCTGAACTTCAGAGGTCGTTGCACTGGTCCAGAAACAGAATAGAAAGGCATTAATTTATAAAGGCGTAGCTGAAATGTCTTTAACTGATGTGACTCATCTATTGGTAGTGCAAAGATGACCTGATAGTTGATAGGGAGGCAGTTCCACCTGTTGTTTAAAGCTTGTCAAGCATCCAAAATTCTGGATGCACGGCATGTTGTTATTTTTATTCAAGATGTTTGACCTGTTGCTTGAACTGTTGTCGGTAGAGAGTAAAAGCCATCCAGGTCCCTTGAAATGACAACTTATGGCAAACGATATTTGCTCTGTAGCCTTTACATAAGATGAGTTAAAAAAAAAAAAAAAAAAAAATCCTGAGGCTTTGCACTGGTTTTTGGTGCCTTCTTTTGCTCAACATTACATTAGACTACAACCACACTTGACTCAAACAGTATCCATGGTGGCCATTGGGTGTCACTCACTCACCTCTGTTCTCACAGGCTCCAATCAGGTTGATGATGTTGGGATGCTGGCCTAACTTGCACAGGACCTCCAGCTCACCGGCGAAGTCTCGGTGGTCGTTCTCTGAGGCAAACTCTGCAAGCGCAGGCAAAGCAACGTCACACCAGCCTTTCGTCTTGCCGATGTGCTTGAGCAGCAACGTGAATGTAGCAACACTACCTTTCAGCATCTTGATGGCTGCGCTCATTTTATTCCCGTCCTTTTTGATCATGGCTTTGATGACCTGGTAATAAAATGGCTATTGCGTTACACGAAGAACAGAAACTGGATTGGAATTAGAATCACTGTAATATACACCAAGGTCGTTTAGAGCATAAACACCTGGCCAAAGTTTCCTTCTCCGATGACGTCTTCGAACTTGATGTCCTCCCACTCCAGGATTGGATAGGTGAGCGGCTCAGGGGTCGGTTTGGGCCTCCGTGTCAGCGTCAGAGTCCCTGAGTTAAACTGCAGGATGGTCTCCTCTCCCTGGTGATACAAATAACATGCAGCTCAGCAGTAAATACAACTAAGATAATGTCAGATTTTTCTGACTTGGAAAAACAAACAAACAAAAACAACATATCCTCACCGATCCAGACTGGTAGGTGAAGGTTCTCCGTCGGTTGAGCAGCGTCTTGCGGATGAAGAAAAGAGCCAGCAGCGCCAGCAGGATGGTCACACAGGTGACAGTTACCGAGCCCACCACCGCCACCAGCAGCTGGTAACCGTCCCCTGCAGGCCTCCCAGCCACGCCCTGGGTGGTTGGGGTTGAATCTTGGAGGCCTTCATGACAAAGAGAGAGTGACAGAACCAATGATTAGGAAACTCCAGCTGGAAGAATACTGCAATATCTGGTCTCAACTGAGTCGCCTGAGAAAAGCGCCACACTCGCAACAGCTGCCTTCCACGGAATCAGCAGTGAAAACACTAACGTGTGCTGGTGCACCAATTATTTTCCTGTGGAGGGAGTGGTGGTGCCTGAGAAAATGGCAATGCTTCCTCTGGCATGGCACACTGCTCAAGTTTGTCAGCCAATTTTCTGGCTATGCCCATTGCGTAAGAATGCTAGCTAGCGTCTGCGCTGTCTTGATGAAGTAGTACATCAGTATTGTTTCGTTTTCCTGTAAATCACAGCTCCATAGCTAAGATTTTATCAGTGTTGGCGTTGGCACCAAAGATAATCCATCGACTCAGGTGTTTATTGATATGGTTTTGGCAGTTCCAAACAGGCAGGAGCTGGATGTCATTATCTACTTGTTCTGTACAAATCATTTTTTTTTAAAGTCTACTAAAGGTTAGTTTTGATCCACTTAGATGAAAGAAAAACAAATCTATCATCTTGGTTTGAAGCTAAGCAAGTTAGCTAACCACAAGTTAGTTAGCTACAAAAGACTGACTAACTTGAACATGTTACAGGAGAACGTCAGAACTCACCGTCCCCTTGGGTCATGGCGTGAACAAACTTGCTCCACTCTCCAGGCACTTTGGAGAAAGCCCTCACTCTGAACTGGTAGAGGGTGCTTCCGTTCAGCGACTGGACGTCCTTGGTGGTCTTGTTCCCATCGTCGGTGTCAACCCAGGGGTGCAGGCTCCCCTGGCCGACTGGCTGGTACTCTATGATGTACTTCACGATGCCTCCGTTGGGATCTTCGGGCGGCAGCCACCTGAGCTGGATGGCTGACACGGACAGGGGGAGGGCCTGGACGTTGCGTGGGGAAGACGGACCTAAAATGGATGAAAGTTTTCACAGTTCTGAGAACTCCTGCTTGAAGAACCTTTAGTAATTGTTAGGGTACAGCCCAGACTCATTTGTTAAATCTTTAAAAATCCTTTTAACCAACTGCTGTCTGAAAACCTCTCACATCTCGAGACAATTTGTCTTTGTCATTGACCAAATTAAAGACTTATATCGAGCATATTTCATTAAATTGTAGGACAAAGATGAGAAAAAGATCTCTCTGGCCTCTGTGCACTGAATGACAGAGTGCAAGGTCATTTTCAGCCCTATGAAACCTTGATCCAGCCATTAAACCTCAATAGTTAGCCGCAAGTGAAGCGTGTGGGCAGAGAGAGCCGCTAAACCAACTGATTCCTTTCTCATTCACTCCTCCCTCATGTTCCTCTCTAAATTCATTCAAAAATCCCAGTGTCTTCCGAACTAGAACACACTTTGTTCTTTTTAAATCCAACTTCAAGGTTTATTTATTTTTCTAGAATGCCAATAGAGTTTGCAATATTCTATTTATTTATCAGCTTATTTCTCTTCTTTCTTTGGGTTGCTATGTCTTGGTGTTTGTAGAAGTTGTCCTCCTGTTAATATTGGGGCTTGGTAACGTGGTTATATCAGCTCATTGTTCAGTCGATGTTTTTTTGGTTGCTCCTTTTTGTTTTTGGGCTTGAATTATCAATTTATATAGTCACGTTATCTGTTTGCGGTGTTGTTTTGCCAGCTTCTGAAAGGCTATCCAAATATTAGCATCATCCTACTTTTTTGATCAAACATTGTGTGGTTCTATGTGTATCTGATTGTACATTTGCACATATGATTAAATAAACTAGACTAAAGAACGGCTTTTAATGCACAACAGCACTCGAGGCAGACATTTGATATTTTTTTGCAACACTATTTCCCGATTTTATAGTGGGATATGTTTTATTCCCGCTATTCGTTGATGCAAAGGGGCTGCTTAAATAAATCATTTGCTCGTCCAGTGTATTTATTTTCCCTCTCCTAGCCGTGTGATCTGGGCCTCCTGGCGTCTAGTTACCCTGGCTGTGGATGCAGAACTGGTAGGGTTTGGATGGCGGCCCGTGGCTGCCGCAGTTGATGAGGCGCACCACTGCGATGTAGTCCTGCTGATACTCCAGGTTGTGGAACTTTGTGGAGAGCACATTGAGCAGGGTGGTCTCCTCCCGTAGCTTCTCGCCGTAGGGCGGCGGCCCGTAGAGCTGCACTAAGAAGCCCGTGGCCGTGCGGGCGCTGACGCCGTGGTTGGGGGGCAGGCGCCAGCGCACGGTGGCATTGCGGCCCTCCACTGAGCTGATGTCAATCTCAGGCTGAACTGTGGGCTCTGCGGCGACAGAGAACACAGGGTGAGCTGAGCAGAGTGGCAGCTTCCCGCCATTGGTCTCCCATCCAGGGCTGGATGGTTCATTTTAAAGTTGAGATATTTCTCCTCCTTTGAACGACACCTGGCGGCTGTGTTCAGGAGCGTCAAGGCAGGAGAGACGTTTTAGTTTGCTTTTTGAATCTAGCAAGGAAGGACTGCCTGGACCATCATTTTTCATTTTTTCTCCTTATCGATAAAGAAATTATACACTACAGTGGCTTTACTGTCAGCTCATTTATTGCTTCTTTGCGTCCCTTTTGTTTCACTTTTTTTCCCCGCAGAATCTGTTATCGTTCCTGTTCTTAGTCTTTAGTGTTTTGAGATGTGCTGCTTTGAGAGGCAGGGAATTTTCCTTGATTAAGTCCAAGCTCTTGAAAGACTGAGCTCAACATTTGAATTGTGTCACGTGTATATTTCTAACTGAAAAAAATGGTTTCAATTATTATGAGGTTTTTTTTTAAGTGTTTCCTGAGCCCATGTAATTCATTCTGATGTTTATCGTGTTTTAAGACACTGACGCTCCGATGCATTGTGTCTCTCTCTGCACCACGATCACCACTAAATATAAAATACCACTCTGTCTTCTCTCCCTATCATCCTTTTTTATGATTCCTGGCTTACCTTGGTTACAAGGTTATTTTTTTGTTATCTAAGACCCCATGGGGTATGTTTTATTTTATCTTGGCAAAAATCTCCTTAGAACATTCTATTTCTCTGGCGTCAGTCTGTGTTTTTCTCAAACTTGCGTAATAAGGGCAGATATTCTTACAGTTGGCTCCTGAAGGCTTAGCCAAAAATGCTAGAAATTTACTTTTGAGACCGACTGGCTAAATGTAAGACAATGAAGTCCATTCCAGACATCCAGGCTGAGGATATCCAGGAAATCCAGATTAATGTCATCAATGACAGGAAGTGGGTGAGCTGGAAGGTCGAGTTACGTGGGACTCTTACCTGGACAATCGGTCTCCATGATGGCATCGGGCCCCGGAGCTCCTTCTCCACCATCCCCAGGACGGCTCAGCTGGACTCGGACCCGGTAGCTCGTGGAAGGCTCCAGGTTCATCAGAGTGATGGGCTCGCTGTCACTGTACACTGGGTAAGTTGGTGAAGGAAACCTTGAGTTTGCTTCAGCTATGTTCAATTATTGTGGTGTTGAATTCATTTACTTTTAGTATCTGAGGGGTCCCATGTTCTACACTTTTTCCAGACGTTCAGCGCAGCATAACTTATCCAAAAAACTTAGACCTTCAGAAAATGCCAAATTTAGCCTCCATTTTTATACCCTCCAAGTGTTTCATTGAGCATTTTCTTTAGAGAGTTCAAAAAAAACTTTACTTAAAACTGGTCATTTCAGCCTTCTGTTACAAAGACTGACCCAATGAAATTTTCCAAACAGCATCTTTGCCTGCTTACCTATGATAGAGGACCAAGAGTTGGCATTCTGCGCAGGCATGTAGAGGACCTTGGTAGAAGTGATGGGCCCGTCACCTCTGTGTGAGTCAACCGGCCTTACCAGCAACTGCTTACTTCTTTTCTCCAGCAGTGTGGGAGCAGTTGTTGGCACAGGAGGCTCTGGTAGAACATTGGAAATGATCATCACATCCAAACCTCAAAAGTGCTTTTTCAAGAAAAAATAACAACATTAAACCCAAACCTTTAATAGTGAGATTGAACTTGTGCGAGTCCAGGCCTCCATTGGTGGACACCCGACATTCCCACAATCCTCCATGTTCGGGGCTCAGTCGAGGAATCTCAAACAGGGCTGTGCTTTTATTCGAGTCCATGACTGTCCTGATGGCCTGAGTGTGAAGAAGGGTGAGAAAGTCTCATTTCCGCATCGTGTGCCTACTTTGCACTGCAGTTCCGATCTCCTCATGAGAACTTTCTTAGTTCCTGGAAACGCCTGCACGGCTCTTAATCAGATTATTTTTTTTATTATCAGGGAAACGAGGCAGAAAGAATAACACTGAAATTGAGCATGTTAAAGGCAACACGTGGTTAGCGGTGCCCTGTGGAGCGATAGAACCTTATCTCTTCAGGCCATTGTTGTTGGTTTCCTCAGGCCTAACTCGACCACCAGGCCGCTCTTAAAGTCACAGTAACAAGGTCACTTCACTCTGAAGGCGTGGATCCGCTCCACTTGTCGTAGTTTCACGGACTCTATAACAATTTGGAGGGTAATTTCGTTTGGCTGTGAGCTGTTGATAGTCAGATAATCTCGAGTATTTCTGTATTTCATTTGTGAGAATGAACGGGGAGGTGATTGGTGTGGATGCAGCATGGAGCTTGAACAATGACACAAGGCAGAAAACAAGATTAGCGGTCGCAAAAACTCACTGATCATTATCGAACATATCTGTGTTGAATCTGACGCTTCTGTAATTGAGGGAACAGTTAATCATTGTTGTAGTTTTCAGTTGCTTGGGCCAGAAAGAAAAAACTGACAACTTGCATCTCCTAGCAGATTCACTGACGAGATAATTCCGCTTAAACAAACAGCGACGGCAATTTAATGCTCTCTCTTTGTTCAAACATGTTTCCCTCATTTTCGTGAAAGTTAAAATTAACTCTGGGTCGCAGCGCACGAGGGCAAAGTCGAAACAAAAAGGCTTTTTAGCTGCAACATGTGAGCCTCTGATGTGGGAAGAGAGAGAAGCACAACTCGTGGATCCGATTCCGCTTGTGGTGTCTTCTCTTGTTTTTATGAATACCAGGGATTTGGAGCCCGATCAGACACACACATTGATGTTGGCAATGTGAAATACCACATTGCACATGTCATCGGACTGGGGCAGTTATCCAAGCCCCTCCAGGAAATTGAGAAGAGCCATCAGCTAAGCAGTGTTCAGTGTGATTTTAGTTTGGGTCATTTCTCCTCTCTGACCGTGGAGCCCCGGAAAACTGACGCAGTAAAAACTGCAATTGTGCTGTGTTTAAAGGTTCCATTATCATTTACAGGCCCCAGTGCATGAGCGTAATCAGTCGCCTGAAGGTTTAAAACCTTCAACAAAAACAAGCTTGATTTTAGCTTCCTGCTAACGCTGATGCTAAGTTGGACCTTCCATGTTTGTAATCGGGCAAAAACAAGGCAGCTCTGAGAAAAATCTGACAAAGTGGAACAAAGGTTTTGTGACATCACAGTGGGCCGATGCCCAGAACTTTCTATTTCAAGACTTTTTAAGAATTGGAATAAGCAAAGGATTGATTTTCTTTTTTATGACGAGTTTGACATTTTGAGAAAAACCATTGCCGAATTGAAATGCAATCTTTCAAAAAGTATTATGAATCTACTTTGCGAGCCCATATTGACTTGTATAACCTTCTGCATCGCGTAACACGTGGACTGAAAACATTGAAAGTGTTTTGTTTTTTTTGATCGCGCAAGCAATGAGTGACTTTCTACCTTGAGAACGGTGCCGTCTGGTTTTCGCAGCTCAATGCTGTTGTGGCTGGGCAGTGGGTTGCCTGTGGCGGAACAATAAATCTTGGGGCTGGAGTTCAGATTTCTTTCCAAATTACCTTCCAAATCCAAGATCTGCGGAGCCCAGTCTGAGAGGGAGAGAGGAGGAGAGAGAGAGGAGAGGAGAGGAGAGGAGGGAAGCTTGAGAGATGAAACTATCTTTACAGCTACAACGCAACTGACAAGAAAAACCTTGTGGTTTATCCCATTTGTCAGGAGACACAAAAAGTAGGATTACATGGATATGGTTTGGGTGGTACCTGGTTTCTGACAGCTGTGTCCCCTCCACCCTGCCGGACAGTGACAACCACTGAAGCGGTTGCAAACTCCTCCGTTCTGGCAGTTGCAGCTGAACTTGCAGTCCGGCCCGAACATGTCGTTGTGACAGGCTGGCGACGGAGAACAGAGCTGTGACAATCGGCAAAAATGTGAAACAAATTCAATCAACCTGTTTTGCAGAGACGAATGCAGGCTGACCCTTCTCGCAGCGGCTCCCGAACCAGCCGCTGGCGCAGGAGCATCCGTAGGGGTCCGGTAGGCAGAAGCGAAGCCCCTTGCAGTTCAGGTCAGCGCCGCACGACTGCTGGCAGTTTCGGCCAAACATTCCGACTCTGCAGGCTGCAAAACATGACAGGAGGGGAAAAACTCATGAAAATATTTGTTAAATGGTCAACGGAGTCTGGCGCTACCATGCTTAGTGTTTGGCAAGGCCGAGCCAATGGCAACATGCAAGCATGTGCAGTGTGTTACCTGTAATATTTTTGTAATCTTTCTGTTTTTCAGCATTTTGAGACTTTTTTTTTTAGCTCATCGAACAGGAGATAAAATGCCAGGAGATAAGGTGCAGTTGGTGCAGTCACTGACTTCACTTATTAGGTAGTAAATTACTCGTGATGAGCAAACTGAGGGTCATTTTACCAACTCACGAGTCACAATTATTCGTCTTTATGATCTCATTCTAACGACAGCATGTCACTGTTGCGCGACTGCTATTTTAACTGTATTTGCATAAATCTATCAAGTTAATGGCTGTATTAGACTATGGGAAACAGCATGAGCTCCCCCACATCCTCCTACTATTTCACTGTGAGGTTCACTCAGATGCTAAAGTAGCCCGGCCTAACTCACAAAATGATAAAAAATAAAACAAACCAGTCAATTGCTCTGGGAGTGGGTGGAGCTTGTCTGCGCTTGTGGAATTTCCACAGACTCTGAGTGAACGACCCATTGACTCAAATGACTCATAAATCAGATTCTCTTTGGTCAGAGATCAAAAAGTGTACTGAGCTCAAAAACTGAGTCTGTAAAAGAGAATGATGTGTCTAATCTCCAGTCATTACCCAAAGTCGAGGCATTGGCGGAGCTGCGTTCGGGGCTGATGAGGAAATTGTGTCGTGTAAACAAGCTCAATTAATTCTGTAAACACATCCCGATTTTGGCTTTCTTATTGGAACAATGTTTGACAAAATGCTTTTCACGGGCTGTTCATGCTGTGAAGCAGGACGGAATGAATCAGAATGAAAGATGATCTTTTCCTGGAGCACCAACCTGTCTCACAGCGCGTTCCCATGAATCCTGGAGGGCATATGCAGTCTCCGCTGCCATCGTGGCACACCCCTCCGTTCAAGCACTCTGGACAGTCCTTGTTGCAGTCCTGACCCCATGTCCTGCCGGGACAAGCTGCAAGCAAAAATAGATGGATATATTTTTTAACTATCAGAATTTCAATTGTCTTATGTTTTGTGTATATATGGTGCATTTATGATGATGATGATGATGATAATTTATTGATGGTCTGTTCAAAGAGCTCAACCCAGAGTCTGAATGGCACCCAAATATGGAAAATGCTTCAACTCTCGTTGAAGGAGTGCAACTAGAGAGTTAAAGATAAAAAGTAAGGAGGGCTCAAAGCCGAGCAGGAGAAGGGTGGAGCAGGACTCGGATCTGCTGATGCTTCTCTTTTGCAACGCTGGCAAGGAAGTGAAAGCAATGAAGCAGGTTTAGCCTCATGCTCTAAAAAGATAAAACAGATTCTTATTGTGTTTGATTCATGTTCTGTGGTTTCTTCACCGATTTCAATATTTAGAGACTGGTGATTTGTATTTAGGGGAAGAAAATCTCTCTACGCCACAAAAATGAATCTCATGCTTTCATCTCGCTGTTACTGTAGGTGTTTTGTTTTGTTTTTCTGTGTGCAAGACAGCTTGCTTAACCTGATGCAGGTTATCCACTGAGACCCTTGTCTGTCGTGATTAATTGAGCAGGGACAAGGCAGAACAGTGAAAGTTCAGGTTCATCTTAGTCTGTGGAGATAAGCCACAGGCCTATGTTGCTGATTTGTGAGAAGGCAAGGGTTTAATAAATCACCTATATTAAATCCTGCTTTGGGTTTTGCAAAAATAGCGAGTCTGTTTTTCTTTTTCTTTTTTGTCGCGCACGAACGTTGTGATCCAGCGAACCTCTGACGATGAGCCTCATCCAGGCTCCGTTGAGGGGGCTGTCCCCCACATAGCTGGCACTGTAGATGCCTTGGTTGGAAGTTTTTACGTCCTCCACCGTCAGTACAGCGGTGCCGTTGACCATGTCGATCCAGTGAGTCATGTAGTGGTAATTTCCTGCAAAAAGAAAAAACAATAGAAAAGAAAAGAAAACGTGAACGTATTGACGACACTGAGTCAAAGAGTCTAACAGGACTCTTCGAGTCTCCTGGCACTTTATCTTTTGGCTTACCGTTGTACTTCCAGGTCACATCTCTCCTTTGGGAGTTGATCAACTCCATGCTGAGGTTCACTGTATCTCCCAGGCTGGCCGTCAGAGTAAGATGAGCTGGGACAAAATTTGCTGCGGGACGCAGGTGCAGTCGGTTATTTTGAAAATAAACGTCACATTAAATGTGAACAGACGGGAGAGTATGATTAGCTGGCAGGGAAAGAGTTTCAAATAAATATTTGGCCGCACGAAGTCCGAACCCACTTCTTTCAAAGTTGTTGATCATCGTGACCGTTTCGAGAGGCGAAGAGTCCTGAGCGGATTCGCAGTAGAAGATTCCAATGTGATCCAGGTCGCGGAAGTCTCTGGCCTCCACCTCCTGGTTCCTGGTCTTGTAAACTTTGAAATACGGCTGTCTGGGGAAGACGAGGATTTTGTTGTCTCGCCTGACCTCCAGCTCCACCTGCACCTGACCTCGCTCCCCGCTGATGCAAGAGATGGAGAAACGACTGACGCTGACGACCTCTGCGGTGGAAATCATGGTCAAATCCATCACGGCTTCTGTGAGTCAGAGGAAATAAATCAGCCATGGCGTATTTCAAGATGTCATGCAGGGTGATAAGCCCACTAGTTATCTTTGGTGCTAGAAGTTTCCCCAGCAATATAAAAACACTGCCCGCGATGCAGCAGTTACTGTTCAAGCCTCTGATAATGTTCTCCGCTACACTTCATAAAATAGGGGAATCACTTTTTCTCATCTCCACATGCTAACGTGAGTGTGTAAATACACACAGCTGAGTCTGATTCTTTATCTTGCTTTTTTCACGCGACCTCTGCAGGATTCAGCGTGACTGATTTGGTCTGCGCTTTGAACTAATGGCATCTCCAGAAATCAAAGTATCACAAACCATCGGCTAGACAAAGGAACTTAACCAGTTAGTTGTGTTTAAATAAAAATGTTGACAGCAAAAACACAATTGGTTCGATGGTTTGGGGGAACTCAGCTCTCATTGTGACTAAATAACATTTTACAGATAGATTTTGGAGAAAGACGATTCCCACCTAACTTGGACACAGTTTTCAATCCAAGAACAGCTTTCAGGCTTTTCATTGCCCCCCCACCCCCATTTTTTGGGGGGAATAAAAGTACCATTCTCAATAATGCCAGATTGCTCTGCATTCCTTCTCTTGGTATTTCAGCCACAGAAAGGCAGAACAATGGCAGGAAACATGGATGAGCTTCTTTCCCTCCCATTGGAAACACTAGAGGGGTTATTTACTGCTTTCCAAACAGAGACCTTAGAAATACATAGAGAAACTAACTGTAGAATTTCAACGTTTTCTTTTCTTTTCTTTTTTGTTTTTTAATTTACTTTGACATTTCGGTTGAAAAAAAATTGAAAGGTTGTTTCTTAATAACGCGGATCGCAGCTGATGATGACTTCTTGAGGTGAAACGGCAGCCTTTTAAATAACTTTGCCACTTACCTGATAAAGCAACGAAGCACAGCACGCAAAGCCCCAAAATCCACATCGTGGACGTAATCCGCATCGCGACAGGACGACGTGGTCTCACAGCTGCGCATCCGAAGCGGTGACGCTGCGTCACGAGGAGCGGTGCGCTTTTTTACGCATCGCTTGGCGAATCACGGGTAGAGCTCCTGTTCAGGTGGGGATTTATCCCCCACTCCCTCCACCTTCAAAAAAAAAAAAAACAACAACAAGATTTACGGTGCCGGTTTCGGCTCCTGTTCAGCTCGCGGAGATGCCGACACACTGCTCAGAGTCAGAGTTGCGGTCAAAGCTCAGCTTCTCGCAGCAGGGTGGGAGAGGAAGGAAGAGCGTCACCAGACAGCGGAGGACTGCTGGCGCTCCAGACCTCCCCGATCCGATTAATGCATTTATGAGTTTAAACTTTGTCGCTTCTTCTTTTTTTTTTTTTTTGTCTGACTACAATGTGAACCACGCCTATACCCAAGTGGAGGTTCATATTAGTCTTAATTAGTCTTAATTCTCTATGGCACCAGAGTTCTTATAGATGGCATTGATTTTTTTTTTTTTTTTTAAATTGTCATTTGATAAATCAGGTTTGTTTTTTTTTTTTGCAGTGGCTGTCCTGCTAAATAATGCAAAATATCAGAAGTCTGAAAACAACATCTTTGAAGAACTTTTTTAGTCATCATGCATCTGGTAAAGAGCAGCCAGGCATTTCATTTATTTTGCAGAAAGTGCTCTCTGCAGGACGTGTCTTCTGCCTGCATGTTCTGACCCTTTACATTGACTAGCTTCGCTCAAGACTGGGTGGAGAAGCGAAGAGCTGCAGCTTTGTTCCTTCGCTTGAATGTGTTGCTTGCAGTCTCTGCAACCTCCCCCGTCCCTGTTACAATCAATCAGCCCCAGGAAATGATGAACAATATGCTTGTTGTGTCTATTCTTCCATTTCTGCCCCCCGATCTTTAAAAAGTGCCGCGCTCTCCCTTTAATAAGCTGGAACAACTACAGACGTCTTATCTGTGCTTCTTTTTTTTTTTTTTTATGTGTTTTCTTTACATTTCCTTGTGCTTCCAGACAATCGCCCCAAAGTTGACTCAACGTCTTATTGTATGAGATTTCCTGTTT
Source organism: Thamnaconus septentrionalis (assembly GCA_009823395.1). Lineage (NCBI taxonomy): Eukaryota > Metazoa > Chordata > Actinopteri > Tetraodontiformes > Monacanthidae > Thamnaconus > Thamnaconus septentrionalis. The sequence goes on along the minus strand of CM020508.1, from coordinate 17,715,710 downwards.
TCCATTTCAGGGGCTTGCATGACTTTCCTTAGCCTGTGAGGAATACTCTATCTTAGATAGTCAATAATGCTCAGATAAAAATAACAATTATTGATGGTGAAGGCGTATATTTACTCTGTGAACATGTAGTTAGCACAATGGAAAAACACCTGACGACCATGGCCCCACAATCAATTTCATTGCCAAATCTTAAGACGGTGGTTAAAAAAAAAAAGCTTTGTCTTTGTTGGCTTGAGTGTGTCTATTATGATCCCCAGCAAAACACAGCGCTTGGCGCCTGCAAGCTCGCATCTGTATTGTCCTCCTGACCCGCCGCTGTGACCTGCGTAGCTCGGCAGCCAGGACAGCTCCTTGTTAAAAGAACCTTTGATTTCCTCCGCACGCACTTCAAAAACAAGACGTGGAGCGCTGGAACAATGTTGCCTGGCCTGAAAAGGCTGCTGCGCCGCTCTGCTTGCAGCCCCACTTTGCAGCAGAAAGTGCGTTTGTCTGGCACGAATGTCTTCACAGCAGCGGAGGGCGCATGTTGCTTGTTTAGGAGATTAGACATTGGAGATTTTGTTGTGGTGTGAGGATTCCAGTTGGACTGAAAAAGAGAGGAAAGGGGGGAAAAGAGTGCTGGAGACGCAGCTTGGTGGAGCCTCATAGGAAGCCAGAAGGAAGGACAGCAGAGAGGCTGGGTCAACACAGATGCTTTGGCCTGTAGACACATTAAGGCTGCCAAAAGCCGAAAAACCAGGGGTGGTGTCTTTAGGAGTGTGTGTATGGACAAGCACGTGCTTGTGTTAATGCGCACGTATCTGCACTGGTGTCAACTGGTGTCTCTGAAGGGTTTTAATATGTGAAGGAAATTATAAGTGGGAGAACATGAAGGGTGGAGTGGAGGACGCTGATGTTCCTCTGACATTAGTCATTCTATCTCCAACAGTTTGGGTCAGAATTTACCAGTGTGTTTGTTGTGAGAGTATCTGGCACTTGCTCTACGGCACAACAACACAACTTTAGGACTTGCACCTTGTATTTAAGACACGTAAACAAAATTAAATAGAAAAGAAAACATTAAAAGAACACTGAAATATTCTATGCAACTCTGAGAAGTCCAATTCAGTGCGCAGCCTGCAAGCTTAAATCTGTTGCTCTTGATAACAGCAGCATGAGTCATATCATCGGCTATCTATGTAGCCTGACTCACATTGCTGGAATTCCAAATCCTGACTGATTTTGAAACAGGAATGTGTCAGAACCAGACAGTAACATCGCAAATGCTGTTTTATAGCCTCACCCCTGCCCTCGTTGAAAGTGGGAGTTGATCATGTCAAAAATTGGCGTTAACCCGACGCAAAGAATTCTGGTTGGACGCAGAAGAAGGGTTGATTCAAGAGAGAAAAAAAAAGGTCACATGATCTTCGCAAATGCACATTTTCAGAACTGAGACCTTAAGCCAGAAAAGCTTGCTCATTCATTACAAAAGCAACAAATTGAGTTGTTGTTGCATCAGCTGAGGTCAGTACCTGGTTTATCATTACCAACCATTATCTACATAAAATATCTGCCGCTGTTACTGTTAGTCCACCTGCAGTCGTGTTTGTTCTCTTTTGATCTCAGACATTGAGGATCAGCGATAGTTGCAGCTACAAAGCGACTGCTCATTCCTCAACATGTTTCGATTAGAACTTCTGACGTGATTCGACACCTGCGAGTCGCTGTGGTCAGCTGCCAGACCAGTATTATTTTTTTTAAATACCGCAGCACACTCCCAGGGCACGTTTCTCTTGTTTCTGACATGTTCTTGCGGTTGCGGCGGAGGAGGTGGCAAAACTGTGGGGACGTGGAAGCGAGGCCGACAAGAGGCGGGGGGGTCTCGGAGACTTGGTGAGAAAGTTTGTATTAAATTCCCACTTCCTCTGATTGTGTTGGGCGAGCTGGCCCGGCTCCACACGCACTAATCCTTAAGGGCCCCAGGAACCTCAGCGAGGGTGTCACTCACACCTCTCGGCTCCTTCTTAAGTGCCCCCTCTTGATTTCTGCGGTCGCGGACCCCCCTCATCCTCGCCTCCGACGGAAAACATCCCCATCTTGTGCGATGAAGCACAGGCTGGTGTCTGTGAGGAAAGAAATCGGCACGTGATGCAATGAAAAAGACGACAACGGACGCGAAGACGGGTTCAGAGATGGGGGAAGGTGGCGGTGGCGGTGCAACTTAATGACCCTGCGCTTAGAGATTTCCCATCAGATTAAATGCTGCTTTGCCTTGATAAGCTGCAGCAGCAGTTGATGTGTTTCTCTTCTCATACAGCACTTTGTGTGGCTGTGCATTTGTTGGCTCTTCACTTGGTGTCAAATGGTCAAATGGCTGCTTTCTTCACAAGTTAAACAAAACATGTACATCAAAGGTTTCCGCTTTTCTGTAATAATCATGAAGCCAAGTTTTGAATGTAGTCGGTGCTCCTGCTGATCAGGGACCATTGGTAGCACCTGTTTGTTTACCCTCAGCTGCTGCTGATCAGTGCGGCTGTTTGGATATAAGGGAAGCACCGGTCCTGTCTCTTTACCTGTGAACTGCTTTTTCCTCAGCGAACCTCATTTTATCAGGAAGGAACAAACTTCGGTGCGTTCCAACCTTCTTGAGAGGGTCTGGAGATATCAGCAGCGGGGGGCTTTTGTGGTATTTTCACCTTATTTAAGTGCATGTTGATTTAATGAGTTGAATGCTTATTAATATATCTGCTTCTTTCTTTGAGTTTAGTCTCACACTATGGGGCTAAACTAGCGGTCACAAATTTGATTGTTCGCTTGATAGACAGATCGTCTTCCAAGTTTGACCTCCTCTTGCCATGAAAAACATGGATCCCCTCAGTAAATTCAACCAATTCAGAAAATTGGTCCCTCTGACCTGCCAGATTAAAGGGTCCCAGCGGCACCTCTTTACTTTCCCCTGGAAACACAAGTTAGAAGTCTAAAGCAGCAGAAAGATTCATGGAGTCTCTTCTCTTGTTTAGATATAAAACCTTTTCATCTCAGATTATTGTGGTTTAAATCTGCTCTTACATTTACTGATACTGCTGTGAAAAGTGGTGCTCACACTGTCTGCCTCTCATTTGTGATCTTAACCACGTGGATGGAAGGCCTCAACCTCTTGGCGACACAGGAGTGTGTGTACATAGTGACAAATGGAAGATTGGTCCCCCAAACGTTACTGTCAATATGTCACTTCCTTTTTTCTCTCGCATACTTCCTGTCACTCTTTACAGTGCACTTTCTCACAAGCAAGCGCCATTTGAGTAACCCTGCAGGGAAATGGCACTTAACAGATGGATGGACACACGGAACAAGAGGAAATGATTTGACAGGGACAAGAAAACACAAAGTCAGCGTGGTTGCGGGCCGTGCAGGATGTGTTAAATTATTAAGAGCAGCAGCTGCATCGTCTTGTCCTTGTGCGATGATCTCATTCTAGATGGCTTGCATTTATAGACAGGCATGCATTGGCACAGTTAAGGGCCCGGTGGTAAAGTCAACTTCAGTATCATTGATTAGTGAGACAGAAGGACCATCATTTCCAAAACAAAAATTCCTTTCAACACATCGGGAAAGTTACAACATTCAGCTGCAATGTTTTTGGGAGCTTGAGAAAACAAGGCTGAAACGTTAAACTCTGCTTCCTCCAAGTGGAGGCGGAGCCTGTATCCACCCAGAGTGTGATTAACGAGCATGAGAAAAAAAACAAGTGAAGTTTATCTACCTGTCCAGACCAAAAATACTGCCGGAGCTCCGAAGGCTTGTAGATCAATCTGTTGCTTTTATGTGTTTACATCATGGTGTGATGATAGACACATTTAAACCACTAAATGTTGAAAAATGACAGTAAACATGCTTACAAGAAACACCTCAGTGATTGGTCAAGAATGTCAAATATGTCTTAAAGCTGTTGTTGTCTGCTTTCTATTTTTAAATCAAAAGTTTTTTTTGTATTTTTGAGCAGAAAAGAAAAAGATCTCAATAAAATTATTTTTATGGCTGCTTTATGACAAGATTCTTTATATGGTTTGAACATTGATTCTGCTGCTTTTTAACTTCTGGATCAACTAAAATGAATTTACATGTATCCCACCTGATGACCTGGAGGAGGTGACTGGGGCCAGGGAGGTCTGGGCATCTCTGCTGAGGCTGCTGCCCCCGCGACCCGACCCCGGATAATGCGGAAGAAGAAGAATTTACATATAGAAATGCTAAAAGGTCCCATATTAATTTCCCAATGTCTGAAGCTACATGTACTGTATGTCTCTAGTACTTCCTGGGAATAGGCAAATTCTGTACGTTGCTCTTTTGGGTTGCTCGAGCTTGCAAAAGAAGGCCTTAGGGCCTGAAAAACTGTACTTTGTGATGTCATTGAGGGAATTGGCACCTCATTCAAAGACCAGAAATCTCAGATTAGTGACGAGACCATCACGCTGCTCTGCCCCTTTTATCGTCTTGCACAACTGGAGTGAAATAATCCTATGGAAGCTCCAACACAGCATCAGTTTCATCAGAATGTTAAGAGTTTTATTCTGGGCGTAAACAGAGGGCTAATTTTAGATCATTCAATTTCAATAGATAGCAATCATCAGGGCTTCTCCCACTGATGAAAACTAAAGATGTATAAATTGAATTTCTCAGTTTCTTCCCTTCTCACTGGTCTTTTTCAAATGATCGGCGCTCCCTAAACTTTCTCTTCCTGTCCATTCATCAATCTCACAGTGGAAACGAGAGACCTCTCCAACCCGCCATCTCTCCCAGACCCGGGTCCCGTCCCCCCAATCTGTCTCCTGGGGCAAGGCAGGGCGCTGGAAATGGGGGACGGGGTCCGTCAGCGGATGCAGAGGAGGCCGACCCTTCCCGCCTGACGGCGAGCTAATCCTCTGTAGCGTCTGGGATGTCGGCGCACGCGGGGGTCGCGCCAAACACTGACCTCGCGCAGGTAGACACGCTGTACACACAGACACACACAGACACGCCACTCGCTAATGGCCTTGTGGGAAACCCCTCCTGATCACACAGGAAGCTCTAATCATAACAGCGTGCGGGGCTGCTGTGGTGTGGAGCCACTGGTGGAGGTGTGGGATGATGTAGGATAACATGATTTCAGACGTCGTCGGCACACACGGCCTGATAAATGGGCAGAAGCGGGATAATACTTTCCAGATCAGGAAATGAGTTTTGCTGTTATTGTTCGGCTCACAAATTGCCACGCATGACAACCTGAGAACCCGAACTGCGCGGCTCTCTTTTCATTTTTGATGGAAGCGGCTGCCAAGAGCAAATATCTGTTTTTGATCCACCCACTTTCGCCATCTGTCTTTAGTTTCAAAACACATTTTGGCTTGTTTGTAAGATTATCATTCTTATCATTTTCCCGATTTTTGTTCAGCCCGCTTGTTTATTTCTTCATTGCGTTACGATCTGGCTCTGTGTGTCCTTCGTTTCCCAAAATCCTGTGTCTGTCCTATCAGCCCATGGTCAACAAGGAAATAGTGGAAAGGGAGCGGCAGTGGATCTACTCAACATCATAGGCGTCCTTAAAGGAAGTTGAATAACACCCTGCGAGCGCTGAAAGGCAAACAAAGCAGGAGCTGAGATTTCATGCCAACATGCCTTCACATTGTACTCGCAGAGGCCCTGCAGGACTCCAGAGGTGGGAAGTAACAAAGTACAAATACTTAGTTACTGCACTGAAGTAGATTTTTCAGGTATCAGTTCTTTACTTATTTACTTTAACTCCCAGTATCTGCACTTTCTGCTTCTCACAATGGAAGAACATCCTTCCACCACTTCCATCCACTTATTTTTAGTATAGTTGTTATTGCCTGAGGTGGAGCTATTTGAACAATGTTGTTGTGCAGTTAAATATAAAAGTAGATTGTGTTCTAGAGGGACACTATGTTAGAGTCCCTCGGCTTTGGGGCCACTGTTCAGTACATTTATAGTGCAGAGAAAAATAAAGATGTAGTAAATAACATTGGTTATTGCTATTAAAAGTAAAAACATCCAATAATGACCCACTGGTCACTATTACTGATTAAAGTTTGGTTGTAATATATAATGTCTTATATTGAGAGTAGCTAAGCTGTTCAAAATGATCCAGATGCTCATGAAGATCTCTGACCTCTCGTCTTCTATTTTAGAAAATCATCAGCCAATACATTTATATGTATTGTGTATCATATAAACATCCAATAATGGGTCAAGAACAGAAAAAACAAATGTACTTTTTGTACTTAAGTACATTTCAGAACCTCTACTTTCTTACTTTTACCTGAGTAAAGGAGTTGAGTTTTTTTTTTTTTTTTTCTGTACTTTTGCTTTTGGACCCAATGTGAATACCTCTGCAACCTCTGCGGGGCTCAGAGAGACATCACCTGGGGAGAAGATTTGAAAAGGGGGCGTAAAACAGAGAGGAAACAGGCCGAGATTGACGTGGAAGGGCCGAGTTGTTTGGTTGTCCGCAGACTTCCAGAGAGCTTTAGGCAGCGTCAGGAAGAGGTACGGCTGCTGGAGGCTGATATGTGCGTGAAGGAAGTGGAGGGAGCGCTGGGGCAGGAGTCAGCCGACAGACAGGAAAAGGCCTGCGGAGGTGATGGCGGGGGTTGGAGGTGGAGGGTTCCCCGGCTCCTGTCTAAAGGCTGTTTCTCACACACGCACACACACACGCACACACAGACAGGCATGCTCGCAGGGCTTCCAAACGCTGCTTGTTCCCATCGAGCGGCCAGCAGAGAAGGAACGCGAGAGCCGGTGCCAAAGCATGCACACTGAGGAAGCTGCTTCAAACATTACCTCCATGTTCAGCCGCGCTGCACTGCGCACAGCTCTTCCCAGTTTAAACTGCTGTGGGCAGAGCACTTTTCTTTTTTTTCTTTTTTTTTTTGCTTTGGTTTAGATTTTCATTTCGCGGAAGCTTTAAATCCTCATATACTTCCAGGTTTGGTTGTGAGGATTTTCTCCGTCCATCCGGCGCGGTACTTTCCCTGAACTCGGCGTCGCCGGGCGCACCGGAGTCTATTCCAGCTATCGTGCGGCCATATAGAGACATAATCACGCATAATCGCACTTGGTCTGCACACAATTTGGAGTTGCCCATTTGCCAAGTGTGCGTGTTAGTGGACTGTGGGAGTAAGTCGGAGTACTAGAGCAGAACCCACACAGACACAGGGAGGACACACAAACTGCACGGAGAAAGACTCCGTTGCCTGGAATTCAAACTGTTGAGCCTGCTGCTGCGGAATAAGATGAGCCTTGATTGTGGCAGCGTTGCTGCACCTACATGCTACCTGTGAGGGCTATTATTATTCTGAATTTGATCTTCTTTAGTTTTTCATAAAATATGTATAAAGCACATGATCACAATGCATCATGAAACAAATTCCTGAAACAAAACTGTGCCGATTGTGTTGTATTTCAACTTTACTGCAGAGATTCATTGGCGAGTAATGGTGGGAATGGCACCACAGCCATTGAGACAGTGCACCTGAATGGCCTGATATGTAGAACTATACAGAGGTGGATAGTAACAAGTTACATTTACTCCGTTACATTTACTTGAGTAGCTTTTTGGATAAATTGCACTTCTAAGAGTCATTTTTGTACTTCTACTTTTACTTGAGCTGATATAGAAATGGAACTCTTACTCTGCTCTATTGGGCCGCACTGACTTTATTTTTCTTTTTACTCATTTGTTATTCTACTCATTTTTTACCCTATGCAACTGTTTGATTTGGTCAGAGAGGGAGTTCTGTGCTTCTCCAATCAAATGAAGCTGTCGCTACACAGTCGCATCACATGGCCAAAGTCAATCTCCTCTGAAGGCAGTTGACACAGCAGTTAAGATAATAGCAGGAGGCCTAGCTGCGATGAAAATGGCCGAGTCATTGATCGTTGAAAATGACACAAAAGATGAGGAACTCTCCTCACCGCATTTACATTGCATGTTTGGTTAACAGACGATATTTTAAAGCCTTTAATAACTTGTCTCACTGCACGTTATTGTTTGTATGTAGTATTTGTTGATTGGAAGTTCTCTAAGTTACCTGAATGTTATTTTAAGTTATTCTAAATTTGTGTAGAGATTAAATTGATTGTTTTTATTTAGTGTTAGTGTTTTTTATTTTGTTTATTCTATTATTTTATTGACTGGGAGTTAAATGTTTCTATAGATTGTTGTTCTGTATTTTTGTCCGTTTGATTTCCTGCATGACTTCGAATAAATCAGACGTTGCGCGCTTACTTACTGCCTTTTTATGCTTCATACTTTCATTTTTTTAGGAAACAGTTTTATTAGCGCTGTCTTTAACCTTTTATGGATGTCAAAAGCACTTTTTGATTACAGGCCATGTAATGCACATTAGCATAAAGAACAGGCAGCATGCTCTTTGTGATGGACTGCGGCCCAGTGCCTCCAAGCATAACCCACTCATAATTTAAACTTTCACTGAGCGGCTCATGAGGACAGACCCACCGCGTGATTCAACCCAAGAGCAAAACCTGCAGCGTCAGTGCGAAGCTCTGTCGGGTTAAAGGCCTAAATAATTTCCCAGACGGGACACCTGCTCCGTGAGCGGTGAGCACAGACCCCAACGCTGCAGAGGAAAGCTGTTAAATGTGGAAGAAGCAAGTTTCATACGGCGTCACGTGAGACACTTCAGGAACGCAGGTTTCTCACTGAAGCATTGCAGGCACCTGCAGCGCTCTAACTTCTCACATTAAAATTCTCACATTAAAATTCTCACGCCGTTCACGGAGGCATTAGGAAAATTTACATTGCGATCTTGTGGAAGACTTGTTGACTTCTGGGTGAATCTTCTCCAGGGTTGGAGCTGGCACACGCGAGGTGGGGGTGTGAAAAGCTGAACTGTGGGCCCGCGTGCCTGGTTCTCCCACTGTGTGTTCTTCATTGACTAAATGAAGAGTGTGTTCGTGCAGCTCTGACATCCAAAACCAGCAGCACGGCCGCAGAGACTACTGATTAACATGCACTGTGGATCAATTATTTCCCTTCAGCTCAGTTAAAATGGGGTTAGTTTGCTCTTTGTACATCGGGTTGGGCTCTTATTTCTTACTTACTGTGGCCTCGCATTCACCTCCAGCACCGTGAAAGAATACACAAACAGTTCGTCGAGATGTCCATTCCCTTCCCAGAGCTTACAGTATTGCACCTGCGAGTGGTGGCACCAGCTCAAGTCAAACAAACGCAGCCTGACGCTCCTCCAGAAGCAGTGAGGTAACGCCCCGGCCCCGCACAGTCGGGAATCTCTCAGATTAAACCAGATGAAACTGAAGCAACTTCTGTTCTGAAACTGGGTCATCAGCACAGCAGAGAGAAGGATACCGAGGAGAGGACGAAAGGGAGAAGCTTTTTGCAGGCAGAGGCACATTTTACCCAGCGCCTCGGCTAATTAAATCACAGAGAGGAGAGAGGAGAGCAATTTTTTTTTTTTTTTTTAACGATAGAGGCCTGTGCTTTTAAAGGCCACTCTGAGAATAATGCCTCATTCGAGCAAAATTGCAGATGTCTCATTAGGAAACCCCCCTCCCCTCAGCCCCCCTCGATTTTCAGCAGATGTGCTGAGAGCCTCACTTACATCATCGCAGTTCCAGACAGAGGTCACATATGGACTCACAACACCTCTCACCTCGTAAAATTTACCCTTTGGTACTTGCACATCACTAAATTACACAACAGGCAAAAATATAAATAAATAAATAAATCACCACTATTCTGGCCTTTTATTCCCACTTCAACACCAAAGCTGGTCTCATCTTGAAACCATATGCAGCCTTGTTTGTCACACAGCTGTAGTTCCTCAGGTCCCGCTGGCCATTGTTATGTGCAGGGAGACACGTGCTGCTACTTCCCTTCACTTTAAAACCTTTCTCATCTTCCCTGGAGAAGGTGCCGCGACCTGCTGACCTCATCTGTTTTTCGAAGAGGGCCAAGCAGTAAACATCCCATCATGTATATAAAAAAAAAAAAATTGGGAAAACCCCCGCTCTTGTCCAGAAATCTCATCTGTTCAACACCAAGATGTATTTGCTGGACTGTAAAATATTATTTTCAAACTTTTTATTGTCTTTTATTCATTTATTTTTGAATTGTGTAAAAAAACAAATAAAAGGACATTGTTGCGTTATTGAAAAACACTGAATAACAGGGTGCTTTCGGCCAGACTACTACTCTAAAGGCAAATGTAAGAAAAGACAGGTAGCATTTGAACATTTGATATGGTCCTGATTTGCCTGATTATGATTATTGGTGCAGCTAGTATGCTGCTAGTTTTAGTTGAAAGGTTTTCCAACCATCACTTTATTAAAATAATTCCAAAAGTGAGTGAATTCATTCTAACTGCTCTTGGTGAGACAGCCGGGATCGGCTCCAGCACCTCGAACCTGAGTGCAGGATACTCAGTGTTGGATAGAAATGGCTGGATGGATGACAAAGATGCCAAATGAAGCACATGAAGGGAAAATAAACTCATTTAGTCTTCAGCTAAAGAAGCAAAGCAGTGTGCTTAAAACAGCTTGACCATGATGTGATGACTAATCTGAGGATGTGCACGATGCTGTACGTTGGTTTTTTTTTTTTTTTTTTAAATAACGAAGAGAAACAATTTTGCTGAGGGCCTCTGCAAGCCGGAGATGTTCACTTCCCTCCGGTTCAGCTCAACTCAATTAACGGCTCTTCCCTCATCTAGGTAATTAACATATACAGCGTTGGCTATGCTTTACAGTCGTGAAACATTTATATACACGTTTAATAACCACAGGCATAGTATTCACATCCACACAATGGTACGCCATGAAGGGAGGATGGAAAAGTGATTGTTTTTTTTCACATCATTGCTGTATTATTGTAGTATTGTATTGTGTTGTACTACAATATTGTAATACAGCATGCATTGTACTACAGTAGTATTGTTATACTGTAGTTGTCAGCCGTACTACTACACTGACGTATTGATGGTAATTATTAAATGAAATATGTATTTCTAATCTACTGACCCCCCCCCAAAGGAAAAAAAAAAAAAAAAAATCACTTGTAATTGTAATTCACTCCGACATGCCCCTCACCAGGGGCACTTGTTGCCGTGTCCACTGGATATTTTTATTTTTTCAAGGAGCCCTTTAGTTTCACACTTAACGCTGGCATGAAAAATGTTGAGGGCCACTTGATAAGTGGTTGCCCAAGGACACCTCAGGCCACCGCAGTTTAGTATTCCCAAGTCAGAGCGCATTCAAGATAAGAAGTGAACCCTGTCTCTTCCTTTTCCCTCCCTCTTTCAGGCAGTGAGTGGATGAGGCATCACTTCCAGGTGCCCGCCCCCCAACCAACCCCCCGCCAATCCCCACCGCCCCCCTCTCCACAGGCCCTCGATATGTCATCACCTCCGATGCAGCGACCGTTGGGCTGGGGATCCGGCGCCAAAGTGTGTTGGAGTCCGAGACGGTACGGCACATGTCAGCAGTGAGGCCTCATACATGCATGTAACATTAGAGCAAGTGAGCTACCGAACCACACTGCTTTCACGGGTGAATTTCCAGTTCGTTCACACGGCTGGAGGGGACGGGACTCTGGCGTTTTAAGATTTGGAGCTGCTCATGTTTCAGCGTCGTCTCAGGCACATTAATGTGTCCTCAGACGTAACGCCTTTACTTGTGTAATTTATGTATTTGTGTGGAAAAACGTGAGGTTAATGCCCAAATAAAACACAGATGTTCTTTCTGCATTTCACTAACCTACTGTAGCTGTTGGTCTCATCTTTCCATGATTTCTGTGGAAGGAGATGGCTAGTACGTATGTGTGTACATGCACTACCAGTCAAAAGTTTGGACACACCTTCTCATGCATTTTTTTTTTTTTTATCTTTACAAATTTGTATACTGCAGATACTGAAAACATCAAAGATATATGTAGCAAAGAAAAATATGTTTAAAACGTAACTCTAAATATGAAAAGAAAAGACATTAAATTCATAGTGTGTGTCCTAACTTTTGACTGGTAGTGTATATTTATGTGTATATATGTACTGCATGTGTATGTATATATGTGTGCATGTACATGTGAGTGAGCTGAGCTAAAGCTTCACAACCATATTAGCTGGTTGTTTATCATATTCAACTCTACTACTACTCTACTGCTCTCTCCCAGTTGAACCAGTGTCCTCACACTGAGCAGTATTTACAGCATTAATAGACTTTTCTTAAAGGTGCAACGTTCACCAAATAAAGGCTTGGCAATCCGCCTGAGTGGACCAGGGCCCTCGGAGTGCACGGTGGGAACTCGGCAATCCCTCTACTCGGCTGATGCTGACTTATTGTTTCAAGGTCTGCACTCATCCTTGTCCCCGCCATCTGCCTCAAGACATAGCTGAACCAGGCAGGGAGGAAAAAGCACAGGAGAGGGCTGGGGTGGGGGTGGAGAGGCACGCAGCACTGCTGTGTGGCCAGGAAGTGGCCCTATTGTTTTCAGGGTCACCTCGCTTTTCCTTTCAGAGCCACCAGAGGTCTGTTTTCTCCCTTCGGGCTGCGGCTCCGCCATAAACAAGAGCCTGAGTGGCCGCGGACAGTATCTTGTCTGATTTCCTCCTGGAGAGGGAAGAGAAGGAGGGGATCCCAGTTTAAATCAACAAAGCCGAGGTGTGGCACACGGCAGACCTCCAGAATACGCTCGCGCTGAGATAAAGCCATGCTGAATCAACACCAAGCACGAAACACGAGCGCCAAAAGAACAACAAAAACAAGCTCAACCATTTTATGATTTTTTTTCCCTCCAAAATTGCTCAAAAGTCAAGTTTCATCCCCTTCCTGGTTTTTTCACTGCTTTGTGACAACACTGATCCCAGCCAGGTCTGCTGCTCCATTGGATGAGAGGAGTGGCAGCAGGCAGGAGTGAGTGAGCACACCTTGGTTACAGAGTTACCCATTAACTCGCTGCCGCCCCGTTCAACCTTTGCCCAATACAATTGCCGTTTTGCGAACGGTGAAGAGGCTATTTTGTTTAGGATGCCGCGAGGTGCGAGAGCCAACTGACGGCTGCCGAAGACCCTGAAGCTGGAGGGAACGCGTCGAGGTATGACAAATCCACAAATATGTCTTTGTTGTGCCTTTGACTGGTTGTGCGAAAGCCTCATAAAAAAAGATCAGCGCACAACTTTAAAAAAAAATCCTCAGAATCAAAGTTGTTGAGTTCTTCTAGTCTTTGGCTTAATGTAGGGCAGACTGAAGAGGGGACTCTGGCTCAGCCTCAGACTAAACGGTGCGTGTTCCAGTTGCTGCCGGAACTGCGTATTTAAATGCAGGTGAACTTTACCCACAGGATTCCCTTCACCTGCGACACGCTGGCCGCTGGTTGTGTTCACTACAAACATTCGGCTTTGAGAAGCAAACAGTCACGTCGATAAAAACAGACTTGCAGAAAAAGCAATAAAAAAGGTGGTGCACCTCGTGCGAAATAAAAGGCTCAATTATGGTTTATGGTCATGATGCCTATTCTGAGATAGTTGCTTAATGTGTCTTCCATTGGCTGCCGCTCTCTGTCTTAGCATTTCTCTTGTCAGTGCCAGCACTCCAGGCTAAAAAGGAACAAGCAAGGGCAGCTTCACTTTGGTCGAGCCATTATTGTAAGGCTGGTTTTGTTGTTTTCTTTTTGGCAAAAATGTTTTTGACTTTTTGACACACTCCCAAACAATGCCGCTGTCAGCTGTTTTTTAACTCACACCACCATTGGACTTTTTGCCAATGTCCGTCCTCGAACAATGGTGCGACCTGACTCCTCCGCGTGCTTCCAAATTAAGACGAAAATACAAAGCTTGGCAGCGGGATGAGAGGGAAGCTGAGGGTCAACTGTGGGCCGGGTCTCGAATGCTGCGTGATGTCTGAGTGTCTGTGCCTGAAACAGCCAGAAAGTGATGTCTGGAGGGCTAAAATTAGTTCAGGTAGCTGCTGGCAGCTGCTGAAAAGTTGTTCATTACTCATTTTGATCAAGCCTTTGGTTACACATTGTTTGTGTTGGGTTGGGAGTGGAACTGACTTCACAGTGACCAGCCGCTCTCTTTGGTGGACCTAGTCAGTGGGGTTCCAAAGACCTTGTCCAGGGATTGGTTGCATGCTCAGAGATGCTATACTGCAGACTTTGGTTGAAACCAGTGGTTATTTGAAATATTGCTGCTTTTCAATAGTTTCCAACAAATCTGTCCATTCTGACCTCTGACCCCTGACATCATCAAGGTCCCTAAGCCCTGAGTATTGTGAAACACTTGTACCAGCCCGCCTGACACCAACAGCCATGTTCACCACGTTCAACATCATTGAAATGCTGCCATGTGATTGGCTGATTAGTTATTTGTGTTAAAAACAAATTTAACAGGTGCACTGAATAAAGTGGCCAGTTTAGAGGCATCGCTTGTTAGATGAGCAAAAGTATGTTTAACTAACTAAGTACAAAACCTTGCTTTATTGGAAAAAAAAATCTTAGGATTTAGGTAATTGAGGAATTTAGGTACATAATGGATGTGCAGTGTGAAATTCAGGGGTCAGAGCTTCATCAAAGATGCTGCAAGCTGTCATAAAAACCACTGCAGATGGGAAAAAAGCTTGACTTTGGCTAATGAGATTAGCATTAAATCAGCAGTATCAGCAATAAAGAAGAACAGAAGGCCTTTTCTTTGCCCATAGGAACTTCCTCTTTTAGGCCTTTACACACTGGTGCAAAAAGAAAGAAAAACATGACGGTCTGAAAGTTTTAAGTAAACAGCTCCTTCACAAAGGAAGGACAGAGGGGAAGTGTTGAAAGTGTCAAGGTAGACACTTATTAGGATGTCACTGGGACAGTTCACCTCAAAAATGCCCACAGAATTGAATTGGTCTGCTTTGAATCCAATGGGCAAAATAAATTGTTGAAAGGCCTCTTTGCAATGGTGCCCCCCCCAGCCCCCCTTCCAAATGTTTTCTGAACCAGATGGAAATGTAAAATAAATCCATGGTGTTGGGGAAAACATTCCATCCAGCATGTCAAATAACCTTTGAGGAGTCATTGAATGTCAATCTTGCTAGTTTTTGCCAAACGCATATTTTCAAAGGAAACACATCGTAATCAGGAGTGCCAAATCAAAATTTAAATGTGAATATTCTGCTATTGAAAAATTGAAAGTAGTTTCATATCTGAAATATCAATGGATAGAAAGAAAGTTCACATTTATTCCCTCTAAAGTATAACATGTTGCGCTTTAGCAGCGTTCTCATGGAAATGTTGAGTTTTTTTCTCACTGCTGAGCTAATTGGCCATCTCAATCAGTTCAATCGAATATCAAGCAAATACACTGCAGAGTTTTAAACTGGCTGTTCAAAGGAATGCCACTGCTCTCCACAGGCAGAACATAAGTTTGATGTTTAATTCAGTTTGATGACGGAAAATCACTTTACACCCTTTGGCTCTAATTAGCGTCTGTAAACTAACACTCAGCCCTCAGGTTGTGGCCCTGAAATACAAGGAAGGTTAAAAAAAAAATCACTGCTCTCTCTCTCTCTCTCTCTCTCAAACAGATATTCCAACATGCGAGGATGTAAATAGAGCTTCTCTCACATGCGCACTAACAAACTCACAGTGCATGGAGTTTTCCACATAGCACTACGGCTGCCACGCATAGATTTCACGCTGCCAGGCTTCTCTCTTATAGGCGCCAAGTGCCGTGCTGTCTGTAGTGTGTATATTTTGTTGTGTCTTGCCTGGGTGAGGACAGAACAGGAAGAGATAAAGGCGGCGCTGTCACTGTGTTTACAGCCAACACTGTGGAGGAGAATAGCCGCAGAAGGTGAAAAGGAAGAGGTCTAATGGCCGGCACTGAGCAACTGCGGCACTTTTGTTGTGAAAAGTTGCATTGCAGCAAAGAAAGAAGACTTGATCTCAAGATTTCTTTGTCTGGTGTTGGATTGTGTAATGATTTTTTTTTTTTCTAAATTATATAAATAAGACGTTGCACAATAAGACAACACTGGTCCAATTTTAAATGGAATGAAGTCAAACCTTTATGCTAACCAGGTAATTCCAGGCTCAGAGATCTGTTGCAGTAAGTCAAAATCTACATCCAGTTTTGCATTTATGTAAGAATCCCACTATCTGTTAACACTAGCCACTCCACACATTAAATGGACTGCACTTATATAGCGCTTTCACAGCACCTTTACGGTACCCCAAAGCGCTTTACATAGGCCTCTCATTCACCCATTCACACACACATTCATACACCAATCATTAATCAAACATTAATCAAAACTAACAAACAGACATAGTACTTTACATATCTTAAATAACAAATATCATTGGTTTTATCAGGTTAAATCGTATGCTAACAGTTTGTCTGTTTCCTTACGTGATAAAAGTGCAAAATCTAAAAAAGGGAAACAATCCTGAAGGATGGACTTTCAGCAGCATGCAATGTTACCACGTGCAAGCATTAAAGGGTAGCTGTTTGCATGCTAAAAGTAAACATTGGGCACAATGTGCACAATGAACCCAACTGACTGCACCTCTCTGCAGCTATCGTGAACACAAAGTACCATTCTGCAGATCCACATATGCAAACATTTAGCAAATTCGCAAACACTTCGCTGTAAGCAACACAAAGAAGCTCCTTTATGCAGGTTTCTATGGAGACACGGCTCCCTTTAGCATTCCCAAAACTGGTTTTCCCAATGCGCTCTCACACAAAAATCCAAAAGTGAAAAATCGACATGGTGGTTTCAGTGTGTGGGATTACTTGAAGAGATCCAAACTAAACTCTGTACAGTATTTATAAGGTCGCTGTAACCTCAGAAGCCGAAATCTTGCGTTGGCAACGTTTCCGTTCTAACTCAGGTCAGGTGGGGAAATATTCTTATTCAACCGTGTGTGTGTGTGTGTGTGTGTGTGTGTGTGTGTGTGTGTGTGTGTGTGTGTGTGTGTGTGTTTCGAACGTCATTGTTTTCTTGGAATTGGGAATTTTCTAATATTTTTACTCATGTTTATATGTGTAATGTTTTCCAATAGTATAATGGGATCATAAATATTTAACGAATACATGCTGGGATCCTTTCGCGTCCACATCTCATTAGTCATTTTACAAGTGTTTTGTGCCAGCCAGTCCCACAGAGGAAGTTTCCTACAGTACGCGGGACTTCCTGTTTGCGACGCTATTTTCCTGTTGTGGATGATCTCCTCTGGAGCTCCTGGCAGTCCCCTCTCAATCATAGCTTCAGGACTGAAATGATCCAGGCCGAGCCTCAGTTTTTATAGTAGAATTACACTCTTCATAGTACTGTATGTTCTCACTGAAATATTCAAGCCATTTGACTGTTCATGTTTTCTCTCCCTGTGGCCCAGTCATAAAATGTGTATTTATCGGCAGAAAAAAATAATAATTCAAAACTCCAGTGTCTCATGGGACAGAAAGCTATTGTAGTTGACTGGTATTCAGAGCAGAATGAATGTGTGCAGGGTGAAAATAATCATATAATTAATTATTTCTTTCTCTTAGATAATCGTTTCTGCAAGGAGGCCCTGGATGTATTTTAACTGGGATACTAATGCTCCACCTTCCACTTGGTACTGACCAGAGAAGTCCTTCTGCACTCAACTACGCCACCTAGTGGAGCCCTAAAGGTCTGCCTCCCCTGATGGTCAACAACAAAAAAACAAATCTTCCACACAACTTCATCAGGAGAGAAGCCTGCTGTGCAGCATGTCCCAAATGTTCTTTCCTGCTGAAGGCAACGCAATAATAAACACCCTTCGGTCTTAGTTCAACACTGATGATTGAGGGAATTACAATATTCATTCCAGGAGATCAACTTCCAGGTGGATCGTTTTGAAGAAAAAAAAAAAAAAGGTGCTTTCAATTAGCCGGACGCACCAGGGGTTCTTCGACCGATGTGTGTGATTATACAACCCTCGAGTTCATGACTTCAAGCTGAAGCCAGTGGTGCCCCGAGGCAAGAACTGAGCTTCTTCTGACGAAATCGAAAGAGAAATCTCACGGGAAAAGTCACAAAAGTTTGCACAAACAAGAAGGGAGCCAGATGGATGGATTATCAAGCACACCAGCGTCCACGGACTCACCAAACACAACTCTGAACGGTAAAGTATTACAAGGAGAACACAGCAATGTTATGTCACACTGTTGATTTAGCCATTGTGGAACAACAAACACAGGAATTCAATCCAGACCACAACAACAAATCAATAATCTAAGATTGGGATAAAACAAGGAGGCCTCACTTTCACATCAGGAACTCATAATATTATCATAATCATTTTTGGAAATATTTTTTTTTCTCACTTGCAGGCACTGGGACACCGGAAACAAATGTCTCTAAAAACTGGGAGTTCCTGGTGGCCGTTCTCGCCGTCGCCATCGGCCTCTCCATCCTCATCACCCTTCTGGCCAAATGCCGCGTGGTCCGACAGTACCTGGCCAGCTACAGACACACCCGGCTGAGGGAGACGGACACCGCCAGTCAGTGTGAGCCATCAGGTGGGTTCAGGTGCCAGGAATAAAACCCTGCACAACATTTTCACACAGTAATATGTCAAAACATGAATTCATCACTTCAAATGAGACATTTTATTGATTACTAGGACACAAAAGTGTCAATCAAATAAATCAAATTTTTTCATATATATATATATATATACACATAGAATTTTCTTTTTTTTTAATGTTTAGTGAAAATTGTCTAATGTCAGGGGCCAGTAGCAAAAATGTGATTGATTAAAAAAATAATGTGTTGTGTTTTGGCAAACTTGGATTTGCTTCAGTGGAACCATTTTCCTATTTTTGTTGACACCTGTTGACACTAGTGGAGTTTCAAGTATTAAGGGGTAAAAGGTGGACTTAGATACAAGTCATTGTTTACATGGTTTCAATTAACTGTTCCAAGGACAAATGGGTAAAATTCAGCTCTGGGTAGAGTTCAGAAGATCCAAATTTGCTAAGTGCTAAACTAGTAGCGTCTTGACGCCTGTGTAGGAAGTGATGTCACAGCACCCTGTTCCACGTTGACTGCCCAAGCCATCATGTTGAACCACTGGTTCTCTCAGACTCTGGACTCTCAGTAGCTCAAAGCACAAGATTGACAATAAAGTAAACTGGTAAAATGACATCCTAAATTGTAATTCACAGCATACAAAACAATACCGAAAGAATACCAAGAGGGACGTTGCCTAGCTTGCAGTGTTATGTGGAGCTCACTGAAGACATGCAGGGAGTTAGTTTGTCACAGTGTACACCCTGTGTAAAACTACGACATCTAGTGGTGACATGATATTGGACCTACCCACTTTAATGAGGCTATGCAAAATATTTTCTGCCAATTGTACAACATAAACGATTTCAGCGTAGCATTCAGTTGTTACTTTAGCGCTTAACTTAGTCTCATTTCTATTATTAGGAAATTATAAAGAAATTATTCTCAGAACATCTCTGTAGCAACATACACTAGTGAATCTTGATGATCAAATGGGGATTTTCTTCCTTTTTGACCTGTTTTTTAAAGAGGTAAAATGGCATTGCCTTTATTTTACACATATAAAATAGGAAGTCAATTGTCTTTTGACCTGTGACTTTTGTTTACATTTTCAAGTAAACCCTTTTTAATATTTGCTTCCCAGGCCTTGAGGTTCAATTTTCTACGCAGGAGGGCGCCGGGAGCAACCGACAGCCTCCTGTGAATGAGGAGGATGATGACGGCTTCATCGAGGACAACTACATCCCGACCGGTGATCAAATGAGGGCTGTGAGAGCGGTGGAAAACGTGGAGGACACAGATGACACGGAGGACGAGATGGATGAAATAGTGTTCAGTGTTGCCTAACAGGACTGTCCCTCTCTGAAACTCTTCACTGGAGGACCCTCGACCACCGGCGACACTCCCACTTTTTCTTCACTCAGTTTTTTTTGTGATTCTAATGAATGGAGTGATCATCACCAATCTGGCTTCGTTGACACCAGTGACTGTATATAAAGAGGCAAAAAAGGAGGCAAACGTGGAAGAACTGAAAACCTGCATTCTACCTTTGGGCCAGCAGGGAGCGCCAAAAATGGTTGCATAAAGACAAAGAAATGACTAACAGTATATGCCCAAATTTGTACCTTTACAAACTGGACATACATTTCTTTGTTGGACGCTAGTAAAACAAACAAACAAACAAAAAGAACCAATAAATAGGCCCCAATGTGCATTTCATCAGATTTCGCGTAATCTTAAGTAAAGTTGTGGGGTCGGCTACAGTTTAGTAGTCAAGGGTCGTTAGCTTCCTCGCAGGTGGGTGGCTTTTGGTGGTGCTGAGGCCCACACTACACTCACACCCCAAGCATTGACCACCTCCAGTACCCACTGAAATCTCTAGTTCTCAAGGTTTCATGCCGGGTATTCGCAAACCAATGAGTGAGGTCACGATGACTCAGTCTACCTTTACATACAGTCACTGGTTGAAACAAAAGGAAATTGAAAGGTGAATTAGGGCAGCATCCATGGTCATTGCATATTCATATCTGCCATGCACTTCTCATGCATGTCCTCTTCATGTCCGCAGTGGTCACATCTCATGGCTATTATTAGGTCTTCTGACTGATTAATTTAATTTGACAAATGATGCAGGACTGCCACCTGCTCTCAGACTAAAAAGTGAAGCTGCTACTGCATAATGATATATAGGCTGGGTCAATTAGAGTAACAGCATTAGCCTACTTGGAAATAGTTGCTTTCCATTGACTATTTTTAGAAGGTCATCAGGAGATTGAAGCGGTGCAAGAAGCCACTCCCCATCCACCCGGTGTGAAATGAAGTGTACAGGAAATGAATTCAACTTTCGCTCGCTTTCCCCCCCCCCCCTGAATTCTTCTCAAGAGTTTTCTCTTGGTTGTCGTCTGCCTAATTGATCACAAGCTGAGTTGCATTCGCGTAACTTTTCAATGCTTGACACCCCTGGTAGCAACAATAGTAATCAGGCCCGACACCGAGTCTGACAAAGAGGGCTGAACCCTGC
This sequence comes from Thamnaconus septentrionalis, assembly GCA_009823395.1. Lineage (NCBI taxonomy): Eukaryota > Metazoa > Chordata > Actinopteri > Tetraodontiformes > Monacanthidae > Thamnaconus > Thamnaconus septentrionalis. The sequence continues at coordinate 17,694,658 of CM020508.1, read as the reverse complement.
GCGTGCATGGAGGTGATGGGTGCGCTCTGACAGCTCAGTGCAAAGCAGTCAGGCAAGGCTCCCACACCCGGAAACACCGCGAGATCAAGTTTGTAATATAGAGCAAATATAAACCGGAAATTTTTTCTTCAAAATAAAGCACATACAAAGTTACTTTTTTTTTTTTTTTTTTTTTTTTTTTTACATTTTAAATAAAATGAAGCTTTATGGAAATTTTAAACACCAATACCTGCTGTTGAATAATTTAAAGGAGTTAAATTTTGTCAAGGCTTCATGTGTGTTTCTGTGCATCTGACAAACAATGTCAGCTGTTTTAACTCAGTTAAATAAAAGATGTCTGTTTTTTTTTTTAAGCAATTCACAAAAGTGTGGAAATGCATTCTTGATACATCCATGTTCCCCTTAGGCAGGACTTTGTTTTATAATCATATCACATGCCACAAGCAACCTTATTTTCATGTTCTGTTCAAATTTTTCATAGGTTTTGGCACATAGCTCAAATCCAGAAATTGAGTGAGAGTGTTTTTTTTTTTTTGTTGTTTTTTTTAAATACATAATTATGCAACAGTGTCTGTAATGAAAAGTTAATATCTGAAAACACACTGATATGGGACCCTTGAAGAGATTTAAAGCACACGCGAGTACACTGCAAATTAATTTGTGATTGCTCATATCCACACGGATCCACAATCTGACAAATCCAAGAATCCCCTCACCGGAAGTAGCATTTCCGTGAGAACAGCTAGCTTGACCCGTTCGGCGGGGAACCGCAGCCACTTGCACTTCTAACGCGACGGCTGAGGAGAGTGAAGGAGTGGAGAGGAAGGAGGATGATGGGAGCCAGTATTAATTCACTCGAATGACCCATATTCTTCCGTAGAGCCAGATTTTTTTTTCCCCCCTCTCCCTGGCTTCTTCGCTTGGATTTTCTCCTCTTCACCGCCAAGCATGTCGGCGTCTGCGATATTTATCCTGGACCTGAAGGGGAAGGTAAGTTTGTTTCGACTTGTTGTTGACGGAAGGGGGAAGTTGACGTCAAGCTTCGCGACGAAGCACCTGCTTGTAGCAAACGACCACGTCCCCGCGTAAAAGCCCCCGAAATGGCACGAAACTGAAGAATGTGCGCTTTTGTTTCAACAACTTAATTGACGCTCATTGTCGGCAGTGGCACGATAACCCAGTTTGCGGGTGGGGTGGAGTGGGGGGTGATAAGAGAACGACGCTGAATGTGCGCTTTGAGCCGCATGTCAGGAAGAGATCGGCTCAACTTGCCAAACTCGTTTCGCCCGTGTTGAAGCGCACACTGAGGGCTTGTTTTTGTGCAGCCACGATGCCTTCATACTTTGTCATGTGTCCCACTTCCAAGCACACGACTTTACTTTTTCGCCGTAGCATAACTTGCACGGTCGCATTGGTGTAGAATTGTGTATAAATAAATTAGGGTATAATTCTTGTAATATTTCCTCGTCTGGAGAAGTGCAATCGCAGTGATGCAATTTAAATGTCTCATGATGCAACAGATTGTTTTCACTATTTTTTTTTTTTTTTTAGGATGCACTTGCATCCCAAAAACATGCACATCTTCCCACAAAATTTTCCTTAAACTTCCAAAAATCCCAAAGTCATGCCTTCACTCAGTTTTAATGTCATTAAATATTCACATTATTTCAGAGAGTTAATTCTTGCTTTTTATTCTAGATCATTAATTGAACAAAACTTGAGGACATAGCCCTTGGATTTTCAAAATTAAAGCTATTGTTTTTGTTCTAAATCTAAGTTAATTGTCATGTACAACTTTCTATTAATTTACAAACTAAATGAGGTCAGATCATTAGTTTGTGTTTTTAATTTTAAACATATGCATGCTGTAGTGCGGGTGGAGTGGCAGATTTTTTCACTTGTGATTCTTTTGTCAGGTTTTTGATTTTTATTCAGTCAACTCACATTTAAACATCACCGGGTTCATTTATTCAGAGGGAAGGGGAGGAACTGCCGATTAAAGCCTCGTGTTCTCGACAGTGGCCACCAGGGAAAATGTTGGGTCCCTTGTAGCCTGGATGTCAGAGCGTAGATGAAAAGATTTATTCTTTCACCCTTCGCCTACCCACCCATCCCTGCCCCGAGGCAAGTCAGTCGCTATTCTTCACCTTAAGTTCCACTGGTAACTAGTCCTGGCCTGGCAAATTCTCTCTGCGCTCTTTACAGCTAAAATCAGTTCATTTAGGGGTTAGAAAAATGGTTTTTGGTGAAGGTTTTTCGGTGAGAAAGAAATACAAAATGAAACCAAAACCAGTCAAGAAGAACCTGGTCTCTCCAGTGCTTGCTAGAATAGACACGGTTGAAAAGAAGGAATGGCTCCTGCAGATGCCACTCTCCACCACTGCCCTGCCCTTTCTTCCTCTCCCCTTTGACTCGCGGCTCTCGGGCAGCAGACCACACACAACACACAGCCATGTCGACTGAAATGTCAGACTATTGAAGTCAGCGTGGCGTCGCTGACTCCCGGCGTGCTCTGGGACTTTCAATAAAAGAATACATTCAACCGAATGTTTTCCGGTTGTCATGAGCAGCAGCACGTTTCCTGATCACATTATTGCTCACAAGTTAATTCAGTCAAATCTTTGGGGAGGCGCACAGTCGTCGGCGTAGAAAGTGAAAGCGTGGTTGAAGAAGCTGAGATGAATTTGAATAAGTTCAGTCAGTTTCTTGACTTGGAGCCAAATAGCTCTTGAGATTGGCACTGACTTTGCATCAGACCACAAAAGTGTGGAAATGCATTCTTAATGGATCCGTGTTCCTCTCAGGCAGGCCTTTGTTTCATCATCAGTTCACACGCCACAACCCAGTTCTGTTCAATTGTTTCATTGGTTTTGTCCCGTAGCTCAACTAAAACCAATGATAATAATACATTTGAGGTTGTTTTCTTTACATTACATAATACATAGTTATGCAAGGCTACATCTAGTGATGTTTGTCATGAAAAGTAAATGTCTGAAAACACACAGATATGGGACCTTAACTATACCACAGTATTCCATTAATGTTTTACTGATTTGCCTTTTAATTTGATAGAGACATTTATTGTAGCCAGAAGGATTTATTTTCCTCCTACTTATTTTGCATTATAATTAGGATTGGGGTTGATAGAGTTATAAAGAATCAAAGCTAATGAAGTTCTCACTTGCCTTTTTGAGGCGGTCCAATTGCTATATTTGAAATTCTGGAAATGATGAACATTATATACAACAGATTATATAGAGAGTGTGCAGACTTTGGGCTTCAACTTGCGGTATTCTGCCCATTTTCCTCTCACTCCCGACATCAACAAGGTATTTCCCCCCCACAAAACTGCTTCTTACCGGATATTTTCTCTTTTCGGTTACATTGTCTGAGAAGCCTGGAGTTTCTTGCGAGTGAAAGTCCCAGTAGATCAGCAGTTTGTGAAACACTCTGACCAGCCTGTCTGGCACCAACGATCAAAGTCACTGAAATGAAATCCTTCATTCAGACACTCCTGCCTAAATGCAGTGAGTTGTTGCCATCTTATTGGCTGATAAGTTATTTGCGTTAACAAGGAACTGGGCAGATGTAACTGATGTGTGGCCAGTGAGCGTACGCATAATCAAATCAATCTCACTCAAATAGACGGTGAAAGTCCACTACACGACTACTTAAACAGTGGTGAATTGTTCCAGAGGGATTTGATAATTGTAAGCCAATCAATTGTGAAATTCATCGTCAAAGTTGAAAATAACGAGTCCTTTTTGATTAAGCAAACCGACTTTGAAAGGTTTTTCCAATCAATACAAGTGGGATATGTGCTACCAATCACAAATATCCATTTCTCTGATGACGCAGCTGGGCTGCGCTGTGCTGCCTTTGTGCATCTCTTTAGACAAGGGCCGCCATTATGTGTACAGTTAGCGCCACAGTCATCTTTCTTGGTGCTGACAGTCCTTTACTGAGCTGCTGTTGACTGAATGTACACAATGTTAAATGGTTCCAATTGATAGACCAACTCTGGCAGCCTCTGTTGTGAGTCTTACACTTGCTCCAGCGAGATATTACTCTCCATTAGTCAGCTGTTAATTGCCCACATGTGAAGGCAGTGTCTGCCAGGACAGAGGAGGCTCCCATTAATCAGACTGGGCAAATATTCAGTAGGAAATAAATTGGATTAAAATAAACGCAGAACGTTCTAGAGCAGCTGCTGGAAGTACGTGAGGTCGTTTAAGGTTGTGTAGGAAAACAAAGTTGGAAGGCTGTTGGAGGAACTCCTGTTCGTCAGCGAGACATTTCAAAATAAATCTGACAATAAAATCAAGAGCTAGTCGTTCGCATGAGAACCACTTGCAAATTAAACTGATTTACAATCTGTCGCTCTTCTCTGCAGATACATGTCACCTGTTTGTAGTTTGTGATTTATTTGTTGTTGCGCAGCAGTTTCAGCTAGAATTGTTGAACTCGAGATTTCGATATTGAAACCACTTTGACGTGGTCGTTCCGTCGTCCCGGCCTCGACACCAATGTCAATCTGGGCACTCTCTTTGGTCTTGGTTTTAACTTGCCCTTGGTCTTGAAGCAAGGTACACATCTAGTTATCTACCTTTGAGATTCAAATTGAACATAACTGTCAGATTTCTGCTTTCAATTCAATTCCAGCTCAATTCCTCCATTCAGTGTTATCATCTTGAAATAGAGTTGTTATTCATTTTTTTCTTTCATATTTTATCAATTGATTTACTTTTTATCAGAACAGGTTGATCTGTTTATGTACGATTGATTTTTTCCAGGTAGCTTCATTGCCTTTATTTCAAGTTTGCCTTTTTTTTCTAGAAACGTCTTGACAAAAAACAGCAACAACGAAACGTTAATAGTACTCTGGATAGTGTTGATCCAGTTGGGGAACAGCCACACTGTTCAGTTGTGAACATTGCTTCCTCATTAAAGCGATCAAAAAACGGAACTCAAAGCAGTTCTCTAATTCTGACCGGCTTTGGTAAAGAGTTTGACCAAATTTTTTACAAAGCATCCCCATGGTTGCTGGTTAAGAACCTTTTTTTTTTTTTTTTTTTTTTTGAAGTAAACTTGTAATAATAGTACTGTGGCTAAAAATGGATTTTTTTCATAGGTCGCCCTTCTGTGTTAGTGAAAGTTTCCCTCTGGAGCTTCAAAGTGAATCTCCTGGATTGCTCTCAGCACTGTGTGAACGCATCCCTCCACCTTATTTGGTTCTCTTGTGACCCCTGAACCCTGTGCACTGTGGCTTCAGCCCCCCCACAGAAGCCGACCAGTGGCCTGTTCATATCCTCCTTTTCAGATTACTTTCCTGGCATTTCCTCCTTTTTTATTTCTTATTTCCTCCTCCTTTTGTTGTATTTGCCCCTTTGTGACCTCCTGGCGCTACAGACTCCTCCATCAAACAAGGAGAAAGCTTTGTGTGTGCGTGTGTGTGTCTAGATCCCTCAAGCGTTGAAGCTTTGATGTTGGTCTTCACTCGTGTGTCCACACTGTACTTGCGGAAAAAAAAACCCTGCTGCATCATAATATTATGACTGGATACATTTCTGTTAAAATTAAAGGAGAATAAAAATACATCTGTCGAAACTTGGACAAGTTCACCAGCCCACTAGGAGGCAATAAATGCGGTGGTGTTTAAGCTGTACGGCAATACATCTGCAGCTTTATATGCCTGACAAGATTAGATGAAAAATCTCAGTTTTTGTGACCTAAATAGACGACAAATCCATTTAATTTCAGACAAAGTCTGAACGAACAATGTGATTTTTATATGAACAGGCTTTAATAACATTTTATTTTTTTTTAATTATTCCCACATCTGTTTTCAGTATATTCATTTTACAGTGGAATTCAAATGCGTGTATGTCTGAGGGTTTTATGAGACTTCTGACTGTTGATGGCTCACAGTTTTCCGAGGCTAGGATCACTGCCAAACTGTATTTGTTCCCCTCACTAGCCACGCTGAGGTGCTCCGTTTAGTCACTGCAACAAAACAGGTTCTTGCTTTTTTTTTTGTTAAGAGAACATCAAAGTAAAACTGTCAGAATGCACTTCCCTATTTCGGAGGCGAGGATTAGTTTTCTGCCAAAGAGCGAAAGAAGCTTGTCTTTTCCTACGCGCTTCGTTTTTGATCTACATGCTGGCAAATATTGCAGCATCAAGCCAGACATGAAATAAAATTCATTTGGATTCAGGAGAATTTTTGTGCGTTGCTTTGATATATTTGGAACGTACATCAAACCCACTGAGAGAGGTTTAACGTTGTCATTTGCTCAGTAAACTTTGCAAACTATTGCTTCTTCAGGAAGTAATGCCCACTCTGAATGATTAAACTCCCTGATCCAGTTCAACCATTTAAACATGAAGCACAAGAGGTTACTAAAATGAAGATTTAAGCAAATAAGGTTCAGCAGAAGTCCAAAAGAGATGGTGAAAACAAAGATAATCGTGACGAATCAAAGAAATGATTGATAGATTAGTCAACAACAAAAATAATCATTAGCTAGACTTTAGGTCAAAAGCTAAATGATTAAACCCTGTGTTGTGTCGTTGGCCGCTGAACTGCTCTGCGTCAGTCATGTGACTGGATGCTGGTGGAACTGGCACTGGCACCGCCGGTTACTGCAGTATCTGGAGGCCTGACTGCTCAGCCGTGAAGATGAGATGACAGTGAGCCCACGATAGCATCTCCTGCACATTTTGCTCATTTCTTTCTGTCCGCAGGTGCTAATCTGCCGTAACTACATGGGGAACATGGACATGAACGAAATCGACCACTTCATGCCCATGCTGCAGAAGAGGGAGGACGACGCTGAAATGGCGCCAATGCTCAGCCGTGGCAACTCGCACTTCCTGTGGATCAAACACAGCAACCTCTACCGTATCCGTTTTGAAATGTCGCCGTCCGTCTCACGGCGGCGGACTGATTTTTGAGTGCGTTGCATGATGACTTTTCAGACCTTGGCTCCGGTTGGAGCTGCACAGATTTACTGCGTGGAGTGACCTCATTCCTCTGCTGCGTCATAGATCTCTTTTGTAGATGCTGAAATGTAAAAAAACCAAGCGCCAGTGTGACACGTACGCCGCCTCCCCTGATGGAAGATCAGCTGGTTAAACGCTGGCGCACATTATTAATTCAGTGTGATTTGCCACTTCTGAGAGCGATTTCCTGTCCAGTTCCACGAGACATGAGAGCTGTTTCACTTCTGGAAATGTGAAGCCAAGCTCTCACTTCGCACATGCAAACTTTCAGTTCATTTGGACACGGTTTTCTATTTCTAGTTCACCACAAAATGCTGTCGCTCACTTTCGATGTAGTGTCACCTGTGGCTACATTGTTCCTCCTAAACAGTTCTCCCATCAGTGGTGGCAATGACCAAGAAGAACGCCAACGCTGCTCTGGTGTACTCCTTCCTCTATAAGATTGTCCAGGTACTGACTATCTTTGCAAGTTCCCAAACTGCATTTTTTTAAAAGTTTCATATCTGTTTTTGAATCATTATTAAACAGTTCCGTCTATTTTAAACTACTTTTACAAACATGATCAGCTTTTCTAATTTAATTTGATTTTCGCTCTTGAGAGTAAAACGGACATTTGCTTCTTCTGTGCAGCCAGCAGATGGCATGGATTGTCCGTTCCTATGCGTGAACGCACAAAAGCGTCCACTCTAAAGCCGGTTCTGCTTCCGTGTGGCCAGGTTTTCAAGGAGTACTTCAAGGAATTGGAGGAGGAGAGCATCCGCGACAACTTTGTGACGGTGTACGAGCTGATGGATGAGGTGATGGACTTCGGCTTCCCCCAGACCACTGACAGCAAAATCCTTCAGGAGTAAGAAACTTCACAAGCAGCTCTGATGAACGTGGTGATAAATGCTCGGGTGTGAGGCGTAATTGGGTGATTGATTTGCTTGAAGGTCTGATCATAATATTATTATTTTTGATTTATTTTCCCTCCAGCTCAGTTGAGCAGGTTTGCATAATGAGAAATCCCATCTCCAGAGAACAGCAGGCATCCCTCTGAAACAAGGTGGCCTGTGCCCTTTGTGACATCACAAAGGGCTGTTTTTCCTTTCATTGAAAGTGAAGCAAGCAAATAAAGTAAAGGATGGAGTTTTCCAATTTCTGAGCAGCTCAATAACACGTTGTAGACTCACATGGTTTTATAGAAACCGCAGTTGAAGTAAATTTGGCCTCATGTGGGAACTTTTAAAGATTGTCAGTCATGGTTAATCAGAATTTTCTCATCTTAAAAGGAAGTAAAGACTCAGTTTTTTGCAGACATATGACTAGATATGGTTTGAAAGTGATATTTTCCATATAGTGGCTCTCCCACATAAAGAATGACACTTATTTTAATTACAAAATCTGCACGGCTGCAGTTGTTTTATGTGTTTTTAGTTTTAATTTATCATGTTGAGACAAATGCAGTTAATGCTTTTCTTAAAAAAAACAAAACAAATAAAAAAACATCAGTGACCGGCAGACTTTGGAACTGGGAGCGTAGTTACGGTGCTCAGAGGGCCGTCAGATTTCATTTTTTCCAGCAAACTGAATCAAAGCAAACACAAGCCAAGAGCCCCCATTGTTGTTTCCACAGGCTTCAGGATGTTTTCACGTCTGCTGTCCCCTCTGGGCACCCCAGAGACGTATTTGTTGCACAGGAAGAATTAAACCTTTGATTATCAGCAGCAGCAGCAGCAGCGACATGTTCACATTCACACAGGATGAGTTCCACTTAAAATAAACGGGCATGTGTTTAATTTTGCTTCATACTTTATTGAACAAGACTGATGTTTAATTTGTGTGCGCAGAGATTTGCCTATTGTTTGCAAATGAGTGTGCGCGCGTGCGTGTGTGTGTGTGTCGTCTGAACGGAGGCGATAATTACCATGCTCCTATTGGCACTCCAACACAATGACACATCAGCTGGGCACACTCAAGACTCTCACAAAGAAAAGAGCTGCTCTTCTTTTCTCAAAGGAGACACAACAAGTCGTCACTCACTCCGCACGCACACACACACACACACACACACACACACACACACACAGTACGGTGTCTCTGACTGCCAGCCTTTTCAGCTCTGTGACCTTTTCATGGCACAGCTACTCTGAAAACACCGTTTCCTTCTTTAGAAAACTGTAGTGTTTGTTGTTTGCATGGGACTAATCCAGTTAGGGGTGCATGAGGATTGACAATGAACTTATTTTGTGTGTGTGTGTGTGTGTGTGTGTGTGTGTGTGTGTGTGTGTGTGTGTGTGTGTGTGTGTGTGTGTGTGTGTGTGTGTGTGTGTGTGCTGCGCTATGAGTGCTATGATTGCTATTGTAATGCTAATCTGTAAGGTTTGTGCCTAAATGCCCGCCTCCAGTTTCGTCTATTAGCATTTCTGAAGAGAATCAGGGCAAAACAGGACAAACAGCGAGGCAACAAAAACAGCCCCGCGTCGACCCCGAGCCCACTCGCATCCACGCTTTCATCTGTCAGCGCTTTTCACATTTTTGCAGAGTGCCGACCTGCACTTATCCAAGTCGAGGTGGGAGGAAGTGGGACGGAGAACCGGGCAGGGCAATGTTGCCTCAATCCGTCAGTCAGTCTAAAGGCTGTTTATTTAGCACTACTTTGTGTTGTTCTTGTTGTTGATGGGAGGTTATGAATGCACCGTTGACGTGTTCAGTTGGCATTGATTCAGACACGCGGTTCTGCATTTGACTCAGTTCATTGTGTCTTGATTGAAATTTTTTTTAATGATAATGATCAGAACAATCTCAATGTGACGCCGCGGGACTGTTGAAACGCTAGAGGCCTGCTGAAGTCAGAGGGATAATTCCAGCTGGTAGCATTTGTGAATGAGAAACTGTACATGATGTCTATAGACTCTGTAATTTCACACTGTGCTGTGCACTGGAGGCCAAAAGTCACAACTTCTGAATCTTAAATGTCTAAAAATCTAGACTTTATCTTTCAAATGTCCTTTAAATTCTCAATCTCATCATCAGTTTAGCAGCAGCAAGACAGAACGCATGAGCGTGCATGAGAAGGACCCAAGTGGAGTGTTGAGGTTAGAGAGTAGCGATAGAAGATGAAGACAAAGGTGGAGGATTTCAATTACGGAGGGTCAACAGTCCAGAGCAACAGAGAGCGCGTGAAGAAGAAGTGTGTGCAAGCAGAATGGAACAGGTGTCAAGAGTGTTGGGCGTCATAAAACATTACCAGCTAGAATGAAACGGTGGTGTGAGCAACAATGTTGCGTGGTTTAGAGACAGAGATTAAATCTTCTCTTTGGCAGTGACCAGGATGGAGAGCATCAGGAGAGGGAAGCTCTGAGGGACAGCCAGCATGTGAGATGTTTAGGCCTTGCAGCCAGAGAGGCCAGACTGAGACAGTTAGGACACGTACAGAGGAGGAACAGTGAGTAATTTGAGTAGAATGATTCTGAGGTTGGAATTGGCAGGCATAATAATAACAACAATAATAATCGTAACAATTTTAGAAACATGCCCAGAGTGCATTAATCACTTCCCAACAGTCAAAATTGATTCAAATGGGTCAGAAGTCAACCAATCAAGCAATGAAAGTTTTTGTTGTTTTTTTTTTATAAATGAGAAATAAGTTCTCAAACTTCAGTGAGAAGTTGGAGAAACAGAAAAGCTTTTTGTATTGCTTTTATATTTCATCATGAAAGTGATGCAAATTGTGTCCATGTCTCTGTTTTCCAAGTAAACACAACATGAACTTTTTAACTCATTTAAATAAAAATTTCCGCTGTTAATGTGAGCTGCAAGAATTAGTTAACCGAGTAAACAAATAGCTGGGCAGCATTTGAATAGGCACAAAAGTGTAAACACTTGCAGGCATGACGTCTAATTTGCTGCATGAGCTCAGTAATTAGCTGATGAATTGATGAAAACGGCAAATAACTCATCAGTCGGCTGAGTGTCACATTTTCAGAGTTCGTATTGAATCCCGCTGCCTCACCTGCAGATGATGCATATTTATGTTGGACTCCAACTTCACCAAACGCACTCTTGGCCAATTTTGTTGGTGCTGCAGAATTTCAATACACGCTGTGTACTGTGTGTTAAAAGGGGGGACGAAATAGGTTGAGGTGGAATTGTTGATGCATTGCAGGGTTTGCAGTTTTTGTATTTATTTATTTATTTTTTCATTTTATTTATTTATTTATTTATTTATTTATTTATTTATTTCACAAAGCAGCAGGAGAACAGTCGTCTCTGAGGGACATTAGGTCAGTAAGTCAGCGACTGTGGCGGTGGAAGGGGTGGGGTGGGGTTGGGGGGGCTGCTGGGGAGAGGAAAGGTGGAAGGACTGGAGAGGGGAGGGGTACGACCGAACGATGAGGCTCCCTGCAGTGAAGCTTTCTGTCGGCCTGCATTTATTGATAAGAGCCCCATGAAAGGTTGACTCGCTAGCGGAGCTGAGAGTCTGCGGCATGGCACAGTTTTGAAGGGGCAGTCAGCAATTCTCATCACTGTCACACAGAAGAAAATCAAAAATTGGTATGTGAAGCTCAGGTGGTGGTTTTTCATGTTGTTTACTTCTGTTGATTTCCAGCAAATTTCTGTCTTTTTTCTTACACAGCTGATCTGGCTGTGCCTCCATTGTAGTGAATGAGTAGTGTGAGTCTTTGCTCGCTTCGGAATAGTTGCCCTGCCACCTTTAAAAATAGCGACAAGCAACCGGAGACGCCAGAAAGAGGAAGGAAATGTTGTGCTGAAGTTAACGCTCTGGATTTATTCAGTATAAGTTTAGGTGATGGTTGATAGTTCAGCTCATTCAGTCAACATCCACACACTTCCTGCATCATATACTTGCATCGCCACTCCATATTTTTCTTGCCTGTAGCGTGTTTGTTGTGTAATTTGATGATGATGATGATGATGATGATGCACTCAAGGCTTTATTAAGGCAAATAGGCCTCCACAGTTTTGTATTTTGGTTTATCTCAGTGTTAAGAATTTTCAAGCTGCATCAGTTTTTAATTTGCTTTGGCATTATTTTTGTAGAAACTATTTGATCATGTGAATCAGAAGCTTGATGAGTAAATAATAGCTGGACACAAAGCAATTAGAATTCAAAGAACACAGATTTGTTTTTACTGTAAGCAAATAAGAAGTCGACAAAAATCAATGTGTGTACTGGATAGGTACATAAAACAACATATTTGTCTTATTGCACATGGACAAAAATGTCTTTGCCTCTTTCTGGAAGACCCCTCATATCCTTTTTTTTAACCTGCCTTCTTATTTATTTTTTTTTTTTAGGTACATCACCCAGGAGGGTCATAAGTTGGAGGTCGGAGCTCCTCGACCTCCTGCCACCGTCACCAATGCTGTGTCGTGGCGCTCAGAGGGCATCAAGTACAGGAAAAACGAAGTTTTCATGGACGTCATTGAGTCAGTTAATCTACTGGTGAGGACGTTTCACCCTTGTTGATATCATTGCTTTCCCATCAAACGGTGGTGTGGAAAAAATTCAGACACCTTTAAAAAATATTTAAACAATTTTTATTTTCTTACAGTTATGAATGATTATGACATCTTCTGTGTGTTTCTCAAGGTGTAGCTGCATCAGAGAGACACATAGTTTTTGTTGAGGGAAGTCGTTTGGAAAAAGATGAATATAATGAGATGTGTATGGAGAAGATTCCTCTAAATAATGGCTTCTCGAAAGACTTTAAGTCAGCGACATTTTGACATTTGTGGTACATCACTGGCATGCATTGTTTTATCCATCATTTGACTAGAATGGATATTTAGTCGCGTCTGAAACAGATCAGGCTGTTTGCTGGAGACCAAGCAGGTGCGTCAGTGCAGCGGTAATTAGTCAAATCTCTGGCATGTTTTGGCTCCTTTGAACAATTTCCTCCTTCCTTGTATTGAATTGCTACGGAGGCGGCCTGCAGTTCCAGACAGTCCTCTCTGTTCTTTTGTCTGCACATTTTGACGGTTGTGTGTTAGCACGGTGTGTAGCATGAGGGATCACCTACCGCTTGTGTATAGAAACTTTATTATTTAAGCTACAAAAATGTATTATTTGTCACAACAGAACTCAACAAATGATGTGACTTTATGTTTTTCCCACTTGTTAAACTGTCAAAACATTGAAAAAACCAAACAGGAATAGATCTTATTGTTATTGACTTATGATGCATTTACACAGATGGTGAAAACCTCATTTTTAGTTCAAGGAATTAACAGAAACATTTTATTGGAGTACACAAAAATAATTTTCTAATATTGAATTACTCCTCTTTAATTCCAACAGTGTCTGTTCAGTGACAGCACTTTTCTCTCCAAGCTCATAGGAAATTCTGCTGGTGTGTCTTATTGCTCTGTGTCCCTTCGTCCTCAGGTGAGCGCCAGTGGCAGCGTCCTGCGCAGCGAAATAGTGGGAACCATCAAGCTCAAAGTGGTGCTGTCAGGGATGCCCGAACTCAGATTGGGTCTCAATGACAAAGTGCTGTTTGAAATCACAGGCAGTAAGTACCAGTGAGCCGGGGCGTGCACGTCTTTAGCCGTCAGAGGCGGCCGGGGCTCATTGACCAGTCGCTCCACGTGGGCAGGAGAGCCGCTGGTGTGGAGACACCGGAGCTGAATGGAATGTTTGGTGACCTTTTAAAAAATCTTCCTATGCTCTATCCCGATTGGTGACTATCATAGTTTTCTTTCTTTTTTTTCTTTTTCTTTTTTTTGCAATTCCAAAAGTCCATTCGTCCAATGGTTTCTCCAATTTCCTGACATGCTCTGACTTCACTCCTGCAGAGATTTGCTGCTTTGTGAGAAATTTCAGTGGTTTTGCCGTGCCGTGTTTTCTCATGCGAGCCAAAAGGCACGCGTGGTTCACAAGTTCACTTCCTTTGTGCCGCCTCTGACACATTGTTGAGCACCGTCGTTGATGATGCTCTATTTTTGATGTTTCCAACACTCACTTTGCTGTGAACGTGAAAACTGTGAAGGTGTTGCATTTAAATGAGAAATTGTGAGCGTAGAAATAGATTTGACTTCTTTAAAAAAAAAAATATTTATATATATATATGAATGGATGCTACACTAGTTGAACTCTGTTTCATACACACGCACACGCAACCCCCCTGCTTCAGTGGAAAGCCTCACTTCGAGAGATTCCACACTCAGCTTAGCTTTCATCCCTCCTCATCTTCCTCCCACTCTCTCCCAGTTTTCCCATTAATGTCTCCTGCTCCGTCTCCTCCCGTCTGCTGCTGCCGCACCCTCCCTCCACGTCTTCCCCGTCTTCCCCGTCTTCCCCACCCCCCATCCTCCACCAGTGCCGCTCCTCGCTGTCTCGCCTCTTTGCCTGCGAGTTAATCCCCACCCCAGGCTACAGCCCTGCAGATGAAAGGTGAGGGTACCGGGGATGTGCTGTATATGCAACACACAATCCCTGCTCCATCCTGCAGTCTGGGGGAGAAAAATAAAATAATAAATAAATAAATAAACCATCCTCAGAAAAATTTGAGATTAAAATAAAAGTCATACACTGACACATCTAGCAAGACGTCACCTCTTCACTGCGTGCACAATTATTTTGATGCATCATCAGTTGTTGTTTTTTTTGTCTTTGGTAATTTTTAAATTCATTATGATATGTTGTACAACAGACTCCTGCAATCGGGGCTTTCTTCTGTTAACCTTTGAATTGAGGATGACTCGTTAAACACTGCCCTCTGCTGGCAAAGGTTTGTCATTAGATTACAAGCTACCAAGCAATACAGGGGCTCATCTTCGCATAAATGAAGAATTTTCCCTGAAATAGCGCTGATAAATTAAATAAAAATAATGTTTTACATTTATCAGTTCCTTTATTTGTGGATATCTTCAAGGAAAATAACTGACTTATTAATCCCTAGATGAGGACAAAAAGGAGCAATTTTCATCTTTGATTTTTGTGATAATTGTGCGGTTCATTTCCTTAGTAAAAATTTCAGAGTTAGATTTTCTTTAGTCTGACATTGAAAAATTACTTATTTAACTCCGAGAAGTGCCACTACTTTTTTGTGTCTTCAAATTTAAGGAGGTGGAACCAAAAAAAAACATCATAAAGTAATATTGCCGGAGAGCACTTCAGTGATGAATTGACCATCAGAGGAGCTGCCTTCTAATGTCCTTTTAGAGCAAACTTAAAATGAGTCGTTTCCAGTCTTGTCCGCCCCAAAGTGCCCGTAACGCTGTAAACTCGTTCGCCTCCCGCCTGACAAGCACCAACGACGCAGCTCCGTGAGCCGCTTTTGGACAGAAACATTCTCAGTGATGTCAAAACAAAACCTTTTCTTTCTTTTTTCTTTCTTCTTTTTTTTGTTCGCCGTACCCGTGCAGACCGAGTTCGGATCAAGTTCCTCTCGTCTCGTCTGCTGCTGTGTATTGAAAACAACAACTGCGGGCGCGAGGGCAGCTTTAAGGGTGAACCGCTGGGGACCGAGCTGCATTTTCAGCCCTCACCTGCACGCACGCACGCACGCACACACACACACACACACACACACACACACACACACACACACACACACACACACACATGTACTCAGTGCAAAGTTATCAAGACAACAAGAAAGGTCATGTGGGACACACTCTGCCGTTGCGTGCACCCCAGGGGCCACTAGAAGCTCTACTTTGTTTTCGTGTGGTTGTGTGCGTGCTTGTGTGTGTGTGTGTGTTGCTGACACACAGATGCTACAAAGGGCTTCCCTTCTTTGCGAGTCCGAGCGTGTTGTCCTGTTCCTCCCAAAACCTCATCACAGCCCCCCACCGCTGCCTTGTGATGAAATCTTACAAACACTACATACAAAAGCCAAATCAATAAGGGGGAGGAGAGGAGAGGGGGGGGGGCGAGCATGCATAAACCAGCGCACGTACGTGCACTCGAGAGAGAAAGAGAGAGTGAGATTGAAGCTGCATATCCAAATACACGGAGGAGCAGCAGACGCACAGTCGCTCCGACAGGCCTTCTTACAGATGGTGGGAGGTTGAGGTGAGGAAGACGTTAGCTCTGTGGTGGAGGGAGGGAGTGGAGGGGGGTGGGGGGGTGGGTTTAGCTGAAGGCCCTACAGGCCCGCAGTCATTACACGGGTTTCTCCGGCACTAAGCACTCTCCATTAAGCACAGACGGGGAGAACGCCGGCTGTCCTCCTGCAGACTACTGATGCACCGGGACGAGGTCAGGAAGCCCTGCGGCTTCTTTTACTGCCTCTTGTGGAGTCTAGAGGAATTGCTTGAAATGCACAAATGTTGTTGAGGAATATTGTGTCTCTGGAGGACAACTGAAGGCAGTTCTCCTGCCTCGATAAGGCACGGAGCGCCACATAAACTCTAATGCCCGTGCAGTCGTGGGGAGAAAAAAGTTGTCGGGCACCGATCATTTTATACAGTCTCAAATGTTGCAATGAAATAGAAAAAATGGGCATAGACAAAAACATTTTTTTATAGTTAACTACAAAAATATTAAACTACAGGACACCAAGTAATTGCAAGTAATAATTTTCGTGTTTCATTATATTTTCATTGCTTTTACAGACATAATTGGAAGTGCTTGCATATTTTCCATTAATATTTATGTATGGACAACAATTTTAAGAGATGTTTGGTCCCTCATTTGGGAGGAGTTGGATTTTTCACACAATTTTGTCTTTGTGTCGACACCAATTTGTGACAACTTTAAAGCGCCTCACTGAGAAGCTGATCGCTCTGGTTAAACGTTGCTAAATCATAACATCCAGACTGCCGTTTCAAAGGGGTTTTT
This sequence comes from Thamnaconus septentrionalis, assembly GCA_009823395.1. Classification (NCBI taxonomy): domain Eukaryota; kingdom Metazoa; phylum Chordata; class Actinopteri; order Tetraodontiformes; family Monacanthidae; genus Thamnaconus; species Thamnaconus septentrionalis. The sequence goes on along the minus strand of CM020508.1, from coordinate 17,677,863 downwards.
TATAATAAAGCAGCAGTTGGAATTAAATGACTAAGATGAATCACACGCTTTGACAACAGATAAAAATGTACTTTTCTTTCTTTTTTCTTGCTTAAATTACTTTTTTTAAATGTAAAATCTGCTGCCAAGGTTATTTCCCCCCCCCTTCGGGCTGATGCAGGTGTAGGTGTGAACGCTGGAGAAGTGGCTGAATGGGAATCAGTGGGGGGAGATGATGATGGCAGCAGCTTTTTTATTATTATTTTTTTTAGACGCTCCCAGCGTGTGTGTGTGTGTGTGGCTGTGTGCACGGGCGCTGTTGTGTGTTGCGGCTACTGTAAATAACCGTGTGGTGGTGGGTGGTGGTGGGGGTCTGGGGGCGAGGAGATGGCAGATGCATTTGCTCGCTGCACGGCATGAGAGGGAGAGAATGTTTGTCAGTCATCATTCCCCTGACCTTGATTTCCCTGAGGCTGCATGGAAGGCTCTAAATCTCCTGTGTATATGACTGTGTTTGCGTGTGTGCGTGTGTGCGTGTGTGTGTGGTTTGTGTGGGCCAGGAGAGAAGAGCAAGACGGTTGAGCTGGAGGACGTGAAGTTCCATCAATGTGTCCGTCTGTCGCGCTTTGAAAACGACCGCACCATCTCTTTCATCCCCCCCGATGGCGAGAGCGAACTCATGTCCTACCGACTCAACACCACAGTGAGTAGGACACTCTGACCAATGCTTTGCCGCCACCCGCAGAGACACACACACACACACACACACACACACACACACACGTCCAGTCATTGCAGTATAAAGATGAGTTAAGTTTTGGTTTAGTTTGACTTTATTTTGAAGGTTCATGGTTGCTTAGTAAAAGAATCAGGACAACATCCCATTCATTCACGCGGCCTGGAATGTTGCTTTTGCTCTTCCTTGACAAAAAGCACTCAGGCAGACAAACAGCAATACCAGACATGGACATCTTGGTGCTGAAAAGTCAGTTTGCTATATTGTGCACCCAAATAACAATAGTTTATAGACTTTCTGATAAGGCGTGTGCATGTAATACATACATGACACATTATTCAGCAGATTGATGGAGGCTTTCATGCGAGACATTGAGGCAATATACATCTTAATTTGAGGTCCCACTGACTGTCACATCCTGAAGACTGTGAAATTTGTCCTCTGAATTTTACCCACTTCCATGAGGGAATGACGAGGTGCTCTGCAATCATTAGATACCTGCCAGTACAGTTCCAGACACAGAGGCAATAGGTAACATTTTTGACTAATTTGTTGACTAGGCTGGTGATCGAACCCATGACCTCACAGTCTACCTCTATCCTATTTAAGGGTTGTTATGTAATGTGAAAGTATTTTTTTCAGTATGATAATTTAATATAGTCGTTGCTATGTTAACAGAAGAAGTCACATAAAACAGTGTCAACACAGAATGAGACATGAAGCCAAAAGCGACTACATAAAAAAAAAAAAAAAAATTGCTTATACAACACAACAAAAAATAAAAAAAAGTAAACACTTAACTATAATTTAGTTTCAGCACAAGTAGGGCCTTCAGTCCTCAAGGACACCTGTGTTCAGCCGCAGCCAAACCCAGAGGCATCCAAAGAGACTTTTGTTTTTCCGCCCGCCGAACAAACAAACCTGGTTTCCTCTCCGCTGCGCCGCCCTGCTGATGTTGGCGACTGCGACGCTGTCCAGCTCTGTGCTCGGCCCTCTGATCCCGTCCGCTCCCTCCCTCTGTGTGACAGGTGAAGCCTCTCATCTGGATTGACAGCGTGATTGAGAAGTTCTCCCACAGCCGCGTGGAGATCAAGGTGAAGGTAGGTGACAAACAAACACCGGCACACTGGCGTGCGCACGCCGAGCACTCTCGGCGAAAAAACTTATTTAGTATTTATGACACGCGCGCTTCTCAGGTGGGTCACTGCTGCGCTTGCCATCTGCCGGGGACACGGAGAGCCACGCAGGACGATAACAAGCCGCGCGGCGTGAATAATCGCCGCGACCCCGTTGGCGGGAATTTTCCGCCGCTCGCGTTCACGTCTCATTCCGCTCGCTGTCGCCCTCCGCAGGCCCGCAGTCAGTTCAAGAGCCGCTCCACTGCCAACAACGTGTCCATCCTGGTGCCGGTGCCCAGCGACGCCGACTCGCCCAAGTTCAAGACCACCACAGGCAGCACCAAGTGGATCCCCGAGAAGAACGTGGTGCAGTGGAACATCAAGTCCTTCCCCGTCAGTGTCACACACACATGTTGAAATCTATGCACTTTTTTAATCATATTCCTAAGTGATGCGATTAATCGCGATTAAAATTTTTAATCGACCGGCAGCCCTAATATATATATATATACATATGTGTGTATGGATATATATACATATATATATGTGTATGTATGTATGTATGTATGTATGTATGTATGTATACATACTAGGGCTGGCAAAGATTAAAAGTTTTAATCGCAATTAATCGTAGCTGATCATGATTTCCCTGATTAATCACGATTAATCACACTGTATACGCAAAATCCAATAATGAATTTAAAAGAAGTGTATAGTACACTTTTATTTTAATGTTCTACCATATGAACAAAGTCCTTTCTTTTCTGGTTCCGCAGAAGCCAGCAACACACTTTTACAAAATAATAGCACGAATTGCAGCTAACTGGCGACCGATAAATAAATAAGCCGCGGTGGGCTAAACGAAGGAGTGATTGTTGACGCGCATGCAAACATAAATCCAGTCTTGCTTCGAGGTTCTTTTTTATTGACTTTATTCTTTATCACAATGACCTCCGACGCTCACCCATCCGAGGCGCACAGGTGAATGTCATTAAATAGCGTTGTGGCTACATCTCACAGTGACAACGTGAACAGTGAACGTGAGCAACATGCGTTAATGCGCGATAAAATAATTGTCGGCGTTTAGAAATAAATGAGTTAACGAGATAATAACGCGTTAACTTGCCCAGCCCTAATACATACATATATATACATGCGTACACACACACACACACACACACATAACCAAGACTTGAACCAATGAACTTGCAAAGACTCAGAGATAAACCAGTAACATTTTTTTCTGCTGCCTGCTGGGTTTTAATTCTGGCAGAGGATTTGTATTTGCACATCATGGATACTAAGTTTGCAGCATTTTTTTTTAATGTTTTGGGCCTCTTTAATATTGTTGATGTTAATGCCCTCGCTCAGTCAGTCTCCGAAGTTAGATTAGGAACCCCACTGAGACACAAAGCTATCATTTGGCAGCTTTAATGTTTTGTTTTGTTTTAACGTGGACAAGTTCAAGGTTTATCGCGCACAGCAGGCATGTTTGATTACAGGTTAATTTTTAAAATCTGTTTAATAGCAAAACAAATGGAATAGAAAGCACATCAGTAACATTTACATGTGTGTTTATTGTTTAATTCTTATATGAAGATAAAATTTTGAAATGATTGAAGAAACATACGACAGTTACATTGTAAAACCAAAGTATTCTCAGCCTATTCTCTCTGTTTGCATTGCAGGTCTGGCTAAGGTGCCTTTTCAAACGCTTTAAGTCAAATTTTACTCTGAATGCCGTAGTCCCTGAAATTGTGCGTGATTGATGCGTCTTAAATGTGCAGAAGATGCCGCGACGGCTTTCTCTTTGTCCCTCACCTCCGCAGGGTGGCAAGGAGTACATGATGAGAGCACACTTTGGGCTGCCCAGTGTGGAGAGTGAGGAGCTGGACGCGAAGATACCAGTCACAGTTAACTTCGAGATCCCCTACTTCACCGTCTCCGGGATCCAGGTTGGACTTTCATCACATTGTCAAAGAGTCCGCGTTTGATATTCAGTTTATTAGACAAATGTTGCCTTGGACCACTAGTGCCATCATCAAGTCTAGAGATGTGAAGCCTCTCTGTCATTAAGCTACAAATAGTGGTGAACTTGCAGTCTTTAACGCTAATGGTAACCTAGACTGCTAAATTGTAACTAAAAGGAAAACACAACAATTACGTGCACGAGCACGTACAAAGAGGGACATCCGCTGCTTTTGGAAATGATTTACTCACTTGGTCACTTGACACGGTCCGCCAAGCAGTGACAGCAGTGTTTATATCCGGTTTGTGCAAGCTACACCAAAGTGGTGTAAACCTACATAGTGCTCAAACGATGATGTGATTATGATGATGATAAACCTCTCTCTGAATGTCTTCAGAAAATGCAAAGTTTTTAAATTTCTGAGCTGATGAACTGAGTTTCAGTGATATTAATTGATATGTCAGAACTTATTTTCATACCGTCTGCTGTTTTTCGGAGGGAGGTTTGAATAGACACATGAATTTGTAACTAAATAAAGATGAAGCAAATAAAGAATTCAACCTTTGTTTCTCAGGTGCGCTACCTGAAGATTATAGAGAAGAGTGGCTACCATGCTCTGCCGTGGGTGCGGTACATCACACAAAGTGGAGGTGAGCCATAATCCAGCCTTGTCATGTCACAACAGTGTTCAAGTGGAACAAAAACCTATTTGTTCCTATTCCTATTGTTTCTATTAATTCCTAAATATCCTTCTCTCATTCACTTTGTCTAACCGTATTTTTGAGCAGATTTTGCACGCCGGCGTTTGTAGAAACAACACAGTTGTGTTCATCAAATTGAAGACTTGTTTACTCCCGTTCAGCTGTTGCTGTGTTTCTGTCCAAAGTCCAAGCCATTAACAGTCGGCGCACAGTTGAATGTGATGTCTTCCTTGTGAGGCAGTATCAGTGTCGGTCTCTGCGCGACACTATCCAGTCTGTGCCCTACCAGTGAACCCAGCTGTAAAACATCCATCATATCCATTACCTGGCCCTATCACCATGACTCATGGGCTGCAGGGCTCGGGCCGACACCGAGCAGGATGCCAGTGATGGAAACGAGCAAGCTGCCAGCTTTTGCTGTGAATTCCTTTGTGTCTTGGGCAACAAACACGAACAGGCCACGTCTTAACTTGAAACGAGGCATTTTCTTCTGAGAATCCAGCTTGTGGGAATTGTGGATGATACCCCTGCCCCGGGAGTGAACCCCTTAGCATCAAATTAGCCGCATGCAGCGCTAAGGAAGGGAGGTTTGTTTTCCTATACGACTGGTATTGGTGTCGTGGTCTCGACACGTATTTTATGATTTCAGTACTCAACCTTGGTATCGGTACTGGCACTAGATACTGGTATCAGTATGGGTGCATCCCTAGTCGTAATGATAATTTTATTTTGGGACAGATTTTTTCATATTAGTATAAACAGGGTGTCCAAAAGATTTTGGCATCATTTTAAAAGCAGTTATCTTGAACTAGTAAGTCTAGCTCAAGGACATTAAACCGTTTAGGTGTTGAGCTTCAAGTTTATTATGGGACCGTTTTCATAAGTGTTCAATATGTGCAACGCCTGTGACACACCCAGTTGACTGGGTGTGCCGGTCACAACTGGGTGACTGTGTGCGAGCATATTCCAAGACGCACAATGACTTCTCTTTGGGAGTGAACGGCATGGCTCAAGCTGAAAACTGAACAAAAATAAAACATTAAGTATAAAATCATGATCTGTTTTGAAACATTCTGTGAATATTTGAGGTTATTTCAACAAGAATTGCCAAAATGAGTGGCCTGACAAATGATATCAAATTTTTTGGGACACCCTGTATATGCAAAATCTGTTGATTGAGACTGCAGTAATATCACCCCGACTATCCGACTGACTGAAATGAGGGAGGCAAATTGAAACAAAGCGGAGACGGAAGCCCTGCGCAGCTCCTGGACCTCAGCCAGGTGTTCTCAAGTGTAGTATAAGCCCTTAGAAGGAATTGGACTCTGTGAGATTCGTCATATCTATTACCTGGGGGTGTCAGGTCGGGTGAGTGATGCCACCGCGCGCCAGGAGAAGCTCCCTTGGTGCCACTCGCCAAATGCCAAGGTTACACCATTACACCGCTAGGCAAGCGGCGAAACGACCCAGAGTGGAATAAAAGAGAAAAAAGGAGAAGGTGCAGAGGAGAAGAGTGAGAGCGATGAGGTGAGGAAGAGGACGGCCGCACCTTCTCTGTCGTCGTTAGCCTCGGCAGCGCGGCGTGCGGCGGCGTCGGATTTCAGTCGGCGGACTGAGCAGACACACTCGCAGCGGTTTGACAATGAGCTCGATACTGCGCTGAATTAGTAATGAGTGATGAACAAGCATTAGCAGCCGTGCTGGACAGCGCTCATAACGACTGCAGCACAAATATCAGAGCGTGATCGGGTGGCATCACACAGCAGCTGGATGGTGGTGGAGGTGTCCCACTGATGAGAGCATGCAGGCATGGAACATGGAATAATGGTGCAGCACAGTGTAATAAGAGGCCAAGTGTTTTTAGCTCATGGCTATTGCTTAAATTCCCCTGCAAGATGATGCATGTGGACACCATAGTCGGTTTCCCCATCGGTAGAATATCTCAATTTTTAGAACCAATGCTGCAGAGATTTGATTTGAATTTTAAAAAAACAAACAAAACAAAAGCATAAAAAAACCAAGAAGACTGTTAGGTTCAAAGTGAGTCACCACCACTGTTTTTAAGAAAAGTTTGCATTGTCGCAAAGACACTTGGGTTTAGTCCATCCTGGGTTGGGTCGTCTCTCAAGGGAGTTTCCTACTGGTGTTCTGGCTTTCTTCCGCAGTCCAAAGTCATGCAGGTTTGGTTAATTGGTAACTCTGAATTACAAGTTGGCCATAAATATGTTTGTTTTTATGCTTGTGACAACTTGTCAAGTGCTTCCTGCCCAGAAACTGGTTAATAGGGGAAACCTTTCCAAGGTCTTTGGTAAAGAAAGTAGGAATATAAGGAAGAGTAACTCAGAAAGGGATTGTACACAGTTCAAGGTTAATTGTAGAACATTTTAAAGGACTTGGGCGAAATGATGTGTTCACATTCCTTGTAGGCTGGTTGTTCGAAAATAAATCGGTGGTTTACGCATGATGGTTTCTTTACTTTCCCAACATTTTCTCTCAGCAGTGCTCCAAGGCAGTGTAAACCTGCGGCGAAGAAGGAACATGTAAAATATCTGTAAATTGATTCAGTGGAAGGCCACTACAGCAACTATTAATGTCGATCCTGAGGCTTTAATGGGGCCGACGGTGGCATTGATGTGCAGAAGTGATGGGGGGAAGAAAGCTGTTAATACTCTGTTACGTTTCTTGGCAGACTACCAACTCCGGACAAACTAAAGGGCACGGCCGCCACCAGTGGAATGGATATTTCCTCCGTCTGTCTTCCCCCGTTCAGCCTTCGCGGCTCTAGATCACTTTCTGCGAAGGACAAAATATGCAAAAATATGGAGTGAGTATGCAGGGGACAAGTGAGAGAGGACTGGAGAAGATTTTCATCCCCACGCTGTCTCAGACTTTCTCCACAAAGACGGAAACCAAAAAAAAAAAAGAAGGGACGCGTTCGACCTGTGATATTTTCTGCTGGGTCCCGCTAAAGAATTTTTGAGAGGTGAATAATGAACTGATGACTTTATGACACTGTCTGGCAGTGACAAGCTTGCTCCTCCTTGCTTTACTGTGATAATGCTTGAGGGAAAGAGGTTCTAAAACTTGAATTTGGGGGATGAAGGGAAGACTTTTTAATGAAATGTTCCCTATTTGAAGATCGTGATTTTATATGGGCGCCCGGCCTGTCTGCTAACCTGGCGCAGCCACAGCCATTCACTATTTAAAACAAAAAAAAATGAGTCTGATAACTCTGTGTTGGTGCTTCTTTTGTAAGATTGCTGATTGACAGACGTGCGCTGATGCACCCTCAGGTCAGTCTTCCGCCAAAACTCGCCAACTGCCACTGACTTCCTGTAAGCTGTCAGAACTGCATTCAGCCCTACACCCATACACTTGGAAAATTCATTCTCAAAGTGAATTGTGAGTCTGCCTGTGCCAGGTTAGCTGTCCACTGGGACGCTTGGGTTGTTTACTCCATTATTTGTAGATTGGCAGTTTATCTTCTGCCAATAGGAGCTGTTATGGGTTGTTAAATGTTTTATTCTCTAAGGGCAAAAAAATACAAATGGGCATTCTTTACGCTGCAATTTTATTTTTTTGATATAATTAAAATGCATCACATGCACCATCGGATTCTCACCTGCACGTACATGTAAAGCAGGCTTTGTGCATGGCGCCACCCACAGCATCGCAACTCAACATGTTAGGTTTTTAGTTCATCAGCGATCCGCAATAGTTCGACAAACCTTTTGTGTTATGGGTCCATCGCCTTAAAAAAAAAAGAAAAAAAAGTGTCCTCACCCACAGCAGTGTGAATTTCCTCCACCACCGCACACAGAAACTAACACCAGCGACCGGATCAATGATTAATAGGGCCCAATAATGTCTGAAGTGTTTGCAGTGCAACATAAAACGGCTGACGCTCTCCCGTGGGGGCTTTAACCTTGTCCTTGCTGCTGTGTTGCAAAGGCTGAAGGAATGACCGCGTTGGTGGTGTCCTTTATTCATTTTTTTATACTTTCTCTTTTTAAAAGATGAAACCAGGCTGAGGAGGGAGCACGGTGGACGCAGCTTTCCTTCAATAATCTGCCCAATTTGTCGTTTTTTTCTTCTTCAATACACTATTTTGTTTTTATGTTGACCGCTGTGGCCCCCACGTGGTATTTTTGTATTTTATTTTCTTAGTTATGTCCTCCCACTGTTGTGCACTCTGCCACCACATCGCTTCATTTAGCTGTCAGCAGCGGGGGAAGAAAGCCTGTGTCAATATATTGTGTCTGTCGTCAAGACTAAATATTCTGTTACAGTCTTTCCGCTCTCTTCTGCGGGGACATGAATACTTGATGATTGTCTTTTATTTATCAACTGGGATCTGTCAACAGGAAGTAAAGGGATATATTTGAGAATAAAAGGTTTTTGTATCTCGCTTTGGGATGTGTTATTTTGCATGTTTTGTTTTTTTTAAATTAGCAATTGATGCACAAATAAACAAAATTGATTTTACCTCTTATAATCACCACATTAAAAAAAACGGATCTATATTTGCTACATAACTTCCATATTTAAAGGTCCCATATTATACTGCAAAATGTATTTTTTTTTTATTCTACGTCATCACAGTGGTTGAACTTAACACTTTAACAAAACCTGACAATGGCAATCAGGTTAATTAAGGGTGTTGCTATCAACTTGCTGACTCAACCCAGGTTTGCCCAATCAATTGCCATGAATACCCACCTGAAAGGGGGTGGTGACTGCAACATCGACCAATGGCGGCTGCCCAGTACACCAAAGCAACAGACAGCAGGAGCTTCACTTCACAAGTGAGGAGCGAACCATGATTCTACTGAAAAAAAGAAGACAAAAGTGAAATCTGACACAGCTGCCAGAGGACAGCGAGCAGTAGCTTACTGTGTGAGTGTGTAAGTTAAGCACAGTTCAGTGAAAGTGATGTGCCAAAGTCTGTGTATGACAATCCTCCTCTCAGAATCAAGCCCCCAGAGACAGAGAGAACCTGGGAGCTGGTATGAAGATGAAGATCAGCAGGCTGAATGGTAGGTTGGCCTGTCTCATATCAGATTCATAAACACCATCAAAGCACATAAACGAAAAGCACAAATATGGTGGAGCCTGAATGAAACCCAACATGAGGAATCTAGCAGGGGAAAATTGTTAATACCTGCAAAAACATCCTTGAATGTCACTCTAAAGTAAATGAGCAATAAAAACGACACAAAATATTTTCACGACTAAACATTAAACATTAAGTCATTTTAGTTTGTCCAATGTTGTCGCTGCTTCGCTCGTCGGAATAAATCCGAGTTCTGCCCTCCACCGCCTCATCTCTCTTGAGACGGACCCTCGCTCAGCTGACCTCCACTTGCTGACATGCATGAAAACACAATTGGCCAGGGCCGCTTTGTAACGCAGGTCGAGAGAGATCCTTGTAAGTGCGGATTACTGGATTTCTGTAAGTGTTGTGAAAACGCAGGAAGAGGCTTGCTTTGCTTTGTGTGTGTGTGTGTGTGTGTGCGTGCGTGCGTGCGTGCGTGTGTGTGGCGCACGCGCGCAGTGCTAGCCGACGCCAGCCCCTGCAGCCCGTCGCCTTGTGCATTGTGCCTTCAGTTTGCTGTCCGTCATCAGGCCAACATTGTTTAACTGCGTGACCCCTTTTGTCTCAAGGCAGTGGCCTGTGCGTATGTGCAGAAAGATAAAAAGGCGTGACTGGCTTTCGCTCACACAAACACACAAACGCAGCACAATGCCGGACCTTTCCTTTGGCGAATGACACTCGAAAACCGCCGGACCTTGAAACGATGTGAAAAGGTTGAGGCCCAATTGAGATTTGAAAGCAGCAGAATTTGTATTTGCTGTTGTTTGCCCAAGTGAAATTAAAGATAGGAGGGCTGCAGCCAATTCTGAGTGGCCATGTGCAAGTCATTTAATTAATTTCAATAGCTTTCGCTTCTCATAAGAGTTATTCTCTTTTGTAGAGAATTCTTACAACCAGCCTCAGCGTCGGATAGTTAAGAATCCTTCATGACGTATATATTTTAAACACAGTTTTAATTCCTTTGGTATAGTTGTGCTTCTGTATACAAAACTTGTGGAACTTAAAGGCAAACAACTTTCTTGACAAACTGATCATGTAGTTTCTAGGACACGGTTCACAAGTTCTAATTTGGACCCAATTTACCCACCACACCTTCAAAGAAGTAATGGATGCATTAATAACCTGTTGTTTAATGGTACACAAATTGCGACTCAGTAGAACGTCCCTGCATGTGTGCTGCTCTTTCTCTGTGGGACTCAGTCGGAAGTAAATGCTAGTTGATGTCCCACCAGTAGCAAAGGCACATAGAGGCTGCTTTAAATTCAGCTTTATCATCCCAAACAGGACACGTATGAGGAATCCTTTACATATAACTTACCTGCGTTGTCCGTTGATTTGCAGTTGATGTGTGGTTGGATTCAGCTGGCACTGATGTATAATGTTCATTCATTTCATTGGTTTGATAATATTAATGCAAAACAAATAAGACTGAAGTTAAGATGCACAAAAACACACATTTTAATACATTCTAAAGTGCTGCAATATATATTAATATATATGTATATATGTGTATATACATATATATACGTTTTCAACAATCATGTTGCCATGTTTCATGTGCACACAGAGACAGTTGTTACAGTGACATTTTGACAGGGACTGCTGCAAAAAAAAAGCAGTGCAATATCAAAATATTCATACAATCTGATGGAGGGGAAAAAATTAAGAGATTTTGGAAACCGTTTGTGAACTCTGGTTCTGATCCACCAACGATCTTAAAGAGCAACACTTGAAGAGTCACTCAAAATATAATACTTTTTTTCCCGCATTGGAACAGGGAACACAATTTGCATTAACAACACAAAGAAAACGCATATGAATCACAGAATGAGTTGTTTTTTTTTCTCATTGGTGTCCAGTCGTCAGTCATTTGTTCTCCTTCATTTATTTCCCAGGCAGTAGTAGCATTCATCATTGAAGATAAGCAGGTAGCAGGCGGCTGTGTAAAGAATCAAACACCGCTTTTTGCTGTATATTGAACCCACTGGGATTTTCAAGTCCACATGTACGTTTTTTGCCAACTTTTGAGCGTGGTGTGCTTTTCTTTACACCTGCAATACCACAGGAGGATTTTTTTTTTTTTTTTGCTTCAACTAGACCAAATGTTTAAGTTGGTCTGCCTTGCATTGAACAAATGCACCATTCCAAAGAGGGCCACTTTTCTGTGTCACTCAGTGAGATTCACCATTTTCGGCTATTCTCCTGCATTATAAAGATAGCTATCCAGTAATTATCCTTCGCCATTCTTCTCATCGGCCTGAATTACTGTTATTCTGTCAGTGAGATGGAATCACTCATTTAAACCGCCTACTCAGTTCCAGTGTATGAAGTCTACTCTAATTAAGTCGACGGTATATCATCAAGTGCGTGACGAGTATGTAGAAAAAACCCCCCGTCTCATATCAGGTTGGCCATGCTGGAGGTGGTCTCTCTGCGGGCGTGGCGCTCCATGCGGCCCGAAACGGTGAAGACGCTCAGAACCCGGTCCACCAACCGCCGCCCGTGCCTCGTCCTTTCCAGCAGGAGCACCGCCGCCGAGTAAACCGCCACGCCGACCACGGCCACCCCGCCCCCGGCCAGCAGAACCACCCCGGAGATGTACATGTCGTTGAGGGCCTTGCCGGGCTTGGGCATGTCGTTGACCAGGGCCAGGTGCAGCAGGACAGCCCCGCAGATGACCAGCGAGAGGCCCGTGATGGAAACCACCAGCAGGTCTGACAGGCCGCCGCTCTTCAGCATGTCGATGCGCCGCCGGCTCCGGATGCAGTTCATGTCCTGCACGGCCGAGCTGAGCAGCTGCTTGAGCAGGACCCCCAGGGCCAGCAGGCAGAGGGCCGACCCCGCCCCGAGACGCCACTCGCTGGAGACGCTGGTGGTGGTGGACAGGAGGCCGACGCCGCCCAGCCCGCAGCCCAGGATCAGGAGCACAGACACGCAGTAGCACAGCAGGGACTTCCCCGGGTCTCGGAACCACCACAGCTCCACCTGCTCCTCCAGGATGTTGTTTTGAATTCGAAGCGGGTCCGCTGGGCCATTCAGGCCCAGCTCCGGGCCACCAGGGCCCCTCGCCGGGGAGAAATCGTTCTGGTCAGACATCCTGAAGGCAGCCCTCGTCCTTCTGGATGAGCTCCCCACCGCCGCCGAGGAGCCAGAATGCAGACAATATCCCTTTCAGCCCTCACTTCTTTCAGCAGTGGGGTTCCCGCTAGTCCTGCCAGGACCGGCAGAGAGCTCAACAATCCTCGGTGGAAGCTGGGCTTGGTTGCATATATGCACATAAAATGGATTTAATCTATCATATATTTAGCAGTGCTTGACTGAAATCTGTGTGGTTTTGCACTTGGAACCTGAGGGGACAAAGAAAGAGGTGTTAGTATCGCTGTGTTGGTGCAGGACATGTGATCATTTACCATCTAATCTTGATGATGCAGTATTTATTTGGTCACAGATAACCTCTGTATCAGCAGGACTAGATTCACCTGTTCATTAGACATGCACACACGCGTGTTTAGCTCAGCACCCAGCATACATTAAACGCATACATATAAACATGTCCCATGTAAATGACATGATGCAGTTGCAGCCTCTTTGAAATGTTAATGGCCTGGAATTAAAAACAAGAATTTGTGTTGCAGTAGTATCCTGGTCATGCGACACAAGGTGTCCGACCTACGAAAAGGCTAACTGTGATAAAAGCTCACAGGCCACTGTAGTTCCCTGGCAAGCTCGAGAGAGGGAGGATACAGAGATGCATAAGAGCGCTACCACTTGGTGTTGCTGTTTCTTCTTAAAAATCGCAGAATATTACACACTTAACCTTTAAGTTGAGGTGACTGGAGTGGTAATTTAAAAGAGTCTAAGGGGTTTTGGGGTCATTAAACATCATACCCCATCCCCCAGGTGACTCAGCTCGAGTGATCAAGTCTCTGCTTGCATCCCACCAACCCATGGGACTCATCCGTTGCCACCTTGTGGCTTTCCCTGTGGCTTCAAGTGAAATTAAAAAAATACTCATACATATTTCCGTAAGGCCAGTAAACTACACCGGCTCTTCCTTTGCTTACAAGAGCAATAAATGTTGGACTTCAGTGCCTCCAATCTTTATGGCTGTTAAAGTACTTCAAGTGGAAAACAAAACGTTGGCTGGACTCCATTCAATGTCCTCATCTGTTGAGTTAAAGAGTAACTTCATATAAGCTATGAGAGAATGTTGCTTCATCCTTGTGCACCAGAGGGTTCTTCCCAATCCACAGTGGAAAAAAAAAAAGATTTGTGCTGGTTTTAACTGGATTGTGCAAGTTTGCATACATATTCTCTGAGCATGGAGAGCACAAATTAAATCAAAAACACTCACGGTGTCTCTAAAGAGTCGAAGTTGCTATTCCAAGTGTGGGGACAAAAAAGAAAAACTCTGCTGACACAGGCAACCTTTTCCTTGTCTCATTATCGCTATGCTAATGAGTTGCCACTTCCGAGGTGGCTGGATGGAACAAACATCGGCTGCTGATAAAATAAACAGTGCCACTCCAAATATCCTCTCACATGCGCACACAGTATTTAAAGCTTGCGTTAAAATGGAAATTTCTCTCCCCATTTTCCATCTAAACAAACTCAAAATCTGCCTGTCGGCTTGGACAATGTTTCAGTTTTGACGAGGCGCAACATTGAATTTAAAAAAAACTTTCACGTTTTTGAATAGTCCATAATGTAGTTTAACACAAAATGCCCCTCGGTTTCCTAAAGTTTTCAGCTTTGCTATTGAAAAAAACCCAAAACAAACAAACAAAAAAAACCATTATAGCTGCCATCTTGTAGACTATTATATTTGCTCGGCTCCTCCATCTAGTGTTTTTTTTTCACCAGAGAATATTTATTCAGACCCTTTGCTCTGTCTTTTTCAAACCTCATGACACCGTGTAAACAAATAACAACAAAAAAACGCACAACACAACGTTCGCACTCGCACTGGCGTATATAAACAATCATCGTCAAGGTTATGGCTGTGGACAGCTTGTCTTTTGAAAACCTGTCAGCAGCTTTATTTCTATCAAAGTCAGCAGTGTGCAGGCGAGCCCGCACGCCCCAACACAAGCTGACAGGAGCTAACAGCTTTTTTATTCCCTTCCATGCCTGCAGATTTTAATAAATGCCTACATTGCTTTGCACCAGAGCCGTTTCTTGCTATAGGCGAACTAGGCGAATGCCTAGAGCCCCCCTAGCCACAAGGGGGCCCCATAGCCCCATGGTGCCCCCAAAACTGCATGTTCAGCCTCTTCTGAGGAGAAGTAAAATGCGCGTTTTTATCTGTAGCTATCTCATGTGTTTATTACACCCCTTATATGCTTAAAAATAAACGTTGGCTATAAATTAAATAAACTGTGGCTGGTGTTTTTTTTTTTTTGTGGCATTATTAGGTCGTTGGACCGCACTGTCACACAGTTAGTGACGTAGTGGGCCGGCGACGCCGACAGGTATGATGGGTATGATTGACAGCTAGCATTCATTCCCGTTAGCACGACGATTAAAAAACAAACACCATAATGGCATCAAATAAGTTATTCCAGCGGTGCGGAAACACGGAAGAAAAAGAAAACTGATGAGGAAAAACGGGCACAGGATAAAGGTAAATTATTTATTATTTGTTGGTGATGTGTGCTGGAGAGGTGGAGGTGAAACGCCGTTTTTTTTTTTCTTCTTGAAGTTTGTTTATTTGTCCTGCTAGCCAGCTAGCTAGCGTCAGATAAATGTTAGCTGGCTGGCTAATATTTATTCGTCATGAACTCAGCTTTTTTTTTTTTTTTATGAAAGTTGGCCATGTCCTGCCATGGGAATGACTGATGGACTCTAGACCCGTTTATTCAGATTCAGCAGGGAGGGAGTAGTAGTTGTAGTCGTCAGCGCTCTGTCGTTGTTCAGTGGAAGTTGTCTCTCACATAATTGATTGACACTTTGTTATTTTAGCCTTACTTAGGATTAATTTACTAAGCTTAGTGTGTATTTTATAGGTTTTGTTATTTAATGGTTTTGTTAGGCATGGTGTTGACTATTTTATTTTGACTATTGTGGCAGTGGATCAAATATCTTAAGTTTTATTACTTTAACTAGTACAGTCTTTAAACTAATGCAAAAAAAAAAAAAAACCCTCTTGAAAGTGACACTTTTGTAATTGGGTAAAAGCTTTAAAGGGACACTGCAATCATAATGTTTAATATAAAAACAAATTAATTTTAATTTTCCTGTATTACTGCAACATCACTCTAATAATAAAATAGGAATATGCACTCATGATCTATTTTTGCTTGATGAAATAATGAGCTTTGTCTTTGCAGGAGCAATTCTAAAACATTTCTTTTTTTTATAAATACTCAATGTGTTCTATTTATTGACATATAGAGGATTCTTTTCTTTTTATTATAGTGTTTTTTTTTTTTTTTTTATATCAGTTTAACTTGCATGAGTGGCTCAACCTAAGATGTTTAATTTTACCTGTAGCCTGTTTTGCTCATGAAGTGTAATAGATTGTGGCATCTTAGTAGTCCATCTAAAGGGATAGGAATCTCTTCATCACATTTTGACAAACTAGAGGCCCCCAACAAGAATCTTGCCTAGGGGCCCCCACGAAGCTAGAAACGGCCCTTCTTTGCACGGTGGAAAGAAAAACATGATTTTAGATTCAAAAGCAAGCATCCCCTCCCTCCCACCACAACCCTATTAAAGTTGCGCCACCTCCACAACATCCATTAGCTGCAACTATAAGACACTAAGTGCGAGATCACATTCCCCGTCACTGTGCCGGAGCGGAACGCTAGCATTGCGGTGCGGGATGATGTGAGGAGTGTGCACAGGGTGTGAGATGAAGAGTGCAGAGGTAATTACAGCAGAGGTAGGGGAGGAGTGTTTATTGGCATCCTGCTGCTCTGCAAGCTCTTCACACGCCGTGTCTGATGGCAGGGTGTTTCCTGTAAATAAAGTTGGGATGCTTGCAAAGAGGAGTGAAGAAACGCACTTAGCGGTGAGGCGCTTATGCATTTGTGATGTGACTGTTTGTATTTTTAGCAACAAAAAAAAAGAACGCAGAAGGCAGCCTTTTGTTTGTGCGACTGTTGTGCGAGTAGATGTGTCTGTGCACGCTCGCGAGCGTGTTTGTTGGCGGCTAATTAATCCCACCTGGATTGAGGTGGGTGTCACTGACGGGCACAGCCGCAGAAATAGCACAGTAATTGAGGCTTGTCTCGGTAGACGCGTGCGTGAAGTTGCTGGCTGGGCGGAGTCATCGTGACGTCACCTATTTGCTTTGCGAATCCCCTGCTCTGATGAAGCCTGGAGATCGATTTTTAATGGCCAGTGTGGGCTCCAGACTCCGGTCCATAGTTGCATATGTGGGTGGTACCGGAGGTGAGCTACAGCTGGCTAGTAAACTTTTACCGCACCCTGGACTTTTTTGGCAGTTTTTACTCATCGTTGGGCCAAATCAGACATTGGAGACATTGGAGTATGTCTGCTGATGATATGATATGAAAATACAAACCTTTAGATGAATCAAGGACACTGCACTTTGGTTAGAAATAACTGAAATCCTAACTGTTAAAAAGGCCTCTGGGTTTTCCTGTTTTTTTGGTTGTTTTTTTTTATGTCTATGCTCATAATTACCTTTCCTTCCTGTTCTCCTTTGCTGTATGATAAGAAGTGTGGATTCTTTGGATCCATACTTACAGGCTCAAATAAGAGTGTTCCCGCTTTAGTCTCTTTCAAGTCTCTATCTTTAAACTTGGTGCCTTAATCCCAAGTATCCATACTTCTGCGTGTAAACCGCAGGAGGAAGGAAAGGTAATTTTGAGCATAAACATAAAACAGAAGGGAAAACCCCCTGCCTTTTTAACATTTCCCCCTGAATTCACACGTCCTTCACACCAACAGTTGAGGTGATTTGGCAAACTAAAGGGGAACAGCAAACTAATTACAAACAACTCTAAACTTTAGGATGCTCGAATTTGTAATCGAGAATTCACAAAGGGGCTCAATCTAAATTCATATTCAGACATTAAGATTATGACCTGGAATGAAAACGAAGATCAGCAAAGTCTTTCAGCTTTATCCCACTGTAAAATACTCCTGAATGACGTGATTGCTTTCTCGTGACAGTGACAGCATCTGGTGTGAGTGTGTGCAACATTTAACCTGCAGCTGAATCAAATAGTTTCCTGTCTATCATTGGCGAACACAGTCCCAAGTATATAACATAAATCAAACTCCCAATTAAATGAAACCAATTTTTAATTATTTTTGATGGTCACATTATCACTTTTACATGAACTACGTGAAATCAAATAAAGCTTTGCTATTCACAAAAAGAAGTTTTACCTTGTTGTCTAATAATAGGTGATGTTAATCATTGTCAAATATGAGGTTAAAAGCTGGTAGATGATGCTGTTGCCGTCGTTATTTCTCCTAGGGCAGAGCGTCACATTGCACGTGAACCCTTTCCACACTCTTGTTTACAAAGCCAGAGCGGCCACGCCTGCATGTGCATGTGCACATGCACGTGAATCTCTACCTCCTTCCATCCACCCGAACGGCTGTGCTTCCAGCGTTCTCAAGTCCTCAAGCAAGCAAGCAACCAACCCAACTTCAGGAAACACATGTAGATGGCGTGAAACTCCTGCTCCAAATAAATGCTAATGCTAAATGCTAGAACAACGCTAGAGACAACCCTGAATGTGATAACCGAGGCAACAGAGAGGACTGACACGGTGCAAACATGAAAAACCTCAAGTGGAAGCAGATGGCAGGCATCTGTCTTTACACACTTTATAGCAGCATGGTGCGCAACATAATTCATATGCACAGCGACAGCGCTCCGGTGCAGATATACTGCACATACGGCGTGCAAAGGTCTGAGAAAAATCCCACATAAACAGTTTGTGTGCTATTGCAGGATTCATAAACGCCTATTGATGGAGAGTTTTACATTTCAATCATCAGCATTCTCGCTTGACAAGCTGCCTCGTGTCATCACTGCATAAGCTGTGGATTTTCACACAACTCCCAGTCTTCTCAGCATATTCAAATGTGTGTGTGTGTGTGTGTGTGTGTGGGTGTGTGTGTGTGTGTGTCTCCTAAAATGCATTCACCCGATAATGGGGAATACTAGTCAAAATGGAATCTGACACCTACTAACCCCCCCGAGGCTCAGACAGACACATCAGCATACTGTATATTATGGTCTGTAGTGGCTCAGCATGGGTCCCCCACTGATCATTATAGCAGGTTATTTGAACGAGATATTTCAAACATATGAACATGCTTTCTTTTTTTCTTCAAAGAGCGGAACTATAAACATGTCTGGGACACTCGCGGCTCCCATGGAGAAAAAAAAAAAGAGAACCATCAACAGGAGACGGACCAGACGGTCTGTATTATGCAAATTTCACACCGAGTAATAATTTTCAAGATCCCAAAGGCAATCGTAAACCTTTTGACTAAGATGGTCCGTCTGCCTCTGCATCGGCGGCGTCGGCGTTCCCACCCTGCAAGGTCACTGGAGCTTCTGTGCTTTGGAGTAAAAACCCACTACACTGCACTCCAATTACCTGGGAAGCTCTGGGACGCTGGTATTCCCCTCACTGTTATGTCATCCCGCTGAATTCATTTCACCGGCCATTAGCGTCTCATTTTATTGTTGACTCGTGGTCCTTTTAAAAATCCCTCCACCGCTCACAATTTAACGCTAATCAGAACACTGGTCAGTGGGCAGCCATGGCTGCTCGCAGGACCCAAGGAGCCGACGTCTCGCTCCATTTTTATTTACCAAGTCAAATTTCAATTTCATTTCATTTATTTTATTTGTTTGAACAGGTTAAAAGAAAAACAAAAAATAAAATCTGTCAAAAAAATGCTTGGCAAAAAACAAAGGGTGTAGAACGAAGTTTGTAAAAACTTATGTGGCAACTCATGGTTTGCTTTGAGGATGATTTCATGATTGGATCCTTGAGTTGGAGTGCATTCAGTTTGATGAAGAGTGAGTTTGTTGCTACTCTGTAAGTGGTTTTATTTACTGTTCTTACTCTTTTTTTTGAAGTATGACTATTATTTTGTTGTGTGTTTTTATGTGCCCCCCCCCCACACTTCCGCATAGTAGCTCATGTGTGGGAGTGTGAAGAAACAGTGCAAGGTTTCTAGTGATGACCGGTTGAGAAGATGTTGGACTTTTTGAAATATTGAAATTTTCATGCATTTAGTCACTAGTCATGATCAATAGTTCTACTGGGTTGATCTTGTGCCTGAGTAACCTGTGTTTGGCTGCTGGGTCAAAGTCTCCACAGTGCTGTTTTCTTGCTATCAATGAACACACCCATACATTTGTTTGCAGGGAAAGTGGCAGCATCTCTGACAGCTGATTTTCCCAACTTAGATGAATGAAAGGAAAGCATAAAATGGAAACTTTACAGGGATTTAATTTTGAAAAAGAAAAAATAGAGCTTACCCAACTCTCCAGACTGAGGACGTTTTCCTTTGGAGTTTCTTAGATGAGTATCCTTATGGTTTCCTGTTTCTTTCAAATGTGATTTCCTATATTTAGAGCCTTTGAGAGAAACGTGGAGTGCTCTTTTGTGAAGTCAAATGAAGCAAAAAGCAAAAAAAAAAAAATGTACATATGCCAGGCACAATTTTATGAGGGCAAAAACCAGGTCGTCTCTGCCTTTGGCTGCTGAATTTTCCGACCGTGCGCGCGCCCTTGCATCCGAGGGCCTCGGGGTTTCGGCCGGAGGAAGTCGGGTTGCTGTGGTGACAAAGCAGTCCTCTCCCCGCCGTCTCTCTCCCGGACACGGGCTCGTGCGCTGCCTCTCCTGCTCCTCCTCCCCTCTCCTCTAGTCAGGCGTTGATTCTTTTGGCGTCCCCGCGGGCGAGGAGAGGGGTCAGGGTTGGCTCCATCTGTCTGTGTGATGGGCGTCGGTGCCAAACGCCACGGGGGCTGAAGGGAGAGGAAAGAGGACTTGTGTTGGAGTCGGGTAACTGATGTTTCTGAGCTGTCATCTGGGACTGTGAAGGGGGCACGGGGAGAGGGAGAGGTGCTGACGCTGGGTGCGGGGACGGGGACGGGGACGGGGACGGGGTGGGGGGGGCGGCAGCACCGGACGTGCGGCCGGTGAAAATCGGAAGAACGCTCTCCTCTCCTCTTTCTCAAGTCACAATGGACGACGGAGGAAACGGGCTGAGGAAGCCTTCGCGACGGGTCCGGAAACGGCGAGTGGACAATGGGGCCGAGTCGGTGCCGGGGCGCTCGCTTGTCAGTCAGGGATCACGAGGGGACGGACAGACAGACAGACAGACCTTCACATCAGCTGCACGCACTGCACACTTAACCACTGTTGGAACTTATCAAGTCCTCCGTTCCACAAATTAATTTCGACTCGTAATCAACGTTGAGCAGATCATTTATTTGGTCCACTTCCCAGAAAACTCTTTAATCACATCATCTTAATTAGAAGGCTCATCAAAACAAGAACCACTGGGGATAGAGGGGCAAACAAATCCTGTCTCAACGAAATTCAAAACGGCCATTTTCTGTTTACATTTTTTTTTAGGGAGAATTGTTTGCTTTGGTCCAAGTAGCGTGATAGCACTCTTAAAAAAAAAACAAAACAAACTTTTTCAGTGTTGCTGCACAACCAGGAAGTAACTGGTAAAGAGTTTTGAGAAGATTTATAATGTCAGTTGTCCTAAGTCTTATTTGTTGACCTGCGCATTTTATTTTACAAAAATATACAAAACATTTTGTTCATGCACGGCCTCACATGCTAGCATGTGCATGACTACAAGCTGGGAGCGAATTTGCGAGGCGAGTTATTAGCTTCTTTTTTTAAAAAAAAAAAAAAAAAACAACATTCCCACCGGCAGTGAATTTCCCAAAAAACTGGAATTCATCATCTTCCTCTGCAGTTTCTGCTCTAATTCCCACCTTCCTGATCGAGTTCATCTTTTATAGCTTTTTATGGCAAAGCATCTCCCTGACCTGCGCGGCAAACCTGGCCCTTCTGACAAACCGTAGTAACACACACATGCACACGTACACACACGTGCACACTCCCATCTGTTTTGCCTGCTTATCTCCACACATTCCCCACTTTGTGCTACCTTACACCTCACCTGTCTCACCGCTAATGCTCCTCTATCTCGCAAAGTTCTTATCTCTCACCGGCTGCTGCTGGAAGAGACGCTCGCACATGTGGCGGGGCCGGGATGGTGTAGCAGGGGGCGGGGTTTCCTCACCTCCCCCATATATTTACCCCCTCCGGCCCCTGGAAACGCCGCCTGACTGGGAGACCTCTGCTCCCGCTGCAAGCTGCACGCAGAAACACGGTGATCTACACCTGCTTTCACGCCCTGGGGATTACACTTTATCCTGACTCCTGCGTCTTTCACTGCGCAACACTTTCTAGCTATACCCTCTATCATCTCTGGATCTTGGAACACGGGGGCCTACCTGCAGTTTTTCAACCTCAGAACCTAAATAAAAAGCAGCGAAGGGGATCAAGCACTGGAAACCTGTTGTGTTGTCTGTTATCTCCTGGCAAATGGCTTTCCTCTCCTTTTGAACGCAGCTCCCTCCTCGCACTGCTATTGATGTGGCCCGGCCCACTTTATATCTGCTAAATGGGGGCTGCAGGTCACTATTCAGTCCATTATGGCAGCGGAGAAACGGTTCACTCAAAGGCTCGACCCAAATCTTTTATATTTCTCCTTTTCTTTGCACCGTCTCAATGCAAAATTTGATCAACGGTGTTGTGAAGGTTTGCTCCTGGAGTGTTGCAAAGATTTCGATTAAGATGTGAAGGAGAGAGAACAAAACTTCTCTGCTGTGCACAGCTGCAATATTCAAACCTTAATCAAAGCGCCAATTAGCACGCCGGGCCCTTGTGCTTGGGTCTCGCTGACAGCAGCAAAGGGGCCCTTTTTTATTTCCTTCTTTATCTGTTGTTTTCAGCCCCTGTCCCCCCCCCCCCCTCCTTTGTGGTCTCCAGGTGGTCCGCTGCACATTAGGGCAGGATGTCGTCCGTCTGGTGATAATGACTGTAATGAATGAGAACCCTGGCGCAGAGCCTGGCTGTCTGTCTTATTTTTATTTTGTTGACTACCTAGAGTTGAGGTTCCTCCGACCGCAGCTGCACGTTATGATTTGGGTTGATGATGATGATGACGATGGCTATTTTTAGCCTCGTTGATAGTCATCCCATTTGTTTCAGTGCCTTCTGCTCCCCAGAGAAGTGAACCTAAAGGCGGCCTCCAAATCACTATGATATGGTATTTTGCAGGCCACCATTTCACACGCAGTGCGCTTTTGTACCAGTGAACACAGTCTACATTTTGGATTTTGAATTTCCTGTAAACTAACATTGGTATCAGTTAGTCAGTTAGCGCGTTTCTCTGCGTCGAAGGCACATTTTTATGAGGCCTCGCACTTTATATGTGTTAAGTTCTCATATTTGTGTTTTTAGCTAGCAATTTTTTTAATTTTTTTTTTGCAATTCTCCATGTCGATGCTGGAATTGGTACAATGCTACTCGGGTTTGGCACATTGACCCTTTGTTTAACTTAAATGTACAACAGAAATGTTGGCGGGTGCTTGTTTCCAAACACAGATAAGTATTTATCATTTTGTAGGAGCGTGAAAAGTTTAAAGGATTGGTTGCGAGGTTTGAAAGCAAGTTTGAAACCAGCTTTTGAGGTCTTGCTGTAGAGAAATGCAGAAAATAATTTGTCTAGGTGACACAGTGTCAAAAAGAGCGACAGAGGTTCAGGGATTTATCGTTGGGTAGGACGTGGCCTCCGAAATGTATTTGACACCACAACACTAATCCCAGGTCATATTGCTTTCAGTGTTTCTTCCTTTTCTTCAGTGCACGACAAGTCAATTTCCATTTGTATATTACTACATTTTCTCATTCTCATTCTGATGTTGTGCCGCAGAAGCTTTGATGTTACTTTTTTTTTTGTGTGTGCGTTGTGTTTGAAGTCTGAGCAACTTGTCATTTCAGTTATGTCATTGGAAGAAATTATGAAGATTTCACCAGGGGGAAAACAAAAAATCTTGTTCGACTAGGAAGTTGACACGAGAAGTTGAGCTGCCATTTATGGCTGAACCAAAGCAGAACCTGTCGGCAGCGGTTTCATGTTGAGGGTCGTAGCCATGTATATTGTAATGCAGCATCTTCAGTCAAGTCTGACCATTTCATTGTGACATAACGTGAATGATTCCAGTTGTGTTTGGGTTGTGACACCTATATTACCCATGATGTGAATGCAGACATCCAAACCTATGTTGCTAACCTGATGTGTTACCTCTGGCCGTCTTTAATCGTCGGTCATCAGTTTTTAGGTATGAGGCAGGCACTGTGTCTTTGCCTTACTGTGTACCTTCCTGTTATAAAGTGTGGAGGAGAAGAAGCTAAACTGTGAATAAAGAGGGCATGTTGTTTAAATGATGATTAAGTAAAGGCCAAAAAGGGCTAACAAGTGAACTACACCAAAGTATACTGGTGGAAGTATGCAACTGGGAAACACAGCTGAATACTTTGAAAATCACGTCCACTTCCTGGAGGCCAAAATGAATTTACATTTGCAGTAGCCTAGACAGGCAGAAATGGCAAACTTGGCATTGTCCAAAGCTAACAAGTGGCGCCAGCCTGTTCAAGGAGGCACCTCCATTAGACCTGTACCATTAGGTTTCACTCTGACCTGAATCTCAATTTTCTATCAACCGGTCTCAGTGTGTCCAGTGTGAGCATCATGAGTCACTATTGTCTCCAGGTTTTGTGGACGCACTTCGTATATCACTGGTTATGTTTGGTTTCCCTGCAGTTGCATGAATCACAACATGCCAAGATCCACTGCTAATGAAAGGCGCTATGTCTCGTATGCTGCACCTCACCGATGATTTTTGGCCTTGAGGTAGTTGATGACTGTACCCCTACTTGCTGTAAATTTACCAATTTGACACTGAAGAAGGAAGTGAACGTGAAACTTTGCTTTGTGTTAAATACATTCAAATAGTTGTTTTTTAAAGTCTGATTTGAGATTTTTCCAAAGCATCGCCGCATGCTGCAAGAATATAATAAATCCTGCTTAACATCGGCTTGGGTCTGATACCCTCGCTAATGTTGGCACATGGCCCAATGCAGCCTTATTGACATGCCACGCATACTTACAACTCTTTCCTGGAGGCAGCTAAAGGTTAAAGCGTGAGAAAGACTTTCCTCACACGTCCCGCTTGACACTTTCGCCCTCGGATAGCGTTGATGATGATCTCCAGCAGAACAGCGTTGTGCAGCTGATTATCCCAAACATTCTATAGAACCCTGGAAAACAGATTTTCTCTTAACCACCTTCCTGTTAAAACAGATGCTTTGTTTTATCTCTCGCGTGTTTGTCTAAAGGTGGAAGGACCATTTGGCTCGGGGTTGGGTGTGTGGGTGGGTGGGGGCGGGGGGTTGCCACGAAGCTGGGTGAAGCGTCAGTGCTCTCTGTGATGTCACAAAGGGCAGGTCATTCCAAAATGGTGTATTTTAGCAATTACTTCCTCAACAGTGGAACAAGCAAAAAAAAAAATCTAAATGATGGATTTTCCTCATTCCTGGAGAGTCCATTGACACATAGAATTACAGGTCATACGGCAAAGTTCATTTTACACGTATTTACAAAACCTCCCCTGAATCGAACACTGAATCGCCTGAAGCGGTCGACTAATGCCAACGTGAATACACGTCGTGCTCTGAGACAGAGGTTGAACAGCTGGGATTGATGACGCACTACAAGCCTGCACGCCTGACTCTGCTGATGGTGTAACAAAATGCCTCTCAGGGATATTTAAGATTCTGGACAGCTCTCCGCACCACTCATTGTCTGGCATCTGTGTCGCGCACACACACACACACACACACACACACACACACACACACACACACACACACACACACACACACACACAAGGGCCTCCCCTATAGCAACTCTCATATAACTTCTCCACTTTGCTCGTCCCGCTGCTGACACAATTACCTTTGTTGACTCCAGGGTTTTTCCTCCTAACTAGCGTCACATGCTGTTTTGAGGCTAACTTGTTGTTCTTCTTGTTATTTTTAAGGACCCTTTAACGAGCTGAGACGTTTGGCAGTGAGAGCAAGCAGTCAGATGACCAGCCAGGGTTTAATTTGTCGTCTCTGGAGTTTAGATCTATATTAGCGGGTGAGGGAGGTGTCATGCCTGGACAGTGTATTGATCTGTTCCGATCGACAACGACTTGAATAGAGGATCGACGTCTCTCTGCGGTTTTTTAAAAGTTTCTCACAAAGCAGCAAACCTGTAGCCCAGGAGCACGTGAGTCGTCAACAGGGATCTACCACACACGCTATGCGCGCTTTGAAACGGAACTTGCTGGTGCAAAGGTTGGGGTGTGATAAAATGTCAACACAGGTTACTTCCTTGTTTGAACGGAGGCTGAGGTCATCGTTGGAGACGCCCAGTGCAAGCAGAGACATAACAGTGTTGGTGAATAGCCATCCTTGCAACCCAAAGTCCAACTCACTGGGCCGTAGTTTATGTCACTTAGGATCGATGAGCTAAGAGATTATTGCTCTCATAAGGATAGCATTGTTAGGTGAGCAAAATGAGCCTTTTGTGCTGCTGCTGCTGCTGCTGCTGCTGCTGCATTGGAAAATCTAGCATAGCTTTTCAAAGTTTTGCCTTCCAGCAAGTGTTTTGGAACAACAGAGGTCGCTTTTCATCACTAATCGCTGGCTGACTTTTGGCCTGTCATGAGTGTTAGAAATGGGCGGGGGAAAGATGGGCTGAAAACAAATGGCTACATTAAAAAAAATAAATGAACTGCCTTTATATATATATTTAAAAAAATAACAACAAAACAAGATAACAAAAATAGGTCGATAGAACGATGGTCCTAATGGTCTGTGATATTTGTTATTCAAGTTTAAACAAGAGGCTTCGGTAAATTAAACGTACCTATTAAAAAAACAAACGGTGATCAACTGCATGGGTTAAGAGCAATTCATTTCGGGTTCTTACAAACTGAGTTTTTCATCTCACGGAATGGAAACGATCACGCATCAACAAAAAATCCTGACAATTATTTTCATGAATATGAGAATATTGGAAAAGTTAGTTTAAAAGCAAACCAAAGTCGTGCAGCTCGTTCCCCCTAATCCCCCCCCCACCGACTTGATTTGATCTTACCTGAGCGCTCATCAGCGCCTCTCGCTCGGTCTCCTCCTCCTCCTCCTCCGAACAGTGGCGGGCGATCTGTTTCCCCTCTTATCCCCCGAACCCTGCCGCCGTCTGCGGTTCCAAAGTCTCCCGACCGGCAGTCATTGCGTGCCTCCGCGCCGTCACCCTCTCCCCGTGTCCGGGACAAGTATCCAGACCGAGCGGCGGAATGAGCTGCTCCGCTTGGTCCGTCCCTCCGCTCTCCGTGGTGCTTCCGCGGCTCTCTGCCGCTGCGCCGGACGGACTTTCAACGTTTAAGGCATGCGGGCGTGTCCGCGCTGCGCCGCCAGGGGGCGATGTTGAGAGCGGACAGCGAGTCGGTGGCCTCACCTCCGCGCTGGTAGACGGCAGGCTGGACTGGTAGTGATGGAAATGGTGAAATATACACTCATCATTGTGGCGTTAGCACATACTAATGAAGTGATTTAATCAAACCAAAGAGCAGGGGAGGGGGGGTAAAATCCATCACATTTATCAGCTGATAGAAGTCAGTGGCGCTTCTAGACTTTGCAAGGCAAGGGCAGCAGGGATCTGTGCCATCATTTTTAATGACAAGAATACAATTTATATTTATTTTTAATGCAAAATCATGTATACTATATGAAGCATAGGGACGCCATGCACAGTGCATTAAACCTTAAACTGTTTGAACAGGGTTTGTCACCATCAGTCATCCATGCATGGCATCTTTTCCCCAATTTAGTTGCAAAACCTATCATTGTACAAATAAAACACAATTGAATGCAACCCCCTTAGTGCAACTATAACTCAAGTGTTACAAGTTTTTAAAGATAAAAAAGCCATTAATATATATGTGCATATATATACATATATACTTCAGAGTTAAATGTTTTTGTAAAAAGATAAATTTCAAAATACCGCATACAGAAGCAGAGCAGACACAGCATGATTCAGCTCTTTTAAAATTGCATAATTCTTCATAGTTTCATCTCAGTTCTGCTTTTGGATGAAAATTTAAATTTTAGTTTATTTAGCTTTTTATTGCACTCAAACTAATTCAACCAGGGAGAGTCTCTGAGGATGCTCTGGCCATTTTTAGTAATAAAGTAATAAATGTAAAGGTCATCGGAGGACTTGTCAATTACACCTACAACGAGTAACATATTTAGTATGGGCCATCTGTCGCTGATTGGAAGAAGCAATTCTTTTCCTCGCACATTTCTAAGCAATCAATCATTACATGTCACACATTTACTCATTTTTATTCATTTTTTGCAAATAATTAATACAATAAATACCACTGGCAGAATTTTTAGCAAAAAGGGAAACAGGATGGAGAGACACACAATTGTTTGTTCAGAGTTGAATGTTTTTGTTTGTTTAAAGCCATGATAATGATCACCTGAAGAAAATAATGTGGAGGTATAATAAATAGAAGTGGCATTTTCTTCCTGCTTACACATTCTGGCCAAAGTTAAATCAAATGATCCCTATTAACTTGCATTTATCCATCCATCTATACTGCTTCCTCCTGAACTCAGGGTTGCGGGAGTCAGCTGGAGCATGTACTTGCAAACCATTTATTATTCATTTGTCTTTTAAATTTAGTTTAGTATTGTCCTTTCCCCTTAAATCAACTAATTTCCTTATCCCTTTGCAAAAGACAAAACAAGGTAAAAAATTATTTAAGCAGAAAACATTTGTGAGGCCTTGGAGAACCTCAGAGGTCACTAGAACATGAAATGGCTCAACACAGCGTGCTCAGCATTATCCCAGTCCTCGGTTGCCCAGAGAAATTGATTTGAGGAGACTGAATTTACACCTTTAATAAGAAGCTTCACTTGAAGCTGCTAAGCTCTGAGTGCTAGTCAACTCCCACCAGGGCTTCGAGAAAAAGGTCCAAGTTGTGATCTTGGCAAACAAGGTGCTTTTCACAGACTTTTCACTGTTCCATAAATTGGGCAAACGCTTTGTCCCAATGGAGGCAGAACCTGATACAAGATCAGCAACATTTTGCTGACAAGATCATTATTGGTGTATCTCACCGACCGCCAAGTGCTGTTTGAGAAACAAGATGCTGATGGTTAAAAGACCCACTTTAAAGACATCGTAGACAAAGTGTGTCCAATCAGTTGGGATGCTGCTGCTGCTGCTGCTGCTGCTGGCATGTGCAAAAGTGCTCCCCATAGTGCATCCAAGCTCTCAGCTTTGTTTCGGCTGTGGGTTCTTGCATGGCTAGTTGCTGTTTTGACACGCAGGCTCACACGCACACGCACACACACACACACACACACACACACACACACACTCTTCCACCCACACATTGTTTGGCAATTTCCATTGGTGCTTTGCGGTCCAAGCAACCATGGAATTGCCACCACTGGCACCTTTGCTGCGGCCTTTCAAAATCTTTCCCTTGTTTGTTGTTCCGCTGTCTGGAAAACATTTCCATCGGGAAGAGTTTTTGATTTTGGATGGTGAAGCTCTGAACCAATGAAAGCACTTCATCACAACACATGCCAGGCGGCCACCGCTGTGAATCAGCTCCAGCTGGTGCCAAATGACTATTTTCCGGCAAAGTAATTGGAGTCGCACATATAAAAGTTACCCTCCACTACCTGCTTCACTACTGTATGACTCTGACATATATTCAGATCCACCTCCTCCTCCCCCCACAACTCCTGCGGGTTCCTTATTTTCATCCTCACCAGGGCGCACGAATCCAAAATTAGATCAAGTGCTTCATTCACAGTTTGTCACTCGCTCATTGTGGTGCTACCACAGCGTGTGCAGACAGAAGACTTCTATTAATAGAAGAAAGAAGAAAAAGCGACTGGTTTAACAGTGCGTCGGATACAAAACGGTCTGGAAGTGTGCCTGTGTATTTAGACTTAGACTTAGACTTTCTTTATTGTCATCAGGAAAGAAACACGACAGTGGTTCAATTCACAAAGAAATGTCGTTGCCCAGTTCCAGAAATACAGTAACAGCAGACACTTAACGTGCAGCGGCTGCCGGGGTCAATGATTTCCAGGCAACGATTTCCAGATCGGCCTCTGTGGGGCACAACGTGTAATTGACTGTGACACGACTATGACACAATGGGTGTTATTGACCAACTTTATTTAGATGTTCCATCGGTTGGCCTCCTCTGTGGACAGGAAGTGAACCAGTTTCAAAAATTGTGCCGTTTGCAGTAAGCGAGACAAAACACATTGTTTATTGTTTTCATTTTGAATCACTTAGCTTAATCCATGCCATCCCTCCGTTCATGTCTTTATTTTGATCCGGGTTAGCAATGTCTGATATGTAGATTAAGCTGCAGAGGAAAGCGTCTAAAAGAGCAGCTAATTGTTCATCCCATCAGACGGCGTACCGCGCGCAAAATCACTTTAATCCTCGGCTGTGATTGCGAAAATAAAGCCTGCAGCTCGAGGCAGTCGGCGGACTGGCTGCGCGCCTTTGTGTTGAATAGCAGAGGTTCTCCTGGGACAGTGTTTTGAAGGGGCTCCACGATGCTCATTAAGAGAGCGCTTCGGCAACAGTGACAGGTCTCTGCCGCGGCCTTGCATCGTGCTAGCTGCAGTGAGAAGGGAGTGAGACGGCACTGTACAGAATCTCCTGTTGGACTTCCATGTCGTGCGTGGATCGCTCAGACACGTTTGATGGGAGAAAAAAAGGCTTTTTCTGTTTATTCATTTTTTGTTTGTCTCTCTGGCAATTACTGCCACTTTAGATTTGGACCAGCATGATTGTTTGAACACTTGGTGGACATTCGTTGGCTGCTCAAGTGTGACTCTGGCTGGATTTGCTGAGGGTCTGAAAGCCAAGCTCTTCCATCTCGCGAAGCTCCAACTGTGAACTTTAAGTGATCTAAGTGTTGTAGCCTTGCTGTGGAAGTCTCTCTGTCCGCCTCCGATGGCATTGTGACGCTGCTTTTACCTCATGCGTTTCGGTCTAAGGACACTCTAAAGAGCAGCTCTCTGTTTGTTTTTTTCCCCATTTGGACCTGACACATGACGATGCACTCACCCCTGTGGAGGCACCTGGGTTGGTCCAGTGCGTCGGCTCGCTCAGGGAAGGAAACGGGCAAAAGGTTCATCTGACAGAGGCATCCAGCGATTGTTCCCATTTGCTGCAGGCGTCCGTGTTTGTTTTTGTGATTTGAAAGAAATGTTCTATTGCGAGTGCATTAGCCGAACCCCCCCACCGCTGAACTAAACCAAATAGGAATAAATTAAAAGGGCTTGCCGTCAAATGGCACAGCAGCGGAAGGCTGAAATTGTCTCACAGCAGTGCATCTGATTCAAAAATGAATTAAAATACAGAAAGGTCATGTTTCACTTAAAATTCAATTTGCAGGTTGTTTACTGAATTGTTTTGAGTTTTTTTTTTTTTTGGTTTGGAATGAACACCCATCAACAAGAATTATTTTGTGAGTTTCTTATGCTGCACAGCCGTAAGATGACTCAGGTGTAATAAGACTGAGAATAAGAGTTGCTTGGAGAAATGTTTGTCCGTATTGACTGCCATCCGTTGCACGCTGGATGCATTGAGAATCACACCAAACTGCGGATATTCGTGGGCCATTCATTTCGTATCAAAACTATTCGGAGTGAAGCAATTTTGCCAAATTCGGCAAAAAACTCAAAAATAAGCGCGGGCTGCCGGCAGTCACAGTGATGCAGTCGTCCTCGATCCCCAAAAGTGGCAAAGAACTCAAATTACGTCCCGATCAGACTGAACATAGTTTCGGATGTCAGTGGGACCATAAGGGCAACGTTTGGGGGGAAAATTCACCAGGAGCCCTTGTTTGTCTCAGGTAAATTGGGTTCAGATTATAGCATGCAGCCATCACACAGCAAACGGCCTTGTGATGTGATGCCGAGCGACTTCTGCGCTCATTGGCCAATGCTTTCTCGGCATCGCAAATGCAGTGAAAATAATCGATCTTGGAGCGAAGAAAACATTTCCTGCTGTGTCTGTAATTGTTATTTAAATAAGATGCGATTCGACAGAAAATAATAGCTGTACTAATTAATTGTGCGAAAGTAAGGCACCCGGTCCGCAACGACCTCATCTCCGTAATCCTGCTTGAAATCACGGTAGATTGTGACAACTCATTGTGATTCATTCACTGTCTTTACCTGGTAAAAGAGGCTCAGACGTTTTATCGAGACGGGCTTCTCGCCAACGCCGACGTGGCGCCTAAGTGCCGAGGATTCGACATTCTGTGAGCGTCAACTTGTTTTTCCATCGTGTTCCTCTTCAGAGCTGCCGTGTTTCTCTCCGGGTGCCCTCGGTAGCCGGAAAACTCCATCTGTGTTTATTATTTCTCTACCTGGAGAAAAGAGGAGGGCTGTCGTGAACAGATGCACTGCAATCTGTTAACAGTGGTGACACTGCCAAGAGAAAGAGTTCCATTTCTTCAGCATTTCGGCTCCAAAATTGTAAAGATTTGTGAAAATGTTAATCATGAGCTTTATGACAAGTGTGTGAGTGTCCTGAGCAGGAGGATGATTAGAATGTAGATGAACTTTGCTCAGGCATTACAATTAGAGACAAGAGGGAGGACATGTGGGACATTGTCCTCTCTGATGCACAAATCAAAGCAATGCCATTCTGTTGCATCTGTTACTTGAATGTGGTGCAATTTTGACATGCATACTGTTGCACTGCTGTTTTGTGCTTTCAGGAAATGACATTTTCTACTTCTCAGCTTGGGCTGAATAAGAGCCTAAAGTCTTAGTTTCTGAATAGAGTAATCCTGTTGAAGATATGGGCCCAGTGGGTAAGAGTCAAGATGCAATGAAGGGTCACTGCCATCACTGACTGGGAAAACGTATCTAACCTCAATACAAAATACTAAAATACCTTTGTAGCTGGAAGTTCATTAGCATATAGTAATGACAGCCACCGTGCTAATGGCACTGTGCCAGTCCTGCAACATTACCAGGATGTTGTTGATTTCAGTAAGTGAAGCACCCATTCACACTATTTTTGAACGGATGTGCGAAAATGCCCGACCGGTACACTTCAACTCACTTAAGCACTGCAGTTAAGTATTCAGAAGAGACATGTGTGACTGGAAACAGCCCTGCAGTGTATTTCCAAACTACAGTGACCTTTCTATGTTATCACAAGTTGATTGTTGTGAAAATACATTGGTACGCTTTATGGTTCACCAGTAGTCTGCAGCATGCAATCTATTACCTTCCCTTTACTTTACTGCTGGTTGACTAAAGGCTCACCTATGCTTTCCGTACAAGTGGTTGGACAGACACAAGCTGATGTGAAGTCGTGACTTGGGAACATGTGGTAGTCACGTGGCCACTTTATTTGTTAATGCAAATAACTAATCAGGCAATCACTTGGCAGCAACTAAATGCATTAAATATATTCAAATTATCAACAGTTACAATGGAGGCAACAATCATTTACAGTCGCTTTTCCAATAGGTCCTGCAAACATTTTCACCTTATATGCTGTGTCACTCTTCGTCATACATTTCATCACCAATATTATTTTCCCTTCCATCCCGAATGAAAACCAGAACAGTTTAAAATCCTTACCACTGACACACACACACACACACACACACACACACACACACACACACACACCTTGTAAGTTTGCGAATGGCTGATCAAGCACTGATCAGTACTTTGATCCCTGATCCATAGGAAGGTACTTTCTCATTTCCATTTAAATTGAAGGTAGTCGAAGTTGGCAAGACAATAAAAAAGCTCGGCTGCAGTCCTCGCTAATGATGAGGTGAGCAGAAATCTTTTATTCCCTAAATTAAGCTAAAAATGAGCTCTTTGGATCAATTACCAGTCACTTTACCGGGTGGTCGTCAAGTCACTTGCCAAGATTTTTTTCTTTTTTCTGGGGTGTGGGAGTAGCAAAGGAAAAAAATATGAATAATCATAAATCCAGAGTTATCAGATGAAACTTCAAGGAATCTAACTTGTGAAAACCCAGGTACTGACACATGCAAGGACCATGACAAAGCAAAAGTCTGGAGATAAAAGCTGTGGTGCATCCGGAACAATCTGATGCTGAGTTGTTTATTGCATTTGCACTTCCTTTTTCTCCCAAACATTCAAATACGTGGGTATAAAAAAGAGGCTTGATGTTAATGAATTCAAGTACCTGTTCTCAGAAGCTTCTCAGGTCACAGTGGCAATCCTTCCTTCTCTCCCTTTATCTCCCCAGCTCTCCTTGGTGCTGTTTAACATATTTGATTGCAAATATACCACAGCGCCCTGTTGACTACTGTTGGCCTGCATTTGCCTGCGTGGAGTCAGTTGTGTTGTGGACATTGTGGTTTTGGGCCTGCTGACTTTGAATCTTTGCACTGTCACTATGAATGTAATTATTAGTCTGTGCTCACAATCTCCATCCACTGTAGAGACTGAAATGACTGGAATGTTGATTTGCTCTCAGCTTTCTGTGAGGTCCAAATGAAAGAAATGCTCTTGACCGTTCACTGTAAGAATATTAACATTAGCCATCCTGAGATTTATTATATTACACATTAACTGAAACACCTTTGTTCTGTAGCATTGGGTGCTTCACTTTATCGTGATGGGAAACTCGATTCTTATGGTTCAAGTTCATATGAGTCATTCGCAAGGGAGTCAGAGTTTGGGTCATTTGAGACACTGAGTCACTCAGCCAGATTGTCCAGATATTAACTACACATAAGCATCACACACTTGCAGCCCCCGACCCACCATAATGTCTGTAACATTGTGCCCACATATCCACATATTCTTTTATGCGCTTATTAGTTCACCCTCATCCTTAAATCCATTAACTCACCGTTGATCATGGTTAATGAAGCCACAGCTTTACTGTCACCTCGGTGATACGCATTCGGCATGAACTAATTGTTGCAATAAAAAATGTTGCTCTATTAATTTTTCGTGTTTGATCTATTTTCAGATTAGTATTTTTAATTGATTTTGTCAACTTTGCAAGCCAGAAAGAAAATCTAATTAAAGGCATTACCATAAGAAAAAAATAAGATTTCCTTGGAACGATCACAGACGTTACTGTTTCTCTGTCTACAAAGACAATGCCGTCATTTCTTGTGAGAAGAAAAGAGAAATATGCCCCATTAGTTTTCAGCAGATCCAAGATACGATCAAACAAACTCCAATTGATATGTAAGCCCTGTTTTTCCAAATGGATTGGAATTAGAGACAGCCACAAACCGATCTGACAACAGGACATGTGAACAGCAGCTGCTGCACTCCCAGCAAATCTTTATTCATGAATGTCCAAACTCTCACACAGACGTTCTGCTGCTCCATATTCAGAGCCGGCAGGTTTTTTTTCCCCCATCCAATTAATTTTCTTCACTGTTAGTCTAATCATCTCAAACGTGGCAGGTGTGACATTTAAACACGCCACAAAATAAGTTTTATTATTGACCGTCACCCTCCCAAACCCCAACATGAATGGCTCACACAGGCACAATGAAATGGGCAGCAGATGGGATGGAAACTTTCTCTCCGTCTCCAGGATGAGCGTGGTAGTGTTCATAAAATATGAACTGAGTGTAAATGCCAAGTTGCAAAACAATTCTAAGACAGGCACTGTGCCGAGTCACAGAACCTCA
This sequence comes from Thamnaconus septentrionalis, assembly GCA_009823395.1. NCBI lineage: Eukaryota > Metazoa > Chordata > Actinopteri > Tetraodontiformes > Monacanthidae > Thamnaconus > Thamnaconus septentrionalis. Next base: position 17,642,401 of record CM020508.1, on the reverse strand, counting down.
CAGCATCCAACGAAGAGCTGAAGTTCAGGGACAACACTGATGAGCTGAGACTGAAAACCAATTCAAAACTTTTTTATGTTCGCATCATAGCGCAAACAATTTGGAAAAACACAATTATTTTTCCTGCCTAAAACTAAAAAAGAAGCTTTCAATGCTCACTGCATCCACCCCGCTGAGCTCCAAACTCCAGTGAGTGTCTTGACATATATTTTCAAAAGTCTTCTAGGTTTCACCCAGCGTAGCTGTTGGATTGACTGTTTTATCCAATCTCGATAAAGTTTTTTTTTTTTTTTTTAACCATTGACCGTGTATGAAGATGGACAAAGCTTCCAGTTTCAAAAACAAGGGGAACGTGGAAGTGCCAAAAAGGCGTCTTTAATTGTTTGGCCAGCAGGAGCTGCCAAAAATGGTTGCCAAGACTAAAAATGACTGGCTGTCAATAAAGGAAGTACTAGCACACATGTGGCTTGTATCTTGGCACAGTTGAACCCAAAGTCAAGTTGACCATAAGTTTCCATGCACGGAACAATGGAATGGATTGTGTCCAGAACTACAGAACAACACCGATTACAAACAAGTGCGTGGCGCCACAGGATTTGTCTTCTTGTGTACTGACGGATTGCAAACCAACTCAGCGCACATTGCCATCTACTCTCTGCAAGAAAGCCCAGCAATGGAGCTGTTTAACTAGTGTGGCAGCTGAACAGAGGAGGAAGAGGAAGGAAGGGGAAAGCATCCGAGGCTGGGCACACTTGAAAACACCAAGTAGCATCTAATGGTCAGAGACAACATTGCAAACCCAACAATACCGACGTATCAAAACCACTGCCTTGCTGTCGTGTTTCTTAGAGCTGAAACAGGTTAAGTTGCAATTGGCTGGGTGAATATACCTACTTCCACATTATTGCAAAATGATTTTTTCTCACCTGTGCATCCCATTTGGGGAAGGCAACCCTGACGTCAATCCCTGACTCCTGTTGTCCCACTTGGTCTCAAATTTTTCTCATGCCAGCTGTGGTGTCAGGTTTAAAATCACAACTCCTAAAATGCTCCCCATGATTACATAGTGGTGCAAAATGTGCACCTGATTATTGGCCTGCCCATCATATATGCATATTAGTAGTGAAAGCCCAGCAGTTGTTTATTTTAGTGGCTTTATCAAACCATATACATTGATTTTCTGTTCTATTCTATCAGCTGATCACAGTCGCTTACATTCATTTTGCCTTTCAAGGGTGCACCTGAAACCTGGTGCTTTGTGTACACAGTCTTCCCACCTTTTGTCTGTGTGCGACTGTGTTTATGCTGATTCAGTGTGATCATTCACGACCCAGACTGCAGCTCAGTCACCTTGCCTGCTGTGATGTATGAGACCGTGGCTCATTGAGCACAAACGGGGGGGAAGACTTTATGGAGAATTTAGAAATGATTCTGCAAATGTGATTGATGATCCGGTGGGATTTTTCTTTCTGCTCATTTTCTTTAAAGGAAACGTAGATGGCTTGCATCTTATTAAGCCATCCCATCTTCAGCAGGGGCCGCTCTGTTAAAGCATAATTTTTGAGAACCTAACAGGATTTTTCCAACAAGGGAGGGGTGAATTCATGTATTTTCAAACACTTCGAAGCTTCAGAGGTTGCTATGATTAAGGAAAAAGGTCAAAGACATATAAACAGTTATCTTGAGGAGATAATGTTTGGGTCAAGGGTGTCTGATTAATTCTCAAAAAAGTTAGTTTTAGTAATTAGACCATATTGATATTGTCCCTAGTCATTCAATGGTGCCTCTGTACCTTTTCCACATCTTGGATGCTTCTCCCAGGAGACAGTCTGATATTTTGCTGCACATCTTTCTTCTTCTCAGTTCTCATTGTCTGATTCTCACTGTCCTTCTCCAGGATGCTGACGGTCAGAGCTGTGACTCATACACAAAATGCCTCATAAATGATTTCAGTGCAAAACCAAAGACCCTGGGGGGAGTCTCCATGCGCTCCGTCCACATTTCTGAGATTAAAACTACCTGGTTTCACTTCTACTTCTTTATTAAAGGAGGAGGTGAGAACCTTTCCTTTGACAGGTTTCCTTTGATAGTTGTTCTATTTTTGTGGTTGATGTAAGCAGCACCAGTGGTATCCATGGTGAGACATCTTCATTAGCACCACAGCTGGGAAGGCAGCCTGCTATTTACCTAGAACTGATAATTAGAAACATTCATTTTACGGGCAGATTAATATTCAGTCACACCTTCAGCCATGAGCGAATCTTGTCATTTTAGCTGCTTCTGACTTAAAAATTAACACATTCCGTACACAAGAGCTCACTCAACACACACAAAAAAACTCAGAATGGAAATTGTATTGACAGTTAGTCTTTTTTTTTTTTTTTTTTACACATTCAGTTTGGGGTCTTGGGTAACTGACTGTGGTGAACTTTTAAAGAGGCTGATATGTGTCAACCTTTTTTTTTCCTTCCTTCCTGATCAAAATCAGGAAAACAGACTTAATAAAAGTACATTGTACATACAACAAACTCAACTTGTTTTTTTAGCTGAACATAATCATGAGGTAAAAGTACATTGCAATCAGGTGATCAGCTGAAGCAGGAAAAGGTCACTGAAGAGCTCATCTGTACTGCATGTGATTTGTTTCTATGACAAAACATGAATTTCACCTGCAGCGGAGCAAAATGAAACGTGGTAAAGCAGTAAAGCAAGACAGTTATTGTTCAACAACTAAAGCAGAGGTCTGAGTTTTTGACCAATAACAGAAACAAACCATACAATCCTGTATATGCCACGACAGTGATAAAACATATTATGCACTTGACTAAAGAATAACCTATTTTTCTAACATTTATGTTGCTGCATTTGAGCAAACAGGGAATGAGAAGTGCTTGGGTGGTCCAGTGGGATGTTATAACCTGATTAACAGAGGAAAGATAGGCAGAGGGGAGATAAATGAGTGGACAATGACTCAGTGAGTAAGGCAATTATTTTGGGGAGGAACACGCTGAAGGGAGGAGAGATTGGATAGAGAAGAGTGGGCAAGGACGGCATGGCAGAGGGAGAGAGAGAGAGACGAGGAGAGAATGAAAACAAAGGGAGGGAGGCCGAGGTGTGTGTGCTTACAGGGACGGGGCTGCAGAAGTACCACAAGTTGCATCTATCAACCCGTATACAGGCATCACGGGGAGACAACGTGAAGCCGAAAGGGCAGTGAAGCCGTCGCGTCGCCACGATCAGTGTTAGAGTCTCGCACGTGACGGGGCGTCACTGAGAGCACTGAGAGAGTTAGCCGAGCGCAGAAGGCCCGAGTGCGGCCAGATGGACTAACTGGCTGGCTGGCAGGAAGTAACAGGCTGTACACTTCTTTTTGATTGGCTCTAATTATGATCTACTGCCGTGCCTCTCAGGGTATTGCTGACTGTCTCTCTCTCTCTGTGTGTGTGTGTGTGTGTGTGTGTGTGTGTGTGTGCGCGCGCGTGCGCGCGTCTTCTTTTGAATTTACCCATGTGTTTTCTGAAACATTTTTTAAAAGTCCCATATTATACGAAATTCACTTCATCACTATTTTACAGCCTGTCAGCGAACTCCTCGGGAGAGAGAAAAGTCCACCCTTTACTTCTTTTCATGCTCCACTTTTTCCGAAAGTGTGTGCCGACACACACAGCTCTGAAAATCAGCGGTGTGTTCGCCACAGCAAACAAGCTTTGCACGCTTTACCTGCACTTGCACGCCTCTTGGCAAGCTGCTCCATGGGAAATCAGGGATCTCTCAGATGTTAAGCGTTTCAAATTAAAACAGTTATTTTTATCATTATTATTTTCACCAGCCATATATCCGGACATATATTCAGCAAAAAACCACAGAGAAAATTGATTGTAATGAAAATATCATCCAGCTTTATTCAACTTTTTTTATTTATGGTATCATTTCTTTTTCTTCTATTGAAAGTTCATTCATTCATTCATCTTCTATGCCCGCTTATTCCTATTCAGGGTCACGGGGGTCTGCTGGAGCCTCTCCCAGCTGTCTTAGGGCAAAGGCAGGGTGACACCCTGGACAAGTCGCCAGTTCATCGCAGGGCCACATAGAGACAAACAACCATTCACACTCACATGCACACCTACGGACAATTTAGAATATTCAATTGACCTCACATGCATGTTTTTTTTTGGACTGTGGGAGGAAGCCGGAGAACCCGGAGAGAACCCACGCAGACACAGGGAGAACATGCAAACTCCACACAGAAAGGTCACAGGCCCGGGCCCCGGAATCGAACCCACGCCTTTCTTGCTGTGAGGCAGCAGCGCTAACCACTGCGCCACCGTGTCGCCTATTGAAAGTTACCTTTTTTTTATTTTAGGAGCTCAAGTTTAGGTTAAAAATGGCCAAAGGCTCAGCAGTGATTAGGTCCTGATTTGATCTTTTTAAAAATTATTATTAACTTCTATTAATTAAATGGAGAAAGGGATTAAATGAGGTCCTCTTATCAGGGCTCCTCCTCTATCTTTCTCCTTTCAAGGCAACCCTTGTCTAGAAGTTCTTTAGCATGTAGCGTAATGCTAGGTGGACCGTTTAAGACCAAGTTGTACGTTTTCTTTCGTTTTCCCTCGAATTTACAGGATAGTCTGTCATTTCTTTTTTTTTAAAACAATTTTATTTATTTCATTGTGCCTGAGGACGAAGGACAAGATGCTACTGACATTGACCAACCTGAAGCTGTTGGGTGTTTTACTGCTCACCTCATTAATATGGCCTGATCATTTCAACCTATAAAGATGAAAATGATATCTTGCTCTCATCTTGAACTCATTTTCCAGTAACAGTGGAGACTGCAGCTGTCAGCCAACAGAGAGAGAGAAAATTGAGTTAAATGTGGGAAGAGGGATAGAATGGAAGTTCTCCGCTTCACTTGGTCGTGCTGCGAAGAAAAATGAAGAGCAAAAACTATAAAGCTGGTTGAAACGGTGGACCGGACAGAAAAATATCAAAGCAATGTTTCCCACGAACAATCTGTGCAAAGAAACTTGTCTTGGGGAAAATTGTTTCCCTGGAATTGTCCTTCGCATCCGAAAGGCACGTGAGATGGCAAGAGTGGATATAAACTGAGAAAGATGGAAAAGTGAGCTCTTGATTAGGGCCGTTTTTAAGATAATTTAACACAGGAGCAGGTTCCTCCCGCAATCAGCCACAAACTAGCGCTGATAGGCAACATGGCGGGCAGCGAGCTGCTAACCCTGCAGACCCACTGAGTTTTTCATTCTAAACTCTCGGACGTCCATCTTGAAAAACTTAACTGTAAAACCTTTTCAACCGGCCTTGTACATCGTGACAAGATCCATTTTTTTTACAAAATGTTGAATGAATGTGCTCCTGTGAAACAAATCCAGCGCATTCCAGTGACATCCCGCCAGGTGCCTGCTAATGAGATGATAAATGATAAAACCCAAAAAGCAGCTGAAGCGATTCCCTCTCTCTGCATCCCTTCTTCCCTTGAATGCCTCCATTTTCTGCAGCCCGCCTTCGGCCCGTGCCGTGCACGGCCCGACCCCTCCTACTTCCCCTCGTCTCCGTCCCGCTGTCCCTCCCGTCCTCCCTCTCCTCACCTCCCTTTCCTCCCCTCGGAGGGAGAGCTGCTCTACATGCCAGACCGCTCCCCTTGTCGTCTCTTCTCATCCGGCCATCAATTCACTATTCCATTCACAGGTATATGATAAGGTGATTATGCATGGGCCCTGCGCTGCCCCTGCCCGCGCTTGGACGTGCGCACACGCGCGCACGTGCATACGCACGCACGCGCAGTGCCCCGGTCGCGCTGATGGAAGTTGACATCACATTTCCTTTAAAAATTCCGTGGATGTCGTCCATCAGAGAAAGCTGGCAACCTAGCGCTCCCCCCGATTAATTTGTCTCTTCGTTTTTAATCAGTGTCAGAGGAAGGACGCGGAGATGGTGGAACAAGGGAGGAGGAGAGGAGAGGAGAGCCAGGGAAGGAAAGGCGCCTCTGAACGTTTGATTGGAATCCACCACGAGAGCTCTTTAACTCCATTCCCAAAAGCTGCACGCACAGACGAATGGAGCAAGAGTCTCGGCCCAAAATGTTCCGTTTGACTTTCCGGCAAATCACTTCCTTGCTTTAATTCAATTCCTCGATTATCATGCAAAAGTGTCAGTTGCGTATGGCTTCACTTGTCAGAGGCTCAAAGGCCCTTGTGGACATTCTAAGATGAATAAAATCTCCTGCAGTCCTTTCAGTAGCGGTGTGTGAAACTGAAAGATTTGCTATCGATCCACCCGATTTTAGGGTAAAAAAAAAAGTTTGTTTAGACCATTCAATGGCCTTTGTATCGTTCGAGCAAAAACCTGCACCAAGAGCTGTTTTTGACCTCCATTATTTTTTTTTCTGTTTTGAATTACTGTCATTTCGTCTCATTTCATGTGACAAGGTAAAAAAAATTTTTTTTCCAACTTAATGGGCTTTCCTGAAACAGTTTTAACATGGTAATACCGAAACCAACATTGGTATCGATATATGGATCAAAACATCCACCGACTCTGTTGTATAGTTCTGGACTAACTCAGAAGAACACTTTTTTTCAACGAGCCATGTGTGCAACCCTCATCCTCGGGTCCTATAAGCTCCAGAAATGCTGTTTGCCTACTAAACCGTGGAATGTTTCAAATGCTATTTCATTCTGAGTCATGCTCGGAACGCCGCTGTGAGGCCAGTCGGCCCATCTGACTGCTGTGTTGTGGAGTTCTCTGTGTGTGTGTGTGTGTGTGTGTGTGTGTGTGTGTGTGCAAGAGAGTGTATGTACACGTGCAGTGTTTTCTTTATGTTCTTGCTGTCATTATTGTATCAAAAGAACTCACGTCAACAATGTTTTTTCTCTTCATGTCACGCTTGTTTTTGTCGTTTTCTAAAGTAAATAAAAGGAAAGGGTAAACAATGCTGCAACGCAAGTCCTTAAAGAGTAATCACTCCATCATCTGCCGTGCACCAATACGTTATTCTATATGTAATTGTAACATAATAGCCTCTCTCACCGTTCATTGATGTAATGCCATTTATTCACTCCTGTCTCCTTTCCAATGCAGTGAATACAGGGAATGCAGGCTGCTGATTTGCTTTTACTACAATGTGGAAATTGCACATTGCCAGAGCTTTAATTTGTTCCATTTTATTATATTTGAAATTCTATGTAAAGTGCAATATTTCATGATTTTTGCTGTTTATCAGCTTTTCAGTAAGGTTGTAGGTGCTTTTTTAAAGCCATACATCTCAAAGTTACCATGTCTACCTTGTACAACTGGAATTACATTCATTCATTCATACCCGCTTCTCCTTCACTCGGGAGGTACGTAGGGCCACATAGAAAGACAAAAAACTATTTGCACTTCAACTCAAATCTACAGCCAGTTTAGCATTCCCACTTCACCTTGCATGCATGTCTTTGGACTGTAGGAGGAATCTGGAATACCCAAAGATAACTCCATGCAGACTGTCCCCAGGCCTCTGCAACAAGAATGAGTAAATATAATCACAGAGAATTGCTTACACATTAAATGGCTTAGGTGGGAAACTGAACACGTGGCTGTGTGATTAGCGGGAGAGTAAAAGACCCCTGTGAAAGCCAGTAATGCAGCTTTATGAAGCATGATATTTGTCTCTGAGTGCAGCAATAATGTAAAGCTCAACAGCTGGGATAATTGCTGAAAGCAAACCATGCGTGACATTATCGCTAAATACAAGCTGTTATGTGTAAAAGAACAGCTACCTTTGAACATTATCGTCATTATTTATTATTACAAATTCCAATGAAAAATCCATCTTCTGCATCACATTCGACACATTCACCGCTTTCAGTTTTAAAAAGCCTCATATCTTTATGTCTGCTGGACAGACAGCAGAGTCAGAGTTTGGGATCATTCTTTCCTTCAAAAGTGAAAAATGTATTTTAACCTACTGGGGGCTGCTACCGAACCACATATTCTATTGATTTCCTGATTAGGAGGACAAGGAGATCTTGTGTGGACATGTTGATTGTTGCTCCTAAGCAGTGTTCAGCTCAGAGGCTTATTGCCTTCGGTTGAATCCCAGCAATCGATTGAGAGGATGTCTTTAGCACCTCAGATCGCACAAGAGACCCCGTCTGCCATTCACTGAAACCCACTGCTACACTATTGCTGTTCTTCAAAATGTCCCAGAATGTGAAAAAATTTGGAGCGTTGCTAATGGATTGTTTCACTTCTGCAAAATGAAGAAAAACTTGAATTCTCACAGTGAGGAACTGTTGCCCATTTCTGATTGGAGCATGGCATTAGTCCGACAAATTGCCCATTGGTCCGACCTCCCCTAACCCTAACCCTAATCCCAAATGGGAGGTCGGACTAATGGAAGGTCAGAATAATGGGCCGTTCCCCTCCTGATAGCACTGCCCACACTGCAGTATCCACACTGTAGCAGCCAAGGTTGCAAGGGTAGAGGTCGCTTGAGGGTATTTCTTCTTCTATTTTGCAGTTTTTGCACAGGCATGAAGGTTTATATGTCTTGAATAATTCTGATGCTGCACTGCCATGGTAACCTATTGGCAGAGCAGCATAGATGAGAATCTACCGAGAGAATTCACAAACTTATGTCAGAATCTCACCCGGAGCCATGTAAGTGATTTTTTTTCTTCATAATCTCTCTGCCATTCCTCATAATGTGGCAGAGGATGTGTTAAGTATTTTCTAACATGGTGTTTTTAAGAAAGGAAAAAAATGTAATTTGAAAATGAAGACCTTGATGATTGTCTTGTTTCTTTTTTTTATGACAATAAACGCTTACTGATATACAACTTTTGGCAGCACAGCAGATTGGAAGCAGAAAGATGCTGGCACGCTGGGGGTTATATATTGGGCTACATGCCCACAGTGTTCAGACCACTTGGTCTACTCTGTCACTGTGGCTGTGTGAAAAAGAAAGAAATCCACAAAGCACTTAATGATTAGGCACTTCAGCAGTGGATGGTCCATAGGTGAAATTACAAAGCACTCTGTCACCTGGCTACAGTACAGTAGCTATGAGGAATAGCTCAAAGTGGAGTTTAAAGCTCCAGCGGGTTGAACATGAATAGATCGCTGCACTTTAGGCCCTCAATCCTCATGAACATGGTAAAAAAAGATGGATGCTATGTCGTGCCACTTGGAATTAAGGGGTGAATTCCTCTTGCAAAAAATGTCTGAGCAGAGCGTCTCTTTTAATATGCACAGATAGAAGCATTCCAAATTTTAACCACAGAGAAACATACAGCATCAGTAGTATTATGGAGTTTTATGTCCAGAAAGAATTTCATCAGTTGGAGGCCTGCATTAACCATTCATTCCAGGGTAAAAACAAAAATCAGAAGACAGAAAATAACATGTTTCCATATTGTTTGTGTGGTGTCATCAAAGATTTCAGATGGATTTCAGATGGCGGAAAACAGCGACATTAATAAAATATCCACTGCAGCCAGGGCACACTCAAGCCTCCATGGGGCCCTAAACAAAACTTGAAATTGGGGCCTCTTACTGCTGACAGTGCTGGCTATTGATCTTTTTTACACACCTACTATAAACTTATTTAATGTTCTCATCTGTCATTATGAATACCAGTGTAAAAAAAAAATGGATGTAATAACTTTTTGTTATAGTTGGATTGTAGTCCACAGTGAATAAGGTTGTTTTGGTGCAATGCAGCATAAAATAAAATGGGTGAAATATCTTTTAGCTACAGGCTTGCTGGCGTTTGACTGGTTAAACTCTGTATTTCGGTCAGTGCACGGCCAGCAGGTTAAGAAAAACCTCTGTGCTCCAAATAATTAACAGTCAGTCATGAATGAAGGAAAAAGAAAAAGCAGAGCTGAACTACAACTGCACAAAGCAACATTTAAAGTAATCTCCTCCCAAAGGCTCTGACTTTCTTCTGGCCCTCTATGAAGGGAAGTTGTCAAGGTCCAACTCCCAGATAGGTTTCTTTTCAGTGGACATGATTAATAGCACGTTGAGGAATCTCCTCAGTAGTTCATTTTTAATCCTTGACATTTGAAAAAAAAAAAGAAAAGAAATAAAAGCCTTCTCTACCTTCTCCATTGAATTTTCCAGCAGGAAGACACAAGTGCCAAAGAAATGAAAATATGTTAGTCACTTCTTTTTCAAGTGTACGCTCTGCTGACCAAAAATCATTATTGGTGTGTCATTGAATCATTGAAAACATGAACAGACCCATTCAATTTCAAACTTTAAAATTACTTTTGATTCTTTTTTGTTGTTGCAAGGTTTCAGTCATTAAAAAAGATTTTCTGAAAACCCTCCACTGAAAAGACCCCAGAATTCTCTGCAGAGAAAATATTACCGTTACATATGGACTCAATGTGGGAAATGTTTGCTATGGCATTAAAACTATCCAAGCCAGTCACGGCCGTGAATCTCACATGGGTTGACTGGATGTTGCACACCCCTCGTTCCTGATGGTTGAACGTCTTTTTAATTGGTGCAGCGGTGGTTTAGCTTTATACGTCTGCTTGGCACCGCTTCCTGAAGTGAAACGCTTCGACCAGTCTTCAGCTTTCAATCAATAATGAGTTTGGCTGTGCCAGGATACTGAAAAAGAAGATAAGGGGAAGACAAACTTTAACCTTGACGACAAGCCGTTATTTGTGGTTGGGCCACAAAACGGCTTCATCTTGAACAGCAGGGCATCAAAGTCTGACATGGGCATTAACTTTCCCCTCTTGTCTCTTCTGCTCATCTTCACCATAGTTCACTGACTGTCGGTGGTCATGGCGTTCACCTTAGGAACTTTGAGAAAAGATGCAGCAGGAGGGTGATTCAGGAACGACAGTTTGATTAATGGCACCTACTTGACCTCCTCAGGACTCAAGAGGTCAATTCTACATCGTCAGGACAACCAAGTCCTCAAAGTGCAGTGAAAATGTAGGCTGGTGTTGCCTGTCACCCTATAGGCACCCAACACGTCTGTGTACTGATGCTAATGTTTTAATGATTGATTTGAAACTCCTAACATTGCACTTCAGCTGGTTTTCTGGGATCCATTAAGCAATAGTTTGTGTTTGAATATGACTGGGTCAGTCAGTGCCCAGGGTCTGGTCGATTAACAGGCATAACGTGCGTTAAACGTTGCTTCTCATACAAAAGAGGGAACCAAATGACTGCACTGCATTATTCGCAGTAATTTTAATTCCAGAGTCACAGTGGAGGCTGCCTTGATTTTGGCATCAAGTCAGGTAGCTGACCTGGTGTTCTGTCCTGCCTCCGTCTGTGTCACCTTTTCTTGTTCACACCTGTGGGTAGACCTAATAAGTAGAACATATCAGAGTCTGTATCCACCAGAGAATGAGCATCAATACAACACAGGTTGCAGCTAAATGACCTCAATGATTTTCCCACTAATTGTTCGGGGGGATTGTTGACTTTCACATTGCCAAAAAAAAAAATTGCACTTTGCTTTGCTGCCAAGTAGGAAACCAACCACACACCTTAGTGGGGTCCAGACACTCATCACTGTCCCTTTTTTGTTCTCCTACTCGAGCAGCCTGGAATAAATCTAAGAGGAAATCTCGACCGTGTGAATCCAACTTATTTTCAGGCTGCTGTCGGGATGCAGTCTCTCATTCACAGATGAAGAGTGACAGTGAGATAAGAGTACAAAGGATGGCATTACTGTCAGTCTCAAACGTTTATAATGACAGAAATGGAAATGATGGAGACTCTGGATCCGGCCATGCAAGAGGAAGGAGAAATTAAGGCTGGAGAATTACAAATGGTGTATATTGATTTCCATGAGAATTGAGTGTCACTCTCAGAGGATCAGTCACTTTCTGCTTTGAGGGCTTGGAGGATAAGCCAGTGAGTGAGACTGATGACATCTCGAATGCACAGCGGTAATCGTCACAGAAGCCCCCAGACTAGTGCACATCTTGTGTGAGAGCCCTTATTCCAGCCCACTGAGCACCATAAGTAATAACATTTGCATAAAGCCATAATTCTAAATAAACAAAAAAAACTTGCTGTGTATGAGACAAAAACATTATTATTTTTTGTTTATTCCGGAATGGCTTTGCACGTTATGTAGAGAAAAATCTCTGTCTGATCGGTATAAGTCCAAACATTACCATAAACTATTGCAGATGACGCTTTTCTTTTCAAGGTTAAACTAAGAGTTTCTTAAATGCATGATTGTCAAAAATGGGTGCCACCAGATCACAATCGGGAGATAGGTGATAGTTCTGCAAGATGCAAATGAAAACAAATAGAAAGTTGGTTCAGGGGGCGTGAAAGAAGCTGCCAGGGAAATGCTGAGCAAACAAACTGGAGATTGTAAAGACTGAATAAATATGAGGCAAAATGGGAACAATAAGCCCAGGTGGGATGCCCGCAAGCTGTAATATAATGTGTAAGAAAGAAAGACGGACAGACAGACAGAAAGAGACCTGAATCCATGACACCCTTTAGTGACTCTCACTCCCACCCTGGCCTTTATTGGCGAGTAAACATATCTATCATTCCAACAAGTTTGAACTGTGAACTGATCGTAAACTTGAAAATTGCAGATAATCACAAAAGTTAGATGTATACATACATAAATGCATACTTGTCCCAATATTAATTGAAAAGATGAGCTAACTGGCCCCAGTGTCACAAACACCTCATTCAGATGCTTAGATTCACTTGTGATATTAGTAACCAGCAAGTAAAGGAAGAACAAAACAACAAATAAAGAAGCTAAAGAAAGTCCTATCTAACACAAGAAACTTGAATTGAATTATTAATTAATTGACTACTATAGTGAGAATTTCAGACCCGAAACATCAGTGACCCAATACAGAATTGTGGAATTTCACTGGAAAGAAATACAGAGAATTTAGATGCAGAGGAGGGTTCTGCTTACTTACTGTGGACAAACACCCACAATGAAAAACAGATGGAAGAGCACAAAAGGTACAAGGAGAGTAATAAATACAGGAAGTAACAACCTTGGTCAAATGCAATTCTTAAAACAATTACGTGAACAAACTGAGAAAATGTTCACCGTAACCTGAAACCGCAATTTCCACAGGAAAGTGCTGCACTTTGATGTCTCTGTAATGGGGCTGTTCTCGCAAAATTCAACTTGTCATTGGACGTTTTGGTCAAGGTGCTCCTGTCCAAAGCTGAAAATTCACATCAAACTGAAGATTACTCACAGTTTGAGCTGTGGAGGTAGAAAAGTAGCAAAAACTCATGTAGTCATGGATAATATTGTTCCAAACCAGTCCAAAAAGTCTACATCCCAGGGAACAAATTCACAACCAACTTTTCAAACTGGAAAGGGGGAAACCTTGCATGCATTCAAACAGGTTATGTAGTTTGTTTGAGTAGAAAGCTACTGCTGTTAGACCACTGAGGCTGGCTTCCAATGTCCCACAATTTAATCTTGCTGTCGATAATGTGTAACTGGTATGCATAATTAGTTCCTGCAGGCGCTTCGCCCTCATGTTGTTTTATCTCTCTTATCTGCTCATGTTCTGAATGTGAAAAAGAAGTGACTTGGCTTCCGCTCTTCCTGAACATGCACTTTTTGCTGAACTACATATTTTACCCTTGGAACACAGTCACAGTTTTACACCGCTGCGCCTGTCTTTTTGTATTATAATACTGAAGATGAAACTGTCATTAGCAGGAGATTAACTGGTGTACACAAATTGCCCTGAATAGCTTCTTGATTGATTACATAAGATGACTTCTTCAATGTGTGGACATCATGTACATATTGAGCATTAATCATCCGACTGCACTCATGGTCTTATGACTAGTCCTGCAAGTTACTGTTTTCAATTTGTAACAACTGATTCAGTTTATTTATTTATTTTTAAATCAAAATAAGTTGATGCTCTTCTTACACCTTTACAAGATGGCTGTTGTTGTTTGTTGGTAGCAACAGTGTGATAAATCAAAATGAGTAACAAGACTGGGGAAAAACAAACACAGTTTAAAGGTTAATGCAGCACTGTTAATGGAATCAAAGGTGGATGCAGAAATTGCTTGTGGTATTGGCAAAGCAACTCTCTGCCTCAACCCATTTCTTTCTCTGTACATAAAAACACTGGACATATTTCTTTGCCACCTTCAAGATTTTGGAAAATCTTTCGAAAAGGTGAATTTAATTATTCCGTTTTTATAAGGTCGAGTCGGTGGGTTGCATGCTTTGTTTGATGCTGTGGACAACAGCGCCTTCCAGAGGAATATTGCTACACTTACACAAATTTACAAATTTAATCTAAAGCTATTTTGTCAACCAATTCACAGTATAATTCGGAAATAATGACTAAATGTGATATGTGTAAATAGTTTTAAATAACTGTCAGAAAACTACACTGTACAATAGATCCACTTCTGTTCGAAGTAGGAACGTTTCATAGTTAGTTTGTTTTTTCCCCCTACCGGTTGGATTTGCGCGGTGGACTTGCAGAAGACGTCACTTCCTCCCCACGTGAAGTACTCCATACATGTGAGGATCGCTGTTGTGTACGCACTCACACAGGCTTTTCGCATTCATTCAAGGGCCTTTTCAGAGGATTTTGTCAACCTATGATTATCGAAAGCAGGACTATGGCGTCTTCAGATGAGGAGGACCAGCTCGGACAAGAGTCTGAAGATGAAAGCGAATTATCAGACGGGCAGGTGAGCTCAAGCTAACTTCAGCTAACCGTGATCTCTTCAAACCGAGGAGCCACATTCGGAATATAAATCTTGTTATGCAGTTATACGAATTGTATAGTGAATGTATTTGTGCTCAGACAGTGTGTGCACTTACGTATCGTGTAATTGATATTAATATGTGTTGTGCCGTACAAACAAGCAGTTTTGGATAATTAAGCTCATTGATTTATTTTTGCCTTCCTCAGCTCCAAGAAGCCTTTGCAAAGGGGCTGTTGAAGCCGGGAATGAACGTCCTCTTGAACAAACCAAGAAAGCTAGTCAACAGTGTGGTAAGTTTGGAGCTCATAAAAATGTTGAGTTGAAGACTTTTCCGTGGATTGATTTATGTTTCTTTCACAGTACAAAGCAACACCTCAGGTCAAGTTCAGTGTGAATGCTTAGAAAAGGGCTGCAGAACAACAGTGTATACTTCATGCATAGTTGTGCCAACCGATATGTTATTTTATCCTACAGGAGGGTCTGCAGCGGTGCCTTGCAGACTTCCGTAAAGATCTTCCCTGGGTGGAGAGGTTGGACATGACCAACCCACCAGCTGAGGACGTGCTGTCGAAGGTGGAAGGAAAAGCTGCTGATGTGGCCAATGGAGATGTCACCGTAGACGATGACTTCCAGAGGGAGATGTTCTTGTGAGTCAGCAGAACGTGAAACAGGGCATGGGATGCTTGGGAAAAGTTATTCAGTTGTTTTCTGATTGATGGTGCTGTGGTTTGGATTACAGCAGATGTTATTGTCACAGTCATGTCTCATAAAATCACCCGCTTTAGGTGTATCAGACTCTGTCTTGTGGGAAGTATCAACTGACGATATGATTTGGACGACAAGATGTTTCGCATTTAATATGAATAGTTACCATTTCTGTTTGTTGACTTTCAGCTACCGTCAAGCTCAAGCGACCGTCCTCGCAGCGCTGCCTCTGCTGAATAAACACAGCATCGCCACCAAGAGGCCTGATGACTACTTTGCAGAAATGGCCAAGACAGATCAGCACATGCAAAAGGTGACTTTTCTTTTTTTTTTTTTATTTTTATTTTTATTTTTTAATCCCTTCACTTTCCCCATCACTTTGGAAATCTTCACCAACAAAAATTATTCTTTTGTCCAGATCAGGAAAAAGCTGCTGGCCAAGCAGACAATAATGGAAAGATCGGAAAAGGCCAAGAAGCTGCGGGAACAAAGAAAGTATGGAAAAAAGGTTTGTGTCTGTTTTTCTTATTTGTTCCTCTTTTTTTTTCTTACTGAAGAGAATTAATTTCAAGAAGTTGAGTTACAAGACTGTACTAGGTTGTATTGAGAATCAGATTGAAATAGTTTCAAGCCATTTGTTGCACCGAAGTGACATCCTTGTAAGACGGTGAGAATGGGATGAAAATAGATGCTTGATTGATGATTTTTGCTTTTCAGGTTCAAATAGAAGTCATGCAAAAGAGGCAGAAAGAGAAGACGGCTATGATGAACGCTGTCAAGAAATATCAGAAAGGTAATATTTCACATTTCTTAATGATATTTCCCAAAAGTTTTAACAACATTGATGTTTACACACTGATAAAATCATGCTGCTGTGTCATATGTTCCTCTGACTCAGAAGCATTTATATACAATATTTGCCCAAATAGTGAGAATTTTGTTTTGTATTTGAAATTTGAGTTTATCTCATTTTCCCTCCTAGGAATGACAGACAAGCTGGATTTCTTGGAAGGAGAAAAGAAGGGTAAAGCCTCTTCTCAGGACCCCAAGAAGGCTGTGAACAAGAAAGGGTGAGTTGATTTATTGTCAATTCCAAACTGGAAATTGGTGTCTGGTAGTTTGTTTAGTTTGTCTTATTGTGAGGGGATCAGCGTCAGTTGATCAAAGCTCTGGAAGACCACCCAACACTAGATTTACAACTGAGATTGGCTATGATGGCTCTGTGTGTGATGTCATAGATGCATCCCGCTCCACCATGTGATGCAGATTTATTTCTTAGCTGACTTATTGGTTTGACACAGTAGTTTTTTTCACCTGTCGATTTGGTGACGCTTGCACAACAAGAGTCTAAAGAATTTTCCTCTATGTATTCTGACAGTGCCAACGCAAAGAGAAAATACAAGGACCAACGGTTTGGCTTCGGAGGCAAGAAAAGCGGGAAGAAGTGGAACACCAAAGAGAGCCACAACGACGTCTCCGGCTTCAAAGCCAAGATCGCCCACGGACGCGGAGTCAAAGGGAAGAAGGGCAAAGGAGGCAAACAAAATGTGAGTCACTTTCACAAACTGTGTGTATGCTTATTTAATGAACTTTTTTAAGGCATCACAACATTGCAGAGGCTGTGGCAGTCAACATTATTTCTCCTCCTTGACAGAAACGTCCCGGGAAGTCCGTACGCAGGAAGATGAAGTCGCGCTCGTAAACGTGGACACGGGCGGCGCTTAAAGCTGGACTTTAATGTTGCTCATTGGTTGGATTTCTCATGGTGGCCCTTCAGTCTCTCCTCATTCCACCAACAGGAAGTACTGCAGGACCTGAACTGCGCTTTTGACTCTTTTTTTGAGTCTGCAGTCCAATGGCTTCACACTGACGTGAGATGTCAGGAAGAGCTACTCAGACCACCATTTGAATTTTAATGGCACCCAATGCGACGAAAATGCCTTTTCTCTGTGTGTTTTACATAGTTTAACTAACTTACGGAGGCCATTTTTACAGGCCACCTCTGAAACCAAACTTCAGTATCTGCAACCCCTTGTCATCTGTTAGACTCTGTCTCCTTTTTACTGTACAACGTTCACTTCCCAGCCCTTGACACATTGATTCTCTCCCATGTGACGCATGACCTTTCAGAATATTGAGCAGCTGTTAGTTTTGCCCTTTCGCATTCATTATTATGATCAGTATGTGATGGGAAAAATGTGCTTTGCGCAGACCTTTGCAAAGGTTCCCAGCAAAAATATTTCTCAGTTTTCGGATTTAAAAAAAAAAAAATAAAGCATCAGGTTAAAGTGATAAAATATGCTTTTTTTGTGACAAACAAATAAAAACAAGCGCAGAGGCTCACTCTCTGCTGGATTCACTCTCTTTTCTCTAAGTACCGTTTGATGAACGCAGGCCAAGTTCTGTGTGTATGGTCACGTCACTGCTGAATCGAGCAAAATTGAGTCTCCTGTCTCCGCGCTTGGATGCAACCTGGAGATATATGGGCAAAGTTTGTATTTTAATAAAACTGTGGTTTATGATTACCTCACTTTTTGTGGATACTTTTATTTAAAAAAAAAAAAAAAATGAAAACATTTTTTTTATTTTACCAGTGCAGTTGATAGCCAGCCTATCTCCTGACTCTCCGTCTGAGGCATTGCGTATTTCTTGGTGGGCTCTTCGCGGGCTTTGTGGAAGGCTTTGATGAAATCCGCTGCAACAGAGAGAAGCGCGACTGATCACGTGTTAAATCAGATTCTTGCGATGTTGCAGCTTCCTCCAGCGTGATCAAAGGAACAGTCGGCGTGCACTCACAGTTTTCTTCAATCACTTCGGTTGGTTTCTTTGCCATGGGTTTGTCCGGCAGGATATGCACTGAGACGAGAGAAGACGTGGACACAGTGAGAAAGGAATAATAAGTAGCAGCCTATAGCTCTGTAATATATATTCACTCACTGATCAACGATCTGGAAATAGGTTTGATTTGGGGAGATCATCATAGGACACTTATTTCTGCGAGGACTTAGCAGAAAATGCTAATTCAAGCAAACATTTCCAGTATTTTGCTAAATTAATTGTACATTTGACATTAATCTTGTTGATCGAATGGCCACGTTTCGCACGCAATCACTCTTTGTCTCTCGAGTAAGTTTTTAAACTAAGCAGAAGTCCGATTAGCTGGCTTACACTTCCGGCGCGGGTTGATGCTGAACTCGGTGTGAAGTTTCTGGTATCTCTGCGCTTTTCTGATGGTCTCCACGTGAATCGCGTCCTGATGGACCAAATCCAGCCTGCCGTTTCCCGCCATGATCGATAAAACGAGCAACAAGCACTGACTCGGACAAGGGGAACCAGCTGGCCTGTGTTAAAGTGGACCCGTCACCTGGCAACAGGAAACACAGAAATCGTGCTGCAGTAGCGCCCGTTGGCCACTCGGTGGAGCCGCACACTTAGATTTGGTCATCGTTAACTAGCCCATGTTCTTCATCTAGTTTCCTCGTCAAATGTCCGGAGTTTGAAAAAGACGCAAAAGTGTCATCTAATTCCTAATGTACCAATAAAATGTTCAACATTTTTTCTTAAGAAGGTAACGTCAAACAATGCAGAGCAACAATATGGAAGTAAATTCCCCAAAATGCTCAAAGCTAATATTTCAGCATTGTGGTGTTGAGATTACTGTGCTACATTTGATTGCTCTCAATGTGCAAGCTGGAGTTAAACTTTTGAATATCACACAAATTACTTCACATGAATGCTTCATATGGTGTGATTTATTCTGAGGGAGGTCATCTTTTTTGAAGCGCATAAAAAAATCATCGCTGGACTTCGGCTATTAGTTCTTTTTCCTTACGCAGGCCAGTCGTACGAGCTTTGAAATGCGTTATCCAGAGAATGATTTTGCTGACACTCATTCTTGGAATCTTCCTAATCATTGGAAACATTTAGAGAGCACGTCATGATTTAAACATTTTAAATCAAGCCTGCGGGGGCTCTTTAAAGTGTTTCAAGCTCATTAAGATCACTGAAAAATGAATGCACTCAGCACGCCTGCTTGTCAGGGAAATGAAAACCTTGAAAACCTCAGACAAAGAAATTGTGTCTTTGTAGACACATTTTATTTTTATTTTATTTTTTTTTAACCTTTTGGCCTTTTTGTTTTTGTTGTTGCTGTGTATTTCCTAAGATGTGCCACAGCGCCTGGTGCCCACGCTCTCATCTTTTCCAATACAAAACCCAGCTTCTGTGCAGGATGTCAGAGCTGTTTCCGCTCAAAGCATCAGGCCGGATGCATATTTCATGAGGTTAATATATTTACTGTTGACGAGGACCTCATGCAAGACCACTTCAAAACCTGCCAGAGTGTCTTTTTGATATTCTTATCGACTCAGATTATGTCAGGGTGATATTGCGGTGCTGCTTTTTATGAGGGTGTTTAAGGATTCTGTCGACTTTATGTGGTCGCAGAGCCTTTGGATTCGGTTTCTTAAGCCATTACAAAACTTCTTACCCGCTGCTTTATGGAACGCAACGGCTCCTCTGTGAAAAGCAGAAAATCTGCAACTTATTTTTCTACTTTGCAACCAAAGAAGTTGAGCGCATCAAAGTCTCTAGGGCCTTGTTTTGTTTCCCCCCCCAACTTCCAGAAGTCATTTGCTTACTCCATTATACGCTGTATTTCCTTCAGATCGCTGCAGTTTTGTGTGCGCCGCTAGCCTGCAGCAAACAAACCCATCAAAATGTAGCGACGGGCAGCAGTGTGAGTGTGTAGGACCAGCCTGCGGGAAAATGTAGCGCCAGCCTGAGTTCTTTCTTTCTTTTTTTTTCACTATACATGATGTTCTCTTCAGGCGACAGATGACTATTGAGGCATTTTTCGCACTTCACTCGTTGGGTCTGTCTGCTGTGCATGGAAGCATGAATTCAGATCAAACAAACACACAAACTCAGCACGCACACACTTTTTTTTTTTTATATCCTGTTCAGAAACTGTATTTCCATTCCTCAAAAACCTTTCCCATACTGTTCAGTTGAAATATCTCACAGAAAGAAACATCGCATTGAAGAGCAAGTTCAGACTCTTTCCACAAAGACACACACACACACACACACACACACACACACACACTGGTGCACGATAATTCTGATACAGCACCAAATGAAACACTGCTGGAATATTTTTTAGATACTGGCTTCAAAATAATGTCTTCCACCCTGAAATTTGTTCTGTTATTTGAGAAAACACAAGTTCTGCTGATTGTGGAAGACTGAGTTTGCTCTTTGTGATAAAAACGGTCAACGTTTCATCCGAGAGGTTTTGTCAATTTTGTGGAAAAAGTGAAAAATCTGGAGGTTCTGTTGACTCGATGTTGATATAATAACAATGTCAAATTAGGAGCAAACTGAAAGGATAATTTTACATTAAATGGGTAATGGGTTGCATATGTATATCATATTTATGAGTAGAGAGAAAATATTGATATGTCCAGGGCTAAAACTGTATTTACTTGTTTTCACTCCAACTGAAACTTTGTAGTTGTACTTTTGCCCAGGTGGAAAAAAAAAAAAAAAAAAAAAAATCAGGGACAGGTTGTGATAACAAAGAGGGTGAGCTATGATTTTTTTTTTTTTTTTTTTTTTTAAACTGGGAGAAATCCAGGAAAACTTTGAGTGCGAGAGCAAACAGGGGGATGGCAGTAAAAACAGAAGTCTTTGACACGAAGAGACTTGGAAAAAAAAGGGCTCGTTTTCCAACCCGAATGGCTTGCAGCCCACATGGCGCAGTGTTGTTTTATTGGAGTTAAAGGGCACCAGAGATGGTCCCCTGAAGGATTGCGTCCAGCAGCACTGCAACAGGCCACTGCACCAGGTGTTCTCCACAGGAAATGGCACCTGAATGTATTCTGTCCACTGCTTATCCAGCAGGAGTGAAGTTTTAACACATGCTGTCCTTTAGAGGGCACCTTCACGCACACCACCGCCTTCACTAAGTGTTAACAGAGACTGTGTGAAGTCATTGTGAGAGTATATTTGCGCTGACAATGCTCACAGTTGTTTTGGCCAAACTCACTTTGAAATTGTTAGAAAAACGTTGCAGCGATGCAGTTTTCATGTGCAGAAATTCAAGGAAAAACAAACAGAAACTGCTCTCCACTGCACTAGTAAGACCTCTCCAGCTGACCGGTGACCCTGTGACGGTGCTCTGTGTGTGCGTCTCTTCGCGTTGTCTCGCACACTTGACTTCCCACCTGACATAAATAACGGCGTTTTCACCTCTGGTAAACAACTCAGTTCCTCGGATGCGCTTTGAAGGCCGCGGCGACAATTCTTCCTGTCCCCGCCGTCACACGACACTTCTGCTCTCCCTCACGCAGCCTCGTCGACTTCTGGTTCGGATGCAATCGTTTAGTTTCGCCGCGCCCGCTTCCTCCGTGCGCAGCTAACGCCACGTGTGGCGCATCTCGCCCGGAGTACGGACGGCTTAATAACGACGAGGGCGCTCAGCAGCGATTCCACCTTTATTGACCCCCGAATGAAAGATAGAATGGAAACAGGTAATAACTCAAGCGGTGGGGAGGGGCTGCAGGTGGGGGTGTCAGTGAGGGAGCGTGACGAGTGTTTGTGGAGGGAATGGTGTGTATCAGCAGCTCTGACGAGCTGGACTGCTGCTGCTGCTGCTGCTGCTGCTGCTGCTGCAGCTGCTGCTGCTGCTGCTGTCACGGTGTCGCAGCGAGTTATCCTCACGGCCGCTCCGGAGTTTTATCAGGCCGCCGGGAAGTGAAAAGGCCACTCTGCGGCTTCGCTCCGACTCCGGCGTCGGCCACATGCTCCGCCGGGGCTGAGTTGATCGTTTCTGACAATCGCCCGACTCTTTCCACCGTTTCCCCCTCCAATAAAGTTTAGTCGTCGTGGAGGCGTTTCGAAGAGTCTCATCTGCGCTGATCCCCTGAGAGGAAATGATTTGTTTAACTGTTTATCGATGCTGTAAAAAAGTCTTTTTGAAAAATTGCACAGGCTACCGGCAAAGCAGTGTTTTAAAATATTATAGGGTCCCGTGTTACTGCTTACCCCTACCCCCCCACCTCCCTATTTAGTCATAGGGCCCAAAATTGATATCTACACCCCTGCCACTAAGGCTGATACATTCTTGGACCTTCCGCATACCACAAGGCGTCCATTAGGTGGAGTGAGAGAGCAAAACGATCAGTTGTCATTAAATTGGCTGAGGTATCAGGGGCCTTTGTGTCTTTGTAATTTATCATCCTCATTTGGTAGACGTGAATTCCCACGACAGACATGCTAATACTGTGAATGTTCAATTATTTTTTTTCAACCTTTATTTGGCATCGTGATCCCAAATAATGTTGCGCTTTCAGTTTCTCCAGCAACAAAGCAAAACAGCTTTTTTTCCATTGCATTATATTATATTTTATAGGTTGAAAGTAAATGAGTGCCTGCCTTGGGCCTCTGATAGCAGTAGAGTGCTGAATAAATTGATGGACGGATGGATCCCCAATAACAGCCCCTGGTTTGTTCTGCTGCTTTGTTACCAATAGACATTAGAAACAAGCTAAATGTTTAAGTTGGATTGAAATATTTTAATTGAACATATTTTTGCACAACAATCAATAAAGTGCAGGATGGATAGCTTTTACAAAGAAATTAAATAAATAAAGCTGAAAAAGACAAGCGATCCGGATTCATAACCTACTCTACGCTAGCTACGCAGCCAATAAGCAGTTGTGAATAGGTTGCAATGGTATTGCCTGCAGCTACGTAGATTTCAGTTTTGAATGCAAACTCTATGGAAACAAACGTGAGTTTGCGTCGAAAATAAATTCACTTTTAAGAAAACTCAGAAATAGCGCTAACCTCTGTGCCGCCGTGCAGCAACAAAACAAAGCAACACTGAAAAAAAGCCAACAGGCACACAGCATATCAAGCTAACATCAAAGAAACACTATTATGCGGTGTTGTTGCTTTCCAGCTGCTCTCCAAGAAAAGGAAGAAAAAAAAAAACACATTCCAAGCTAACTCCAGGCTCCAGCACCGTTCTCTGACCTTTTTCCTCCCCACAAGACTACGTTCTAATTGCAGAGTGGTCCCCGTTTGACTGCTAATTAAAACACTATGTCATGTATTATTCAGTCATTTTCCCCATCGCTGCTGCGACACAGAATGGCTGAGGAGTTTGCGCCGCTCCCCCGCACTCCTCCGTCCAGCCGCTTTTGTCTGGCCGACGTCTTTTCCGAGAGGTTGTTACGCTCGCCGGGGTCCTTTAACCTCTGCGGAAGCCCTTCGCTATTTTCCCTTTACCTCTGCTAGCGGCTGACCTTTCGCTCAGAGCGTCTGTGATTGAGATCCGACGGAAGCTAAAGTGTTTTCACTCGAGCGCCACTTAATGAAAATGTAAATTGATTTTCTGTGGCAGGAACACAGTCAGGGAGTGCATTTTAAAGAGGGTCCTCTCATTGAAAATGCCCACGTTTAGCCAATGATAAGCAAATGATGGTGGGCTATTTCTTTTGTTTTTTTCAAGCTAGGCCTACAGCATGTGCTTAGTATACGATTACATATTAGCTTAGTAGGTTAAATGTTCTCCAAGCTGCTTTTATAGAGTTCTCCGCTGGTATATTTCAGTATTTAATATCTACGTTAGGGATGTTAGAAAAACGTGAATCAAGCTTTGGGACTCCCCTGAACTGAATTTCAGGGAGCCTTTATGCACACCTCCCTCACCTCCCTGCCTTACTTAGCTTAAAGAAATAGTAGCATCTGTGCAAACTGTCCGGGAATGCTTTTATTTTTCTATTTGAAATGAAATCGGGGTAATAAATTGTGTCAAGATGACCCTGGTGGTTTGAGGCTGTGGCCATTAGGTACAACACAGCTGCTTTCTGGGCCCTGCTGGACTTCAAAAAGCAATAGTTCCACGTCAATCCATGTGGAATTTTTATATGGAAAGAAAGTGTTTTTTCACTGCATTCCAAAACTACCCAGACTGGTAATAAAAATATTTCTATTCCCAACCTCCTGTCACCATATGGTTAAGGTAAACAGTCCATGATAAAACGGTAAAAAAAAAAGTGAAGCCCACCCAAGGAATGTTGAATTTATTATAATTAGTATTATTATTTAAGCACTCAAAGTCCATCTTTCGGATTGGAGAAGATTTGAAACGCGGCATTTGTCCAACCTCAGCGAGACGTGACAGTGTTTTTCATTTGCAAAGCCACACTGATCTCCCTCATCAACACCTTGATAAGTTTACACTTGCTGCACGCAACCAACCCCTTGAGGACAACTAACACCCACACACACACACACACACACACACACACACACACACACACACACACACACACACACACACACACACACACACACACACACACACACAGATTAAATGTCAGTCTTGAGAGGCAGCTGGATTACTTGCCTGCTGAAAACTTCCCTTCTGATTAGCTCACAGACCATCACAATGACCTCATCGATCGATCGACCGACCTCTTCTAAAAAAAACAACCACAACAAACAACCAAAAAAACAAACAAACATACAATGACGCACAGAGAAGAAGCAAGAAGCTGCCAACAGGAAGCTAAACACACACTAGTGAAATCTGATTGGTCAATATCATATGTGAGAGAAAATGTCCTTCCAATTACCTTTTTTTTTTTTTTAATCATTCTTATTGTTTTGGCCTCCAACACCGCCAGACATGTGCAATACATCCCCTGCACATGTGAAACATTCTGCTGTGGCTGCAGTCGATCCCCCTCTACTTTCTGCTCTCTCCCTTGCTGCCACTTCCAGCGGATGATCGTTGGCTCGTCAGCCGCAGCTGTGTGACTGTGGAGGCAGCACACCTGCAGTCAATCTACCTGCTAATGACTGCGCTGCACCACTTACCCAGCCTGCCTCATATGAGAGTGGCACTCTGTGGTGAATGCCCCAGCGGCGCATTTCATTTCAGTGGGGAGCTGAATTATAAACTGTGGAAATTACAGTATGAAAAAAACAAACAAACTACCTGCAGTTCCAGAGTTTTGCCTCTCCTGGATTTGCCTGAAGAGTCCCAGCTGATCCGAGATGATCAGACAACCTGAGGCAGTGTAAGTTTTGTGTGCGTGCGTGCATGTGTGTGTGTGTGTGTTTGCAAACACAACATTTCACCAGCTTATGGACGAGTTACAACCAAAAGTTTCTCCGTGTTTGCTAAAACCATTGGTGTTTTTTTTTTTTTTTTTTTTTGCCCAAAACCAATATAAATAAATTAAAGTTTCCAAATTTCGTTGAATCAAACCTCAAGAAACTAAACTCACGCAGTATGAAAAAAAAAAAGCCTTTGCAGGCTTAAAAAAGCATTGCAGGCTGACGGCCAAAGGAGCCTCATATTTCTGATTACGAAACATTAATCGAGATTAACTTTCGGCTAAACTGCACAAATCTGGAAAAAAAAAAAAACATTGTCAAAGTAACAATCATTACAAGAACTCGTGCCACGGTCGTCTGGTTACCCTCCCACCACCTGCCGCTCGTTTCATCCCAAGAAAGCAGATTTAACTGAGAGTAAAGTTTAGAAAATTCAGAGTTTGGCGCACACTGAAGCTGCGCTGTTGTCGGAGGGCCGTGAGAAAGTGGTTTTTGCGGTTTGGCAGTGGACCGCCGTGCCTGCTCTGTCTGTGGCTGCCAGTCAAGCAGAGCATTCATCCAACAGCAGGCGCAATCGCTCCCAAGCCTTTGTCTCCTCACCCACAGCGATAATAATTTATCTCAGCTCTTTATCTGATATTTTTTTTCTTTCTCTGGGGGCAAAGGGGAGGGGCCGCAGCGTCGGGACTGTGGGTGTTCACTTATCAGATTATGGATTTTTTTTTTTTCTTTGCTTCTTGTTTTAACAAATCCTGTTTCGGGGAAGCTGCCCGCCTGCTTTTTCTCTTTCTTTCTTTTTTTTTCTTCTTCTTCCCAGACGTGGAAACGCACGACAGTTGTGCCGTTTGACTGCTCTATCTGCTCACCTCGCGCTGAGGCCACAGGTGATAGCGGACCACAGGTCCCTCACACACACCAGCACCCTCCTCTCCCCCCTAACTTTGTTTTGATAGTCTCCTAGGTGTCTGGGTCTCGCTGGAGACGCTGTGGCCGTGGGAAAGCTGTCTTGCCATCAGATGGCAGCTCCATGTCACCGCTGCTCTTGTCTCAGATCTCCTGTTTTGTCTTTTGTGCCTCGCTGAAGGAGACTCACTCACAGCAAATAGAATTTTAGCCCGATTTTACTTTTTTTTTTTTTTAAAGTTGATTTGTTCTACGGTTAATCCTTCCTTGGGAGTTTTTTTTATATATATATATATATTTTTAAGTCTTTCGTTCTTGGAAGCTTTGCACTGACTTTGTCCTCGGGTTTTAATGATCAAATGGTGTCAGGCTCCTGCTCAATGCTGGAAAGGTATTGAATCATCCTCTTTGGTGTTTTTGACTGGCATTAGGGTTCCTCTTCCTGACACTGTGGTTTAATGTTTTATGCATCGGTGTTATATCGTATGTTAATCGAGAAACAGCCAAGAAGGAATAATGGAAATAAAAAAAGCCCCCCGCTACCGTCTGTCCATTCTGTTTGAAGGAAAAAGACAGAGCCAAGTTTATAGTCTGGACAACATTGCTATCTTTGTGATGATTCTGACAGGAAACGCTACCCAGTGTAATATACTAATGCACAGTGAACTAACGGACTGAAAAATGCATTAGTTTACCATTCCAGAAGGAATTTAAAAAGATAACGTTAAATTCCCAAAGACAAAGTTAATTCTGCCTGCAGATTCTATTCAACTCAAATAAAACTTCAAACAGGATGAAGCAATAGAAGATGCTGTGAGAAACCAGAACAAGGATTCGCAAACCACTACGGCGACGTCCCAATGAGTTCGGCCATCTTGATTGAAAACTTTCCTTCTGCTGATGGCGGCTCCTCTCCACTGGCAGCGGTGGCGAGTGCATCCGCTTTGGGCTTTGTGCCACTGAACAAGCGGCGGACCGGCTGATTCTCTTCAAATGGTGTTTTTCATGATCCGCTCCATCGCCACCTGCAATGAGCCTTTGGTTTCTGCAGAGGAAAGCACAACGCGTGCAGCGTCTCACGCACACTTACCGGGTACGCTCGTGCACTGACGAGCATCCATTTGTCCTGGTTGCACATCCAGATGTGGCCTCTCACGGATTTTGGACAGGTGTGAGTTCGAGGGTGCGGCGCTGGAGTGTCTGCTGGGGGTGATTTATGCCAGCGCTCTCATTCAATCCATGCAGGAGTGTTTGCCCAGCGTAGATCCTCTCTCCGCCTCGAGCTTGTGAGACCTCAGACGTATGGAGAGGTGTCTGGTGAATACATGCGGCAGACAAGCTATTTTACACATGTTCAAAGGGGGACTAGGGGAAAATCCTATAGAACTGATTTTACTTGGAAATCCAAGGCGGTGCGAGCAACTTCAAACACGTGTGTTGCGCTGGGATGGATGTGGTGAGAGGCAGGCAGGCAGTGGCTTAGAGGAGCTTCTTCTCAATTCAATGATAAAACAAAAGACAAGTGGGACCTTTGTGTATGAATTTACATTTTCTCCCGGTGTCTGTGTGGGTTCTCTCGGGCTCCCACCCCCCCCATAGTCCAAAAACATGAATGTGAAACTGGGAACTAACTTGTAAATTGTCCATTGGTGTGTGTGTGTGTGTGTGTCAGAGAGTGGTTGTTTGTCTTTCAGTGTGGCCCTACGACGAACTGCCATGTGAAGCATCTTCCACTGAGGTGTCATTGTTTAGAAGTTAAAGCTTACTTTCATATTGCACTGCAGCAGACTGGCACATTGTGCACCGGCTGAATATTTCAGAGTATTTCACAGCTTTCCACTGAATTAATTCAAAGTGCCCTCTCCTAATTCCATTTCCTCACCGTCCTCCCCTGCACCTGAAATGTAAAACATACTGACAAGTGACTTGTGCTTGAAAAGACATTTCCTCGCTAAGAGTTGCCAGTTGTTCAGTGTGCAGGTCTCTTCACAGCACTGTCCTCCAAACTACCAGTTACTTCTCATCATCACAAAACTGATTATTGCCAAGCAGTTTTCCATTATTCTGTCTTGCAGCTGTTTAGCCCTAATTGTGTGAGTAGCCTGCTGCCTCACTGACTGTTGGTAATCTGCACTGCAGCTGGGTCAGTCAGGTTTCAAGACCACTTTCTGGTGGTGTTGTTCTTCTGTCAGATCCTTTGGTTTTGGTTAAGATGGTTTGGCTACGTCGCTGCTCCTTATATCAATAGGAAGCTTTGAGCCTTTTAGACAAATCTGTCTGGTCTGCTATAGGATGATGGCTCGAGATTTTGCTCAAACACTTTCTAGGTTTTACTTTAAAGCCTAATTCTTTCTTTGGCCACACACCGCATGTTGATCGGCGGCGCTCTCCAGCCTTCTGTGGCGTTGAGGCCCGCACTTGTTTGCATCATTAACCCTCTGTAGCTGAGGGGCTCATAACGCAAACCCAAGTGTCCATGGCTCAGAGCCTCTGAAAAGGGTGCTTGTTGGGAGAGAGCATCGGGGTTATCGCTCCTGTCAAATTCCAGGCCAAAGTGGCCACTTTGTTTGGGAAAGAGATCTGGCTTTTTAACAGCTCGGCAGTCACTCATTGCCTCTCGAGTGAAAGGAATTCAAGACGGCAGAACAGGAAAAATCTTGTTGGTGCAGTGACTTGTAATGTCGCATGCTTTGTTGTCTTTCATTTTGATTTGTTTGTCTCACAGGGACAAATACAGTTTTAATGGAGTTCCACAACCCCAAATGGGACATTAAACCTTTGAAAAACCACCTCCAGACATCTCTGTCTTGGACTCTTCTCTCTCGCTGGCTCCAGGCCATCCTCCTCCTCCTGGTCCTGATGTCACACTCCAGGTCACGTTACCGTGTGTTTCTTGCTCGACCATGTGGCTTCCATGTTGGGGCTTGTCTGGGAGTGTTTCTTTCTAGCTTTCGCAGGGTATTTCCTATCCAAGCCCATCATCAGGGTGTCTTGCATTCTGATTGACCGACCATTAGGCGTAGCTAAAATTGCAACCAATGTCCCTGGTTTGGCTTTCAGGATGAAAACAGAAATTTGGACAGCCATAAAATTCTTTCAAATCCACCAAATTTATACCGTGAATCGCCATGTATACATTTACAATCCTGTTTATTTACAGATTTTTTTTTTTCATGGAGCAATTAGCCATTTGCATATTCACAAAGAAATTATCAGATACTATTAGATAAAAGATTTTATAGGCATTGTTCAAACTGACACATTTTTACTTATTGCGATTTTGTGAAATACCTACTGCAGGAACCAGACAAGATTCATATGCATACAGTCCTGTACTACTTAATGTGCTCCTTTTGGCAATTTTTGAAACGTGTTCATGTTATTGCCTTTCTTTTTTGGCATTTCTAGGAACTCTGCGGATGTAATTTTGGGATCATTTATACGTAAATATATCGGCAGAGATGGAAACAGAGTGACGGATAAAGTAATAGCATCATAGTACCATCAGTCATGCTCCATTACTGACCTCATTGTAATTATTATTGATAATAATCCAACACTTTTCTTGGCAATATCAGTCTATTTTGAGACGGGCGTCTCAGCTGACCACGATTTGAGACGCTGAAAGTGAAGAAGACCACTTCATCACCCCCAGCATTACCTCGGTGAAAGACGTGGAACAAGCCGTGACACGCAGGGGATGATGAACTTGTCAAGTCATCAATTAGGAAACCTAAAACGGGCTGTGCACAACTTGCCGGGGTGTTAAAGGGTCCAGGTGTAGTTGGCCCCCGGTGAGTGCGTATCTGCCGAGATATAATAAGGTGCGATGATGGCTAAGGTCAAGCGATAGCTCGTGTTTCCACGTGTCACTTTGTGCTATAAAAGGAGACCCGGGCAGGAATTGTTGCACCCAGACAACGGTGATAAATCAGAGACGGTTATAAATGCATGACATGTAATGGATGGCACCAAGGCAGGTTGCAAAACGGCAGAAGTCCACCAGGTTACTTTAGGGGGGAAAAACAACCTTGCTGGGAAACCTTGTGCAAGCTCTGCTCTTTTAAAACATTTTTTGGTGTGTTGATCTTGAGCATATTTCCTGCTCTTGAGTGATCCCTGCATTCACACAAGGTCATTTAGTGAGGTGTGGAAATCGGCAGTGGACCACCGTTCCAGCCTTCTGTCCGTGTTCCTCCTGTTGACACTGCGGCTAAATGTCAAATCTGTCAACGGCTACCACTTACCCAATGCGACAAAAGAGGGGTCGGGTTGCTGATGTGGTTCAATGTTTGCCAGCGGCCAGGAAAGGCTCGACACACGAGAGGCCGGATTTTGAAGTTGAAGATATTTTCCTTGCTCAGTTGCATTTGGAAACTGACTTTGTGAAATTTTGTAGTTGTGCTGCTCGTTTTCTGTTTTGTTGCCCCCCCCCCCCCACAATTAAGTGGTAAAACACATTGAAATTTCACTAACAGTGTGTTATTATTGCCAATTTACCGATTTAGTTTCTTCCTTTTGATCATATGTGGGGAAAACACCTGAGTTCTTAGCTGTGTAGCAAAACGAATAAACAAGAGCTTCGTGTCATCATGGAGAAAGTGGACTTCAAGGCTTCTCCCCAACATGGGAAAAGAAAACTGATGGAAATGTGTGATTGAAATCCAAAGTAAAAGTTGTTCAAAGACTTTTAAATGTGGCCGTATGCGTCATCTTCCACTTGGTGTTCTTCAATGCCTTTAAATGTGAGGTATGTCAGGAAAAGAGACGTTTCAATCTGCTGCTGACATACATGGCAGGTGCTGTCAGAGGGTGCAGCTACTCCTCCTCTTGATCAGATGTGCACTGAAAGTTGGCTGTCATCATCACATCCTTGCAGCCGTTGCATCAGCCAGTGAAGCCAATCAGGTCTGACGTTACTCATTTTCTCCATTTTATACTTTTCCGTGTCACTTTCTGCTGTCATTATTTGTACACAGCTACTGAGACAGCGTCTGTGTCATTAAAAATAAGTAAATGAATGAATGAGTGATGCATAAATAAATAATAATAATAGTAATAAAGGTTGAAGAACTTGCTTTACTGCCAAGGATAAGAAGCAAGGATTGTCTTTGTTGGACGTCCTCTTTCATAGTCTGTTTTGCCTCAAGTATTTTAAGATTGGCAGTTTTTAGTTCATAAATCCAAATGCGGGCGACACGATGGCGCAGTGGTTAGCACTGCTGACTAACTTAAACCTCTGGCCGAACCGCTGACGGGACGAAACCGACTTATCCGTTCCAAACATGAACCACTAAGCTGATGTGTGCTTTGGATTGGCAAGAAAAATAAATATTAAAAAAAGAAATGAAAAGTGTAGTAAGGGCACGGAGGAGGATGCAATGTGTTTGCGGGACTGCCTGGATGTGTGAAGTGGGAGATGCAGCGTCACTGTGATGGTTAATCGCTCCGCTAACGGCTAACCCGCTGACTGGCACTTTCCATTACGGAGACGGAGAGCATGTACAATGTCGAGCTTCTCACGCTTGCGCACACAGTTGTACACTTATAAAACACACACACAAACACACACACACACACTGGAGGGCTTACATGGCCTGACACGGAGTGCTGGTCCTCAGCCAGCAGCCGTTGCCAACAACCCATCAGAGCACTTTTCACCTGGCAGTGTCTCTCCAGTCCTTCCTTTTTACAGCTCTTCTGTGAAAATACGCCAGCCTGCGCGCGCACGAGCTCTCCCTCCCTCTCTCTCTCTCTCTCTGCTCGTCAAAGTGTTTAATATGTCTCTGATATGATGATGTTCCAGGAGATAAAGCGGCGGCAACGTGAATTGCACGCTCCAGCAGGCAGAGTGCGGTAGTGCGGGCGGTTTACGCACCCCGTTCCAGACGCACTCTTCTGTCTTCTGATGGACTTGATGTGCATCTGATCACAAAATGTCCAATCACGGTCTTTTATTTTTTCTTTGTTGAATACTGATTAAGAGGATTTACCTTGTGTAAGTCGATGTGGACGGTTTGGTTGTAACTGCAGGACAAAAGAGCAACATAGGGAAGGAGGAGAAAAGTGTTCAATGCATGATGTTCAAGGAGGGCTGTTTGCCAGGATGAAGCTTTGTGCACCAGGTACTTTAACTCTAGTTGTGACCTTTGCTGATGTTTTATCCAAAAACCTCCTTTGCAAACTAAGTTGGGGATGCATTCCGTAGCGCGGTTATACAAGGAAAATGTTTTATCCAGCTGAGGTCAAAGCACGGAAGCAGATCAAATCTGGGCTCCATCAAAAGATTCTGATCTTCACATACTAAAAGTTTATTTGACGACACTGTGAGAAGATTTTTGGAATTGCATTTTTGAACATGAAATCAGCCAGTATTCATCGTTATCGCGTGCTAGTTTGAGGCCTTAGATCTTCAAACAGAGTATCTGATGAGCTTTAACATTAAACATGCTTTTTTTTTTTTTTTTTTTTAAATGCAATTAAGGTTTTACATCAAGCAAATATCTTGTACAAGATATCTGCTGATGATGGTGCTATCCTGCTGGTTTTTCTGTCCCAAAATAATTAATTTGTGTGAGAATCTGAATCAGGACGGACTTGTCTCATCTCTTTGGGAACTGCAAGTACTTGCAGCAGATTGTGAGCACTGCTTTCTATTCCATCTTTTCACCACTGAATACAGTCCAGGTGCAATGCACCAGTCCCACATTCACATCTAAGCAAATATTTGCATACTAAAATATTCATCATGTTTTTGTGTTTGCATGTTTGTCAGTTCATGCCTATAAGCCAAACTACAAGGAGGGGCAGAACAGATTGAGTCTTGTCCCACGTCATTCGTGGTCACGTCCGAGCAACCTGCACTCCCTTCACATCTTGCATCGCACAGGAGCTTCACACTTATAGGTAAATATTTTGGTTCTTGCTTTTAGTATCAGTGATAGCGTCTTTGTAATGACTTGATAACGGTTTGATTTTGGTAGTATCGCACACCCCATTGGATACTCCCCCTGGTGTTTAAACAAAGCGCACACTGGGCCATAAACTACTTCATAACAGTTAAAACTCAGACCTCACAGTATATGCAATAAAAAAACCATTGCTCATGCGTATTAAGTTACATTATTTCTTTGCCCCCCCCTCCTCTCTCTCAGTTGCAGTTGCTGCAGTTATTTTAGTCCATTTACATGTCCTGAGCTAAACTCCCCCTGTGGAATTAAAAAGAAAAAAAAGAAGTTCAAATCCTAAAAGAAAACCACTTTATTAGCACAGCTTACTGGCTCACTCAGCCAAACTGCAGTCACCAGGGAGCTGCGGTCGCCGTCCTCGACGCTCCCATCCCCCTCTCTCCCCCCCCACCATTTTCAGCGTCCTAATTTGTCCCACATGCATTATCATCTATTCGCTCCTGGCTGCAGTCACTCTCCAAAAAATGACAGATGTCGCCAAACTCTGTCCCAGATTGGCTTCTCTTTCACTGTCGCAAACGCTGCACAAAGCCAACACATAAAAAATAAGAGTACCACTCGTCCCAGTTTAAACCCACCCACCTCCACATGGCAGCAGGGGTGGCAAAACTATTTACATTCTGTACTCAAGTAAAAGTATGGATACTTTTGTAAAAAAAATACTCTGGTAAAAGTAAAAGTACTGATTCAACTTTTTTTTTTTTTTTTTTTTAAAAGTTATTTCACAATTGGTGAAACAATTTGGATTATTTTGCAAAAATGAAAAATGTGTGACAGAACTGACCTTGCATGAGCATATGGATCATTTTTAACAGCTTTACTGCTCTCGATACTGAAGTACTTGAGTTCTTTTTCAACAGCAGCACAACCGAGCTGTCGTACACTATGTAATTGTTACGACCAGTCAGTCCTAATTTAATGGTTACACTTTTAATAACCATGAACAATGTTATTTTTTTACATTTTCATTTTTCTCTTCACTGAAAATGCACTAAACAAGAAGTAGAAGGTAGAGATATTTGTGTGAAAAAGTGTTGGGAGTAAAAGTAAACGGTCGTCAGGAAAACAAATATTCAAGCAAAGTACAAATACCTGAAAAATCTACTCAAGTACAATAACAAAGTATTTGTATTCCCACCTATGCAAGGCACTTCTTATTTTTTTTTATGCTCTCGCAGGCAATAAACACAAAACACTACTCTGTGCGAGTGAACATGTCTGCTCGCTAACGCGTGATTAGTCGCATGGTTTGTATTTGGATAAAACTGCAGCAGGTGGTGACACAACATGACACATGGCTGGCGGAGCAGGATCATTAATTACAGTCGTTAGAGCCGGGCCAGACCCCTCAGCAGCCCCCCAGCAAAATAAACCACACATTTCACAAACGCACTCAGTCACTTGCTGCCGCAGCTCAGTGGTGCGACTAAATAAATATGCAGCTTTTGACGTCTGCTGTGTGATTTTTATTTATTTTTTTGCATCTCGACTGCAGGCAGATTTCTCCATTTATTTCTCGACTTTCCCTCTGTTTGTTGCGCAGTATCTTTTCGGCATCGAGCGGCGCGTCAAACGAAGCACGCAGCCGCTGCCCAGGAGGCCAAGAGTTTCGCTCGTCTCCAACACAACACATTCTCTTCACACCGACATGGCAGAGATCGGCGCTCGACGTCTCGCCGCGGCCGCCGTTCCTTCGGCGCTTCACGCTGCTCGCGCGACAACAAATTTATCAGTCCCTCATCTTTCCCCGCCAAACAAATCACCATCTGCGAGTGACTGCGTCTGGGGACGGATACCATCGGCAGCTCGTAAACAAAACAGACGGGCACCAGGCGACGAGCGGCGCACGAGATTTAAGATGATGTAATCTTCTCTTCTTCTGTATCTTTTTTTTTTTTATATGCCTTTTGTGGAAGATGTAAATCAGTTTTTTTTTTGGGCGCTTCATTTCACCCTGAACAAACCAGGCACATTCACTTTTCCTACAAAGCACAGGCATCTTTAAATATTTTAAAATTGACAACAGACGATCACAATGCAACCGTTAAACAACTTCTTGAATTTCACTCTTTGCGGCCAGACGCAGGCAAATGCTGCAAAGCAGATATGATGCAAAATCAAAAACGCCTCCAAATACACAAAATAAATGCAACAGAAAAATGCTACAACTGCACTCACAGAAACCCCAAAAGGAAATTGTTGCAAAGACCAAAAAACAGTCAAAATAAAAAAATAACTGCAAGAGAGAAATACTGCAGATTCACTTAACGAAACAGAAGTAGGCCAGGCCACTAGGGGGACTCGACTTTTGAACTCAGTCTTGTTATGTGGAGTAAGTCCTTCTTTAAACATGACCGGGACACATAGAAACAAATATGGTCAACATTTTGGACAGGTGAAATGAAATGGTATTTCCTTACTTTTTTTTTTTTTTTTTTTTTTAGCAATTTTTTTTTCTAAAAAATTGTGATGAGCAGATTGTGTGACGCCAGACGGAGGCAGCAGGCAGGCAGAGGAAGGACGGCGTCAGGTCTGACACGCAGTCTGACAATCAGATGCGTTTCTGTCTGCAGTCTCTCCGTCCACACGGTGCTCGGCTGCCTGCTGGCCTCTGTTCACACTCGCTTCAATCCTTGGAGTCTAGCAGAAAGAGCGCCTGCTGTTGCTGCTGTTGCTGCTGCTGCTGCTGCTGCTGCTGGGAGGCATAATTATCAATGCTCGTACAAAAGTTTCTTTTTCAATCATTGCAACATCTTGCAACTTATTAATTGAAAAGGTTTTTTTTTTTTCTTAATAAATGCAGCCATCTCGAAGATGAAGTTCACAGTCTATTTACAAATTGTCTGTGAAAACAAATTAAATATTCAAACTCAAACACACGCAGAACGTCCTCTCAAACGCACATGTTGCAGTCTGACCTGAGTTCAGTGCCGATCTCCCCGCGCGAACCCCCTACCGGTAAAGCGGGAACTTGCTAACGTCGCCGCTCTTTTTGTCGCCCATCAATCTGCAAAGCCCTAACGCCCGCTCTGTTTTTTTTTTTTTTTTTTTTGTTCGCAGAAAGCGGCGCCATTTGTCAGCACCGTCACCGCCGCGTTTTCACGTCTGTCCGTCGGCGACGCGGCTCAGTGAGTTAGCGGCGACCTAATTCCCGCCGCTCACTCACCCAGGTGTCGGGGACTGGCCGCAGGGCCGTGCTTCAGCGAGTGGAAACTTAAATGGAAACTCGGAGAGGAAAGGTGAGACCCTCCCTCCCCATCCTATGATTGATAAATGAGAGGCCTTCACTCTCCTGCGGCAATAAGCCTGGCTGCTGACTTAGCGCAGCCAGGCTAAATCCCCGGGCCGATCGCACGACGCTGAAGTTGGGACCACATTCGCGGGCGGTGTTTCTTAGGTTTCGATTCCACCTTAAAAAAAAATTCTGCAATTGGACCACTAGGTGGGTCAGATTGCGGACCAAAAATGATTTCTCGTGAAATATGTCACCTGATTATAAAAGTAGAGCTCCCATGCTTTACAATGATACCTCAAATGTCCATTTCTACTGTGTAGTTTTTGAAATAATCCACCTGAAAAACTGAAAAATATCATGATGTCAATGGCAAAGTTGTCAACTTTGGAGCCCCCCCAAAAGGCCCAAATCCATTTCTACTGTATAATTTTGGAAAAAAAATCCACCTCAACATAGACCTAATGATTCGCTGAATTTTATATGTTGAAAAGTGTTGGGATAAGCACAGCCATCTAACGGTCTAATTGGGGATTTTTTTTTTAAAGGTGGAATCGGAACCTAAGAAGCACCGCGGCGAATGTGGTGCCAACTTCAGCGTCGTGCCGATCGCTAGCTCGCTTGACTTCACCGTCTCAGTCTGATTCTTTCCTCTCGTCCCCCCTGTCACACTGTGACCACTGTCCGCCAACGCACCGCTGTCATTTTTTGACTGAGTGACTGGAGCCTTTTCTACTCGACGCCGCTTCCCTCTCCTCTGGCAAACACATTAGCTTGATGGATCGTTAGAAAATAGTGGTGACCACACTCTGCAATTTCAGACCAATTTAGGCCAACTTAAATTTACATCAGGCTCAAGTGGACAAAGCGCGGACTGAAAGCATTTTGAATTGCACTTTAATCCGCAGTTCATTTCTGCGGGGTCGTTTGTATGTCTTGGCGCGCACGTCCCCCACTTTTTTTTTTTTTTTATTATAAACTATTAGAGGTTATTTTCAACAAATCTTTCATTTTGCATTGCAATGTGACGGGCAAGCAAGAAACTAAAGAGACAGATGGTATATTTTTACATTTAAAATAGACGTCTTGGTCAGCGGGCTTGAGTCACATTATTAATGTTACTCATTACAGTTTATTGACTATCTAAAGTGCAGGTACATGACATCATCTCTTTTCCAGACAATAACAAAGACAGCCGTGTTAAAAAAAAAAAAAAGTACAGTATACTTTAACATTTTCCCTTTTGTAGCAGAAATTAGCTCCAGCAGCTAATTTGGGCAGCGTTGCCCAACTGAAAACGTTGAAATATCAAACCAGAGGTTTCACTGTATCACTTTTGAGGAAAATGAGAAATTGTGACATCACAATGGCTTGGTCACCAGATCTGTACACTTCTTGCAAAGTGGAGCAATTAAAATAAGTACTTACATATAATTCATGGCACTCGATAGATGCTGCAGACACGCACCGCTATACTGATGAAATGTGCGCTGTGCTGCACCTTTAAATTCCTTTATTTAACAGTTAAACAAATGTGCATCAATGGCAAACCTTTTACTGCATGTTTACGTTTAACCTGCCTCAACTCTCAGCCACCCAATCACATTGCTGTGTTTTATTTTCCTCCAGAGACATGCCGTACTTTGTAAAGTGTAACTCTATATTTGTAACAGAAAGATTCCGTGACTCTTAAGTAAAAGGAGTCTCCTTGATGTTGCATAAATCAAGTTAAACACCACGAGCAAAGGTTAATATCACTGTATGTCAATAGTTACATAGTGCTTCTCAGCGGATTTTCATAGCAGCACAATTTTTTGTTTGTGGGCTTTGTGGTTATTCCCTTTAAGGTGCACAGTGCACGCTCCTTTCAACTGACAGAAGCCTAATTGCTGAACGATCAAAGGTCAGGCGTTGGTTGATGTTCAATCAGCTGAAAACGAGTCTGTCAATCTTCCCATCGCTGTGATGTTTTCAATTATCCATTAGCGTGCTCTCTTGGCGTGCTCTTGGCGTGCTCTCTTAGCGTGCTCTCTTAGCGTGCTCTCAGCCACCCATTCAGAGCGTTCCGTGTGCCCCGCGTCTTGTTTTTGATCTTGAGACCTCCAAGCGCGGTAGCAAGATAAGACTCGGCGACTCATCCATCCGTCTTTGACTCCTCTCTGAGAAACACAACTCCGCGCTATGCAGATGCGACCCCAGGATTCCTGATTGAACCCTCAGTCGCTCCGCCCGCTGTCAACAACCGCAGTTGGCATCGCCTGACGGGACCCGGCTCAGGCGCGGCCACAGCGGAAGAGCGCCACGAGCCCGTTTCAAAGGAGCATGCCATCATCTTGGATATCAAACATTTGGCAGCCGACCCGGCGCGAGTAACCCAATGAGCAAAAGAGAAAAGCTTACACCACAAATAAACGCTGCTAATCCCCAAAAGAGGCGGTCATCTCAAACCTCGCTGTTACAGATCACTGGAACATTTTAATCTTCAGAGGAATTTATGGAAGGACGTCAAGATATTTTTCTTTAGAAAATACCATTTCTGTTTTTTTTTTTTTCCAACCCAGAACTGTTTGTGGAGTTGTCTGGTGCCTCATGCCGTCTTCCGGGTGTAGCAACAGCTGAGCGACACCTGAGAGCCGTCGTCGTGAAGAAATGTGCTGGGAATTTCTGAGGTGTCTTTCAGCCTGCCTCAGATAATGCAAATTATCACCCAATTTCTATCTCGCACAAAAATATTTGCTGTCCAGGACATCTGAGACTTTACAGAGAGGCTGAAACGATCTTATGCTTTTCTGCATGTGGACTTTTGTTCAAAGGC
Source organism: Thamnaconus septentrionalis (assembly GCA_009823395.1). Taxonomy (NCBI): domain Eukaryota; kingdom Metazoa; phylum Chordata; class Actinopteri; order Tetraodontiformes; family Monacanthidae; genus Thamnaconus; species Thamnaconus septentrionalis. Next base: position 17,602,920 of record CM020508.1, on the reverse strand, counting down.
TTCACCGACCTTTTCACTCTTTCGCTTGTATGAGATGAAGTGCAGAAGTGATGAACAAAGTCAAATGTCAGGACAGTAAAAAAGTTTAATAAGTTATACATTGACAAAAAGTTCTGACCTCTCAGTCTGACTTCATTTGTTGCTAGTATAGCCAGTTTGAGGCTTCATATATACAGTATCAGGGCATGGGACAAAATTAGCCGTAGCTAAATGCTACACACTGCGGTATTTGACAAAACTTGGGGAGAATGGTGGGTGGAATGTGAGACTCTATTCTTCGCTGAGAAAAGGCTGCAAAAGAATCTGAGTAGTTTTGAATCTGCGAACATTTCCAGACCAATTGAAAATGCTGTCAAATGGAGCTTGTTATGATGGACAAGTTAATATGCCAATGTTAATATGCGGCTGGCGCGCTGCTTATCTCGACAGTTTTTCCTTGGCAGTTCAAAGTGACATTCAATTTACTCGCAGTCTGATCTCAGCATCTGGAAGTGTACAAGCTTGCGGGAGGCTTCATTTTAGAATCATCCGCTGTCGCTCATAAAGTTGCAATAAGTTTTTTCACACGCAATCCTCAGTTTATTCTTAACTGAATAGATTACTGATCAATTTTGCTCAGGTGCAATGATTACATAATAAGTCCTTGTGAAAACGGAAACCGATCTATTGATCCATCAATCCATCGATTTATCGATCCTGCCTCTACCCAATACTGCCAGCTCCCATCTGCTTCTATCCTCTACTTTAGTTTACAAAAAAAGATGCACGCTGTTACTGGCTGTTCCTCTATTTTGGTTTAACAAGGACTTTTTTTGTTTATTCAAATAACTTTATGTTGATTCTATCTTTATTCATTTATTCGTTTATTTTATTTTGGCTTCTCTCTATCTCCAACATCAGATGAGCAGACATTTGCTGGCGCTTGTCACTGGGCCGCCTGCGGTTAACTTTGGTTCAGTTTTATGCCGTACCGTTAGAAGCTGAAGTGATATTTAGTCAGTTGGCCTGTGGCAGAGTTTGCGCTCCGGTAACAATTCGTCACCTTTCCTGGCAGAGTCAAGTGCACAAGCGACAGACTGAGCGCACGCCGGCCTGCTGTGCACGAGGCGGGCATCTGGAGCAGGGGGTTAATTGAGGGCGATTAAGGTGATTAATAGTTTGTTTGAAGTGAAAACACAAGACAGACCGGCTTGTGTTACAGAGCAAATATTATGGGGAAAAAATCCATCAGTGGCAGGAGCAAAGCGCAACACGTCTGGGGAAGGTAGGTTAGCAGGTGTGAATGCAAGTGTGTGTGTGTGTGTGTGTGTGTGTGTGGAATCTGTTCTCAGTTTATTGGCAACACGGAGGAGCAGGCGCGAGGTGTGTTGAGTCAGGTAAGTGGCTGTGTGCACAAGGAAATGGAGACATAGACTTCTCTGTGATCACCGAGAGGGAAAGAGTAATATTGACACGGAGCTGGCAGGTTAATACAGGGCTTCTGTTTCCACGCTTTGCTGTTCCCCATTATTGCTCTGGAGAGAAGCTTCCAGACCGAAACACAAGGCGGCCGAAAGTCATTCTCTCACAAACGTCGAGGAACGCTTCCCATCTGCGCCTTTTCTGATCCAACACGTCTGCCTTGACTGCCGACGCCACGGTGCAGTGGTTGGGACTGCCAGAGAGAAGGTTGCCGGTTTGATTCCCAGGGCTCTCTCTGCTCTGCAGATACGATGCCAGTCCAAAGACGAGCACATGACAAAGGCAAAGTCTTATCGTTTGTTACCACATCTTATACAGAGACTCATGCAGGTCTGGCTGTGTGCATCTAGAACTCCATGGTTCCTCCTGGTTCCTCCTGGTTCCTTGCGGTTTTTCTAGTGATTACTCTGTGATCATCAACCTAAAGTACACCTCTTCAGCAGCGACTGCATCATCAGAAGTTGGCAGTAGTTTCTTTGTAAGCAGGCAGAACGTCGTTGCTGGTGACTGGTGTGTTGTTGCTTCTGTGCAGCAGCCCTGACAGTCTGCACTGACATGGAGCCCAATGTTTTGCAAATGCGCTGCTGCTGAACCACAAACGGGTCGTTATACACCATCGACTGGAGAGAGAGAGTAGCAAGAAACTGCAACAAAATACACAACTGTCACAAGATGTGATGTTTTGTTATCGTACATTTTCTGAACGCTACTGAGGCCCGACAAACTGAGAAAATACTCAACCTTTGTGAGATTGTTTGGAAACTTGAGCCGATTCTGCTGCCATCTTGTAGCAGAATCATTTTGTCTGGGAAACAATCTGATACCCCTCCGTTTGAAGTGCAGTCTCTGAGAAAGTGTACGAGGAACCCAGCCCTTCATGGGAACAAAGCGGAAGGGAAGGAACAAGGAGTGAACTGGGACTGGGCCAAAAATGATTCTTTAGTTTGTACTCATTAAAAGTGTCATTTAAGAATCCTCACAGTGTAACAGGTTGATTAGCTCTCACTGAATTCTGTCTGAGAGGCGCTAATCAGTATTTCAGTGGCTGATCCGCTGTGTGTTGACAAATAATTTGTCATGCGTTTATCTTCGCCCATCTGTCAGACGGTAACGTCTATTCTTTCCCCTTCTTTAGATTTTAATTAAGCCCCATCCTCAGTCCTGAAGATTTATGAGGGCCTTCCCTCCAGTACGCCACCTGTTTACATTTTACGCTGCTTCCGTTTCAATGCAAACACTGTTTGGAGGAGCTGTTGATGAAGCATCATTAAACTTCTGCTCATGATTCATGGCAACATGCAAGTGCAAAGTGGGCAGTTCACTGGAGTGGGGAGAGATTCAAATTGGATAGTCCAAGACTGAAGTTGAGTGCACTCATGCAGTCACGACCACGAGAACAATCTCCCCTTCTCCTCAGTCTGCTGGGTTGCCATGTACTATATGTACACTTTGTTCACAAGATGTTCATCCCCAGGGCTTATCTGTTCATATACCAAGACCGTAATACAAAAAAAAAAAAGCAATGTAAGTTGAATGAAGTCAGTCATCAGCAGCATTCAGCTTCATGTGCATTCCAGATATATCAGACACTGCACTTACATTGGCAATTATGACAGTGAATTGAATGAATTTAAAAGAATGAAGCTTTAAACATTCCAAATAACAGTAATACAAACAAACTACAGTACTTAAGTGGCAAAGAACTTGTCTCATCATTTTCCAGCACAATGATCTGGATGATAACAAAATGAAAACACAAAGCTATCTTGCTAGTTAGCTTCTTGGTTTTGCTAACCAATCTCATTTTATGAAGCATTTTTCGAGCTTTCCCACTATTTCTCAGTAGAGCTTATAAAGGAGCGACGATTGGTTCCGAGGGGACTGGAGTGACGGAACCGGGCTTCTGTCTCGTTTTTTCTGTCGAAAGCCAGGGGCCAAGTGTCTACATTCTGGAAAGTGTTTCTCCCTTTGGAAACATTTCATAAGTCGCGAGGGAGTGGCTCAGGCCCACGGTGACGGTGACGGGCTCTGCCTCGTCCACCGTCAGTCAAAACACCAACCTGAAATAGATGTTCAGTTCTCCGTGAATGCCAGTAGGGTTTGTTCTTCTGAAACCCGACACATTAAATAACATGCTTGTTTGTTTTTCGTCCACACTCATAACGTTGAAGTCACAACACCGACGTCCCTCTTTGTGCTCCACCTTTCGCATCTCTCATTTCGGTGCCGGCGTGGTCGTTGCGTTTGTCTCCGTAGGCAGAATCTTTTCTTGACTCCAAGGGAACACAAGAAGGCTTTACAACGCACTGCTGATCTTGGCAGGCCGTGCCACGGTTCTTCGGGCCTACCATGGCTCTTACAATCGCACCATCTACACTTGCCCACACATTTCCTTGAAGGCCTCCAATTACCTCCCTGCGCTCGCCGCCTGTTATTCTTAAAGGTCTGTGAACCGGACATCAAAACAGGGTTTTATATATCATTAAACGCCACTATCCTCCCCGGTTGGGCCCCGGGGATAATCAATCACCTGTGAGAGGGTGCCAATATGTTAGCATACAAGGGGTGTGCAGATCGGGGTATGAATAACATGAGGCCGGATCGGGTTACCCAGAGTCAGAACGCAGTCCAGGGGATTGTTTGACTTTGCAAATTTTCTATAAAATAAAATCCAAACCAAGCTGGGCAAACAGTGCTTTATGGCGCTGCAGTACGAGTTGTTTTTTCATTGATGTTATTGCTACCACCCTCTGCGTCTAAAGTTCCTGCGCTCGGCCCGCGTGTCCCGCGTAAAGATCACATAGGTGAGAGCTCTTAGTTTGGCGGCGAAAACCTGTGGAGGCTGTGCTGAAACGACGCACAGCTGATCACAGCCGGGAGCTTTTCCAGTGTTTCACGGCCAGTGTTCCGACCTATTTACACTCCAAGTATTCACGTGGAGATTGCTGCACTGTTTTCCTCTGTGTCCACCAAAGATCCTGGTTCTATGGATCGTAGTAAAAGACTGGAGATGATGAGCAGGAGAGGAGGGACAATTCAGATTTTGAAGTAAAGAAGGACTGTAAATGGACAACAGTGGTTGTAACTTCTGTCAGAAAACATTTTATACAAACTTCTTCCTTATGACAAATTGAGCAATTAAATTCCGAGTAGATGTATGATACTTTTGCTTTGTTTAAAATCATCTCATAAGCTATTCCATAGCTTCACCCCAGTCACTACACCAGCTTTTAATTGTTGTATGAAAATGAAGTTCCCCTCTTACTGCGTACCACCGAAATATTTGTTTAAAGTTACACTGTAGTAAATTACTTCAAGCTTTGTACATTATTTGTGCAGTTTCCAGGATTATGGTAACTCTCCAACAGAGCCTTATTTTGGTCAAAATATATCGAATTTAGCAGCAGGTGGTGGTAACAAACACAGGGCTAAACGTGCCGCTTCCTGCAAACTTGTGGAGTTGGTTGGAAGGTTGCTTTGCAGCGTCTCTCGGCGAGCGTTGTTTGGAGCGCCGGCTTCTGGAACAAGGGAGGGGAGACAGAGGGGTGAGACAGAGGTGAGAGAAAGTGCAGTCGTGCGGTCCGCGTGGGTTTCTAATATTGCAGAGGTAGTTCTTCAGAGGCCAAGCGGCACCATGTGACGGTAACTGGATCGCCGCGCAGCTGCACCGTCAGTCGTCCCCAAGGCTGCTGGAAGAGCGACAGGCCAGCTCCCAACACACACACACACACACACACACACACACACACACACACACGGCAGTGAGCGTGGAAAAACCCACCCAGTACAGGATGAGGGGCGGGCGGGAGAGAGAACTCTACCCTGCCTGTTTCAAAGATGTTTTTGAAGCTGTGAAATTTCTGCTCCAGCCGAGCTGGGCACAGTTACACACAGGGCGGCCTTTTAGAGCGGCAGCCGGCGTGTTTGGTCTTCTGTGAGACGGAGCGAGGCGGTGGTCGGACTGGAACCCGACTACAGTCAATTAGGAATGTCTCTGTCAGAGGGGCAAACCAGACGCTTGTTTTCGACTCCTGTCGTGTTTTCATCTATTTGCCGTGACGGCTTCCTGTTTATTTTAAGCCCACGTCGACGACCGACGTCTCAACAGTTGGAATTTCTGTTAACATGAGGTGAAAAAAAAACAAAAAACAAACTGAAATTTAAACTCAATTATCGAAGGCAAACTTGGGCGTGTTTGGTCGGTCGCCTTGTAACCTCGACTCGCCAGGCAACATTTCAAATAGAAGTGGAAGAAAATCTCTTGGAAAGGTTTTCATGTGTTTGGAAATGTAGATGTTGTATCTGAGAGGCAACTTGAACCTGAAAGAATACGTTTTTACTCCGCTGACTCATTTTATGCCGTCAGTCAAATATCAGAGTCTCAGCTGAATGTTGGAAAACTACAGAAACATGAAGTAAAAAACAAAAAACAAAATTGCAGTTTAATATTGCCGAGTAATGATTAGTCAATATTTATATGAAGTTACTTTATCTGTGATAGTTGAAATTCAAAATATACATAAATATTTTTAAAAAAAATGGTTTTGGTTTACAAACACTAGCTTTGCATTAGTTGCTTTTGTCTTGATTAATCATTCTGTCTGTGTATATACATATTTTCTATAAATGAAGCGCACCTATGTAGCACTTTCCAGTACCTTCATGGTACCCCAAAGCACTTGGCCTCTCATTCACCCGTTCGTGCACACACCCACACCAATAGCTGCTGCCATGCAAGGCGCTGCCAGACCCATTGGGAGCAATTTAGCGTTCAGTTTCTTGTCCAAGGACACTTTGACGCGGACAATTGGAGCCAGGATTCGAACCGACAATCCTTCAATCATTAGATAACCTGCTCTAATAACTGAGCCACAGCTGCATGTTTTCAATGAAATGTTTTATTTCTTCATTCTAGAAATTATTTTCCATGTCAAAAAACATACAAACAAACGGACGAGTAAATAAAAACTTAAGCCAAGTGGAGCAACGTTCAGCAGCCTTGATTCATGTAGCACACAGACAGAGAATCATTATTACAATTTGCATGTCGGCAAGAGTTTCAAATATTTTTTCCTGGACTCCAAAATATTGAGAACACAATTAATTAAGATTGCTGTATTTTTTTTTTCCTTTTTCATTTCAAAAATATTTTCAAAAGGAAATACCTTCAAATGATTCCTGGCTCTCTGTTCCAGTGACTCAACAATTACACCAGTAGCTTGTCAGGGCCCCTGTGATTAAAGGCTGCTGTTCTGAACTTGGACAGCTTGTAAAGCGTACAGGCTTTTAGTCAAAGTTCAAAAGATGCCACTTGTTCAACGTTTGCCTTTGAGCAAAGCACTGAGAGAGACTGAAAGACAATCAACCGCACTCAAAATTAATGCGTGAAATGAAGCAAACGTAACGGTGGAGTAAACATTTTCTGTGATTCGTGTTCAGCTACCAAACAGCAGACAGCATGAAAGTGGTTGCAGGGCAGGGTGAGACAGCAGGCAATCCAAAGAGCACAGCGAGTTGGCAGACGGCTCCGCTGCCCTGCCTTGACCCCTCATACTCAGATGTTTGTTTTTTTAAAATAAACAGAAGCAACTCAGCCCGGGGTGTCAAGGCAGGATCAGGCTGAACGCTGCCAGGAGAAGGTTTAGAGTTAAAACGTGACTTAAATATTTCCCTCTAAAGTTGGGACTTATTTGCCTTTGTTGTTGTTGTTTGATCCTCGTAAAATTTGACACACTAAAACACATGAATGCCCTTGTTGCCCATTTGGCAGAAATGTCCTCATAGCATCAGCTCAAACTTTGACTGTTACTGTCAAATATGGGCAAAATGAAGCCAAATAATGACAAAGTAGGAAGTAAAGAACTAAACATGACTTTGTCTTGATGAGAACTTTCTAAGATTAAAATGAGGAAATGCAACAGCAAATCATCAACATCTGGAATCTTCTGCATTGTGAAGGAACTAGCTGACCTTGCTGTGTAACAAGTGACTGGAAGTGTAGAGGGTTGTTCCTTTCATTCATTCATCTTCTATACCCGCTTATTCCAATTCAGGGTCACGTGATATTATTTCACCCTGACAAGTTCACAGGGTTGTTCCTTTCAAGTGAATTTGTGATATTATTTCATGGCAGTACATAAATACAATTAAATTAAAGGAGGACTTTTGCAGTTGATTCATGAATCAGGCGCCGTACTGAATAACTGAACCATTGAACATTTGGACATTGACATTTAACTGTTTAGAGAAGGTCAAATTAAGTTCATCTGTAAGGGGTTTGCATTTTTAGTTCCATTCTGAAATTACATCCCAAAGCCGAATATCCCAGAGTTTCCATCCCAGCAGGATTGGTCATTGGCCTTAACCACCAACAGCATCAGCATCCAGAGGAAAGTCTGTAAGGGAAGCACCTCATTAGTCAAACTGATCCCTTCACTCATGTACTTCCTGCTGGGGTCAAAGCACCGAATATTGCTAATGTGCACAATCACAACACACTTTTAAATGTACTGGATATCTATCACTCGTGCCCATCCATTCTGATTGATGTGACAACAGCCGCATATATATATATATAATATTTCATTCATTCATTCATTCATCTTCTATGCCCGCTTATTCCAATTCAGGGTCACGGGGGTCTGCTGGAGCCTATCCCAGCTGTCTTAGGGCGAAGGCAGGGTGACACCCTGGACAAGTCGCCAGTTCATCGCAGGGTATAATATTTCACATATTTTATATTTTAAAATATTTATTTCTCATTAAAAATGGATAGATTAGAAACACTTGTTAGATTAAACTGATTATTTAGTTCTTTTACCTCTCTTGTGGCCATCTGTCAGGTGTTTATTTCTCCGGGTTATTACTTCCTTGTTGTTTGGCAGTAGTTGGAAACCAGCATGCAAAAAGTTGCACATTGAAATAGAAATTGCTTTAATGGATGATTGTTGCTAACTGTTTTTCTTTATATGCAACAATGTATGCATATATGCCAATTTCTTGATCAACATGTTCAAGTCATCAGTCATCATTAAGTTGAGTGACATGGAAGATGCCACAGACTTATTCAGAATAGGTGATTCCAACTTCTTAAACACTTTCAACGCTCCCCCTGCCCTGATCCATCTCTCCACAGACATCAAAACCCCGCCGTCTGGTCTTTGCCTCTGGTCTTTGCCGCTTGTCCTCCTCCTGTTCCCGACCTTGCAAGAAGGCCACAAAACTATCTGAGGGATCTTTGTTTTTCCTTCGCCTTCATTTCCTTTACCTTCCTTTCGCTGTTTGCACGACGCGCTCGCCAAGGTCTGACATGCGGGAAAGCTGAGTTCTCATTTGAGCGAGGCCTCTCAGGTGGCTGTTTTGGCGTGATCCACGTGTCATTCGCGGGCCTCCTTCTGGACAGATCATCAGCAACATTCGGTATCAGAGTTCAGGGGGAAACACTTTGATCATCCTGCCAGCTCTCCTCATTACAGGACGAGAGCTGACAGAAAGCACATGTCTCGGAGTGGAGAGGTCATTTCCTGCAGCACTCCTGAGACAGCTGCCATTTCAGCTTAATGGTGTTCTTGGTGGATATTTGTATGGAGTTAAGAGGCCTGCGGGTGGCTGAGGACATTTTTTTTATTTTAATTTGAAGCAGCTCTGCTCAAATTATCTTTCATGTTTTTTGGATGGGCCTCCTCCTCATTGCTGAATTTGATGTCAGTGTTGCACCTATTTGCACAAGAATTTCACAGTAGTTTAAGATGAAAGTTTTGAATCAATGCCTCATTACCTCTGATGTTTACATGAATTCCTGCAGTGATGCAGTTAACTACCAACTCTGGTGGGATTTTAAACAAATGGCTGTAGATAAATCAGTAACTAGGCTTTGCCTTGGAGTTCACGATGCCACGGCAGAAACAATTAACTGTGACCGAATCCATTCAATGCATTCAATGAGTGAAAATTTTTCCTAAATACGTTGCAAAACATTGTTTTGAAGTGCACTGAAGTCAGGACTACAGAGAATAATGATTTGTGGATATTTCCGTCGAGGTATTCAGTGCTACGTACAAGACTCAACGCCGGTGCTTTAGGTTGAGATGCCTGTCAGGATGGAAACTCTTAGCTGGGACGAATGGTGGAGAACAATCAGCGTCCTTGTTAACGTGGTACAGGGCGGATTGGCTGGGCGACAGTTGAATGGCAGCAGTGGGACCAGGCGCTATTAAACTCTGGGTAGTGGTGATTGGCAGAGAGGGAGGGAGTAGAAAATCAGTGGAGGAAATATGGACGTTAAGTGAAAAACCTGTTGTGGGTCCCCGTGCGGCACATTAGAGACATGACAGGTTCAATAAAGCACCATCGACCAGACACCCTGTATGAAACAGTTTCTCAACTGGTTGGGTTTATTTATAATTGGGGGGGAAACAAAGGTCATTAGACGACCTCTCTTACTGGAGCAGTCAGTTCAGTTTTGCAACTGTTACAGATCGCATGCAGACAATTGCAACGCGTGTGCTGCTACATTTGAAGCTTTTGCACTTGGCAGCATTCCGTTGCTCTCCAACGAGACGGCAGCCACAGATCGCGCAACCCCCGCCTTTCTCCTCTCCCATCTTTCCACTCACCCTCGACGGAGTCTGAGCGATTAAAAAATACGAAGGTCAGAGTTGCGGAGTAACGCCAAAGCAAAGCTTTTCTAGCCTGGACAGAGTGAAATCCATCCAGCTGAAATGGAAATGAGAGAAAGAACCGCGGGCGCGCCAGCGGTGGGCAACAAATGTCGAAAGAAAAGGGGGATGTGGGGAGGAACGGGGGAGGGAGGGAGGGAGGGAGAGAGAAGGGTCGGCTCCGGCAGAAATCCGAAAACATGCTTCAACCTGTTGAAACTGCTTTATCAGCAAAGTGGTCAGAATCGAATAACTCGCCACGCACGCCCTCCTCTCTGTTCTATCCTTCCCTTGGCCCACAAAGGAAAATGTTAATAACTGCGGGGTGGGGGGTGGGGGAGGGGGTGTTGCAGATCGAAGCAACCCTCTCGGAGAGCGCGCCACAATGAAGCTAATCTTCCCGCCCTGCACGGCCACCATCCTAACAGGGCCGGCGCAACGCGAAAGGCATTTCAATCTATTAAGCTGCCAGCCACACACCTCCACTAGGAACACTTCAGAATGAAACATGTTGGGTGCGGGGGGGGTTTACTGGGTAAATGCCCACCCCCCCTCCCCCCACCAGCTTTGTTGAAGGGGAAATTGATTTATATCCCCTGTGTTATTCCTCACAGATAAAATGATCACCCCGCTGCGACTGACGGATGCTTATCCTGCTATTATGGTTCAGAAAACTGCAATTCAGTCAACGCGGGGAAGCTTCCGTCAATGTTCTGAGAAAACAATGAAAATGTCTCATGGAAAAAACAATGGAAGCAACACGGCAGCAGCATGGTCTATTCCACGCCGTCAGTCTCACAGCCTCACCTTTTCTCTGTGCCGGTTCCCCTGACCTCCCCTCCACCCCCCGACCCCCCCGCCCCCACCACCTTGTCCGCCAGTCTGTGAAAAGGCATTCTGATCTGTGGGCAGATAGCAGCAGACAAAGACGGGCAGCAGCACGCTATCACCTCTGTGTCGACGCCACGAGGTCCAGAGTTGTCAAAAGTATCTGACCTCCATCTATGAGGGATTACTCTATGGAAGGCTCAGAGATGGAGGGAAAAAAAGTGGATACAGATAAAAAAAACAACAAAAAAAGCGTGTTTAAACAAACTGAGTCGGCGTTGGGGCTCGGCACAAAACAAAGAAAAATGTTGCCCGGGCAACGTCTGCCGCCGAATCGTCTTCACTTTTTCTCCGCGCTTTCCCATCTTTCCTCCATCTCTTTGTTGCACCGCAGCGATGCGGTATGAAATATTAAACGGCGCGCCGTACGGCTTAAGATCGCACTGCGATCGTGATAGACAGCTGTTGGGCCAAACGTCTGGCATTGGGAGAGCGATCCTCGGATCCGATCTTCTGAAGACTCAATAAACGGTGAACAGGTCTGCATACGTGTCTGGCTCGCTTAAAGGAGGGATGCCAGTTATGTGGGATTCTTGCCGCCGCACCTCGACGTACTGTGGCGAGGATGCCGGGGCCTCTTTGAGCCGCCTCCGCCCCCTCGCCTCGCGCTCCTCCTCGTCCGTCAGTTTTTATATGTGATTAGAGGAGATCAGGGGCAGCGCCGGGATCACCCAGACACGTTTTTGGTTTTCAAAAGAGACGGAGCCGTGTGAGACAGAAACGGGCACTAGTTGAAAGGCAACTGGAGCGTTTTTATCGCTCTGGGATTTATGGATTGGACTGTATATTTCTCCTGTAGAGTGAGAATAATAATAATAATGTGAGAGGCTGAAGTGGCTCAGTAAATCAGATTTATTGCTCTGGCGACTGAAAAAGGGTATTTCTAATGTGTGCTCAGGGCTGGCAAAAAAAAATAAATATATATATATATATATACATATATATCAACTGCATAATTGTGATTGAAATATATATTTAATTGTAGGTAAATATAGTCATATACATTTTCATTTAAAAAAAAAGCTGAGGAATACAAAGAAGTTCACTTTATAAATATGTAAAGCCATTTTCAGCTGTGCGTCCATGCCTCTGACAGTGACTCTGCCTGCAAACACTCCTGTTCAAAGGTTTGGAGTCACTGACTCATTTCTGCATTGAACTCCATTAATAGCAACTTCATTTAATAATCTACTGGAATGCTCTCAGAACTTTACTAGTGCAGGCAAATCAGTAAGGATGTACTGAACACATTATGGGATGGCTTTGACAGCGGTTGCCTTGGATGTTGAATTGAATATAATTTTCGACAATGAATATCAAGAGTGGGGCGACACGGTGGTGCAGTGGTTAGCACTGCCGCCTCACAGCAAGAAGGTTGTGGGTTCGATTCCGGGCCCCGGGCCTGGGACCTTTCTGTGTGGAGTTTGCATGTTCTCCCCGTGTCTGCGTGGGTTCTCTCCGGGTTCTCCGGCTTCCTCCCACAGTCCAAAAAAAAACATGCATGTGAGGTCAATTGAATATTCTAAATTGTCCGTAGGTGTGCATGTGAGTGTGAATGGTTGTTTGTTTCTATGTGGCCCTGCGATGAACTGGCGACTTGTCCAGGGTGTCACCCTGCCTTCGCCCTAAGACAGCTGGGAGAGGCTCCAGCAGACCCCTGTGACCCTGAATTGGAATAAGCGGGTATAGAAGATGAATGAATGAATGAATGAATATCAAGAGTGAAATATGCAGCCATCATTACAGAAGTTGAGTGCTTTAAAGTTGCTAAGAAATGTGAAGGTCTCTAAGAAAAAAAAAATAGCTTTGTATTCTACTCACCTTGTGTGAGCTAAGCCATAAAATGAATTTAAAAAAAAAAAAAAATCATGGTTTATATTTTAAGCTCTTTAAAACAGTCAACTGTTAGTGTGTTCATACAGAATTTTCAATCAATCACTTTTAATTATACCTTGGAAATGGTTTTCATGAAACACTAAAATGTTCCCATACTTGTTCGGCACATCTTGGCTGATTTTCGTGCGCTCGTAATGACCGCAGAGCATTCGAGATAATTATTTCTTAAAACTGGTCGGAACTGAGTTCAATGCAGAAATGAGTCATTGACCCCGAACGTTTGACCGGTGGCGTATGAGCAACGTGCGCCACGCCGCCGTCCACGTGGCAGTCAGGCCCTCAGCAGCGCCTCCACGGAGAAAGGCAACGGCCTCACAGCTGGAACCCTCGCCGAGCTGCCATCAGGGCTCTTGACAGGGTCGGCGCGAGCACCTGCCGGCTCGCTGGGGCTGTCTGAGTGCCAGCCCTCCGCTGCCGGAGGATCAAAAGTCCCGCTGGCTGCGCTGACGTCTGGCCCGCCCGTAATAACCCTGCTGGATCCAGAAATAGAGCAGGTGTCGTCTGAAGGGCTGCTGAAGTCCATTAGGCCTATTGTCTGTGAGCCGTGATGGCCGAGTCTCTGCAGCGGGTTCACCTCCTCCCCCTCCTCCCCGTCCTCCTCCCCTCTGTCTTCCACTTTGCCCGTCAGGTGGACGAACTGGTAGAACTGGAAGTCGCACTCATACGCCGGTTTATATTTATACACAGAGACGTAAGCGGGGGTCCCGGCGGGTTTCGAGTCCTTGGCCAGGACGCAGCAGTGGAGCCTGGGGGAGACGGGCGGGGGAGGCGGGTGAGGCACGGGGACGAGGGCGGGATAGGAGAGGTCGCGGTGCAGCTCCCTCTGCCTGAGCTCCCGCTCCAGCATCACGTTCTCCAGCTCCTTGTCGGCGAAGGCTCGCCGCTTCCTCATCCGAGCGCTGATGGACGGGTAGGAGACGTGCGCGGGGTCGCGCTGCGCCTGCTTCGGCCAGCAGGGGGCTTCGTCTTCCGGCTTGAGCCCTGCGTGTAGGGAGCAGAAGGCACAGCCGGAATGTCAAGCATTTGTGTATTTATCCAGTGGCGCGGCGACAGGCTGAGATCATGACTCGCAAAGGGGCACGACTATCCTTCTAATCGCTACTGTAGTTTTTTTGTGTTTATTAAACATTTTTCACAGTGACCTTATTACACTCTGTCTATGAATTTGAGGACAGCAAATCTTCACCAATGTTAATATTGATAATAAACCTATATCAGCTTAGGGTTAGTGTCACATTAAATTTATTCTTTGAGTCTTTTCTCCAGCAAGAACAAAATCCAGGCCAATCATGAAGTGAGAAATACATTATACATATTAAATACATACACATATATATATATATATATATATATATATATATATATATATATAAATATATCATATAGATGCTGTAATACTGTAAAGTGTGAGGCCTTTTGTCCTCCAGCCACCCACCGTGGGGTGGCCACCACGTAGCGACGCCCCTGTATTTATCCTGTACAGATAACTGTGTTATTTGTGCTCGAGTGCTGTGTTCTTGATCAGTTCGAGGTGCCGCAGCAGGACATGATAGCAAGGTATTAAAGCAGCAGGTATTAATGCACACCGTGTGTTACAGTAATGGCCGGGTGTTGTACAACAGGCAACCCAGGGCTGGAGGTATTGGGGGGGCTTGAACAGCTGGGTGATGGCGTGCGGGAATAAGCAGCGGAAGCTGTGACTCCAGCAGCCATTAAACATCAGGTCATAGTTATCATAGGATGAAAATATGAGGAACAGGGACTTAAGGGTAAATAATACCCTCGCTGGGACTTCCTGGAGAAAAGAAGTTGGGAGACTACAAGTCCTTCTTTGTTTTTGGGATGAGATTTATGCGGCATTGAAACTACGCTGAGGACAAGATCACAGGGTTGGATTCACAGTGAATAAGAGGAATGTGTACTTTTATTCTTTTGTGTTTTTTTATTCCTGTTGTTCCAATTTAAGCTCTCAAAATATTGTTTCACACATCCGTGCATTGAAATTGTGAACTAACTACAAATTAACTACAAACTACTTCTCATTAAATTCACAGCAGACCACAGCTGAGAGGAAAATAAAATTGGTAAACGGGAACTCATTGATACTTTTTTTTTTTTGACTAATAGCAGACTAAGTAGCCCATTTAAAATAAACACTGATGGCACAATAAAATACATTATTTTGTGATGTGTGATATTTAGAACAAAAAGGTTATGAGTCCAGTGTTTTCCAGTTTCTCAAAAGCTTCTATATTTTTTGGATGTAAATTACCATTTCAATTCTAATTAGTTTTTTTGTCAAGACTAAGTGCATTACCACACTTAAATTAATCATCGGGGTGAAGTTCCGTAAAGGTCCATAATATAGCAGAGCCCTTCTACAAACCCAACGGGCACAAAATAAAGAGCGAATGAAGTTGACTTAAAGCATTTCACGCCATTCCCACTGGAAATAAAACTGCACTTTCTGCCACCGGCCTGAGGGGGGATGAGTGAGAGGGGAGATGTTAATTAAACTCTACCCTGCAGGATGCTCTTAGCCAGGGTGCTCGGCTCGGCTGCCTTGGCGTAGCGCTGATACGCAGTCTTCCGCGACGGCGCCGCGCACCTGACCCCCCTTTTACACTGCAAGAAGAAAGGAAGAGGAGTTGAACAAGCAGACAGACGCGATGATGTCACGCAGAGTCAAAAACCCTGAGGGTGGGTTCACTCTTAGCGCGATTATGCAAGTCGTGCTTTCTATGAATAAGCAGCTACAAAAGTGCGGCTATACTGGCAGATGGTAACTACGAAAACAGTCCGTCTTGCTGAGCCGAAGCTTTTAAACAGCTGGAAATTGTCTTAAAGCACCGCAGTTTGGCTCCATTATCCTTCATGATGGCATTTAAATTCTAGAATACAAACGCGAGCAATAACAACATACCATAATCACTTGAAGGAACTCATTTCTTTAAAAAAATATGTTTTAAATATGCTTGTTTTTTTTCTCAGAAATAATGCAGAGATTTAACTTGTCCACAGAATGTAAACTGGCAAAGAATCAACTCAAATATATTTCTATATAATTCTATATTTCAAATGTAACGTCTCATGAGTGAGTTTTCTTTTCATACATGGGTCACAATCAGATAAGAAAATGCAAGAATTGCTGCCTTTTGCTGAAAACCGTGGCGCCTTGCAGGCAATGCATGTAATGACTGAACTTTTTTCTAAAAACCAAGCGCATGGCTTCAAGTCATGCAAACTTTCCATTAGTTTTATCTTTCTCCATTTGTTTATCTGCCTGACTCGCGGCTTATCCCTCCGGCGGTGCGCCGTCATGCGTTTTCTCCGTCTGCTCGCGCGCCATCACTGACCTCACCCTGCGCCGTCCTCACCTCCGCGGCTTGCTGCCGTCTCAGCGCGACCTGCGCGGCCATGACGCGCTGCCGCTCCACCACCAGCAGGCAGCACGCGCAGCGGCAGTCCCTCCAGCGGCAGAAGCGCTTGTGGCCTTTCAGGCACGACACCACGCCGTGGTTCCGACAGCGGGCGCATTTGGGGCTCCGGGTCATCTTGCGCGCTCTCAGCGGATGGCGCTCCGGAGACGGGGGCTCGACTTTGTTCTCTCCTGCGTCCCCGCGGCGGCCGCACCGCCCCGCGCGTCCGTCAGGGCTCGTCACGTCAGCAACTTCCCCGACTCGCTCGGATTTAAGCGCGTCAGGGTGGAGGGACGCGGAGTGCAGCTGCGGGCTTCCTTCCAGCTGAGTGGACATCTACGGCTGGGAGTCCAACTGTGCGTGCGCGCGCGCGCAAAAGATGGAAGAACTCTGGAAAAACTTTTCTGACGAGTAGCGAAGCTATTTTCCCACGTAGTTTATTTAAAAGATAGATTTTTTTTTTTTCACCTGAGTACAATTCTCTCTAAAAAAAAAAAAAAGGTGGTTTACGCACTAATTTAAGTTAAAAAAAAAAAAAAAAAAAGAAAAAAGAAAAAAAAGAAATCACAGCAGCATTGTTTCATGCAAAATTCAAATTAAACATACCTACTATTAAGACAGTTATTCTCAAATTACAGCGTATCGGCAGCAACAGGTTTCCCAAAATTTGGAAGACGGATACTAAAACTAAAAACAAAAACAACAATTTTAAAACAACCCGAATAAACTTGACAGTGAGCCGCAGTGTGGTGCTCCAGCCTGCTGCTGCTGCTGCTGCTGCTGCTGCTGCTGCCTCTGCTTCCCAGTGCTGAGCCTTTCTCTCAACTGCCCCCGGACGGCCTTTTTTTTCCCCAAGGAACGTGCGGATTGCAGACCGGGCCTCGGAGCCGAACTCGTGGCACAGAACCCGGTGCATGCGCAAAAGCTTTGGGGAATCCGTTTGCACCTCGAGCTGCACCCGTCTCCCCTATATAAGCTCCCCGCGTACCTGCCTCGTCCTGCCCACATAATTGTTCTCACGTTTCAGCCCCAAAGATGCGGGATTATCAGACCTGCATCTCCACAAAAGATGTTTTTTTTTTTTTTTTTGGTTCTTCAATCTTTTATCTTGGATTTGGGTAAATTGGGCGAACGCATGGATAAAGTATTACACTCATTATAATAATGGGCTTTTCAATAATGGGATTAATAATCAGACCCGGGACACCGGAAAAACACACATTTTAAATGCCCGTGAGAGTGGGCGCGTGACACAATGTGCGGAATTTCCATATTACCGAGGAGGGGGAGAAGAAAAAAAAAATCTCGCTCATATTTATTCATTTGAACCGCTAAATGATTCATCTGTTTAATGGCTCTCCTGATGATCCCACTGTCACAGTTTCTGGACCCCAACAACACGAAACAAAAACACTTAAACACGTAAACATCCCCGTTTAGCGCGGCTTGTTGGCTGAAGTGCTTTATGACACGGATTCACTAATTATTCCGATTCTTCCGCTTAGAAAAGAAAGAAGAAAAAAAGTCACCTGCGCCTTCAGGTAGCTGTTCACCTGGTGCAGCGACTGTTAACGCTCGTTCTCGGAACTAATTAGGTGTTGACAGGCCACCGGCTGAACCTGCCCTTCAATTTCCAGACGCACGGTCGTTTTACCCACAGGTTGGATTTGACTGGAGGCCGCTGGAAACCTCTGCTCTTCACCTCTTGGCTGCCTCAGGTAACAGTGAGGCGGCTGAGTGCGCTCCCTGCTGGTTTGATCTTGTAATTACGCCCAGGGCAGTTCTGTTGCGACTGTGATTATTAGCACATGCAGCGCCAACTCAAAGTTCTTCCCATCTGCAGCACTGATTTCAGATCAGGTTGTTTACATTCTTGCTATTAAAAAGCTTTGGCCTCATTTTGATCCTTAAAAGTCCTTTGTTGTTTAAACGGCTGATATGCATATATCTCAAACAGTTTACCACAATCGAAGATATGTTCTTATGCTGAGGGACTAATAAATGTAGCAGGTGTAAGGTTTTGATACCAACAATGGAAATGCAGAAAAGCACTTTTAAAGAAGCTATTAATGACATTCATATTTCTCAGCGACTCAGGGGGGAAACATTTTAAACCTTGCAGAACTAGCAGCAACACCACAACAGGAGGTGACGCCGCTGTATGTGTTGTTCTTTCCCTTTCACAGAAAAAAAAGTGGAGTTAGCTGAGGATGTACCAGTTTTTTGTGATCTCAGAACACTCCTTTAAATTTGATGAGTCAATTTTTCAGGTTGGATGGATATATTTTAACTCCACCTACCAAATGAATTATAAGCAGGTATGGTTGCATTGACATTTCATGGAAATATGCCTTTAAACACATCCATTCTGACATGCAGGTTTAAATTGACTCTTCCTTTAAAACTATTTTCTGGTAGAAGGAGAGGAGAACATTTTCAAGCCAAGAATATTTTTTACACACAGCTTCTCAAAAAGTAAAGGTCCATTTAGGTGCGTTTCTGGATACTCAGCATCGCCCAATACAAGATAATAAAAGCTTTTAATCTATCACGCTAAAATGATTCAAAGATCCAACATCAAAGCGTTGCACAAATTAAAAACTGGCAGCCACTTGTCAGTGTGACATTGTGTCAAAAGTGGAAAAACAACATTTGTTTAGTCATTAAACATCCTCATCCGTCAGTTAATCTGACAAATAATGAAAAATAGTACCTCTGTATATCCATATATCTCTGAGTTGTTACAGCATTGATCTCACCTCACACTGAACTGAATCACAGTCACATCACACACAGTGGTGTAATACATCTTTGTCACTGTCATATGTCCTACTGCTGTACAGCTGATAGCTTTGGGAGGATTAAAAGGGCAGAATTAATCACTGCGCGGTTCAACAAGTTTTTCAGAGTTCTTTCGTTGCACTCGGAGGAAATCTGCTGAGAGTGCACACTGAAATGTCTTAGGGGGAAAATTCCCCCCTGTGTAAAATAAAATAAGACGAAAGAAAAAACTTTAGCCGGGGTGAGTCAGTGTGTGTCAAAGAAAACAGTCAAGGAGAGATGAAATAAAAGGATTTTTGTCATTCCTTCAAATCTATTGTTGCTGATTCTTTTCAAATATTTCTGTATTCGGCAGACTGCTATAGTGCTCCGGCTGAAAAGCCACTATTGAAATAAAGGTTCTTATGGAGCCGGCGTCATTCATTTTTTTAAAGGGCAATTTTTCTTCAGTAATCATTTTGTGTTTGTAATCTAAAATTTTAAATAAACCATCCACGAAGGCGATGTTGTTTCCCCTAATGCTCTTGAATACAAAATTAAAGACGTTGTGCTCCTTTTTCTCTGCTAAATCAGTTTGTGAGATGGTTGGAAATAGTTGCCCTCACTTGGAGTGATTTAGAGACATTAGTGTTGCAGATGCCTCAAGACACAACGGCCCCTGTACCATTTCTCATTCTTCCTTCTAACCTTGTATTGAAGAACTACTGTACCCTCAAGAGTACTGTATCATGAGTGGTCTCAGATGGCTATCTTTTCAGTAAGTGGAACTCGTTTTTGTAGGACAGGAAGGATTGAACATTAGCTCTCATTGGCATGAACCGCTTAGCTTCCGCATACTCGTATTGATAATTTTTTTCAACTTCTTTTATTTAAGACTCACATAAACATTGCGCGTTATGTTTGAACGGAGGAGACGGGATATTTCTTACAAGTAATCAAAGAGAAAAATATAACAACCATTCTTGACAGAAAACAAACGTAAACAAACAAAAGCAAACTTAATTCTCGTAAAATCTCACGGGACGAGATTTTACTGGAATTACGGCTGATGTGCTTTGTCGAACATTTTGGAAATACCGCTTTTATTTTGCGAAAAACTGTATTGGAAACACAGCTTGAGTGTATGCGTCCGTGGACGGCAGGTAGACGGCCTCCTACTGATACAATCAGCACAGCCGCCCGTCAATAAAGCGCCGTCTCCCCTGAGCTGCGGACAAATTGACCGTGATCGGCGATGACGTGGAGCTGCTGCGGCGTTCGCCTCTGACCTCTGGCCGTGCTCTCGTTGCCCGCAGGCCAGGGAGAGTTCCACTCAGCCGAGCCGCAGTTTGACTAAACTTCCGGCTCCGTCCGACCCCTGAGAGCGTCCTCACTCCCGCCCCCGCCCTCCGACGGCTACGCCCTGGGTCGACTTCTGAGGGAGCTCAAAGGGAAATGCCACCGGTGAACAAGTGAACAAGCGGTGAGTAACACTCAAGGACAAGAGCGCCGACTCCAACTGTTCCGCATCTGGCTGAAGTTCAGAAAAGGAAAACAGAAGAAGGAGGCAGGCTTTTTTTTTTTTCCATCCCGAACAAAATCCTGAGCTGAATGTCAATTCGCTTCAAAAGACGACTATAAAAAGACTAGCGGGCTACATTTCACAGCGCCTTCGCACAAAAGGCTCCGGCAACTTTATCCAGCTACCTGGCAAAGAGCAGGTGCGTGAGGCAGGGGCCATTAAACTGACGGCTATTTCAGGAGCGGTTTAACCTGCACCTTCGTCAAGCTCGTTCACACGGAACAAACACTTAGTCAAATAAAGGCACTTCAAACCTCATCATATTCGACACAATCACATTCTAGTGGGAATTTTTCTTATTTGTTTATTTATTTATTTATTATAAGCTGTGCCACAGTGCTCAGCAGTTTGTTGCTGGGTGCAAAATAACACAAACTGAACTTTCTTAGATGGTAGTGATGTTTCTATGAAACTTTTGCAACAGGGTTTAAAAACATTACAACATCATTTCACAATAAAATACAGTGTAAATTATACAAATGTGCTACAATGCAAGATGTAGGTATTTGAAACTATACATTGATAAGCATCAGTATTTTGATTCATATTTTGGTTTTTATAGTTTCCTGCAGCGCGACCCCTCACCCCCCCACCACTGTATCTATAGCACTTGTTTGCAATGCGTTTCTGAATTCTTGGTGTTGAATGGAGCTACCTGCAATATTCACACTGTCAGATTCAGGTATCAACACATTGTTGCTGTGCGCAGAACCAGGTTCATTCTGACATGGACTAGAAAGTGGCGTCACAACCTCTGCAGTACAAAGAGAGTCCCTGGGTGATCGCGTTGTTAGAACCAGCAGTTTGTCGCATTTGCTCCGTCTCGTATGTATTTACCTACACTGGCATTTAGATGCAATTATATACATCTGATGCAGCACAACACTGGACCTTTACTTTGAGCCCAGCCAAAGGTTTCCCACCACAGTCACGACCTGCCACGGCTGGGCTTCTAATGAGCAAGTCTGTGCCAAGCTAGCACTGCCTGCGACGGAGCAGCACAGAGACAAAGCGTTCTGAGGCCAAGTGCGTTCCTGACTTATTCTCCAATGTGTTTGTGTGGGTAGGAGGAAATGAGACATTGCAGATGCTTAAACCAGAGGCAATGGGCGAAAGAAAGGGGAGCACAGATGAAAGGAGGGCTAATGAGCACCAGGGTCACCGTTTGTAATGAGTCATGTGCAGCAGAGAAACAAAGAGGTTTGACCAGTAACTGTGTGTCTGGTTGGGTCAGTGGCCACGGCTCCGGCGCTGCCTCTGTGACGTGATGCTTGATGACCTGTGGAAAATCCTTCAGGAGACAGAAGTCGGACCTCACAGTCCATTTGAAGCGACACTTTGTGCTGCCGGCTTTCACAGTCGTGGCCTGTGTGCCTCACGTTTGTCTCCACCCGTCTGCTTGTCTTCTTTTCCCAACGTCCTTTTTTCAAGTATCTCGCTCTCTTTTCTTAAGCATTCAACTTTTTTTTTTTAACTTGACCATTTACAGTAAATAGTGACGATGAATATCAGTTCAAATGTTCAGTTCAAATGTTTGTTGTCTGTTATCGAGCTAAAATGCAGGGCCACAGAGCTGAGAATACAAAATAGTGAACTACTGATTGTAGAATATCTGGAGAGGATTGAGCCCGTTAAATTAAAATTTGATGTTGGCGGAGCAGAACGATGAAATTAAAAAGGACCCACAAGTTAAGGCCTTTCATGAGTATTTAATAATATTATTGATGAAGCAAAGCCAACAGCCATTAAACAAAATAAGTGCCTCGTGAAGAGAGAGCTCTTTCTTTTGATAGTCTGAAGCTCTTTGGGGAAGAATATCATCTTCACATATACACTCAAGAGAAGGGCTTGACTTAAACATTGGCAAAGCACTAAAATATAGAACTATTTTTAGTGGATATTTCTGCTACCGTATACTATATGTATATAATGTACTATATTTATTTCATCAAAACACAACACTGTAAAAAGTCAAGTGAAGTGCCACATTAGATAAACCCACAGCCCCTGATCAGTGTTCTGTTTAACATCAGGTTTCAGGACAAATCAATGCAAGACTGATGAATGCCGGCCCACACAAAACAGTTTATTTTCTCTGAATGTATTTAACCCCTGCTTTGTAGTTATATCTGACTGTGATCCACAAGTCTGGAACAATTAAAGGCACCCTGAGATGCTTTGTGTCTCTGCGTTGACTATTGATTCAGTCTGTTTCAGGCTCAGGTTAATGAGAGTCCTTAAATAATGCAGCCACAGCAGCGCTAGGTAGACGGAGCAATTGATGTTTAACTGGAGGATTCAGCATTTTTTTTTTTTTTTCCACCTCCACCCAACCCTGAAAAACCAGATGGAACAAATCCTTGGTTTGACTCATCTATGTGGTAAAGGGTGGGTAGGATCAGAAATCCAAACGACGGAAGGACAGCCAGTGCATGTCAGATGTCTTGGAGATAAAGTCAGCAAGGCCACACTGAAATGGTTTGGACTTGTACAAGAGAAGACACAGTCAATATTTGGGTAGAAGGAAGCTGAGGTTGGAACTGAAAGACAGGAGGCCTCAAGGAAGAGCAAAAGGAGATTTATGGATGTACTGTCGTTGGAAGAGGACCTGAAGTTAGTGGGTGGGAAAGCAGAGGATGCTGAGGAGAGCGTCAGGTGGAGGCTGCTGAGTCACTGTGGCAGCCCTGACAGGAACAGTCCAAAGACAGAGGAGTGTCTGCTAAAGGTCAAATACACTCTTTTCAGTATAAACTTGAAAGAAGACTTGACAAACGCTCAATCATATTGGACTAACTAATCAGCCGCAGACCTCCGTTGGCTCACTTGGCAATAACTTAAGCTTTGCTTGTTTTATTGCTTGCTGTGGACAATCAATGTCCTTTAGTGAACAGCGATGTGCAGCAGAGTCAGTCAGGAATACAATAAAAACATGATATCCGTGAGAAAAGCTGTCAGTTTTGCAACATCTGCGCTAATGTCTGCAGCAGCAGTCACGCTAGCTGTTGCTCATTCTTCTTCTCCATCGTCATCTTCTGTTGTGGTTCAACGGCAGCTAGCAGGGGTCCAGCTGCCATGTCGCCCTCGGTGCAGGAGATGTGGGTAATATAAAACACGGGCGAGTGTATGATAACGTAATTCTGAGTCACAGTGCTTTAGAATTGAACTTTCGAAGGTGCATGCCATCATTTTCAGCTTCAAAATCCGAGCTAGTCCTCTTGGTGTGAAAGTTACGTCTGCTTCTTTCTTTTTAACAAATGTTCTCTTATAACATATATTTATTTTCTGGAGAAAATGATGCTTAAAAGCTGCTGGTGGTTGAGGTGGGTGTCTGTTGCAATGTTGTTTTTTTCCCCTCCTATCCCAAAATGCACCGTCTTTACAGCTGCTACCCGATTCGTGTGCCCTCCTCGCTGGGTGCAATAACAGAGGACCCTCGTATCCTCCCAGTTTAATTGCTCCCTCCACTGCCATATCTGATTGGATCTGGTCCACAGAGTTATTGGTTCTTTTGTTTTGCTTTGTATTTTTACCCAGGTCGTCTCAGACTATTGCACCACAGGTTCGTTTTTATGAATAGCAAGCAATATCCCCTCACAAAGCCAAGCACTCCACACTGTTTAATTACTAATAAGCCACCAGATGAGTAAACTCTGTTTGCACGGCTCTGAAAAGCAAGAGCAGAATAAGCAGTTGTGCATGCAGCTGAATACATTGTGACTAATTAAAAAGCAATACAGCTATTTTGGTTCCTTTAGCACGTCTGTATTTATGCATGAATTGAGCCAAGCTTTTATTGCTGGTTAAATAAATATTCAAAATATCCACAAGCTCAAAATGTTTGCCACTCATTGCAGTATCTATAGTAGAACAAGATCCATAGAGACTGAATCTTTATCGCTGGTGAAGCTGTTTGTTTTTCAGCTGCTCAGTGGTTTTGGCTTAATGCAGAACGCAATGGTGGCGCATTCAGCAGAGGCCTCTCGAACACGCTTTTGCAATGCAAATCACATCATTATGACAAAATGTGAAATTATTCTTGGTTGTCAGTTGGCACCATGAGCCTAATGGCTTCTAATGTCATTTCATTCCATTGGGGCACAAAGACAACACAGATATGCAAAGTCTCATAGAGACAATCAGAATGTTTTTTTTTTCAAAGCCTCTACATGATTGGGCACTAGACCGAAATCTATAAAATGCCGCTGGAAAGCAGATGGTCATGACGCATCTCTTTCCTGCGGCCGTCTTCAGATACTAATTAGAGAATACTAATTGTCATGTGGCTTTTCAAATTGCTTTCGACGAGGCAGAGAAGCAGGTAGCGGGAAGAGCGAGGCTGCACAGACGATTGGATGCTAATTGTGAGCCGACTCCTTGCACCCCGTTGCAGACGCGCGTTTGATCAAGTCGCCTCGCGTCGGCTGGCTGGCAGATGTTGGGCTTCGCTGCGCGAGACCCGCCGCTCCCCGCTCCCCGTCCCCGCTCCTTCCTCTTCCCAGATTAAAAAGCGCACAGTTTCGCCTCGTCTGAGCTCCCTGCTGTCTGCTCGTGACAGCTGGGGAGAACGTATGTAGCAGTCGTCAGGGCGATATTATAGATGTTCTCACGCATCACTGTGTCTTCCATTAAATCTACTCATGAATCAAATTAGCTTTCCTCGCTAGTCTGTATTTTATTTAATTTTATTTTTTTAACCCCCCTTCTTTTCTCCAGAGCCCACTAGAGGCCCTCGCTCCATATTTTGGCCCTGATAGAATACTGTGATGGAGCAGATACATACACATGGAATAAACAGTAATAAGCAGAGGAGGGTGGGGTGGGAGAACGGAGCCTCATTATCATCTACGACGCCTTCCGAGAAACTAATTAGCATTCTGAATTATGCTTTTCCACTTTATTGGGCCCTAATTGTCGTCCCTCCCCCAAATACGACCCTCCTCGCGTGCAGAGGTGTTGGAAGGAAGCGTGGGAAGGGAAGTCCAGAAAGAAAACACCAAGGTGTATGATAGAAGATCGGGCATCATCGCTCTGTGCTTTGAAGAGGACTACAGAGGGCGCTCATCCGGAGCGGTGAGGATTCTTCTGACTTCAAAAGGAGAGAAAGTAATGAATACATGATGGGTGTCAACACAACCAAAACAAGTCTGTATGAACTCCTCGCATCAAGTCAGCGGCTGACTTTAATGCATCTTTTATATCTTTCACTATAGAGACGGTCTTTATGCCACATCTGTAGTCCCTTTATCGGTCCAGACATGTTAAATTCAGGCGTTTACGCTCAGCCGAAATAGAGACTGGATCTCCCTTTCAAGTTACCAACGCGGAGGCCTGGCTAATTTCTTCTTTGTGCAAATTTCTTGAGCAGCTCATTCGTCAAAGCAACGAAAATCCCCAGCGGGTTTCCTGCACCAACGGTCTGCATGCAGAAGGTTGTCTGTGCTCAGCTGTTGGAAAAAAAATAAAATAAAATAAATAATCAACAAAAACAAAGGATGGGGAGGTTTGGAATTCTTCATCACCTGAAGTCTCGGTGCTACATTAATTAAAGTCGAATGACTAAATGTCAACAACAGTGCTGTTGCATTTGTCTTGTTATTCCTAATGATTAAAGTGTCATCTCTCCAAGCACATTTGCATTAGGAGTCAGAGTGTGTGTGTGTGCATCTGTGAGTAAGAACTAACTGCCAGTGACACCGGGTGTAGAAAATCTTTGTTAGATTCCGAGTCCGAGCCAAAACCTCCAAAAAAACCTTATAGTGAAGCTACTAAACAGCCAAGGCTGCGTGTGGCAGTCAGTAAGTCGTCACTTGGTCATGTCCCAGCAGCATAGAATGCAGCAGCTCGCCTCCTTCCAATCACCCACTAACACGATAAAGTCTCCCAAGTACTTGGAAGACTTCAACGGCTCCCAGACCAGGAAAGAATTGATTTCAGATTGCTTTAATTTGTTTTTAAAGCACTCACTGTTGTACTTTCCACCATTTATCCTCCATCACTATCAGTCAAGTGGATACGAGGTCTTTCCCAGAGGAACCAAGCTACAGGTGGAAAATTCAGGAATTTGAAGGAATTCTTTGTACTTTTCTTTCTTTCTCTCCAGCATCAGCTCTCTTCAATTGTAGATTCTACATCTTGGTTCAGATTTTTGTTTCATATGTTTGTTTCTTTTAGTTAATGCACATAAGTCACACAGTCGAGGCAGAGGCACAAAAGCGTACATTAAAAATAAAAAGCCCCATGAAGCTGACAGAAAACTGGGATATATTGTGCTGTTGATCTTGGGACTGATTAGCGCCAGTACAATGCATAATAGTTGCGCAGAAAAGAATGTTTGGAAGCCTGGAGAAAGTTCTTGGTGGAGCTTGGTCCTGGCTTGGAGCCGCAGTGCTTCCCCCTCGTTAGTCTCAGTATAAAACCACTCGACTCTCATGCTGCCGCGTTGCTGCCGCTTGTCTGCGCTACAGTTGCTTACAACCACCTATTCTGTGTGTGTGTGTGTTTTTTTTAGTGCTGTTACCTGTGGTGTAAGCTTCTGTCTTGGCTTTGTTAGTAACTCCAGCCCCACAATACACCTGAGCTGGGCCTTAGCAACTACAGACAAGTGTTGTCTCCTCATCCTTTATAATCCACAGGGAATAATTCTCAATTCAACCTGGCAACCATTACAGTATTCTATGGATATGTGTGGCTGATATGTACATCAGTCAATATATATAATATGTAGCCTGTCAGAAGGTGACCACACTAATTGGGATTCACCAATTGGAGGTGCATTTATTACCATCCAGGATTTTTCAAGAGAATTCACTTTGATTGACACGTGTCCTTGTTGGACACGTCATGGATATATGAAATATGAACTATTCAAAAACTGGTTTTGTCAGATTAGTTGACGCGCATGCCTTGAACTCACTTGTTAATGTTTCTTATTCTGAAATTGCAGACATCATATCTTTGAGACCGTGCACTTCATGTTTGCACTTGGGAATGGTGCTTGCTTATTTCTGTGCCCTTTACATGAGTCCCTATTCAACAGTGACAGGAGAAAAATTCCTCAATTTACCGTATCAGCGAGAAGTACTCACTATTTGTTGGTAGAGCTTGAAATGGAATACATATTTCAGCTGCGTCTGTGTGCTAATTAAAATCTTATATCTAGTTCAACAGTATTGAAAAAACAGCTGTGTCCCTGCGGACCACGTACAAAACTCTGAAAGTGGATTAAACCAACAGCGAAGGGAATTATTGCTTATTCATAACTCGGTATTGCATTCACTCAGCGAGAATGATGGAGTAGTTCCACCGTCCTGCAGTTGTCACTGCTGAAAGTATGACGTGGCTCGCAGCCTCGCAGGTGCATTTATGGAGATAATACACTTGAACGGAGGCC
Source organism: Thamnaconus septentrionalis (assembly GCA_009823395.1). NCBI lineage: Eukaryota > Metazoa > Chordata > Actinopteri > Tetraodontiformes > Monacanthidae > Thamnaconus > Thamnaconus septentrionalis. The sequence goes on along the minus strand of CM020508.1, from coordinate 17,574,867 downwards.
ACTCCTCCAAAGTTAATCGATGGATTAAACGAAAAATTGGACAAGTGGTGAGAGATCATTACAAATTTCAGTCTCAAGTCATTTTATTCAAATGAAGTCTGGCAGGGGTGGTAGAGGGAGGGGTGGGGGTGTAAATGGGTGGGGGTAGCCGAGCTGCCGTCGCAGTGGGGCGACTCTTTACTGATTGAAATATCCCTGCTGTGAGCCAAGTCAAACAGTAGAAAATACATTGCAGCCCGTGTGCGTCCACTAATGTGCCAAAACGGACATTTGCATTTAAATAAAGTTTTACACCTGCTTTGAGGGCGATATTACAGTTGATAGATGTGGCTTATTTTATCAGGTGCACTGCAGGGGTGGGTGGGGGCGGGGCACAACTCATCAGGATGGACATGGTGAGCTATTACAAGTGACGGCCTACGTCAGCTTGTGCATAATGATGGGAGATGAGACTCCAACACCCAGCCAGAAGGCTACTGAAAGCCATTACATAAATAGCTAGTGGTGACTGACGTTAAATAAGATGAAAAGCCTCGTATTTGATGTGAAGTTAAGGTGTAAAGACTACAGCTGCCTCTGGAGCAAGATCATATTGTTTCAATACTGAAGTTGTTACATTTAAATTCATGAAAGACTCCATATTGGGGTAAAAATAACTCTTAAGACTATTGTCTGACAGTGATGAGTGTCATTCAAGTTCTAAAGAACTGTTTTTTGTTTTTTTTTGTCAAATATTAATTATAAGAAGTTTCATTGCTCGGGTGACAAATTGGAAATTTAGAGTTTTTGGATTTAGATTTAGGGAACTTTTTAATCACAAAGGGAAATTCAGTTTCTACTTTTAAAAGATAGTTTGAAAATCATTTTATGGTTCACTGACAGGGAGAATTAAACTGCCACAGTGAGCTGGGCTGGTATAGCACCATGTAACTAGTACCTGTCTGAGGAGGAGATTGAGGAAGTGACCAGACAAGCGTGTTGTTGAGCCTGCTGGGCAGACAACCAAACTCATACAGTCCAATACCAGCCAGTCAGGCACTCGCTCCCAATCTCAATGGTGCCTGGTTCCTATTACAAGTCAGTGAATTGTGGTGTTGGTTGAGAGTTGTGTGCTATTGGATATTTTGCTTTGTAATACTAATAACAGACTTGTTATCGGTCACACTTCGTGACCTGGAAAGCACCACATCGTTGTGATCTTCATAATGGACGATAATGTCCATAATGTGCTGACACTCGCTGATGCGCGTTGCTAGTTTGCGGTATACGAATGTGCTGTTTGGTATCGCTGTGTTAATAATGCCCCAGCAGAGGAATGGGTATAATGATGTTGAGCTCTGATACCATCGCTGCCCATCTCTTTCATCTTTGATGAAGGGGAAATAAGAATAAAGAGAAATGGAAAGATTAGCAGTACCATGGAGAGCGTCACTCGGTACGATTGATCCGCAGGGAAAGAAAATGACCAGGATGGAGAAATGAGGGGGTTGTGATGTAAGTGAGATCCAAAGAGGAGGCTTTAATGGTCTGCTCACACATTGTATGAGCTGCTGGTGCTGAAATACGCATGAGGGGGTAACAAGCCCTCGAAGAAATAATGAAATGTATGGCTCAATGCAGTGAGCATTACACAATGAACAGCTACTGTTTGGATTATGGCTGGACTTAAACAAAGTTGCCATTTAGCATTCTTGCTCTTCTTGCTAAATAAAGTGAGGGCAGGAAATGTTTGTTTGGCTCTCCTCTGACAGTGTTTGCGCTTGGGGCAAATAAGGAGAGAGGGAGACAGTGTGTGTGTGTGTGTGTGTGTGTGTGTGTGTGTGTGTGTGTGTGTGTGAGAGAGAGAGAGAGAGAGATAGAGAAGGAGAAAGAGGAGGACAGTGAGATGCCTACAAGCCAAAATCTGCTGCAGGGACACAGTGACTCTGGCAACGCTGCAGTGTGCCCGAGCCAGGTGACTCACTTTCCACATCAGTTGTGGGTCACTTTTAACACGGCAGCCCTACAAACATGGCCTGACCCGCCTCACCAACAACCAGGATTACACAAGAACTGACCTCCAACGAGTTCTGCGCGACTGTCAAAACACATAAAAATGTTCATTTTCATGGACGAGCTTGTTTCAGGGCAGAGTTTGAACCCCCGAACTGTGATTCATGAAGCAAAGTGCTGACTCTTCTTGTTGTGGTGGCCTGGTGGCAGACACAGCCAATGGGTTTTAACCCAACATTATCATATCTTTGTTGTCATTGTGTAATTTGCATTGAATCTGGTCTAAAATGACAGTTTGAGCATTGCCCTTTCCAACTGTGGTCCACTTGTCAAAATCTTGCTTTTGTTGGATGAACGGCTGATAATCCAGGGAAAATGAGTAGGGATGATGTGGACCACAAACCATACTGTGTCAACTTGAGCTGCAGTCCTTTGTTTGAAAAGAAAATAAGTTGACAATGAAATAAATTCAAGCCAAGGAAGGCGCAAACAATAGCAAAAAGTCGGGAGATGAAATATCCAATTAAATAAATTAAACCGAAAATATTTGTCACTTTATCGCCACCGTCTTGCAGTTGCCCAGAACATGCACCAGATTGGGGTTTTTGAGATTTTACTCTGACGTTACAGCTAAGAAAGTTGTGAGATTATGTGGGAAAATAGTCAGACAACTCTCCCATTTGCAGAGGGCAACAGAAGTAGCCTGTTTTCTGCAGCATCACTCTGACTGCAAGTTATTTGATGGCCATAACAAAGGTTACAGCATTGCCATTGGGATTGGTATTGGATGAAATATTGCCTGCATGTGCTTGCTGGCATCATCAATTTTAGGAACTATTGCCAGTATAAAGGCAAGATCAGAACATCCAACCTCCACTTGTGGCTGCGCGCACAGCTTCAAAAATTAAATTTTCACAGAGGCCATTCAGTAAAAATGTCCCATCCACTGCCAAACCCATTTGGTTTTATAGTAGTCCATTTTACTTTATGTTGCAAAGGTTGTGTCCATCACACTCAGCCACTGTCAGATCTAAATAAACGCTGGTTATCGCCGAGGCCGCTGGGGAAGAGTTACTTTAAGGAGGAGACAATGAGGGAAAAGGCTTCGACCTTCTTTTCTCTTTCATTTCTATCTTTGCCATGATGCGTATCAGTGTTTATGTGCATTTTGCCTGGCATTTAGCGGTGCAACGCGGCCCAGATAATTGAGTCCACTCAGGCCTGTCTGGCAGCGATGCTATTAGGCCCCTCCCCTCATTTACCAGCCGCTCGTCGCTGGGGTGTGTGTGCTTTGACACACTCTGACACACACATACATGCGTATAGCCACTCATGCGGACGCAAGTGCAAACAAGATGCAGATGGATGAGAATGTGTCAGACGGGGATATTGGGGGGGGAGGGGGGGTTGTCCAATGAAGTCCAATGTGACAGCCAGATCTCGACCTCGTCTTTGACTGTCCAGTGATAGCTGGCTGGCGGGATATAGGAGAAATTTATGCAAATTAGATTCTGGTTGTTTTTTCAGATGACTGACAGGTTCCCTAACTGGCAATTAGCATGTGTTGGTTTCTCATTGGCTGGATCGGTGTGACTGTCTGGTGACAACTGAAGTGGATAAACCCTCTTGGCACTAAGACTTTTGCTGCCCCTAATATATTTATATATTTTTTTGTTCGTCACTATAATTCTGGCCTTTAAAAAAAAGAAGAAGAAGACAAAAATGGGAAAGATTCAGCCAGTAGCTTTCGCAACTGTTTCTCAAATTGACTTTGCTTGATTTATTATTTGTTTGTTTACATTGCACCTAAAACCCAATAACACATATTACATTGTGGTGGAAACAGATTAGATAAACACTTTACAGCTTTTATCACTCAGTGTATACGCAGGTGATCAAACAATGTAAAATCAATTGCCAAGTTTGAGGCATTACTCTAAAAACTGCAGTTTAAAAAAAACAAACTTAAAAGAATATCAAATAAAAATAAAGTGGCAACAGTGGTGTTGGAAACATTTAGATGATTTAAATAAATATGAGTAACACATTTCTAATATACCACAACATTTATAATCTAATCTAATATAATAAGTAATGGTTCATATCTAAAAGTGGAAGGGCTGTATTGTCATTAGTTTAGCTTTCCACAGTTCGCAGTGTTTAGCATTCTGGTTTGATTATCGGTCATGTCAAGGACTGTGGTTTGTTGACCTGTGCAATAGAGATTATCCGATTACATTGTTGACCTTTTTTCCATTATCCAATTAGCTGGAATGACATGGAAATATAATGTATGCAAATCAGAGAGAACAGACACAATGTCAACTTCAGAGTTTTGAAAATAACAAAATGAAAAAATCAGATAAAGCCACATGTCATTATGTTGGAGTAATAAAAGGAACTGTGTGTTTCAATACTGTGACTTCAAATGACTGCCTTATTAGCACAGTCAGTGATAATAAGGGATAAAGCATTATGCACATGAGGCGTTTCCAGTGAGAATCCTAAGGGTTCGTGTCGTACGCTGATAAATTATTCATCAGAACGTGGACCAGTTCATCACTGATCTCTGTGTTAGTACATATGGTCAGGGGGAAAGAAAGACAAGGGGGAACCTGAGGGAGTAAGTGCAAAAGAGCGCGTGAAGACGTGAGGGAGGCACTGAAAGCAGTGTTGCAGTTGTCCTTGCAATTACAGCTAATCAAAGATTATCTTTGCCTCGGGAATGATGTATTTTATCAACGTTATCAAGTCCAAATGCGGCTGCTTTAGAGAGCGTGGAAGCCCATTAATTCACCTATCCAGAACAATCATTGATTGTCCCAGATGCACCCGCAGTGGTTTGTTGCTTGCTGTGAGCAAACATCTTAATCAGGCCAGCGGCACGAAGCGCTCCGTGGCCACGGTGGCCATCATCTGTCATTGTGACGACGGAGCAGATTCCATACAGCTTCTGCCGTGGGCGCGAGTGGCGGCACCGGGATACGGCATTGGCAAGTGTTTGCAAATGGAAATTTCTGAATCTGCATCATTACTCTCTCACTGTGATGCACTGGAATGGCTGAGAAGTTGAGTTGTGTCACAGCTCAGCTGTGAGATCAATTCACGGATTGTAGAAATATTTTGTCTGGTACCATATGATTTGATGAGGGCGAAAGACATGTAACCCTCCATGATGTGTTGGACACGTTAACTGACGACACGACGCAACTTGGATTGTAGTCAAGTTTCCACCATTGTGGTGTTCAATCATTTTGAAAATCTAAGTAAAAGAGAAAGGTGTGTGTCGCGAAAATATTGACCACCGAAGCAAATGCAGGAAGAAATTGGCGAACAAGGGTGGTGCATAGGACAGTAACAGAAGAGGAGGAGATGGTCAGGAGGGCCTTTCAGCTGGTGGAGGTCTGGTCAAGCTCCATGTAACGGACAATTCTTACAGTCTCTTATTCCAAAGAAATACAAGGAAAAAAAACAGGAACATAAGACTTTTTCATGCTGATTATTTTCACCTCTGCGAAACATCTTCATTTCTCTCTCCTCAGGTTTCTCTGTCACGCTGAGCTCTCTGTTCCTCTCCGTTGCACAACCTCGTTGAGCATCGCCTCTGCAGTGAAATCCGTTCCCATTTTTGATTCGCATCTCTCTTCGGCTTCGGTGGGCTGGGGGCAAGAAGCGTAAATTTCACCGCCAAAGCACGTAGACTTAAACTCCTCTTCTATCAAACCCCAACGAATCCCCCTCGGCGTCTGAGCTGAATCCTCCCTGCAGCGAGAGCAAACATTTGGACTGATACGCACTAACCAGGCCCAGTAGCCTGTGTCTGAGCTCACACTTTGCAATATCATTTGACTGTCACACTTGGAGAATAGGACCACCATGGTAATGATCACGTCATGGTGTCTGTTTGTTGAGTCCTTGCTTCTTTCCAGAAGATCAAATGGGTTGAGCAAGTGGTCCAAATACCACTTATTACTCAATATCATATAATAATAACCCTGATAATGATGGTAAATTGATAAGGATTCAACATTTGGTTCGAAGATGAAATTTGATGTTTAGTTACAGTGTTAAAACTGAAAAAAGTACTATGATCTAGTTTATTTTGGATTATGTGTCATGCTGTTCAACTACAACAACACAGGTGATTGGCTGTTTGTAATAGGGGACGGAATATGTACCATCTTTGCCATCCCAGAACTTCCATACAAAGGTGTCTCAAATAAAAGTTGTTTGATACCTAAAGCTCACTGAAAGCTTTTGGAGTAGACATTAACTAGTTCCTGTTTCATCAAAGAACAGGAAGATACTCCCCTGCACTCCTCTGCTGTTGTGCTGTTGACTGCCGTCCTATGGCAGAAAGAAAGCAAAGGACAGTCTGAAGGTGTTTTACTGCTGCACATAAAAAATATTAATCAATGTTTTAAACATAGCTGTTTCCATCAAAATGCAAACAGAGATGACACCACTTTGTAGAAAGTCTGCAGTAAGAAGCTCTTGTGTGTGTGTGTGAGTGTGTCTCTCTCGACCCACTACTGCTGTCAGAATATTCAGAGTTTCATCAACACAAGCAGCAGGTGGCTTGACTTCTTTATCAGTCGGCTATCGCTGAGAAAACACAGAAACGGAGGTGGGGAGCGATGCAATGGTGGTGGTGTTCCAGCGCTTCCCGTCTAAGATGACATTTGTTGTCTGTGTGGTGCAAGAACCCCTTGTCAGTATACACATTCTTTGTGCTGCTTTTGGCTGACGCCGCTGCCTTACCTGTTTTCACTTCAGTAAGTGGAGCAGACGGCAGACATTGGAGCAAAAATTTCCATCACATGGTTCTCAAGTGTCAGGATGATTTCTCTTCACCCATTGGTCTTTTAGCTCTTTGCCAATTTCTCTTCCGCCTTCCAAACTTTTAATTCAAAGAATTTCCATCAAGCTGTTTTCACGCGCACATCAAAAAAGCCCAAGAACCTGAAACCCACTCTATGACTTACTCAAAAGGTTTTAACGAAATGTATGCAAATGGAATACAATGAAATAATCAAGCTTAGCGTCGCACACACATTTTCTTTGAGCGCAGATGGTGAATTTTGTTTTTTAATTTGATAAAGCAAAACTAGAAGAGGGCCGGGGAGACCAGTGTGTGACACACACAGATAAAGTATTGCAGGCTGCAGAGCGCAGATTGCGGAAAGTCGATTTAGGCCTTGTTGAGGCCAGGGATAGACCTGTAGCGCCGGTGTGTGCATGTCTCAAAGGGCAACAGCAAGAGCAGATGGAAAAATAAAATGGAATAGATAAAATCAAATCCTATCAGACAGTCGGTGGTCGCCACGTCGTTTCAAATAAGGGTCAAACATGGTGGCCTGTAGCTCCGCTCCGAGCTGCTCTGCTCAGATTAGATGCAGTGTTATTTCCCGGCTTCAAATTCACACAGGCACGGCAAGAATGGAAAAACCCTTGTTCTCTGGGAGATGGCAAATGACAAAGTCTTGGGTTTTTCATTCTGCAATATGACAAACTTACCTAGATGTCCCATCATGTGTGACGTTTCCCATGAAGATCTTGCAAGAGCTTCTTCATAGCGAATTTCTCACAAATTACTCCAAGTGCAGGAACAATTCTCAAATCATTTTTGGCTCATGTGGGAGGTGTTTCATTTCTAGAAAGCTTCAAATCAGAGCTGTTCACCAATGCGTTTCTGCTGCTCAGTTTGAATTTTTTGAATTATTTTTTAGTTTTTCAAATGCAGTGTGGTGTACAAATATGTTTTAAGGACTTTTAGGTAACCTACAAATGATCACAGCCGGTGAAGATTATGGTTTTCAGCAGATTATGGTTTGAATGAATCTGATTAACCACCCAAGATGAAGACACAACATTTTATTGGTCCTAAAGCCCATCATTTGATGATGGGGATTCATAGTTTCCATGAAGCAGACATTAAACAAAACAAAAACAAAAAAACTTATGGAATAAGAAAAACTTTTCCCCAAAATTTCTTGCACTACACTTCTGATTATGCTGATGAAATGTGATGATTAATATTGATAGGCATCTACCTAAATCAAAGCACAATACATATTTTTAATGGTAATCATATTGACAGGAAATCGCTTGTACATGCGACTGTAAATCTGTAAAATCTTTCCAGATTAATTTCTATTTAGCCGGAGGAGAGGAGAGAATTTTATTTGAATTCTTTGAATGAAACAAATCCCTGATGAAATGGAATTTCCCGTTCATATTCTATTTCTAGCCGGAAATGACTGCTCATGAACTTTTACAATAAATAATGCAAGATGGAATTAAAACTGCAAAATGAACAGCGAGTACATTCCTTCCCGACAGTGAACCTTAAACAAACTTGGAAGGATGAGAGAGCAGCGGCAGCTGCATCTGTTGTTGCTTCCTGTCTGCCCTTCCCTCCTAAGAGCCTCGTACTGTTGTTCCGTCTGACTACACGTGCTGTTGCTGTCACTGCCGGGTCTTCCTTAGGGGGGAAAAGAAGCAATGTTTGATCTCTTTGGAACTAACCAAGGCAAAGATCCATTTAAGCTTGGAAAACAAGTCTGAGGCAGACGCACACCACGAGACCAAAAAAAAACAAAACAAAAACACAATGGCTGTTCAAACAGCTGGCATTCAAACAGGGTCACCACTTTACTCTCTGCGTGTCGATAAAAAAGATCCAAGCGTGCAAGTTTTTTTCATTATATTGGCGCAACACATCCTGCCTGGTTTCGCTTGTCAATGACAAGATAAGCCTAATTTGTGGATATCTCGAGATCTATGTCATTTATGTCCTTTTTCTAAGTGTGTGTGTCTCTGCGAGGAATCTTTTGTTCCGGACGCACCTGTTCTCCTCGCTGCTGCTGTTACTGTTGTACACTCCTGCCTTAAGAGGAAAGTGGGGCAGCAACGGAACTGGTTTAACAAAGGAAAACGGTCATAAGAGCAACAGCCTGCTGTGCTGGTGCGGTTATCTTTTGGTTCATCATTTCAAACCTCTCTGCGGTCTGGAGTAGCTATTTCTTTCTTGGACTCAAAAAAAGAGAAAAAGTCTGACAGATAAGATTTCGACAGTCGTCCGTGGGTAAGATTCTTAACAGTTTTCTATGCAGTGAACAAGCAGGGGTCTTTTAAGGCAAATCTGATCTGCTCTTATGACACAATCCGCACTGGATTGTGAAATGTTGGAGGGCGGCCTTTCATGTTTCCCCCCTGAATGAATGTACAAATTCAATGCCAGCCTTTTGGCAAAAGAAGCGAAGCCAGTAGGATTTGTTTGTGCGCTGTGAACGGTGGCACATTTGCAAAAATGCTGGTAAGGGCTTCTTCAGAAGTGAAGGAAATGCTGTCAAAAGATGCAGAGTTAATCTGACGCTATATAATGGACGATGAATCGTGCGACGGAATTGAAAAAGTACTTAATTTTGAAAATAAAGGCATATCTCTTTGTTTTTTCTGATTTGTTGATCCTTCATAGTATTTTAAAGACTGCGTTCCTCAACAAATTCACTTATTGTCCCTCATAATCACTATATTAGTCAGGATTATTCATTTATTTCTTCCTGTGGATTTGTTATTTGGATGACTTTGTGTTTTTTATAGGTTTGAATTCAAGCTAATCAACTTTTTCAAACCTGCCTCTGCCTTTTGTGGTGATTTTTGTCCTCCTACTCTTTGTTTCTAGCAAAACTGAAGACTCCTACTTCCCGCAACTATTTCCAAAAGAAATTGCGCCACAAAAATGAAAAATAATACCTGGAAAGAAGGTGAGCAAAATTTAGGAATCTCACTCATATGTCACTTGTGACCCAATTTCAGCTCTTGCACCTGCTCCCAGCTATAGTATATTTAGATATCACATGTCAGAAGCGTTGAAATCGTTGCAAACGTGAGCAGGTTTTGTACTATAGGCGGAGAATCTTTCACCACCAGCAACGCATCCTGCTCACACTTTGAGCGTCGGATTCGAAGTCGTGTAATTCTGGTCGTCGGGTATTCTTGGATGGAACGTGTCAGACAGGAAACAGCTACACCTCAGTTCCCGCACATAGGAAATCACAGCTGCAGATGTGGCGACAAACGCGATGAATGACCCAGGGGATGTGAAAGGCGAGACAAAGTCCAGCGTCATTAAAAAGAGGCCTGAGTAAAGCTGTCGGTCAGCCGCAGCTCTGTGCTGCCGCTCCGTTAAATGTCAGCGGGTGACGAGCGCGGACGGCGCCGACGTGTCCTTTGAGGCCGTCACTCTGATTTGACGCACAATCTTGTTTACTCATCGACCTACACCTGCCTGCCGTTGTGGCATGTGGGCGTGTTTGCATTGCTTTCGCTCTTTTGTCCCCGCGGGCTGTTCGACTATCTGATAAATCAGTGCAGAGAAGAGAAAAAAAATGATACACACGCCGGGATGTTTCGACCCCGGCTGTCGTCGTAGCGGGCGGACAATGTCTCACAGCCTTTTGTTTCACCCCGTCCCCGCTATACGGGGTGACATCTCGTATAGGGGAGCGTATGTTCGGCTGGCTTCAGGATATGAAGAGGACGTGGCGGGCGACAGGGTCATCAAGCTGAGCCCGGGGGCGCGGCTGCATATGTCAGTCACACACTTGCGCTGTCAGGATCATGGCCATCATTTATTGGCAAAAAGAGGTCACACGAGTGGAAAACGTGGATTTGTCCATTGGACATGCTGTCTTTGAAGCTGTCAGGGTGGCTCCCTGTGGGCCATCGATGTATATGTGCATGAGTAAACGTCCGGTGGTGTTCGGCCATGTGACTGAGCCGACGACTCCTGCGCTATTTCACACAGCGTGAAATGGTGTCCCAGGGCTCTCCTGCCGCTCACCCTCCCTCGCTCCATCACCAGAGCAACTCTGGGGCTCAACCGTATCTCCCGCGTTTGTGGCGCAGAATCAATAGCAGTGGAAATAATGAATTGGAATCGGCCATAAAGTGACATTTTTTAAAATAATCTCATGAGTAAATAACCCAGTTGCTAGGGTACATGTCCTCTATTGAAAATGACAGATGCGAGCCATGCATCAAATTGCTCTTCTATGAGTGGATTAAGCAGAAGGAGACAGTTCAGTTCAGTCATTAAGTGAGAAAATTAATTCACAGACTATTTGGTCATATAATTTAACAGATCACAGTTTGATTCCCATTTACAGACAATGACTTTCATCTACAACTACACTCACTGATCAGTTTGACCCCATTTGCCCTTCAGAAGTGCCTATTGGCACGATGGCATGGATTCCAAAATTTGCTGGAAACATTCCTTAAAGACTCGAGACCCTGCTAGCATGATAGCACCGTGTAGTTGCTGCAGTTTATGTATATTGTGACTGTGAAGGCCAGTGGAGTCCACTGAACTCTTGGTCATGATGAAGAAATCGGTTTAGGATGATTTGAGATCGGTGGCACGGCGTCCTGATTGAAGCAGCGGTCAGAAGATGCTGCACTGTGAACGCAATAACATCTTGCACAGGTTGTGGTTGTTTCTGCACGAGGCTCACGTTGTATTTTCAATCCAAGAGAGAACAGATCTGTGCTTTCATGTTGCCAAATCAAGACTCATTGAACAAGGCAACATTTCCCCCCCCCAATTTCTATTGTCCAATGTTGGCGAGCGCATGACAAACTGTCGCAACAATGTCCTAATTTCCTGCATTGTGTAAATTCCGATAGGGCGTCACTTTAGAAATAACAACGGCACAGTGAATCATCTTTAACCTTCATTGTGATACAACTTTGAGACTTTGTAACTTTGAAATGACGCTGGTCATCAAGGCCACATCTATGTGTGCACGTGCACTGGGTTGCTGCCATGCGTTTGGCTGATCATCTGTTTTCACTCAGCTGACAAGGTGTACCTAATAAAGTGCTACAAGTAATCAACAGTGATTGCAACAGTGACTGCAACCATGATGGAGAGATACGCTACTACCTCACTTTTGTGTGCAATTAGAGCAAAGCATTTAATCCTCTGTTCTATGTCGAGGTGCATGGAGGGGAAAAAGCACACAACCATAAAAAAAAACAAAAAACGATTGGTTCAACATGTTTAAAGCAGGCCAATTAGATTTTTATTTTATTTTATTGTGCCATTGACAGGGGTAGCAAGAGCTCTAGGGTTTAATTTGGTCTAATAAGTTACATCAGATGTGCAACACTGTTTGTTAAACTCTTGCCAAAGACAATTAAGAGTGAAAATCTGTGAAAAATTTTCAGTTCCATTCTTTGTTCTTCTTTTAATGTGAAAATCCACCCTGCTGTGATGAATCTATGGCTACTGCAGCATTCAGGCTGGTCTCTCAAGCTGCACTCTAGCTTTCCATTACTTCATTTTAAAGGTCATGTGTGTTTATTATGCTAGTTACTGTTTTTTATGTTTCTCTTTTTAGCTCTGGAAGGCTATCAGTTTGACATTTTACAGCATGTTGACTTAAAAAAATATCTGGTTAAAAATCCAATTGTAGTCTCCTCACAAAGGCATTTTTATGACAAATTCCCTATTGGACTTGGTCTAGAGAACCTGGCTCATCACTTGTTCCTATGTGGGACACTGGAGTGTGTAATGTTTCTTTTCCTGCCACATCTGTGAACCAGCCAAGCCCTTGATGAGAAGCCTGATTCTGAGTACACACGTCATTTCAGGGACGGGCAAGTCTGAGGAGGAGCCCACTGTACCTCCTCGAAGTGATAATGACAGCATGTGGGACAAAGACTGAGGAGACGGGACAAAGGCAAAAACACGAGATTAGCGGTTGAAGATGCAGGAGGCGAAGAGGGATGGCTGGTCGCTGAGAGGGGTGAGGACCATTTGAGGAGAGTAAAATGAGTGGAGGGACTGAAAGTGAGTCTGAGAAGGAATGAATACAGATAGATAGCAGAGAGGAAAGTGTGTATGTTCCAGTCTGCAAATGGGGAAGAATAAACATACAGCAAAATGGAATAAGATAAGGAGGTGAAGGAGCAGAAGAAGTAGTGATGAGCGCCCTGGGGATATTTAGTTACACTGAATTTATTTACATCTCCCCCCTCCTCTTATTTTTTCAGATAGTGACCATCTGTGTGCATAGACCCCAAAGTAGAAATAACAAATTAGAATATGCTACCATTTACTGCGAGGCAGAACGCTTAATATTTATGAGTAAAAACAATTTCCTACCAAAGTTAGATAAGGAACACGCAGTCCCTTTCATCTAAAAGCCAGGAGCTAGGCCACTGACTAGCAAGTAAGGGAGTGAAGTTACACTCATGCAAACTTTATTTGGCTGCTGCTTATCATATTTTTTATGGATATAATTCGACACTGCTGAAAAGAAACTCTATCTCTTGTGTGGTAAGTATTAGGCCTTTTTAAATTTAGGCTCCAGTGGGGCAGGCAACCAGCTATATCTGTAACAGTGTTGTAAACAGGCTACTTGCAATTCAATCAGTTTCTGGCTCTGATATACATAGGCATTGTCTGCATATAAAGATGGACAGAGATCAAAAAGGAAGTCAACGCAGAAGTGCGCTGCATTCTATCGTTTGGCCAGAAGGGGCAAAAAAAAAAAAGGGTTGCAACAAGACTAAAATTGTCAATACAGAAAGGTGCACAAAATCCATCCCATACTTGTTCACAACACTCATGTTCTTTAAACTACCTCCTAAAGTTTATTGTTGGCTGACGTACACTGGTTATTTGTTATTTAAATTCAATAGATAATTTGATAACAGTAATGGTTTGTCAATGTATCGAAAACCGTTTTTTTTGCAATAATGCTTTATTTTTTTCAATTTAAAGTTCCGAAAAAGTTTCAAAAGGTTATTAAGTTTGTACCTCACAAGTGTGCAGATACTCTGAGTGAGATAGTGACACATATTGTTAGAAATCACCAGTAAAATGGATTCTTGAATCATGAAAAAGAGACCTTCAATCTTCGGTGGACATTTGTGAGTTTTATAGACGTGTGAGTGTGTGTGTGTGTGTGTGTGTGTGTGTGTGTGTGTGTGTGTGTGTGTGTTATAGAGTAAACTACCATTGTGGAAGTCCCACAATAGCCAGGCCCTTTACTCAACGGCGGCAAAAGTCTGAAGTGCACAAATTAAAAACATTAGAGTGCACTTTGTTTCACCTTGAAGCGTCGCACTTCAAAAGTGTAGATGTTCAGAAATTCAGAGGTATAGTTTCCTCTAAAGGATCCCCACTCCACAGAGAGGAAAAGCGGACGGCGCTACTATAAAATGGTTTAGGAGGTTCTCGAGGCACCACTCTGCAGCGCTTTGATGTATCTTCTCGAATAAACACAGCGGTGGCGGCGGTGGCAGGCCGCGATGAACTTTGCATGCTACTTTCCGGATGCCGCGTTTATTTCTGCAGAGCCGTGTGATGATGAAGGTCGTGAGTGCCTTAATGGGATCCTCGACGCGTTGCCACCTCAGATGAGAGGCTTTGTTTGCAGCAAGGAGCAGAGTCGACAGCAGTTCCGCCCATGTTTGCATCCATCTCCAGTCGGCCACTTGTGCGTGCAGCCTCGTCCTGATCTCCGCGGTTTTAAAAGGGAAAGTTGTTTTGCCAGACAGAGAGCGAGTGCAGTTGGTAAGTGGGCTATATTTACTCACCAGTTTGCAAAAAAGAGATAAATAAATAAAAACATGTTCACATTAGGTTGGCTCTGTGATGAAATGCACTCCATTGGTCTCCTTATTCCTGCGCCATGATACTGATGCACCACAGTCGCACCACAACATAAGCAAATACCTGATTAGAATTTCTAATGCTAACGTCTCAAAAGTGTCGAGCATTGGCTGCTGTCTTTCAAGAAGCCTCCGTTTAGCTGCGTGTCATTTTTAACTATACAATTTGGAGTTGGACAAACTCTTTGAATGTTCAGGTAAAGTCCTGTTAAATCTATTGCCAATATATTGCTAGTGCGATCAGATTAACTTGGCCAGGCAGCCTGTTGGTACCAATTTATGTCACCTGTAATTTATGTTGTTTTTACGTTGTTTTCCATCATTATGATGATTTTCTTGAGCGTTAGCTTCCTTTGAACTTGTTTGTTTGTTTATTTGTGTGTTTGTTTGTTTGTTCCCATCCAGGACTTCACAGCACATGGACACAAACCAGTGTGAAGTGGAAGAGCTTTTCACTGAACCGATGTCTGATCAGTCTCTATACAAAAACAGCTACAGCTTCAGTCAGAAACATGTGGCTCTCTTGTTCCTAAAACAGCCTGCGAGCTTTGGCGTTACGGAGCGAACAAGAGAATGTCTGTCTGTCATGATCCACCGTTTTAGCAGCGATGACATTTCACTTTATCTATGCGATGCAGGCAGTCGGGGCCTCCTCGTACTTCAGCTTGCTCTCCAAGCCGCTCGTTTCTTTGGCTGATTTGCATTGACAGCGCCGCCCTCGCTGCCGCTGCCGCATACGTTTGTACCTCTGCGCTCTAAACCTCCTCCAGCGCTCTGAGCGGGGGACACTTCTTTGCCCCCCGGTTGCGTGTCAGCCTTTTTTCGGAACGCGTATGCGTAATGCAGTCTTAATTATATCACATTAGCCGCCATATCACGCGGAAAGGCGTCTGGGTAAACGGAGTCACTAAACACATTTGGCCTGTAGCGCAGTCCTGTAGGTGTTCGGAGTCTTGCTGCACTGGCTGAGTCAGTGTGTGGGTACACGCACTTGCATGCATCAACCTAATGCATCTGTTCTTGTCCCTATGTATGGACATATATATATATATATACATATACATATATATATATATATATACATATATATATATATATATATATATATATATATATATATATACATATACATACATATATATATACATATATATATACCCACATATATATATATATATATATATATATATATATATATATATATATATATATATATATATATATATATATATATATATATATATATATATATATATATATATATATATATATATATATATATATATATATATATATATATATATATATATATATATATATATATATATATATATATATATATATATATATATATATATATATATATATATATATATATATATATATATATATATATATATATATATATATATATATATATATATATATATATATATATATATATATATATATATATATATATATATATATATATATATATATATATATATATATATATATATATATATATATATATATATATATATATATATATATATATATATATATATATATATATATATATATATATATATACATGATGCACCGTGTTTGATCCATATTTCGGCCGCGTCATACATACAGATGTGCAGTGCCGAGGGCGTTTGCGATCCCTCTCGTCCACTCCCCTGCTACTGCATCTCTGCGGCTGGCGAACAGATGCAAACCAAACAGGTCATCTGAAATTAATTTCCTCACACTCTGTCTCGGTGAGATTTCACCAGCGATGCGGGAGGCTGACGAATAGCGGTCTGCTCCGTCTGTTGTGTTGGGGGAAAAAAGAAAAGACATTTTGAACTGAGAGGAATTATAGCACTGGTTTATAAACAGGGTGCCAACTCTGTGAATGCATTTGTAGAGAAACAAAACACTATGACCTTGGTGATCACGCACATTACTTTACATTACGCACTTAGTTAGTGCGCGTGGCAGCAGCGTCTCTGTTCAAGTGTAGTACAACAGAAAGCAATTTAAGGCATGTTGTAATTTGATTTGCTGGCATGTTGTTCGGATAATTTTTGAGCAGTCATTATTATTGGAGGACTTTATGAGTCATCCAGTAGTATTGATTTCTTCTGCAAACAGCTGATTAGCGTTACAGATTGCTAAAAAGAAAAGGTTATATTTCAGTTAAAAAAAAGTACTTCACTTTCATCTCA
The DNA here is from genome assembly GCA_009823395.1 of Thamnaconus septentrionalis. Lineage (NCBI taxonomy): Eukaryota > Metazoa > Chordata > Actinopteri > Tetraodontiformes > Monacanthidae > Thamnaconus > Thamnaconus septentrionalis. The sequence goes on along the minus strand of CM020508.1, from coordinate 17,557,987 downwards.
TTTACATAAAAATATTTTTGGAAATGTAATACACACATCGATACAGCAATAAAGAAATCTAATTTAATAACAAGATACATCTACAACACCAATCAAGCTGGATACATATTTTCACTGTTCTCAAAATGTACTTAATGTCAGAATTTGTTTTCGTAATCTGTCTTAATTGTGTGTTTTATTGATATAGAGGAAGTTGTTTGTCAATACATACAGTGAAAGCCAGTAAGGTGAAGCCCGATACAGGAAAGCTTCAGAAGCTTGATCATTTTCCACACGAGGGAGATGGTGGTATGGATATAAACAAGTTTTTATCTTGTGGGCATGTAAGGATGCGCACTTTAGAACTGCACTGGTTTATGCATGCAGTAATAAAGCTGACCCGTGAATATGTAAATTTCCTAGTGCTGAAGTGTTGGTATGCTGCGTGTGTGCAGATGACTCTTAAATTGCCAAAAATGTTTCTTAATATCACTGAGAAGGAAGTGAATTGGCACTTTAATGAGATGTCTATCAGTCAGAACTGAGGCCCAGCTGGAGAGAACTACAGCAAACACCTGTCAATTTACTGCTTTACTTTCCTCCACCTTTCCAGCACACCTGCAGCAGGTTGCCGTGCTGCTGTAAATGCGGTTTTAAAGCACATCCCACATTATCGTCTCATATTGCAGCATTCCTGGTAATGGTACGAATAATGTGGCAGTTAGCATTATTATTATTATTATGAGTGCTATATATGAGAGTTGAATGACATTATCTCGGTTTCCAATATTATGGTCTGTTATTGCTTTATTCATTATATCACGCCATCCACACATCATTACTGACTCAGTCACTGAGGTCACCAGGCTTTTGCAATCCAATACACAGATTTGGCAGACGCACTAAAGCAGAACTGAATGTACCAGTGGGAATGTTTCACATGTCCGTGGGTTTACAACTCATGTGCCCGTCCAGAAAAGAGCCCACAAACAATGTTTAGAAATGGGAACTGCCTTCAAAGAAAGTTGAACCTTCTGACAACATTCTGACAACACCAGTTTTGTTTTTCTTACGTTTTTTTTTTGACAAAGGAAACATCACAACCCTTTTTTTATATGACAATATTATTTCATTTTTAGATTAGTAGATGCTAACTGGTAACTAAAAAAAGGACATGAAAATGACATTTAAATTTCTGCCAATGAAATTGACCATTATGCACCAAAGAGATAAAGACGCTAGGTTGAATATTGTGTCCGTCAAATTTAGTTTGTGCCCACTGAAGAGCTAAGAAATACCAACCCCCTGTCCTCTCCTGTCCTCTCTCCTCTCTGATTGGGCCACTGTTGTTCTGACTGGCAGAAACAGTGAAAAGTGTTTCAGATGTAGCAGCGGCTGTAGCAACCGCCGTTATTTAAGGTGACATTTACTCTTTTTCAGCAGCAAAATGTTGTGTGAGTTAATAAATCAGAATGGGTGGCACTTCCAAGGGTCTTCTGCCGATCATCATCCATTATGACCGCGTGTGCTGAGGGCGCTGAAACACATGAATTGTGCCAAAGCAGTAGCAAAATAAACACTATTCCAGTCTTTTAAAGTTTTTCCAGTCGTTTCCTCTGTGTTCTGTCTCCCCAACAACCCTCTCCCTCCACAGCATCAGTTTTTCCCCTCCTCATTACTGACACAACATTATTAGACCGCTGCGCCCTGTTGTTGAAGTCACTTCCAGTGTGCACAGTAAGCCCACCGACTAATTCAGAGATAAAACTGCTGCCTCCTCTCATTCATGAATCGGGCCTCATTAGCGCGATTGTACAGTTGTGAATGAACTTCAGTAATATTCTGGAAGCTGTTTATTTGTGTGTGTGTGTGTTTTCCCCAGCTATTCATGTTGATTAGTCTCTGCTGCTGAGACACAGACAAAACACTCTGGAGGATGTTTCCTTCTTGTTTACTGATGCACTGAGGAGCGAGTGCAGTCGGCTTCTTCACTGCTGATTTCCGACAAGGAGAAAAATAAAGGACAATAATATGGGAGCTACATTTTCATTTTAATATGCTCATCCATTCGCTGCATTGACATCTGGGGTGTTTTTTTTTTTTTTTTAATTTTCCTGCAGGCAGTTTTTTATGGAAATCTTGGAGCCGAAGCTGTGACGTATAGGGAATTAGTCCACAGACAGACATCTAAAAATACCGAGGCGGCAGGCGGCAAAGGCGGCTAGCGGCAGCAGCGGCTCCCACTGAGATGTTTGGCAGCTAACATTAGCTGACAGAGCAAAGACCTGGTGGTGGCTCGGATGAGGTGCTCAGAGCTTCAATAATGGGCGACTCTGCAGCAGTTTGAGCTGAGCAGAGGAAATATGGAAGCCAACTTTAGTTGGGAATAAACTATCAGTAAAAAGTTTGGCCACACCCTATGAATTGAATGTCTATTCTTTCATTCTCATGACTATTGACATTGCAGTTTCTCACTGAAGGCATCTATCTATCTATCTAGCTATCTATCCATCTATCCATCTATCTATCATCTATCTATCTATCTATCTAGCTATCTATCCATCTATCCATCTATCCATCTATCTATCTATCTCATTCATCATACAAAGCATCTCTGCATTTCCTTGAAGCCATCAGTGTGCTAGCGGAGTAATAGATGTGTGTTTGTGTTGGCAGATGAATGGTGAGACAGATATAAGGCCTTGGCAACCAACCACCACCTGTCATTATTTCATCAGGCCTTCCTAATTTTTTTTTTTTCATAACTCTCCATCCACTTCCTCCCCAGCGACTTGTACACCTTTTTACGATGTTGTGGCAGAGTTCATAGGTGAGGGCGTTCCGCCCCACTTACGGCGGCGCCTATGGAGCAACTTGTCATCATTGTGGATTTAAGTCTGACTAGCGGTCAATCATGCAGGTCCGCAGCCCTGACAATGAGGAGTGACGGGGGGATTGTGAGAGATGGTCAGTGTCTGCAAGCTGACGGCTGTCTGAGCGCCGCGTCTGTCAATGGGGAGTCCTGCAAGTTTAATGCAGACACACTCTGTGACAGTTGCCAGGGGGAACATCTGGAATTATTCTGAATCCCAATCAGGTTGCTTGTAAATGTGTAGAAAAAGATGTAAGATGTTTTTATCATTACTAAATCCTGTGAGTTTCATGGCTTCACCCCAGAGAGGACGAGGATTGGAGTGCATTTTATGGACAGACGAGCTACCAATAAAGGATTTGTAGTTTAATTTTATTGGGAAAAAAAAACAACAAATCACAGACCGTGAGCCCACCTCACAGTTCCGGGTAAATCGGCTGATCCCGGATGCCAGCCCGCATCGTCAAATGGCTCGTTTGATTGGCTTTTATGGCGCGTCTCATGCAGAGCGTGTTGAACTTTTGCAACACAACCCCACTCCTGGCTCTATTGTGATAATGGGAGCTTAATATTAATAAGTTACACAGTTTTTTTCCGTTCTTGCAACAAAGCATATATCAGAATTTTTTTTATTTATTTATTTTTTTCAATGCTCCATGGAACCAAGCTGGCTGACCTGCCTGACCTCTGCCTCAATGCCGGTATTGATCATCCAACTTCTGTAGCGTCAAGTCTTTGGAAACAGTGCAGTGACTCTCCTTCCTTCACTCTCCCACAATTCTGACCTTTCCGCTGGGATGTCGATCCCAACCTTTGTTTATTTTTGTAACCTTGTTGCCTTTCTCACATGCTCATATATGACACATGGTCCTATAGAAAAGCAGAGACGTGTGCAGAATTTAGATCTCCACTCGTCGAAACATCTCTGTGGCCAAAACAAGTTGCAACGCCACCTTTTCAAACTTTTTCCTCTCACTCGCATCAGTTTTAACCCTTAATCTTTAAACAGAAACTACTGCAATAGGCGCTGCAGTGCAGAAGCTGCAAATTAGAAGTGTAAAAACGCAGGATAGGCCAAACTAAAGAACACTGACCGCAACATATAAACGTGTATCACTGCTACAAAACACACAGTTGTCTGTGGCAGAATCCCAATGCATCCTGAAGCAGTCATCAATTTTTAATATTGCATTGCAAGACTCACTCACTGCACCAAAGGCAATGTGTTGTTACAGGGCACACCTGAGGTCAAATTTCAACCTCCTCTCTTCCTCCTACGGCCATATTTGATTCCCTTTTACCTTGACTCAATTTCCTTTGAGTCACAAGATTTAAAACATCGGCATCTTATGTGTTAAATTTCCTCAGTATGGAGAGAAAAACGTCATTGAAATATATATGGCAACTAAAACGGTCAGTATGACAGGCTCATTACCTGTTGCCCTCAGCTTTATCTGCTTCAGTGCCAAACGCAGGTTAACTGTATCATTTGTGGCAAACCAATTCACCCTTTTGTCCCTTCCCTCGTTGGCCTCTGTAGCTGGAGTCAGTCGGAGCCGGTGATTTTGTTCCAGATGAAAACCTTCTATTATCTCCCCATGGTGGGTGCTGGCTGGTCTTTCACCTTTTTAAGCCCCGACTTCGGTCGCTACCTTTTTTAATAGAATTTTTTTCTATTTATTCTTAACTAAAACCTGATCCCTCGAGTCAGTCAAAACACTGGAACAGAGCCTTGTGTTCAGTTCCCAGCAGTCATTTGTGTGACACAGGCAGTTCACTAAACAATTTAGGATATTATTAGAAAACCTGCACTTATGTACATATTTATGAACACATTTGCCATAAATGCTGCTTTTTTTCCATGATGCTGTCATAACATTATGTCATATTTGTGTTGTGCAATGTGATAGCATATGGATGAGTTGATGACATTAGACCACATGGTAGATTTGTTCTGAATAATTTAGGGGACAGACTCACTTCATTAATTTTGCATGCAGTCGGATGCTCAGATTTCAACCGCCAGTCAGATTCAAAAAGCGATTGCTTATTTACACAAGCACCTTCTCTCTATGGTAGCCTATAGGCACTTACTGCTGGCTTAAATGTTCTCATTAGCAGCTAAGTTGAATGGTCACTAGATTCATCCATAGGTTGGAACTCATAAGAAGTAAAGAGAAAAAAAGTAAATGAAATATCATTTTGGGGTGAACGATCCCTTTAAACACTCAATTTAACAGAAAATAACCATAGTAATGAGTGTGTTGAAACTTTGGCTTGAGATTCAGCTAATGTGGACATGTGCGTCTTCCTCCAGCCTTGTGGACACGGTGGGCAAACTGGCTGCAGCATTATTTTCCAGAGGAATCAGAGAGGCTGGGTGCACCGCCTGCTGCTAATGAGGCCTCCTGTGTACCAGGAGTTGTGAAGAGCTTTACGGGTCATGTGCGAAGGTGTGCCAGTGTAACCCATGGGTGTGATTTGTAACCGCATATGTATGTATGTGCAACTTACCGGGAATGAATGGTGCTACTTGCGGAAAGTGGAGCGCCGCTGAGCGTTCTCAGAGACATCATTACATAACGGTGAGGGCACAGCATTTTGTTTTTTTCCTTATTGCATTTGCTCTCCCTGCTCGTCAGGAAGCAGGTGCGAAAAACATCCTGCTGGGAAAAATCAGCAATTTATGATGTCATGATGTTTTTGCAGAAGCTGATACCAAACAAGACTGCGGGAGGCTGTAAACACAGGGCTCAATATGTTCCTTTCTAGAGAACTACAATTTAAGATTTGTGGCTGCTGACCTCTAATCTAAGACTAAGTTTGACCTTTTAATCAAATGTCAGCATGGTGTTTGTTGTTGTTGATGCATTTTTGACACCTTAGTGAAAAGAAAGAGTGAATAAAAACATAAATGGTGCAAATCGAGAAATTCCGCTTGGTTAAAATTGTGGCCCAGACAGTCGCTCTGTGTTTTTGGAGCTGCTTCATGTGAGGAAGGCTCTATTTATAATAGTCTTACCAAGTCAAGCTCCTGCATCCAGCCTGATGTTTCTGTCAAAGCGTCGAGGCATCTGTGCGTGCGAGAGACAACCTGAGCCTTCACACGTCCGTCGGTGAATCCGCCACCGCTCGTCACTGTTTCGGGACTCCGTTCCTCTTGCTGAGCAGGACCTTGTCCAATTACGGCATCCGTCAGGTCCCCCTTGGCCCCCCCCCACACTCCCACACTCCCACACCCCACCACCACCACCCCACTTCTTTGTGCTCCCTGTTAAATCCCCTGCGGTGTGTCATTTTATTTCTGTCCCAGCCAGATTCACCTTTGTGCTGTTCACTCCTCTAATCGTGTCCAGGTCAAACCTGGTGTTCCCTTTTCATCTCCCCGCTACTCATTACCTCCTTGTAACATGTAGAAATCTGGCATATTTTTAGTTTTTTGATCATATTTTCTATCTGCTTTGTGCTTATGCCATAAATGCTTTGTTTATGTTAATTAGTATTCTAGTTAATGTCTCTTATGACTTTCTGATTTTTATTAGTAATTATAATTTTTATAATTTTATAGTAATTATAAACGTTTTACCTTTTTAAAAGAGGAAAAAAAGCCTCTTATGTCTGTATGTCCGCATTAAATAATGCAACAATACAACCATGAAGCTCACAGCTAATAGAAAGAGAAATTTTAATTGCGCCAATTTTGTGTGTGTGTGTGTGTGAGTGAGTGATAAGTGGTGGTATCGCACATGCACTCAACAGTGCCTTTTGCTCTGTTAACATTATTGCTAAACGACCAGCTAAGACAGTTTGTTCGATGTTGCTCAGGCCGAAACATTTATAGACGATTTTTGTTTATGTGTTGACTTGTCTTGAGTTTTACCACAATTTCTGACCTGTCTGTTTGTTTTTTGTTACTTCTCTACTGAAGTCAGAGCAACAGGTGGCTGAACCAATAGCACATTTTAAAAAAAACATATATTTTTTTAAATGTGCTACTTTTTTTTGGTCCAAAACATGTTGCATACTTTAAATAACTTGTAACAACATAAAATGCTTCAAAGCTTTATTACTTCAGAGCTTTGATCGAAAGCAGATCATCGTTATTGCCTTCCTCATGAAGTTGGCATCATCACACGTTGCTTTTCCTCCTCTCGTCTTGAGCTTTTTGTCTTTTTACGACTGTCGACCAAATGGAGAACAGACACTTTGTCAGTCCACGACTCCATCTGCCTCCCCTTCTGTGAAAGATGTTTTCTTCTTACTTCCACCGTCTGTGTTTATCGAGTCCATCTCCGGCTTTAATAATAATTTCAAAAAATTGTCGCTTTACGGCAAGGCACTGATTTCCGTCTGCATGTTCCCCTCGTGTCTGCCGGGTTCCCTCCAGGCTCTCCGGCTTCCTCCATCAGTCTAAAGACACGCTGAAGAGTTCGACTGGAAACTAGGTGTGAGTGCCAATGATTGTTTGACTTGTCCAGAGTGTAGATTCACCTTTCACCACATGACAGCTGGGATGGGCTCCAGCAACCAGCCTCAGCCACACCCGACCTCCCACAACACTGACTGCTGCAGAAGCCACAATGCAAAACAAAGCAACACTTCATATATATATCATACATTCAGTGTTAGCAGCTTGATTATATATTTTTATATAATTAATTATAATCTAATTATCAAATTCCTGGAAAGAAATTATCTAAAAAATAAATATATGAGGAAAAGACAAAATTGTTATTAAGTATTAGATAGATAAATAATTAGGGCGATTCTTTTTTAAAAGTGTAAATATATTTGCAAATTCTATTTGCAGTGTGTCTTGATGGTTAAGGTTTGGAATAGTTTAGCTCTGGCAAACAACAGCAACCAAACAGGATTGTGTTTGATAATACATGAACATGTGCGACATATTTATTCCAGCGCGTCAGTCGACACTGAAACTCTCGGGAAAGAGGGATGAGATTTAAACAGATGGCTGAGTGTGGTAAGACGCATGTATGTGACAAGACTGGATTGCTGTGTGTGTGTGTGTGTGTGTGTGTGTGTGTGTGTGTGTGTGTGTGTGTGTGTGTGTGTGTGTGTGTGTGTGTGTGCTTGCGTTGTTTGAAAACACTCGGGTTTTGCCTCATGAAATGAATTTTACAAATTCTGTTCAACACTCACATCTGTCAAATGTTTCTTACCCTGCAAAAAATAAACAACCAAAACTAACAAACAGAAAAAAATCCCAAATGCTTTGAGTGAATCCAAAGGTCATGGACCTTTCCCAGTTAAAAGACAGTCTTTACAAAGGGCTGGAAGAGCTGACATTTGAATGAATAAAGTCTTTGACTTGCCTGAGTGATTTAGTAGTGCAATGCCTCCTCCTCCTCCGCTGCCGTTATTTTCCAGGAAGATTGGATATCACCAGGAGTTATTACTGTCTGTGACAAATTTTCCTCCTGGCAATTTCTTTCTCTCTCTCTCTCTCTCCTGTGTCTCTTTTTTCATTGAGACAGATTGAAAGCGGGGGTAAAGAAGCTAATTATCACTTCTGTGGAGTTGAAAATGAAATAATTCAATCACGAAAGAGGAGAGAAAGTTTAAAAATGTAACTTTGAAACTGCTGCTGTTTGCAGGCAGTATAATGGGCTGTGTGAAAGCCATTTCCACCGTCTGCTAGCGAGTGGTCTTTGGGTCTTTTCGATATATTTCACACCATCCTCTCTCTTCTTTCTCTGAGCTGTCAAAGGAGGTCATCGTCTTTCTACTTTGACAACTCTTGATCCATCTTTTTAATGTGTCTGGCGCGTCGTCCCTCTGTGAATTCTTGAACTCCTTCATCGAGAAAATCTGAGAGAAAAGTTAGAGTCTTCTTCTAATACAAGACATTTTTTGACATATCTGTATTCTCTTCCACTTTGCCAGATTTCTTAGTAATCATTAGTTTACCTTTTCACTGATGAACGGCATCTGCAGTCACAAAAGACAATTTCGTAGCGTTTCCTCTAGCCTGCCTTTGCATGAAGAGCAGAGCACAAAATTCTATCCAGAGGGTTTTGCTGTGTCAAGGGCTTTGCGGGTGAGAGGTAGGAGTTCACACTTAAGGCGGTGTGGGACAGGGCCGCTAACCTTGCAAACACCTGGATCACTGGCGTTTCACGTTTGGATTCTTCCAGTTCCATTTCAAAAAGGTCCTTCCACTGTAGAATATTCCATGGCCATTCAACACCGGCGTGTAAGAAGGGGCAGAGTCGGCTTGAGACCAAAAACTGTTTTGCTAAAGTGACAATAAGCAACCGTCCCCCCCACACCCCAGCTCCCTCTCAGATGAGAAGCACACCGTGACGCTGTGCAAGGATGGAAAATTGTGAGTGATTATTATACACAGCGAGCGTGTGCATGTTGAGTGAACGTCCAGCATAGTTGAAGGTAGGGCTAGCATTCGTTTTCGAGCACGTTTCGTGCCATTTGCATGACTTTTCTGAAGCTGTGCTGCCTTTGCCCACTGGAGTTTCTAGCTATGCTATGGCTGGAGGCAGAGGCAGAGACTCGCATGTACTGACAGGCACGGCTTAAAAAACAAAAGGATAGAAAGGTCTCGGTATCACCAGTGTGATGCTCCACCCCAGAAGAAATAACACCACTAGAGCCACACATACCAAATTTTCGTGGGCGGGTGGGTGGGGAAACGTCATAATAATTTAAGCTTGAAAACCAGGGATCACTGAGATGCGAGCAGGTTTATTCAAACTAGATGGTATTTCCTGGTTGAAAAAAAGGAGCGCTTGAAGACTGGCGTTGACATGAGCTCAGTAAAACAGCCCAGCTTCACCAACCAGTGGGAAGACTGGTGCGAGCTTAAAAAAAAAGATGATAAAGGAGATTCAATTAAGTCAAACAGATGTAGGGGATGTTCCATATGGCACGTCGGGCTAACATTAAGTAGATGGACGATAAGAAACACAAAGGATTTTCTTTGCATGTGCAATTTCAATTTAGAGATAATCATTTGTAATCATTGAACTTGTCTGCATATTCCATCCTATTATATTATATCATTATCGGACCTAACAATGGCCTGAGTGAAAAATCTGGCTTCAAAGACTGTTTTAATGTCACTGACAAAATGACCCTTCATATTAGCTGTGTGTTGATTGTTCAGCTGAATGTTTGTAGCAGATTAAAAGGTCTCAGCACAAAAGCTAAATTACCTTCCAGTGAATTTCTCATTATAAAAAAAGGCGACAACCAAACCAATCAGCCCAGACGAGTGGCACTGTGGTCTGAAAAATTATTCCGTCCCTCCGTCCCTCCTTCCCTCTCCACACTTCATGTGGTTATTATGCCCGCGCGGCCTTAATCCCCCCAGAAGTATAACTGCGTCACTTGGATCGATTCCTCTTAGTTGTGGACGTTTTAGTCAATATCACAACAGCCGGCCTCAAGTTGGTGAAAAGTGGATGTAGAAATCCTTTTCTCTCTTTTTTTTTTTAAACATTTGTGACGTACTAAATCTGTTTCAAACAGCCAGGAGGTGAGCTTGTTGATCCACTGCAGCACAGTGTGAGTAGCAGAGGTCCAGTCTGACCTCCTGGGAGGTGAGTGGTGGGAGGGGAGGAGGGGGGGACGTGATTCTGATGTCAAATCTTCAAGCTGAAATTCTGGAAGTGATGTTGCGTCGGTGTATCAGTGGGATTGGGGCTAGGGGAGGGCACCGGGGCGGATGGCCTGGATGAGTGCCGTGGCTCAGTGCTAAATCCCGTCACTCATCCCCATCAGCATGTGGGAGACGAGAGGGAGCCGCTCGCAGAGGAAGTCACTCACTGCGTGACGGAGTGAGAATTAAATGTTTGAATAAATGTGACGTGGGCTGTTAAAGGTCCAGTGGCTGATTTGGCCGCAATTTGACCTGGTTTATGATTTTAATATTGCTGCCCATGAAGACATTAGTAAAAGTGGATACTCGTAGTTCAATAACAGTAATTTGGTTTTCCTACCTTTAGAATGGTTCTTATTTGTATAAAAGAATATCCATAGAGCAAGGTTCTTGCTCCCAGTTAGCTGCCATCTTGCACAGTCATATTTTTTAGGAAGCCGGTGTGGACAACCCAGCTGCTTGATATCACACTTCATATTTAGGGTGAACGCTCACGTCCTCAAATAAACCAACAAAGAAGAAGGTGGATGAGGTATCCAGTTTTGTATGTGCAGGCCACCGTAGTTCACTGGCAAAGTCGGGAGAGGGAGAGTGAGTGAAAGAGTGTTGCAATCTAAATGCAACCACTTGATGTCGCTGTTTCTTTTCAAAATTTCCACATATTACACACTTAACCTTTAAGGCTTCAGATGCAAATGGCTTCAGATGTGTGCAGATTTCATGAGTGTCTTGCTGGGAAGGTAGCGGTTGCCCAGAGATTGCATGCTGCATACATATGGGAGTTAATATATCAGCCGCAGTTTGATCTCTTGACTTCACTAGGTGAGATGGAGCCGAGCCACAAAACACTACTCTGGGTTTTTAAATAGATGAGCGAGGTTGTCTGACACTCGCTCTCTTCCTCTTCCCCGTATCTCACATTTTCTGACTGCCATCGCTTTTCTCCTCCTACTCCCCTCTGTCTCGTTTGCTGATCGTCCGCTTGAAGCTTAATCCCATCAAGCCACAGCAGGCCTCAAATGAACACGCTGCAGGTGGCACCAGGTTATAGAAGTCGAGGGTTTTCTTACTTGCGCTGCACTCCTAGATACTGCTTGCTCCTATTTTTCAGTCAGATATATAATGCGCTATACAAAAAAGACAAAACAGACTGCTGTTCGTTACAACACTATCTATAAAATATCAATCAGTTAAGAATAAGCTTAGATGTGACACATGAGAATCATGTTGTTGACTTCTTTGGTTCTCTTCTTTGAGATCTAACTTCTGAGATCAGCGATCCTTTACAGCCCACGTCACTATAACACTTTACAAACTGAACAGAAATCGGACTCCTTAAGAGGAACATTGACCCTCATTTGGAGCTTTCTAAAAACCATTTTGTGACCGAACTATTTAGTTAAACGTTTTCACCTAACTGACTAAACTTTTCTATGATCAATTTTCAGTGTCAATATTTGACCCATTTAAACTGCCGCAGAGGGCGTCAGCTGCTTTGCTGAAAAGAGACCTTTTAACCTTTAAAAAATGTTAATAGATTTTTAGTTGATGAAATTATAGCTGATAATATACAACTGAATTTATGTTCATCGTGTGTTTGCCCCTGCTGCATTTACAGGAAGTGACGAGTACTGTATCCATGTTAGAAACAAAGCTATTACCGCCTACCCACCGAATGGATGTAATGGCAGAAAAAAATGAAATTGTTAAAGTTCTGCCACCTGGATTTCCTATTATACAGAGAAGCGGAGGAGAGATGGTTTGCATCACCTTCATTGGACTGTCGCTCAAATTTGGGCCACTGAGGGGAGAATAAATCGTTACCTTCTCTCCCTTATTAATACAGCACTGACCTTTATTATCCTCCACACTGTTCTACTTTTAAAGTATTAAGAGTCTTTGTAATACTAAATAGATGGCAAGACTCAGATTAACCAGAAAAAGGAAACCCATCTAACATGTGACTCAGAAACCACATTGGTTGCATTTACAGTATATATATAAAAAAATTACGACGTGTTAAAAAAATATTGGGAGGGGAAACAAAAAGCTATTGCCAGGCAGGCAATGCAGTAATATGAAGCTGGCGCTATATCTGGGCCATATATCTATTAAAGCAGCTTTATTTGGCTCAGTCCAGCCGAGCTGCTGCCAAAACAAAGTGTGACAGAGGCAGATTAAAAAGCCGCTCTATCGGCCACGTGAGGCCCAGAACGGTGGAAATCCCTTCGGTATCATTTCTTGTGATTATTCTCCCCCCTACCCCCCACCCACCCAATACCTCAACCTGTTGGTTGAAGTCTGGCAGTTGGGTGTGGGTGGAGGTATAAACACTTGGGGCTGGAAGATTGATAGCCACTGATGGAAAGAGATATTAAAGGTCAGGTGTAACACCCATGTCATGCTGCTTCTGTCTCTGTAAGAAAAATACACAAGCTTGACCAGAACTGGGTCAGGTTTCTGACGTCTATGTAATGACTCACCTTATCTTTTATAGGCTTTATAAAGAGAGATGTGTATTATGATATAGACATCTAGGAATCTGATTAGTTTCGCAAGTCCATCTGGGGAAAGAAGCCATTTAAAACGTCGTCTGAAAACAGACAAACCTTTTTCTCTCTGTCAGTTTTAATACAAGCCAATCAGATCTCATCGCTGCCAATGAGAGAGGGGGAGTGTTGATTAGCTAGCACCTGATGAAAGAGTTCCCACAATTACTAATCTACTTATCTTGCAAGGTGATCAGAAACAGGTTGAGACAAAACTACGCTCAACGTCATCCCGTGTGGCACGTAGAAAATGTGATGTTTTCGCATGACTGATGTCGATGTGGTCAATTTCATCAAAACAAGACCCCTGAAAGCACTGCTATTCTCTGCACTTTGTGAGGAGATGGGAGCACAACATAAAGCTGTGTTGTTTCACAGGGAAGCCAGGATGGTGGATGTTACAAAAGTTGTTTGCCAAAAAAAGTTATTTGCACAGCAGAAAAGTGAAAGGAGTATTCTTGTTTAAAAAGTAATGTTCGGGAATTGATGTCACAAAGAGTGATTTGCTAAAGTTGTTTATTTGTACAAAATAAATGATTTCATAAATGAAGAGTTTGAATGTGAAATGAATGTGAAATGAATGTTCATGATAAAAAAAAAATGTTGGTTTTGATGTCACACAAAGTGATGTGCCAAAGGTAAAACATTATTTGCACATTTATGTTGTTTCTGTGAATTAGAAAAAACCTATTTTGTCACCATTTCAGCCTTAAGCGTAAACCCTAATGCCATGCAAGTCTATGGGGTCAAAAGTCAGCTTTGTCCTAGAGACATGGGACCACTTGCAGGTTCATCGGGATCCCTCAAGACACAGCCATGTCAAATTTGGGGCTTCTAGCCCCAAATTTGGGGGGGTTCTTCCTCCAAGGTGGGGTGTGACAGAGAAAGCTTGAGAACCACTGGGCTAATAAAATGGGTAGCAGGGACATGAGGAACTCTAGAACTCTTGGTTTTGAACATGACCTTTATTTAAAGACCAGTCTGTGGGTGACAAAACTCATTAAACGGAACAAGAAGTTTTTGAAGTTCAGATCAAGCAATAAAATGCAGCTGTATTTACCAGGTCATTAAATATTCTCTGGACACCATAAATGTGTTGCTTAATGAAGCGCGCCGCCGCTTTCTCCTTTCATCTGTAGCCTATATTTTTCTCGCAATATCTCTTCCCTTCCCCTGTTACTGTCTAATCATCCAATTTTAACACATACACACACTACAGTAAACGCTATTGCTCTCACCAGCGGAAATATCGCCCCAATTTATTCGTATCACGCATAGCAGGGAAACACATGCAGCCACATCTGGCATCTGTGCCCGGGATTAAATTTTGAGTTTCAGGTGGTGCTATTTATAGAAGAGTCACAGTCTGTTGAAGCATCCTGCAGCGCATATGTTGCTCATGAAAGTCTGATATTCCCTGTGTATACTCTATATTTAGGGACTGAGCCAGTGGAAGACCAGTTCGAAACGAACTGGTCTTTCGCAATGGCGAAAGACCCTATTGTATTTGCTATGTTTATTCTTATTATTAGGGACTGAGCCAGCGGAAGACCAGTTCGAAACGAACTGGTCTTTCGCAATGGCGAAAGACCCTATTGTATTTGCTATGTTTATTAGGGACTGAGCCAGCGGAAGACCAGTTCGAAACGAACTGGTCTTTCGCAATGGCGAAAGACCCTATTGTATTTGCTATGTTTATTCTTATTATTATTATTTACAAAACATGCTCCAAAACTCACCAAATTCGGCACGGAGGTAGAAACTGGTACACAATGAAAGAAAATGAAGACAAAAAGGCAAAATTCCACTTCTAGCGCCCCCTAGAGGCATCCAACTACAATTGTCCAAACACTACAAATGGCCCTAGCTTCCACTAGGAAGGTCGAAAAAAGATGGGGGAAACACCCACGCGTTCGTCTCTTCAAGCCCGACATTTAGTACGCTCTAACCTATATCGCCCAAAAACAGGGAGTGAATTATTCCCACTTTTCGTTTTCACGTTAAAAGCATAAGGCTCAGAAAGCGCCAAGTCCGACGGGCTTGAAAATTCAGTATGACATAGACTGGACCTTCATTACAAAGAATCATCAAAAAAAAAAGGGATTTTTCCAACCGTTTTCGTGCGCCCCCAAGAGGCGTCCAACTACAATTGACCACAAATTACAAATGCCCCTAGCGTCCACTAGGAAGGTCCAAAAAAGATGGGGAAAACACCCACGCGTTCGTCTCTTCAAGCCCGGCATTTTGCACCTCTAACCTTTGTCCCCGACAAACAGGGAGTGAGTTATTCCCACTTGTTTGGTTTTCACATTAAAATCATAAGGCTCAGAAAGCGCAAGTCCAACGGGCTTGAAAATTCAGTAAGACATAGTCTGGACCTTCATTACAAAGAATCATCAAAAACATTTTTGCTTTTTCCAACCGTTTTTAGCAACGGCCCCCAACCAGACTCTAAGCCATAACTCTTCATATTTGTGGATATAGTTAGAACGTTGGATCGGCTTTGACAATGCAAGATCCACTATAAAGGACACTGACTGCATAACATTCTTTTTCCTTTTTTTTTCCTCAACTGGCAGGCAGAACATGCTCAAAGGCTATTAAAAAATGTCAGTCATAAATGCTGGCTTGTGATTGAACAACGCCCCATAACAACAGACATTTAACTGCAGCACAGCCTAGCTAAAAGATGAGTGGAGCTCTGGTGTGAACTACTACATTGATTAACATGGGCGCCGAATGGAAGCGCTCGGCGCTTCGCGGCACTTCCGCGTCCAGTGTGAACCGGGCGTTAGACTTATATACTGGTTTAGACATCTTTTCTGAAAGTGCTGCGTCGGCCACGAAGCATGCCTACAATTAATGAAGCACACCATCACTGACAAGTGCACCAACGTAGCTTCAGGACCTAGCATGAGATTTAGTGTAGGAACATGAAGTGTATGTAAACTTCTGACCACAACTGTAACTAACCAGTCAGATCAAAGCGGGCAAGAAGAATGGAGTCACTTTGCTGATGGGCTGGATCGTAAAGACTTAAGGTGGGGGAACAGAATGTCCACATCAGAATGTCCAAATTGTGACATATAAATATCCTGTCAGACAAAGGCTCTTAGAATTGTCCCCCTCTTACGGTGAGCAACTCGACGGACAGCCATTGTCTAACCTCTGCAAGGTAAGTGCACTGAATTCCTTCTTGTACCTATAAACTGTCAGGAAAATAATTATTTCCACTACACTTGTCAATGTGTGTTAACGTGTAAGCTAATGCTTTTCAACAGTGTAAAGCTGATTTTTACATGATTCAATAAATGCGTAACACCTCTACGATCAGGTTAGGGCCTGAACCTTTTTCAGCCTCACTGTTATGCTGAAGTAACTTTTCAGCAAAGCTACCAGAGCATCCTCCGCACTAACTCGTGCCACTAATGTTTTTATGTGGATTTGTGAGCCTGTGTGTATTAATTTTGCTTTTTCCAACCGTTTTCGTGCAACGGCCCTCCAACCAGACTCTAACTCATAACTCTTCATATTTATGGATATAGTTAGAACGTTGGATCGGCTTTGACAATGCAAGATCCACTATAAAGGACACTGACTGCATAACATTCTTTTCCTTTTTTTTTGCCTCAACTGGCAGGCAGAACGTGCTCAAAGGCTATTAAAACATGTCAGTCATAAATGCTGGCTTGTGATTGAACAACGCCCCATAACAACAGACATTTAACTGCAGCACAGCCTAGCTAAAAGATGATACCAGTATCTTTCATGTAGACGCCGAAATGGCTGAGTTCCAAGCTTAGGTTGCTCCTGCTCGGTTGGAGCCCTAACGCCTTTCTCTATCTCTCCCTCTTTTTAACACACAAAATGGCTGCAGTTTCCTTTAGGGAAGTCGTACAGACGTCATTCAAACATCCACGTATTTGTCTCATCAGTCGCCGGGCGTTGGCAGAGGTCGGGGGTCATCGGGGGTCGCGTCGGCCGTGGCGGCTCAGTCCCGTTTAATCCTGCTTGCAGGGCTAGTTCTTATTATTATTATTTACAAAACATGCTCCAAAACTCACCAAATTCGGCACGGAGGTAGAAACTGGTACACAATGAAAGAAAATGAAGACAAAGGCAAAATTCCACTTCTAGCGCCCCTAGAGGCATCCAACTACAATTGTCCAAAAACTACAAATGGCCCTAGCTTCCACTAGGAAGGTCGAAAAAAGATGGGGGAAACACCCACGCGTTCGTCTCTTCAAGCCCGACATTTAGTACGCTCTAACCTATATCGCCCAAAAAACAGGGAGTGAATTATTCCCACTTTTCGTTTTCACGTTAAAAGCATAAGGCTCAGAAAGCGCAAGTCCGACGGGCTTGAAAATTCAGTATGACATAGACTGGACCTTCATTACAAAGAATCATCAAAAAAAAAAGGGATTTTTCCAACCGTTTTCGTGCGCCCCCAAGAGGCGTCCAACTACAATTGACCACAAATTACAAATGCCCTAGCGTCCACTAGGAAGGTCCAAAAAAGATGGGGAAAACACCCACGCGTTCGTCTCTTCAAGCCCGGCATTTTGCACCTCTAACCTTTGTCCCCGACAAACAGGGAGTGAGTTATTCCCACTTGTTTGGTTTTCACATTAAAATCATAAGGCTCAGAAAGCGCCAAGTCCAACGGGCTTGAAAATTCAGTAAGACATAGTCTGGACCTTCATTACAAAGAATCATCAAAAACATTTTTGCTTTTTCCAACCGTTTTCGTGCAACGGCCCCCAACCAGACTCTAAGCCATAACTCTTCATATTTGTGGATATAGTTAGAACGTTGGATCGGCTTTGACAATGCAAGATCCACTATAAAGGACACTGACTGCATAACATTCTTTTCCTTTTTTTCCTCAACTGGCAGGCAGAACATGCTCAAAGGCTATTAAAAATGTCAGTCATAAATGCTGGCTTGTGATTGAACAACGCCCCATAACAACAGACATTTAACTGCAGCACAGCCTAGCTAAAAGATGAGTGGAGCTCTGGTGTGAACTACTACATTGATTAACATGGGCGCCGAATGGGCGCTCGGCGCTTCGCGGCACTTCAGCGTCCAGTGTGAACCGGGCGTTAGACTTATATACTGGTTTAGACATCTTTTCTGAAAGTGCTGCGTCGGCCACGAAGCATGCCTACAATTAATGAAGCACACCATCACTGACAAGTGCACCAACGTAGCTTCAGGACCTAGCATGAGATTTAGTGTAGGAACATGAAGTGTATGTAAACTTCTGACCACAACTGTAACTAACCAGTCAGATCAAAGCGGGCAAGAAGAATGGAGTCACTTTGCTGATGGGCTGGATCGTAAAGACTTAAGGTGGGGAACAGAATGTCCACATCAGAATGTCCAAATTGTGACATATAAATATCCTGTCAGACAAAGGCTCTTAGAATTGTCCCCCTCTTACGGTGAGCAACTCGACGGACAGCCATTGTCTAACCTCTGCAAGGTAAGTGCACTGAATTCCTTCTTGTACCTATAAACTGTCAGGAAAATAATTATTTCCACTACACTTGTCAATGTGTGTTAACGTGTAAGCTAATGCTTTTCAACAGTGTAAAGCTGATTTTTACATGATTCAATAAATGCGTAACACCTCTACGATCAGGTTAGGGCCTGAACCTTTTTCAGCCTCACTGTTATGCTGAAGTAACTTTTCAGCAAAGCTACCAGAGCATCCTCCGCACTAACTCGTGCCACTAATGTTTTTATGTGGATTTGTGAGCCTGTGTGTATTAATTTTGCTTTTTCCAACCGTTTTCGTGCAACGGCCCTCCAACCAGACTCTAACTCATAACTCTTCATATTTATGGATATAGTTAGAACGTTGGATCGGCTTTGACAATGCAAGATCCACTATAAAGGACACTGACTGCATAACATTCTTTTTCCTTTTTTTGCCTCAACTGGCAGGCAGAACGTGCTCAAAGGCTATTAAAACATGTCAGTCATAAATGCTGGCTTGTGATTGAACAACGCCCATAACAACAGACATTTAACTGCAGCACAGCCTAGCTAAAAGATGATACCAGTATCTTTCATGTAGACGCCGAAATGGCTGAGTTCCAAGCTTAGGTTGCTCCTGCTCGGTTGGAGCCCTAACGCCTTTCTCTATCTCTCCCTCTTTTTTAACACACATAAATGGCTGCAGTTTCCTTTAGGGAAGTCGTACAGACGTCATTCAAACATCCACGTATTTGTCTCATCAGTCGCCGGGCGTTGGCAGAGGTCGGGGGTCATCGGGGGTCGCGTCGGCCGTGGCGGCTCAGTCCCGTTTAATCCTGCTTGCAGGGCTAGTTATTATTATTATTATTTACAAAACATGCTCCAAAACCCACCAAATTCGGCACGGAGGTAGAAACTGGTACACAATGAAAGGAAATGAAGACAAAAAGGCAAAATTCCACTTCTAGCGCCCCTAGAGGGTCCAACTACAATTGTCCAAAAACTACAAATGGCCCTAGCTTCCACTAGGAAGGTCGAAAAAGATGGGGAACACCCACGCGTTCGTCTCTTCAAGCCCGACATTTCGTATGCTCTAACCTATGTCGCCCGACAAACAGGAAGTGAATTATTCCCACTTTTCGTTTTCACGTTAAAAGCATACAGCTCAGAAAGCGCAAGTCCGACGGGCTTGAAAATTCAGTATGACATAGACTGGACCTTCATTACAAAGAATCATCAAAAAAAAAAAAAGGATGCTTCCAACCATTTTCGTGCGCCCCAAAAGGCGTCCAACTACAATTGACCACAAATTACAAATGGCCCTAGCTTCCACTAGGAAGGTCCAAAAAAGATGGGGAAAACACCCACGCGTTCGTCTCTTCAAGCCCGACATTTTGCACCTCTAACCTTTGTCCCCCGACAAACAGGAAGTGAGTTATTCCCACGTTTTTGGTTTTCAAATTAAAATCATAACGCTCAGAAAGCGCAAGTCCAACGGGCTTGAAAATTCAGTAAGACATAGTCTGGACCTTCATTACAAAGAATCATCAAAACATTTTTTGCTTTTTCCAACCGTTTTCGTGCAACGCCCCCCACCAGACTCTAAGCCATAACTCTTCATATTTGTGGATATAGTTAGAACGTTGGATCGGCTTTGACAATGCAAGATCCACTATAAAGGACACTGATTGCGTAACATTCTTTTTCTTTTTTTTTTTTTTCTCAACTGGCAGGCAGAACATGATCGAAGGCTATTAAAACATGTCAGTCATAAATGCTGGCTTGTGATTGAACAACGCCCCATAACAACAGACATTTAACTGCAGCACAGCCTAGCTAAAAGATGATACCAGTATCTTTCATGTAGACGCCGAAATGGCTGAGTTCTAAGCTTAGGTTGCTCCTGCTCGTTTGGAGGCTTAACGCCTTTCTCTATCTCTCCCTCTTTTTTAACACACATAAATGGCTGCAGTTTCCTCTAGGGAAATCGTACAGACGTCATTCAAACATCCACGTGTTTGTCTCATCAGTCGCCGGGCGTCGGCAGAGGACGGGGGGCAATTGCAGGCGGTCGGGGGTCATCGGGGGTCGCGTCGGCCGCGGCGGCTCAGTCCCGCTCAATCCTGCTTGCAGGGCTAGTTATATTTATGTTTGATCATGTGACAAAACATTTTTTAAAACCAAAGAAAAGCATTTTCTCCCTCCCACTGAAGAGTTACCTATCAGTTCAGATCATTTGAAGACTCACATCAAATGTGACTATTTATAGTGTTGAAAAGTGCAAAATCGGAAGTCATCCTCAGTGTTAGAAGAGTTCATAACCTTCTTTGGTCTGCGCAATATCAGGAAAACATGCCGTTTGTCCTCTTTTTCTTAAAACCATTAAAAAATCGCATGTTGTCGTATTAGGATGTACAATAACTTCATATCTTTATTTATGCTCTGTGTGTGACTATGATGTGTTTTATCACATTTTATTGCTGCTCTTGAATCACAACATGGCGGTGGTTCAGCTGCAGTTTATCTCCATGTCAGTGCAGACTGTCAGACTACAACACAACGATTGCCAGCAAAATACAACACAACGATTGCCAGCAAAACACAACACAACGATTGCCAGCAAAACACAACACAACGATTGCCAGCAAAATACAACACAACTGCCTACGGAGAAGCTAACAGGGACTTCTGACGACAGTCAATGTTGAAGGAAGGTTCCAATTCTTAACCCCGACCTTCTGAGATGACGTTCCAATGACCAAAGTCTAAGGGGAAAGGGTAAAAATGAGACCTGGGACTGGTCCTTGGTTATGTTGTGCAGCTTTAATGAGAATTGTATGATATGTGCTCATTTCCCTGTTCCAAGCTCATTCACTTCCTTGAAGAAACGGGAAAGCAAATGTTTTTCAGGGCCTGTCATTGTGTACCCATTGAACTACCGCCATTGTCTTTCCGCTCGCTCTCCTTCACTCACGTTGCTGCCTTTTCAATTGGAGGCTCCCAAAATGTAGACAAAGCCTCTGTCAAGTGGGATTTAGCAGGGACATGGACAAAGTTGGCCGGGATTGTGGGTGACGTCATCTGGAAGTGGCGCCCTGCCCTCTCCACGGACAGAAGAGGCTGTCAGAGGGAGCAGGGGGAGGAAGTGGGAACAGCGCAGCGTTACTGTATGATCGACGTTTCACGTGAGTGTGAAGGAGATAGGACGCGTCTGTCAAGTTCATACCCCCCGCTGCGCACGATTGCTGTTTTCATGTGCGAGACTCTCAATCAGAGATAAGCCCGATTGATGCTGTTGCAGCTGTCTGGCACGTTTGTAATCACAGTCATTGTCGAGACAGAGACACAAAGACACAGACGGTCGTATGCACTAAACACGGGAGCGATGTCGCCGCTGTCAGGGAGCCCACTGTGCCGCGGATACATATTATAGCCTTCATCCGTGCTAAGGCGGGATCTCGTCTGACTTGTCAAGTCACTTGTTGCACTCAGAGCTCAGCGAAGGCATCCCATGATGCATCGAGCCAAAGCTATTTGGAGAAGATACTGACTGCAATTTCCAGATAAACGGCGAGATGCGGGGCGCTACCGATCTAAGTTTTTCATCAACAAACTTTAATTTGGGATAAATTAGGTTGTTTTTTTTCCCCCCAGCTTGAGATTGAGGGGGGCAGCAACGTGCACGTAGCACGTGGCAGCAGCTTACATGGCAATGAGCTTCGCCCAGAATCAGTCTGGTCATCTGCAATTCCACATCACTCCGACATCATCATCACCATCATCATCATCATCATCATCATCATCATCATCATCATCATCTTTCTATTAATCTCAGTAAACACTTTCGGATGCTCGTCGTGCTGGACTATTATGATGACAAAATCTACAGCCAGCCAGTGCTTCAGTCCATCAGTCAGTATGAATGGGGTGGGGAGGGTTGTGTGTGTGTGTGTGTGTGTGTGTGTGTGGTGGTGGGGGTGGGGGCTGGGGTGAGTTGATGGAAAGGCAAACAGCTGCCAGTGATAAGAAGTTATTCCGTTTTTCCCTGAAGAACAACGTGTCTGTGTGTTGCCAAGATGTCTTGTAAACACTTGCTTTTTTATCTACACGCGTGATGGATAATGATGATAGTTGGTTGCCACGAAGCCATTTCCAACAATGTCAGTTCCTGAAATTGATTACGTGCTCAGTCAAAATAATAATAAAATAAAATAAAAACCCAAGTGTTTTCAGTCAAACAATGCTCTATTTTTCTTATTAAAGATGCTGATTATCTTTGAAAATCAGAATCTTTATTCAAATGTGGATTAGAATGCTAATGGTAATTCGAAACGGATGCGCATTAATGTGGCACCTTTCAAGTTGGCTGACTCCATGAAGTGCTGTTTCAAAACTTGTCACATTTATCTATTTCTTCAAACTAATGATATCGACTACCATATGAATAGAATTTATATGTTTGGAGGGAAAAACAAAACACATCTTTGCAACACAACACAGTGAAGGGACTGAAAGATGAAAAACTGTCCAGCGCAGTTGTGTGCTAGTTGTGTTCCATATGCAGGACCTGCACATGGAACAGACTCATCCAGGGTGTAGACCGCTGAGCTAAATGGTGTCGAACAGCTCAAAAGTTTCTCCCTGGGTTGAAAAGTTGAGGATCAGAGCCACATTAACAGACTTAACGGAATGATCTCTGCAAAAGGTCTCCATGCAGTTTCTGCATGCACAGATAGTGCTGACTCATGTGATTCAAAGGACTCATGTCATCTTAATTAGTTTAGTAATCCACACTTGTCATAACACACCAGACATGGGTGATGCCAAATCCGTTGCTGTTTTTATACCATCATCAACATTGGTGTTGGTTTCTTGGAATTCCTCAGCAGCGGCTGAGATTCTGGTGACACATTTTTGGAATATACTTCACATGAATTCAAGAAAAGATAGCTATGTGAGACACATAAATGTTCTACCAAAGGTACGTTGCAAAAAAAAAAGAAATACATTGTTAACATGATTATTATATTAATGTCAACTTCTGAATCAAATATTTCATGTCGTCTTAAGGTCAGCGTTAGAAGTGCAGCCATTCTATTGTCTTTGCTGAAGTAACTTTAGAAAACCTGTTTGCGATGAGGAAATGTTGCGGCCACTGCAGCAGATGCCACTTAGTGTGTTTTTGGAATCTCTGCCCTGTGCAAACACCATATGGTCAGAATTTTCCAAACTAAAAGTAGATTTAGCCAGTCATACTCGAGTCAGACTAATGAAACAAATGACTTTGTTGTCACGAGGGAGCTGCAAGAGAGTAAGGTCTTCACCTTAACCTTTTTTTCTTTTCTTTCTCCAGATCATTAAAGGAAAAATCCAGACCATGTGGTCTTGGATATGTATATCTGGGCAGGGGAAAAGGATCAAACACTTTTTCTTTTCCATTTCTTTTTGGTTTTGTGGTATTATGTGACCTTCCCTTTCACACTGCTCTTAAAGCAAGAACACAGCATATGATTTCTGATGCTGGCACAAAAAACTGACATTTGTGCTGCTAAAATGAATAGAAATGTGCTGAGAAAGACACGTTTTTAACAGTCTGAGTTCTGATTCCTCAAATTTGAACATCCAAAAATGCCCAAGGGCAAAAGCGCTTTTGGTTGAGGTAAACAGATGGGTGTTGTTCTGTGTTCTTTTCCCACCAATCTCTTCTCTGTAAGGTATTCAGGCTGGGTTTTAAGGGTTGACAAAGGCAATCTTGCCAAAGCTTCACTTGACCTATTTTAATCGCCTCTTGCAAGGCTTAGGACCCGCAGTGCCAGCACGTGGTGATCTAAACTGACCCCTATCATACAGCGTGGGAGGAACACAGACCGGAGACCCATTCTTGCCGTCTAAGTCCTCACACTTAATCCCCCAGGGAGGTTGTTTGTGAGTGATAGCGGGACAAGAGTTATAGCAAAAACCCCCCCGTGGAGAAAACGACCCTCAGCATGTTGCCGGTGCTTTACTCCAACCTCCCGGATTCTCTTTCGAAGCCGTCAGCTGATACCTGCGATAAGAGCCAGCGCTTCTCCCCAGTTGCGTTTCGTGTGTGTCACAAATGCATGGCTTGTAGACACATGCCATCAGTCTATGTCCCTTTATGCCTGACTCATTGTAAAAGTGATGGGAGTGATGTGAACTGTTAAGTATGCAGGCACACCTCTCAAACTCCTGTGAACGGCATTAACTACTCCTTTAGCGTTAGCTGAGTCAGCAGCTGTCGCTTCCATCGCCGGTGAGAGTTACAGATTTCCTCTGTCAGCCACCTCCTTTATGAATCATTTCTTTTAAAGCTTCTTTGCAATGAGGAATTAAGTGGAAGCTGAAAAAAAGAATGGAAGGTCTTGAAGAGACCGACCCCAAATCACTTTTTATATCATATTAAGTTCTGTGGTTAACATAAATAAAGAAGCTATATGGTTTCCTGTTGACTGTGTTTGGAGGTGACCTGAGCAGTTTGTCAATAGTTTAAAAAAAATAATCAGCCTTTCATTATTGCTCATTTGGGACACTTTGATATTCCATTATATATCTAAAAGACAAATGAATAAATAATAATGAGACGTAAGTATGGGAAAATAGAAAGTAAAAAAAAAAATCTAAATATATGTGTATACATATAAATATATAGATCATTTATAATGCCTCTAGATGTTTCTTGAATAACTTGTCAGAGGAAAAGAGATGACTTGTTGTTTTATTCACTCCCTTTGCTGTTGTTTACTCCTCGGACAGAGGGATTAGTCCAGATCTCAATTTTCTCTGTTCATCTCCTTGTTCTTAATTCCATACAACCCCTTGTCTGAACACAAGCTGGGTCTTCCCTATAGCCTACTTTCCATCTCACTTCATTAACATTGCTGCCACCCTATAGTTTAATCCGTGCTGAACAGGGAAGTATGCAATTGTCCCCCTTGGTATTGTTGTGAACAACACAAACACACACACACACACGCACACAGTAAGGCTTGACCTTGCCACTCCACCCTCTTGTCCATTAAGTGCAAATATAAGGATTTTATTAAAGTGGTTACTTATAATACCATATTTATTTTATTTAGCCAAAATATCCACTTTAGCCTCCTAGCTATAGGTGCATGCTCATTGCACGCGCACATTTGAATCAAACAACTGCAACTGCCGAAAGGATCTAAACAGTAGTTTGTCATGGTATTTGCATTTTGTAAATACTGTTAAAAATGTAATTCTTGTACATTGACTTAACCAATAGGAAGACTTTCCGAACCTCATTGGAAAAATAGGGCCGTTAAAAAAAGTTTAAAATTGAACAACTGCCTGAAAGTACCAACAACCTTGCCTCTGATTGGTTCCACCAGCAGCATACATGGAAATGGTATGGTTCGTGTTGGGATAATAATTGGAAATGCCATTTATGATTTGCATATAGATGAGTAGATTTTCATTTTGTACCAATATAATGATCAGGCCTGTGAGAACTAATAAAGCAGGTAAGAGAGTCAGCAGTGCTGACAAAGCAAAGGCACAATGCAACAGAAATAGGACCTGCTTTATAATATACATGGGAAGATAATAGAGACTTGCTTATGGAGACTTTATGTAAGAGGAGGTCTGAGGCAGTCGGATAACTAAGGAATATAAATCCCTTCATAAATAAGGGTTGCAAAATCATTGAAAAAGTGTCCGTTTTTTCAGCTTTGCAGGCATGAAACCACGCCTGGCTCGAATTGACAGTCCAGCTAAATACCAGCACTTAAGCACATGATCGGTGACAATAATGGTACATATGAACAATAACAATTAAAAGATATCGGAGCATTTTGTGGAAACTGTTACAATGAGAGCCTGACATAAAACATATTGTAACATCAAGTCTTTCATTAAATACTTGATAAGTGGTTTACAGATGACCAATGTTCTTGTGTCTGTATTTTACATTGGCAGAACTAAAACCCTTTACAATTCCAGTAAACAGAACAAACATCAAACTCCATCATAGGTGGAGATCAGACATCGTGGGTTTGTCCAGTTCTTTTTGTCTACTTGTGATGTATGGTTAAGGGCATATTTTCCACCATTGCAGCTTCTGATAATGTGGTTGTCTGCAAGTCTTTCAGTGAAGTAGCTGGGTTGCCTTGCTGTGCAGCCATGATGATGGCTTGTGTAGCTGAGACATAAAACATTCTTTAGCCCTAATTAATTGAAGGCTTTTCATTCTATACCCATCTGAGTGGCTCTGACGTCCTTAATTACATCAAGTCTAAATCCCCGCTCTGAAGAGCACCAGAGAGACACCATTTTTTTTTCTTATTTTTGCAGCACTCCATGAGTCTGCTTCTTGACTACTAAAAGCCTTTTTTTGCCTGTACAGTTATTAGTTTAAATTGTAGGGCAATGAATGAATCAATGGTTTGTGATACTGATTACAAAATGATCAGTAGAAATTGCACAAAACAACATACTTTACATTATATTACACACAATATAATAATAATAGATAACATGGACTGTTTTCTTCCTGCTTGTCAAACAGGTTTAAGTGGCTTTGTTTCTTGGTTTCATGCAGTTGTTTTACTTGTATCATTTATTGTTAGACTAATAAGACATTCATCATCTATAATGTCGTAACATCCCAAATGAATTGAATGTTGGTATGTATAAAATATTTCTTTTATGACATTCAAAATTATTATTATTTTTTCCAAAAATACATTTTTTTTTGAATGATTTGGCTTCAAATGAACAAATTTTAAGTCACTTCCCCTACTGACGCTCTAGAAGTTATGTTATATAATATCTCAATAGCTATACTGAGTGCCCTATAATGAGTTATAGAAATACAGAGAAAAAAAATAGAAGATGACAGCAGCAGGTGGTGTATTTCAGCAAATCTTGGCTGAACTGCTAGCAGGGATTTCTTTTTACTGCATGTCTTCCCAGTTGTGTGGTTGTATCTCAGAGATTAAGACTTTTTAAGTCCTGTGAAACATGACGTGGGGACGGGGATATCAGGGTAAGCCAGCTCAAAATCGGAGAACTTTTGACTTGTAATTCACGTCTCCTCTGCTCTCGTACCCGCTCCACCCTTCTCCTCTCATGCTCACTGCTTCTTGACCTTCTTCTGTTGTGACCTTTGACCTCGCCGCCTAATGATGTGATCCGTCCTCTTGGCTACCTCCATGCAATGTGTCCGTATCTCTCTCTTGTCTCTCAGGGGATCATGGGATGGAGGACTCTGCGGAAGAGGGTAGACTGGTCGCGCCTCTCCTGGCTGCTTTGTCTCCTTTCACCTTAACCCTTGTCTGCCCCCGACAATCGCTCCAGCCGTCCTCTCTTTATCTCCCTTCTTCCATCTTCCCATTTCCCTTTGGACCTTCTCTCCCTTTGCCTCCCAGTGTCTCCAATCTGAATAAGCAATGCCGCACTCCCTCTTTTCACTACCGTGTAGGTTGGGACCCAATGCAGTGGGATATGTTGATGGAATACTGATGGCAGAGGGGGTTGAACACTAGTCACACACACAGGCGTCTGGCAGATGGACAATAGGCAAAAAAGGGAAGCAGGCGTAAACAGCCAAGAGCCTGAGTGTGAAATTGGCTTTGATTCTGAACAGATACAAGATAACAAGAATTTCTTCTCTGTTATATTCACAACAATTTCAGCATTCATGAGTCTCACTCTGTGTGCCTTTATAAATGCAAAATGCCTTGTTTACCCCTTTCTTTTGTGATGTCGGTTTTCGGGCCTGGAATTAGCGGCCAACGAGTCAGTTGAGCTCTTCCCTCCTCGAGCAAAGTTTGCATTGCGCCGCAAATTTTTCCCTAATTAAATTGTCTACGTGAAAGTGACGGCAGAGCGGGGGAGGGTAGATGGGTGGAGTAAACGGGCCTGATATGAAACCATGCGCCTGCGTTGGGTGCGAAAGCCAGTGGGAGATTATCCAGACCGCAAATACACGGGTGGTTGAGATGCCCTTTGTACCACACAACAGAGGGCATTTCATGGGCAGAGCCTTGATCCCCTTACTGGTGTGCGGTTGAGGCAGTGTAATCCCAAATTATTTAACCAGATTACTAGAGCATGAGGGGAAAAAAAATGGGCCTTTGAATAATACATGGGAAAAGGGTTATGTGGCAAGATATGAGTTCCAATGTCAGTGCGATTTTGTCCCTGGAACGCCGCACTGATCTGCCGTCATCCCAGGCCCACAGGTGAAATGCAAGAGAGCATCTGCTTTATAGACTGAAAAGGTCTGCGAGGGCTGCAGATCCAGCCCTCATAATCTCATTCCGAGCACCGACTTTATTGAAGATGTAATATCTGGTTCAGCTGGCGAGAGCAGAAGCAGCGCTGGGAAGATACAGATTCAAGCGGTGTGCGTAGGTTGCTTGTTTGGAAGACACGAATCGCACAAACAGAGGAAACTGGTGCATTTATCTTTAAAATCTGACAGTGCATTGCCAGAAAAATAAAGGCCTTTTTTGCTCAGCACCGCTCATGTATGAAACATTACAGGCTGTTTGGCAAGACATGTCACATTTGGGCTGGTCCCAGACCAAATAAGCCTGCCAAATGGCTGTTTTTGAATGCTGGAGAAAAAGAGTGAAATTTGATGGTGGGAAATATAAAAAAATAAATATTCCAAGGGTGACTAAACTGATAATTAATCTGTTCTTTTTGATTCTGTCCTTTCTAGAAATATTTCAGCCTGTTAATGAACAAATTCACTCTCCAATTGTCAGAGATTATTATACTTTTAATGCTGTTGTTGTTGTTCTACTGGACAAGAAGGAACCTCAAGACATTTGAGTGAATATATTTTTTTGAATAGTTTTGACAGCTCCAGCTGTGGCCTGGCTCCTCTCACTTTCTAAGCCTGGCAGCTTGACCCAGACTTTTTCTCTGCCTCGGCGTCCAAATCCAGTGTCAAGTAGATCACATGTCAGCAAGAGACAGTCACTCGATTGAAACCAAGCAAATAGATTATAGTATAATGCTGGATCTCTGACATCACACCTGGATTTGTACCTTAAAAAGGCAGGTTTTTGGAAGGTCGGAAGGGTTACACACACGTTTGGTGCTATTGGGGGGGAAAAAAGGAGAGCATCCCCAACAGTTTTTTTCAGCTATCCCATTACTGATTAGCATTCCGCTGCAGGCTGGCCTTAAACACCACAGAGGAAGATGAATAAAAAGTTGAGGAAATGACCAGCAGCCTAGTTGCTGAGACATTAGTCTAAATGGTGAAAGCTGCTGCAGCAGCTGTTTCATCAGAGCTGGGCAGCGTCTTGGCATTAATGAGGAACAGAATGAGAAACAGCACAAAGGTGACAGGAAGATGATTTCTCTTTAGTCCGGCTTTGGCAAAAATGTCTTGGAACACTGTGGCACATGTCTAATCTCGCCCTTGCACTAATTGGAATCCAGGAAATAAAGCAACTGGAAGAAAATCTGGTTGCACCACTTAGAGCACAAACAGGTTGAGACAAGTTTTACCATTGTTTTGCATCAAGCTGTGGCTGCCAGGCAAGACAACAACTCATATGAACACCAAAACAGTTTGACACAGTTTATTCCCACCCATTTTGTCGAAGAGAAGTCATATTAAATGTTGGATCATTCTGAAATGCAACAACCTCAGATGACAGTTAGTTTGCAAGGTCTTAACTCTAACTAGGCTTAACGTTTGAACTATTTCATAAAGGTCATCATCAGGAAATCAAAATATGAATATCTTTGATAAATCAGATGCTTTCCCTTTAAATTCCACACCCAGTGGCATCCAGCACAATATTTCTGTAATTGGTAATAAGTCCCACATGATAAAATAGATTTGACAGTCAGCTTTGTTCCCTTGTCCTCTGCTACACACTCTGATGAGGCTGTGATTTCCCTCCCTGCCGCCTGCAGCAGGCACCTGGCCAGCAATCGACTGGACTTCACTCATGGTTTTTTGGGTCACAAGCTGTGACAGGAAAGCAGATGACTCTGCTGTCCTGTGTCCAGCAATCCTCCCCCCCCACACACACACACAAACACACACACACACAGCGAGAGAGCAAGCGTTGCGCCGCGGGAAAGACACAAGATTTGCTGACCACCGTCTTTGTTGCCCTCCTTTGACAGTGCGATCTGTCTCCGGCCAGCGAGAGGAAGTAGATGAACGCGAGAGAGAGAGAGACAAAGAAAAATGGGAGGGTGGGAAAAGGCGGTTAAAGAAGAGAGGGGAAATGATTAAAAAAAAAAAACAGACGAGAGGGAGAGAGGATGCGTGATTAGGGGGGAACGAGAGGCAGAGAGGAAGATAAAGAGGCGGAAAAAGGGAAGTAATCATCGGACAGGTCTTAAGGTCTCAGTCGGACTCACTCGCAGTCCCGCGGCAAAGAAGGATGCAAGAGTCAGTCAGCTCCAGCTGCGTGTAAGGGGATGAGAGATGGATACAATTTCAGCAGCAGTCCCAAGGGCCACAAATCAGATGGAGTTGGAACTGAGAGTGTAAATACAATGGTACAGTATAATCATGCTGAAGCTGCCTAACAAGCCCGGCCCTCCACCTCATTCTTCTGC
The DNA here is from genome assembly GCA_009823395.1 of Thamnaconus septentrionalis. Lineage (NCBI taxonomy): Eukaryota > Metazoa > Chordata > Actinopteri > Tetraodontiformes > Monacanthidae > Thamnaconus > Thamnaconus septentrionalis. Next base: position 17,526,879 of record CM020508.1, on the reverse strand, counting down.
CCTAATTCATGCCCGCCCGTGAGTTCATTCCTACCGAAGGGATGCGCCCGCCTGTAGATCCAACACGGTGTAATGTTTTGCGCTTGATGGATAACAGATGACATAACATACACATACAGTGGGTTCCACTCAAAGCTGTACAACAAATGAAATATAAAGCACCAGCTGTGCACATATAATTTATTCTGGTTCATGTCACAGGCCATAGAATGGTAGTAAGTGCGGAGAATGAATGTGTAGAATCAAGCACAGAAGCAATGCGACTGTATAGTGAGAGAGTTTTGCATCAATGAGATATGCAATCTCTTTGCAAATGAGCTCTTCATACCCATAGTGCTTGTCTTTGTTGAGCGGCCAGGGCAATAGGGCTTCCATTAACACTGGACTTCCCCTTTGTGCTCTGCTTTTCCCTCTGGGGAAAACTTTGCAACAACAAACACAGGTAGCAGTTCATGTGGCAGGGACACGCAGCCTTTATCCTGAGCGGTTTCTGCACCTGTGCTGGCTTTTTAATGTTTCATTCACACTCCTTTCATTGAATAATGCATGAGGCAAGAATAGTATTTTTTTTTTTAACCCCTCTATTTATATGATAGTTTTATTCATTATTCATGTGTTGATTCATGTGTTAAAGTCATTTCATGCACATGAGTTTGGCTGAACAGCAGCAAATCAGAACTGAGCTCTACCAAAAGAAAATAACACTACCACAGACTAGCCTGGTTTTTTCCAAACCATGTTTATTTCACTCTAAATTCCAGTCTTCATATTCTAAATATATGTTATAGTCTGACTGCTTTCTAGTTTGTCATAGATGGCTTATGACCAAACAATCTGCTCCATTTTCATATTTGATGGTCTTTGTCTCCCTTGCTGATTATGGCTATTAGCCCAACAGAGATTTGTCTGCTCTATGTTGCACAGAATGTACAACACATGTATGAGCCGTGAGTTTTCTTGCATTTCAAATTGTTTTTTTTTTTTTTTTAAAGTTAGTCAACTATTAATAAAACCTAATTTAACAGATGTGAACTGAATACAACCCCAATTAAATAAATTGGACTCTATAAGGAAGCTGTTATATCTTCAGGCAGTTGCAAAAGAAACATGATAAAAGCTTTCCCATCATCTAACAGCATGACCGCAGCAGTAATGCTCACTGTACTAGCTTGGTTTTGAGTCACGTGGTTATGATGATGCGCAAAGGTGACGCAAATTCAGATGGAGGGCTGGAAGGAGGAATGGAGTTAGATTGGCGAGAGTGATTGGAGCAACTGTAAACTGCACTAAAGCATTTGTCTGTCAGACAGATCCTCAGCAATTAACCTACTTTTCACTTCATTTTCAGCTGTGTGACATCACGTGAAAAAAAAAAAAGTATTGCAATCGTGCTGATGTATGAATTAAAATGTCTTGTGGAGTATTAAAATAGACAGCAAGAACAGCAAGTATCATCTCTTGATTGTTCGAAGATAAACCATAACTACGAATGTTTTGATGACATGATGTCCTGAACATGGTCTAAAACTAAGTAAACAAACTTCATTTAATTGATTAAATATATCTTAAACTCATTAAGTAACTTATTTGTTTTTTTTTTTAACGTATGACAGAAGTGACAGAGCTGCTATGGCCTTGTAATTTTTCCACTGTAGCCATGTTGACATGAATAACACAGATAAGCGCCACTATAATGGATGACATTAATTAAAGTTGTGTTCTGTTTAGTGTAGAGGACCACATCCACTGATCCAATTGAAATCGTAGCGGCACACAGGGTGTGTTTGGCCGGAATTAAATGGAGACTTAATTAGTATAATCAGTAACACCTCTGTTTACCTTACTCTCTCATGCTGATGTGGCTGTTGTGAGAAAGTGGGATTCAACAATGTCTCACTGTGACCACGCAGGACAGAAACTCTGTCGGTCTTGGGTGGCCTTGGAAATGTACTTTTAAATGATGATGAAATTCATTGTTCATTTTTGCTACGTTTTAAAACATGATCATACTGGAGTCAGATGGTTTCAAGTTCAAATTGCCAACACATCTTCTCCCATCTCTCAAGATAATACTGTTAAAATTTGCACATCTTAGTAAGTTTTGCACTGCCTCTTGCCTCACTAGTCTATCCTACTGGTTGACAGGTTGACAGTTAACCACATCTTGTCAGCATTGAAGTAATAATAATAGTAATTATGTGGTTGCAGAGCAATATGTGTGGTCTTTGGCTAGCAGAAAAGAGAAACCCTGTAAATTGCTTCTCAGCCCCTTTTCATCTTTAAGTGTGAACCTCCATGGAAACCAATCCACCAATCCATCCAGGAAACCAGTTCAGACACCAAGCCAAAGCCTTGCTGCTTTGTAGATGAGACCATTCTCAGCCGTTTCTGCACTTAATCCAAAATCTGTAACATCCATCCTTAGCTAGCAATTTGTGATAACATATTGATCACAGATATCATCATAGTTGTTGCTGGGTCTGAAGTCAATATTGGTTTGTCAGCAATTTACTAACAATACTTGAATTCAATGGCATCACAAATTATAATTTTGGTTCTGATTGAATGAAACAAAACAAAATTACAATTTTTGAAAAATGACTTCAACTTTGAAACTTTTACTTCGACCAGAGTATCTCTACTTTTACAGAACGAGAACGTGAATACTTTTGCCCCCTCCACCAGAACCCTAAGGTGTCGGAACGCCCATGTGTTCCGATACCATCCTGGTCTCCACTTCCACATTTGCACCTGAGAAGCAGGGACGGCACGTGCACTCACGTCGATGAAGAAACGTGGAGAATATCCCCGTTACGCCTCTTTGGCAAACATTTAGCGTCACTCCTTCAACAAAGACGTTTCGATCCTTGGAAAGCGCGAGGGCGCCCTTAATTCGAATGACTCAGCAGCGTGTGCAAATTCGACCTCGCTGCTTGGTTTAACCGTTTGATGTGGCGTTTCTCTTTCCGCTCCGCTCCCCTCCCCTTCCTCCTCTGCCTACTACATCGAGCCTCTATCCCGCCCATAAGCGTCACTTATTCAAATCGCAGCCGAGGCAGCGGCAGACAGAGGGGAGGGAAGGCTCAGAGCCGGGGCTCATCACACGAGTTGAGGCGCGGAGAGTGGAACACACGCGCGCGTGCGTACACACACACATACTCGGCGCGGCTCAGTTCGGGGAACCTTACAGCCAGTTTCTCACCTGCGTGCGCAAGCGTCACCCCGGGGGTTGCGAAGATGTGGACAGAGGTCGGGAAGCTCCTGCTCTTCCATTTGTTACTCACGGAGCTCCACTGCGCTAAAGGTAAGGTGGCACTTTGTCTTGAGGGGGGGTTACAAAAAAAAAAAATCGCATCTTCGCAAAACGCGGATCGCTGCCGTGTGACAATCGCCTCCTCTCCGGCGGATGGTGCTCCATACCTCGGGACCGCGGATTCGGCGCACGTCCGTGAACGCGACCGCGGGTGACTCGGGGTGACAATGCGCGGATTGAGGAGAGATCCTTAAAGAGCAGCACGTGTGTTTAAAAAAAAAAAAAGAAAGAAAGAACGAATGAAAGGCAGCAGGTTGACGCTGACGGAGACGGGAGGTTGAGCTGAGCGGTGAGCCGCTCGGTGTTTTGTTGTGACAGCCGAGCAAAAAAAAAAAAAAAAAACCAAAAAACCCAAAAAACCGCTCCGGCAGATCTGGGATCAGATTTGGAACAGATCTGTGTCAGCGGGACGGTGCTGCCAGTCGAACGCCGTTTTGCACCAAATCTTGACGCAAATGGAGCAGGAAAGAAGGGGACACATAAACAACAACAACAACAACAACAACAACAACAACAGCAACCACATAAGCATGTGACTCAAAGAAAGGAAAGTGTAAAATGTGCTTGATGGGTTCAAGGCAAGGCAGCCAGCAGTGGGAGACCGCCAAGTGCTGTTATGGCTCCCTTGCAGCTGTTAGTAACTTCAAATGAATTTCTTTATAGGATGTCAAAGGCATATATGAGATGTGCAAATGAGATGACATTGCGCACAGCCTCGTTTAACAGTTTGCCGAGTCCCTTTCTTGGACTGTGTGACCTTTTAAAAATGTCCTTTTGACCCTTTCCAATCAGATACTCGTTGTCATTCTTGTCGTTTCTACCCCCGCGGTCCAGTTGGATTTTATTGTGTGAGACTGTCAACCTGCCTTTCCCCACTTCTCATTGTCAACCTGCCTGTCCCACCTTTCACCGAACGCAGGAACTCATACGGAGTCAGTGTGTGAAGACGGGCAGTTTCAGTGCAAGAACGGACGCTGCATCCCGACCCTGTGGAGATGTGATGACGACGACGATTGCTCTGACAACAGCGACGAGGAGAACTGCCGTAAGTGGCCCTCCGGTCTTTCCACGTGGATTGTTATTGTCATTCTTTCTCTCTGTCGGCTCTTTCAAATCTAAGCTGATGGAGCCTTTTAGTTGCTGCACAACGGCTCCCATGTGGAGATTTTTAATGTAGGACACGGCATGGCAAAAAAAAAGAAAAAAAAATCCACTCATGTGATGCATTGTCATGCTGACACACATTCACCGCCAGACCATGCTTAGACGGGATTATCTGCCACTTGCGATCTTGCATTTGATGTTTATAGGCTTGAAACACAACTGGATGACGGCACACGCCGCAGATAGCTGATTAAATCCATATTGTTACTTTTGAATAAATTAAGTTACACTTCATATAAGCTCCTTATCGGTTGTTGCTCGGGGCCCCTGTGCAATCTCCTGCTTTTGGTTTTATCGCCTGTACGAGGCAGAAAACTGCTGATTCTCGATAAGGTCACGTGGCTGCTGGAATTTTAACCCCCCACCTTATTAATTTTATTTCCCCCATCACACGAGCCTCCGTCACAAGAATGCTTTCTGAAGCGTTATCGTCGTCTCTCTTATCTCCTGGAGATAAAGCAAGTTTGAAAGCAGGAAACAGTTGATCTTTTGGTTGGCGATGGCCTCAAGGACTCATAACGTCTCGTCTTTGCAAATACCGCCGGTGGCCCTGAGATGTGACCGCTCGCAAATTGATCGCTGCCTCCTGCTTCTCGCTTGGCTCGGCTTGAGCTGAAGTTTCACATTTCGAAATGCGTCATCAGGCAACCGAGTGTTGCGTTGTGTCATTCAGGGGGACCTGCGGTTGCCCAACCCCCTTTTTTTTTTTCTTTTTTCACTTTCACTGCCTCCCTTGCCGTTCTGCAAATTGCACGGACAACCAGCCGAGTAATCACCGCTTATGAATTTGTCACGGCTGCTAATTGCTTGAACGGCAGCATTAGCGGCCAATTGATTCATTGCTTATCTTGGTCGCAGGCGCGGCGGGAAAAGCGACGATTCTCTCAT